>JAPTHN010000002.1:57017983-58217983 GCA_026936325.1 Platynereis dumerilii
TTGTTACTTTGTGTTTGTGTGGTGTTACATAACATTTCTTAGATCTGTAAAAGCATTGAAACAAACACAGAGAGCTGACGTAGAGCATTCTAAACAGCGCTATCGAATTGAAGCATAACTCGATTTCCATAGCACAATATCTTAAATTACAGAGCATTACACTTTTTTTTCATATAGACTGAATTCTTTTATCTGCTTTTGCCTATTCATCTTCTTCCTTGTGTTAATGTCTATGTTTACATGTACGTCACTGAAACATTCCCGCCAGAATGATGTAGCGTTTTGAATTAAAAGACTGCTGTGCATCAGGGACAAGATATTTAGATTATAATTACAGAGATGGGAATGTTTTTAATCTGTTTCTCAATGTACATCAATACAAAAATTCCGAGTGCATTGAGTCAAAAGACAATCAGGTGTCAGAGACATATTCTTTTCTGATCAATTTATCAATAGAAATCTAGACATTTCTTCTAGAATATGCACAACAGAAGTGAGCCACCTTATGTTACTGAATATTTAAGGACTGCATAATTTATAATTGTTCATATTAATTTCCTGTTATTATACCAGTATCTATGAAGATCCCTCTGAGGCCAGAATGATATGATTGTACTCTGAAGTTTCAAAAGAATTTGAGGGATCCATTTGAATTTGTATAAAATAAATGGAATATCAAAAATACTGCAGGATAATAGGACATCATTACAAATCTTTTAAGTCCCAAAACATTTTTATCGTGTGCTTGTATGTCATGACAAACCAAGAGGTTCACCAGATATAAAGATTCTTCTTTTAAGGAGTTGTAGGCAACGAGAGAGAATAATTACATTCAAATAATATTCTTTCTGATATTTGTCAAAACACATCTTCCTGTGGCATTTAGGTTAAATGCATTAAAAATCATGCCCAGACAATTCTTTCCTATGACATATGTTGACTTTTATTAATGTGGGTTACATACAGCAAAGACATTAAATATTGCAAATAGAATAAATAGATTGTTTCCATGTTTCAAAGAAGAATTTGAGAGATCACTTAATGCTTGTAATGTTGTCAACATTGATCAACATTAATTAGGATTAATTGCCAGACATTTAAAATTGGTAAATAGATGACATGATGAATAGCATTTTGAAATGCCACAACAGAGTGTTATCCATTGGATATTCACAGAAAATGACATTCATTAAAATGGTTTAAGAATAGACAATAAGACAGACAGAATACCTTATTTAGACTGATGGATTTACAATATCTGCTACAGTATCTTCCAATATATACGTACTATGAAGACCTACATGAAGGCTTGCAAGCTGCTATCATGTGGACCACAAAGCAGCTATCATATGTGACCTGCTCCACCAAAATGAGTTCAAAGTAGGCATTCTATATTTCTCAGAAATGAGCAAAATGTGTCAAAAGGTCACATTTTGATGTTTTTCAGCTTTTGGTACCATGTTTTAGTTAAAGTAATTTTCTTTGAAAATGTAAGACGATTTGAACAGAAATTGATTTTAAATTATCCAAATTGGGGGTCCTTCTTAATTTTCTTAGTTCTTTCATTGCAGTGGCGGGAAATTCAAATGCCAGTTTCTCAAAATTTGATGTTTCGTGTCATCGATGTTGAGGTGCCATATCTTTGGATTGGATAGAGATATCAAAACATACTAAACATCATTTTAAAGCTCAATTCCAGTAGAATAAAGTCAATTGCATGACTAAATATGAAAAGAGGCCGACTTTGAACCCATTTTGGTGGAGCAGGTCACATATAGGCCACATAGAATAGATTGCAGCAGTTTCTGTTTTCAAAAGTTAGAACTTTTTCCATGAGACAAAATAATACAGTAATGTTTTTTCTAAAAATCTCAAACTTCAGTTGGAAAAAGAAAATTAGTACCCAAATAAACATACATCACGTATTATGTCATGAAATTGTTTCATATGGATTTGTTAAAATAGTGATATCATTATGCTTCGTTGTCTAAATGAAAAGGTTTTGTTGCAAGTACTGAGAATTCCCTATCCATAGAAGTTACATCAAGGACAATAGACAATAAGTCATTTCTGGGCTGATCGGTGTAGGATTAATTCCGAATGCCTAATGTTTAAGAGTCGTCAGGCTCCAGGAAGCCAGGTGAACCTGTTCAACTTGGTGATGGTCCTGATTGTGGTTTGCTGCATATCTGGCTCAAATCTAAATGCATGATTCAGCCAGGCAACTTGTCAAGTTTAACCCATATGGTTGTCCCTGCATCTGGCATACTAATCAAATGATCGTGAATCTGCTAGATATACTACATCAGAGTGGAGTGAAATGACACTATAAAGACATTCCAAGGACATACAGTGCAAATTTGCGGACTCAACAGCATGAACTGTTATTAGTACTAAGTGGTAAAATAGAGGTTTTGTGTTTAAAAGAACAGAGCAAGTATAATTATATAAGGCTCAGGAGGGAAGCTTCAGCATAGAGTTATACACTGTGTCCCAAAAGTTCCATCCTCTCATACTTGGCTCTTTGTTCTCTCAAATAATGGCAAAAGAACCAAATTTTTCATATCCAGGATTTATTTGTTATACCATACACGATCATATCTTGCTTTTTCTTTGTATTTAGCATAGTTTTGAAATTTTGAGGGATGAAGTCGAGCCTTCTTTATGAGACTCCAAATTAAGTTGTTTTGTGAAAGTCAGGATGCGGTTACAAAAAGGCCTCCCATTTAAAAACGATTAAATATTTTGATTTGAAATCAAGTCAGATGACTTACCAAGATTTTTTCATCACACAGAATATTCAAAAATCTTATTTAGAAATTATTTGTTTTGCAAAATTACAATAAGCTTGAGCGACACATTTTGACCCGAGCCATTCCGCCATGTGACATGTTATGTTTCATTTGGGATTTCATCCAGGTTTATTAATTTTTCCTAATTGCGAAACCATTTCTGTATCTTAAATATAGTTATTAATGAGTTATATACCCTTATTTGTGCTCTTCACCGTTGTATGTGAATAACTGAGGCCATATCTCTCATGGATCATGTGGTGCTTTAGGACCACTCTGCGTCAATTGCTCCATTTAATTTATGGATGCTAGCTAAGAAAAACGAATTTTTTGGTATTTCACTGTCAGAAAATGATAAAAGGGACTCTTCTTAAAGCATATTCATACATTTTATCCGTTTCCACTGAAAATATTGAGCTTCACAGCTAGGGGAAGAGGGGGTGAAAAGTCACAGGGGTAAAAAGTCACAGACCAACTTACAGTGACCTAATTATAAAGCTTAAATCATCATTTGGGACGCTTTTATGAGAAGAAGGTCTGTACGGAATATGAAAATTATGCTCATTATGCAAAGTGGGTTTTTACCCACCTCATGCATTTTTGGGGTCCCAAACAGGTTTTATAGACTCTGAACTTTCCCTATTTATGTCTGGTCACTGTGACATAGGAAGTTGTGCTACTGTTTCAAGGTCTTTTGGATAATAGTCTTTCATGCTGTGTACCCATTTTTGCCCATATGGTCGCCAAGTTGCCATGATCATGTGTTGAATTTAAAAAACAGCTGAGGGGTGAAATGTCACATAGTGACATTTCACCCCAGCACTGTGATATTTTACCATAGGGTATCATGAATTCAATATTTTGTGCTAAGGAAAGTAAAATATTCCAGACTTGAGGCTTTTAGCATATAATCCTATCATCATCCATCAATAATATATCTGAGAGAGTATTGCAGCAAGTTTTCATTTCGCAAACTTTGGGCAATTTCTGACACAGGCTTTGCTGATGGTGCATTGTCATTGCATGCAGATAGCTTTGGAAGGCTCACTATAAATTTCATGCACAAGGATGACTATCAAGTCTAGGTCTGCATATTACCTCATATAGTGCTGTGTGTTTTCTACAATTGCATGTGACTTTTTACCCCACGGTTGTGACTTCTTGACCCTGGCATGGGGTAAAAAGTCACATCGGACTTTGCCTTAAATAATTGTGAACTGACTAAAGCCTATTTACAACACGACAGCTATCATGTGATACAAACATAGTCAACTAAATACTGCATATTTGTGCCAAAGGTCATTCAGATCTAACAATCACCTGCTCTGTTCTGGAGCTTTTTTTCAAATTTTGTGACTTCTGACCCCCGCCTCCCCTATATATGAACTTGCTTTTCTCTGCAAAATTGTGAAAATCAATAAAATGGGAAATTATATTACTAATTGGGCACACAAATTAAGAATTCAAGTTGAGGGAGATCCACTATGTCCTTAGACATATGTTCCAACAGTTTTGAAAGATTAAAACAATTATTTTGGACTCGGTGCCATTCTGGGTAACTTTACTTCAAGCAGTCTGTTTTCAGTTTTGTAGCAGCATTTGAAGGTACCTAAAACAAACCAGTTTAAATGGAATCCAAACGTTATTAAGCACCTGAATCCATTTCTAAATATTTTTTACACTCTTTTACATAGCTTAGGCATCAATCTCTGAGATTTTGAACCAATTCCTACCCCCTCAATTTAAATCACAAAGTAGAAACTACAAAATTGTAGCTTGTCCGCTTGGGGTCTTTTTCATGATGTACATAGTTCATTCTTCAATGCCAAGATGACAGTTAAAATCATCCGAACGATTTCAAAATAGGTTTATCTGGTAGATAAAAGTTCAATGATCCACCAACAGGTGTATAACCTTTCAGAGACATTCAGTTTAGAAAATACAGGCAAAGTTATGAGAGGCAGTGAGAGGAACGAACTTTTGGGACACAGTGTACAAGTAAGAGAAAGACAACAGTGTATAACTGGCCACAATTTACAGGTAATTGGCTTTTTTCTCCTTTGACACTAGCAGCAATGATAAAGGTGAACCAGAATTTGGTAGAAGATTGTCGAAAGGTCACGAGTAGTTGTCCCGGAGAAGAGGTCCAATTAATAACTCAGTGTTCTGGAACCTTGTCAACAAATACAGTAGACAGAAAAGTTAGTGTCACTGTTATTTGTAAGATGGTCTACATTTAAAAAAAAGGAAACATTGAGGTATTAGAAATATTTGTGTATGTTCAATGTTCATTTATAGTATACCAGATGAGTGCTTGGTCATTACATATATATAAGTGCTAGAAAGATAGCTGATATGGACCATTCCATCCAGTTTTGTACAATAATATTGGAGCATAACTCTATATTCAGAGAACATTTTATCATCCCTTGTTCTTATAGCAATATAACAATAACATGACCTGTGGAGGGCGTTATGGGTGGTTGACAGCCCAAGGGATTGCTTGTCAGCCCTACGAATTCTTGTCAGCCCGAGGAACGAGGGCTGACAATCGTAGAGATGACAAGCAAGCCCGAGGGCTGTCAATCACCCATAACGCCCGACTCAGGTCATGATATTACTATTATCATTACCTCTTACTCAAATAATTCATCTGCCACCCTGACCTATCTGTGATACAAATTCGATTTTTAAGTACCATCACAATTTTTTTCTCAACAAATTAGATTGTAAAAATTTTCACCCGAGCAATTAGGGTACCTGGCAATGGCCAGCATTGATTATACAGGACAATTCCTGAATTCCTTGTAAAAAATCTGTAGACACTAAGAACTGGACTAGTAAAACTTTTCAGCACTTCCCAATTACAGAGCTTTAAAATCACAATAAATTTATGCACTTTAATGTACTTTGCAGTGCTGGTGTATGATACAGTATTCAAAATCCTGTGAAAATTTCAAAGTCGTCAGGCACATAGGGACTGAGAACAAAAGAAACAACCAACACTGAGTCAGTAAGATTTCAACAAAACTTGTGACGCTACCACTTGCAGGCCCTTGAAAATCATGACGTCACAATCTATTTATAGATTCAGATGCTCTTGGTTGCTAGGCAGCATGAGTCATGACGTCATCACAGGGCCGACAATACCATTGTCGGCCCTCAAAATCATTGTCGGCCCTCAAAATCATTGTCGGCCCTGCAAATGAGGGCGTTATGGGTGGTTGTTGCATGGGTTATCTAATGATAATACCCTACTTATCTCATGACTGAGGTGATGATAATACAGATTTCGCACTGTGTCAAAGGCAGCACAAAGTGCAGACATGCCTGCAAAATATCTCATGATAACAGACTGTACAGTCTTTTCATCTGCTTTTGCCCATTCATCTTATTCCAGGTGAAAAGGACTGTATGTCACTGAAACATTCCATCTGAGATTACGGAGCATTTTGAATTAAAAGACTGCTGTGCATCAGGGACAAAATGTTTGGAAAGTACGATTACGCAGATGGCAGTCGCTCCAATCCATCATTTATTGTACATCACAAAAAAATGCCTGAGTGCATGGAGTCAAAAGATTGTCAGGTGTAATGGGCAATACAAAGATAAAAATCTGCAGATATTTGTGTCAAAATGGAAGAAAATGTCTGTAAACATCTGGCATATCAGATTCAATGACAAATTCACAATTCAGCTCAGTGTGTAGTGAATATTTATTAGATCTTTATAACTCTCCAGCTTACTCTTTGTTTCACAACTAAACAATAAATTAGCTCACTCTATAAGTTAGCCATGTTTAGCTCATTATTAAGGCCACCAATCATTTTATAAATCTTGGACTTGAAGCAACATCCATTAATTTAAAATGCATTGTATTATAAAACTGTCCCCTTAAAGGTCCGCTATCATACCAGTTGAGCAAAAGGGCCGGCCTCCAAGCCAAGTGCTTAGGGGTTTGATAGCGGACCTTTAAGGGGAAAGTGTTATATGGTGCATCGGCCTGAGTCTACTCAGAGGTAGCTTTTTCGAATCCTGGTTTTGGTGACAGGTGGCATTGATGTAAGATTGTTGACTGGAGTGTTTCAACATCTCAGGGAAGTTTGGGGATATAGTATAGTGAGTTGGGTATAATAGGTTGAGCTAAAGAGCCGGCCCCCAAGCCAAGTACTTAGGAGCAACCAATTATACCAAACCAATTATACTATAGTATTGCTCAATTTGCAAATAATTTAAGTTAAAAGTATTTTTGAAATATTGCCCTGTTGTACAGCATGTCTGCTCACACCAGTCATCTCTCCCTTTGGCAAACTGGTTATTACTTGTTATCAGGGGTTGGCTTGTTAAAAACCAATTATAAGAACAGTGTTATGATGTTAACTCAATCTTGCTTTCAAGGAATCCCAAAACATTCCTGACTCAATTATGTGGTAATATGGCATGACATGTTGAACAAGTACTTAGATTCGTCCGTCGTGCAGTAGCTCGAGAAAGAATGATTACATTCCTTCAGAAACGTACTGATACACATACAGTCTCTCTATATGGCAAATAATGCACATATATAAAAAACGATTTCATTAAATTTATTAGAATTTTACCCCATCACAGACAAAAAGAATCTTTTCTGTTAAAGTTGAATCATACAGAGTACAGCTACTCCACCTATTGTACTCTATGTAACTAAACTGTTCAGCAAAAATACCCCAGCTGGTGGCTCCCCCGCTTGGTAAAATTGTTCATATGCATTGGAAAAGCCACATATTTTTGAAAACAGGGGTAGGCTCACTCGAAGGCTGCTGGCTCAGCCAGAAATAATGGCACTAAACTATAAATACACACATTTTGGGTCGATATACAGGCCTATAATTCAATTTAACTTTCATAAAATTCGGAGAAGGAATCTTTTAGATTTTCAAGTTTATTTTACGAGGGACTTATTTTTGTTGAACTGTTTTTCATAATTTTATCATATTGTACATCACATAACTCTCAAAAAACATCGGTAACCCCCCTTCAAAAACTTGTTTTTCAATAAAGTGTATTTTCAGCTATATTCCTTAAATTTTTCATAAATATCTCATGGATATTGTTCGAGTGACGCTGCTTTTCATTATAAACGCCACACTTTTTTAGTATTTTCCTGTATGTTTTAATGTAATGACATAAGATTTTGAAAAGATCATAGTTCGAAAATTGTGTTGGATAGCCCCTCTATTTTTTTTTACATTGGAAAGCTTTCGTTTTGAAGAACTTTTTGGCAAAGTTTCATGAATATTTCATGGATTTTAGATTTCTTGCCAAGTGTGGGATTCAACTTTAAAACGTGAGCATATGCCTTGACCTTAAAACAGGAAAGGATTGAAGATGCCTAATTTTAATTGTTCAACTAAATACAGAATAAATGATTGAGTGTTTTGATGAAGATCTTGAAGGCTGACAAAATGCTTATTATGTTATTAACATTGATAAAAATTACTAACGATTTATCAGAATTGATTACTTGATATTTATAATTAGATAAATGAATAACAGGATGAGATTCATTTTAAAATGCTACATTGAGAACAAACTAATAGTTTGTTATCTCTTTGACAAATACATTTCATTTAAATGGCAACGTTGTTCAAATAACTGGCAGTATTTAGTATATTTTTAAAAGAACATTTCATTTCCGAATATGTGACAGATGATAAATTCATTAACCTAAATTTAGTTCACAACACAGTACTTAGGGGTGTTTTCATTTCTTTTGTTGGATAGTGTCGACATATTTTCCAAGAACTAAAATGATGTTTTTGAAAACCATTTATTTTCCTTATGACAAGACATGTACATGAGCTGATGCCTTAAAAAGTTTGCATAAAATTACAATAATTTCTACTATGTTGAGCTTCTACTGGCAAATAGGGGATATAGCTTTTCATGATCGATCGATAAACGATTATTTTCAAATGATGTTAAGAACTGTTATCAGGTTCTGGGGAGACTATCTGAATCAGTTAAGAGTAAAAACAGGTGAAGTGAAAGATATACACTCCAAAATGTCTAAGTTCATACATGTACTTTACCTTTATCACACTGTGTGTAGGTTGGTAATGTAGTACTTTTGACTACCAATGTAATGATGGTAGTGTTTAGGTTTGCTGCATATCTGGCTTACTTAAATTTGTTAAAAGGCATGATTCAGCAAGAGCACTTGGCAAAAGCAGTCAAATGGTTGTCTCTGCCTTTAAGCTGGAGAAGTGATCTTGAATCTGCTCCACAGACCGCAGCAGACCAGTGCAAGATGATAAGTAAAGATATTCTAAAGGCAAATGATACATTTTCTGATCCTGCTATTTAATTCATTCGTGTTTCTAAAAACAATTATACTCCAGACTTCTTCTACACTTGACATAGCACTATGTAGGTTTACTCCCATCTTATACTTTGGCGGATTACATAATATCATACTCTAAAAGTGAGACTTGTCAGGGAAGCTGATCACCTATAAAAATACATGTAAGAAAAAGATGACTTTGCATAACTTACCTCAACTTACAGATAATCGGCTTATTGCTCCTGTGACACTAGCAGCAATTCAGACTGGGGCTAAAGGTGAACCAGACTTTGGTAGAAGATTGTGTAAAGGTCAAGAGTAGTTGTTCCAGAGAGGAGGTCCAACTATTGATCCAGTGTTCTGGTGGGATGTGAAGAGTCAGGTAAACTGTCACTAGGGAAATATTCCACATATTATTATATATGAAAACATTGATATATTTGGCATACATGCTCATTTACATAGAGTACCGACTGGCAGCTACACTGTAAAATCAGACTCGCTGATTCAGCTCAATTGATTGAGTGAGATGGTTGCACAAGTTGATTGAGCTAACATAGATTAATGTTTTAAGCTGAGATAACTCAAAATACCGAGCTGAGATAGCTCAAAATACTAAGCTATGTTGACTAAAGTATTTAAGCTGAGAAAACTCAAAATAGTGAGCAGTGTTGACTTACAGCTCAAAATATTGAGTTTTGTTGACTTATTGAACCAAGCTGACACAACTCAAAATTTTGAGCTGTGTTGACTTATTTTTAGTTGCTTTTGATTTACATTTGTGTTGTTTTTGATTCATATTTGTGTGACCTGTCTTATAAAGTTATTTATGAATATGGGCTGCAATCCCAAAATATTGTTTGATCTCCCAAGGGGATCCACCTGATCCAGTATGCTTCATTTTAGCACACCTTGGACAGGCCCAAGATGCATTCAAGACAGACCATTGCATCACAAGGAGATTTAAAAATTAATTTCTTGTGAATAAATCCCAATGGCCTGTGGCTCATCTGAGTGGTATACAGTGCTAGAAGCCTGTATTTGAATACACTCTGACTTGGAAATGTTGGTTGACGTGTGAAAGCATACATCTAATTACTCCCACAAATTAATTTAAGAGAGATAAAATAAAAAAAATGACCAGCTAAATTGGTGTGCTACTCATTTTTTCTCTGGGATAGTGTAATATAAATGTTCTTTTTTCTTGTAGGTAGATAATTATTTAAAACTAAATGCAGTCTTATGAGAAGTGCTTGTTATAGATGGCGCTATATGTGGCATGACCGAGATGTCAAGCTATCTGCAACAACTGAAGCTTTCATGTTTTCACAGCTTAATGTTATGATTCGTTTGGACAACTTACAGCATTGAGCTATCATACCTTGACAACTTATAGGATTGAGCTATCATAGCTTGAAAATTATTAACATTCTCAGACAGCTCAAATTATTGCTTCAACACAGTTTTCAAAATTTACAGTGTAGGCATTTATCTCAAATAAAGATACTCCAAATGTGCAAGTCACATCGTATCAAGTGGAGTCTCATTTTGATATATTCTGTTGCCAAGAACCTCTGTGACACTAATAACTTGCTTTCACGGAATCCTAAAACATGTCTGACTCAATTATGTGGTAATATTGCATGAATATGGAGTTTTAGATATATTCAAAATCTATGTTCTTAAGGTTGCCTTGTTTATGTTTAAATTGCAGAAAGGAGAAAGCCCTGACATTTTTAATGACATATGTTTCTTTCTAATTCCCAGTATCATGCTCATAATACTAGGTTACGCGATAAGTTACACTTGCCCATTTTTAGATGTAGTTTTAGTCAAAGATGCTTGAGATATGAGGGAGTCATTGTGTGGAAGATTCTTTCTGACGTTATAATGAGTAATTTTACATTATACACTATAAAAAAACACCTGAAAAAGTACCTCCTTGTTAATGATTTAAATTTTTGTAATAACTAGCAGTGATATTGTAACTTTGTAATTTTATTTTATTTTTTTAATTTTCTTGATTTATATAATTATATTCATTTTTTAATATATATATTAAGATTATCATTATTTTGTTTTCAGTATATGTTATATTATTTTTTATACAGGTGTTAGTTTAGTTTGTTAGAAGTTCTAGCCAATGTAACGGAAAATATATTTGTAATATTAATCATACGTCAAAATATACATTTTTTTGTATCTTGACTAAGGAAAATTTGATTGTTGATAATTGTACATGATTTATATATTTTTGCTAAGTAATTATTTTCCAATAAAGAACTTGAACTTGAACTTGACATGACGACATGGTTGAACAAGTACAAAGGTACATAACATCAAGTGGAGTCTCATTTGGATATATTCTGTTGCCAAGAGTCTCTATGACAGTAATAACCTCTTGTTTTTCTGCATTTTACTCTGACAAAGCTTTGAAATCTATACATAATACTGTTATTGGGTATTTTGCACAGTACTGAGACTGGTACTATCATATTGCAAGTACACTTCGGTTTCCATAGCACTTATTATCTTCTCTTGTTCTTATTGTGGCACATATTTCTGCACTGTTTCAAAGCAGGGTGGGACAAAGAGCAGACATGCCTGTACAACATCTGAGCGTTCTAGAGCGTTACACAGTTTTTTTTACAAAGACCGTATAGACTTCAGTCGTTTGTCTCTTTTTTGCCCGTTCTTCTTCTTTGACATGCAAAACACTATATACATCACTGAAAAATTCCAACTGGGATGATGGAAGGCTTTGAATTAAAAGACTTCTCTAAGTCAGGGACAAAGCATGATTATAGAGATGCCAGTCATTTCAGTCCATTGTTCGATTTATATCTCAGAAACAATTTCTGCTTGCCTTGAATCAGAAGTCTGCCAGACACAACACAAACATGGGGATAGTCATTTTGATGTTTTTCTAACAATTAAATGTGCTCCACAGTTATATGCCATGTGCTCTGGGTAAATACCACATTTTTAAAAGAAAGGGCTACCTAAGTGTTTTATTATGATGCCATGCAACCATTATTCACTTGGTAATCTTAAAAGCATTATTTCGCTCCATTTACAACTTTTGTAGCCTCAAACCACATGAAATGCTTGATGCTACCACAAAGCTTGCCCACTCTCTGGTCACTGGCAGTGGTCAGCATACAACATAAAAATATATATCATATCGTATCCTCATATTTTGCTCACTTCTCACTTATGGCACTATTAGCTCTTTCTAAAGCTGATTTGGAGTTAGGTTGTTTTAAAACTATTATGAGAACAATGTTAACTCAATCTAGCCCTAATCATAAAAGCAATTTGCTTATCAACTCAAACCATTAGCATCGGAATTGCTGTTTTGGACTAAAAGCGAAGCACAGCCACAGGCAGACAATTATGATCTACTGCTCAGAGCAATAAGTTATGCATAGAGTAGCATTTGAAAATTAAAATAAGTTGATGTCATGTATTCATTGTGAATTCTATACTAAGATGCAACCAGCTATTTACCATTGAAACTTTAGGCTCAGGAGCTTAAAATGAGAAGAGCGGCTCATAGTGCCCTGCACTGAGTGCTCTCCCCTACCACCCAAAGAAAGGGGAGTATGAATAGTCGGCAACGAACAGTTGATTGAGATGTATCATATAACAATATCTGTATTTCTCTAACCTAACATCTGTTATGAAGAAAACAAATATAATTTACAGAAGTGTTATCTCACATATGTGCTAGATATGTCAGATTTTCAAAATTATTACAATAAAATAACCTAGTATTTCTACATAATTATATCAATGACGTAAATTGATTAAAGATGTAAATTCAAATAATATTTCATCCATTTAGTTTAGTAAATCTAAATTGTTGTTGATTTCAGACTTTCTTACTTTCTGTTCAGAATTGTGGTAAAACTGATAAGAATTGTTTATTCATGAGCTTACAGGGAGTAGAATAGACAATGTATTATTTTGTGATCGATGTGTGTAAGACAATTTCCGAATGACTATTATTTGCATCTTCTGAACTTAATGGTGGGTCCTGTATACTGTTTGCTGCAAGGCAGCATATCTGGCAAAGTCTTATCCCATGATCTAAGCAAGGGCATTTGGAAAGTTTAGACTGTAAGGTTGGCTTTGCTTTTATTGCCACTACAATAATCATTAGACTGTGAATCTACTAAATGTACAGCCTTTTAGATAAACATAAATGACACTTTGAAGGCATTCCAAGGACAGCAAGCACAAATTATCAATTTTTGGATCTTACTCTTGTATTTGTGTCTTCGAGATTAGTCATATTCAAAGCTATGCATGTGGTCAACACTAAGGTACATAATATATAAATAAATTTGATAAATTGTCTTGTCTACAAGTTTATAAACCTGACTGAAAGGTTTCTCCCTTGTTCAATGATTAAGTAATAACATACAATAAGATGAAATTGATGAAAGGCTATGTGGCTATAAAACACCGCAAACAAATATTACTAATAATTATATGCATATAATATGTGTGGCATTATTTCAAATATGTATTGCATTTGGTGTATTAATTGGAGACAGAACATTGACGGAGGAAATCACTTTCTGACTTGTACTCAACAGCAGCAAAGAACTATACATGTAAGAGAGAGATGCTTGTGCATACTCCGACCCAGCTTCAATTTACAGGTAATCGGCTTACTGCTCCTGTGACACTTCATCCATGCCGGCAAGAGCTAAAGGTGAATCCGCACTTGGTGGAAGACTGTCAAAGGGTCAGGAGCTGTAGTCTGTAGTGTCCCGGAGAGGGTATCCTTTTGTAGACCCAGCATTTTGGTGCAACAGTAGAAAGCAAAATACATAGTATGATCCTATGTAAAGAAGTAGGAAGAATGAACAGAATTGTTGTACCTCGGAGTTAAAAAGATCTAATAGATATTCACTACACACTGACCAGAATTGTGATTATGTCACCTTGCCATTAAATCTGATATGCCGATTTCTTACAGACAATTTCGTCCATTTTGTCCCAAATTTCTGCAATACTTTATTTTTATATTGTTGTGAAAAGATTGTGCAGATTTCACCGGACTGCCTTTTGACTAAATGCACTCAGGAAGTTTCTATAAATGTACATTGAAAAATGGATTGAAAGGATTGTCAACTCCATAATCATGTTTCTTGTCTCTGATGCACAGCAGTCCTTTAATCAAAAATGTTTCATGGATCATCCCAGATGCAATGTTTCAGTGATGTAAGGTATGTGACATGTGTAATCCACAAAGTTCTACTTGTGACCTTTAGACAATCTTCTACCAAATGCCGCTTCACCTTTAGCCTCAGTCTGCATTGCTGCTAGTGTCACAGGAGCAATAAGCCAATTACCTGTGAATTAGGCAGCCTTTCTCTTACATGTATAGTTCTTTGCTGAAGCTTCCCTTCTGAGCCCTACAAGTTGGAGAATTATACTTGCTCTCTTCTTTTAAGCGTAAAAGCTCTGTTTGACCGTTTCATGCTCTAACAGTTCATGACTTTGTGTTCTAGACTGCAGGCCAACAATTTTGGAACACCTTGTTGCTCACTACTAAGTTAGTGTTACACAATCTGATTGTGGATGCATGGATTATTA
This sequence comes from Platynereis dumerilii, assembly GCA_026936325.1. Taxonomy (NCBI): domain Eukaryota; kingdom Metazoa; phylum Annelida; class Polychaeta; order Phyllodocida; family Nereididae; genus Platynereis; species Platynereis dumerilii. Next base: position 57,032,708 of record JAPTHN010000002.1, read on the forward strand.
TATCATACCTCTGGACGCAATTTGACACTAACATGCAGCACTGTTCCTGTGTCAATTAAATGCAGCACAAAACTGTTGAACTTTATCATGCATAGGCCTTCAACACAATATACGCATTAAATATTCCACTGTTACGTATCGTGTATTACAGGTTGAAACAAGCCATGGACTAAACATTCATGTTTAGAGTGAACCAAAATGTGACCAAAAGAGTGAGCTCAAAAGAGAATGAAACATGATGTAACCTTATAAGTCATTAACTTCATGGATGCCAGGATGCCACAAAATAAGGAATTCAATGATCAGAGTCATATGATGTCTGACCAAAATGAATTATATTATCTATAGAACAATCTGTCTCTAGGATTAGGCCCAAAGCCACAAATCTGAAACTTTCCTCTCTGCCATAATATAGAGTCACCTTATTATTGAGGCATTATGGTAGCCTACCTGAGGTATCTGTTTTAGGTACCAGTTTCTTATTGGATCAGGCAAGCCCCAAGAGCACTGTAATATCATGCTCTCTATTTCATAGTTTCTGCTTTGTTGTGATTATGCTATTTTTGTGCCTACATTCAAGTGTCTCTATTTCAGGAATGGTTCTTTACCTATTCATTTGTGTGTTTGTTAATCCTGCTTGTCTGTGAATTCCCCTTTTTCTGCTTCTCTATCCCAAATGCGTCATAGATTTTGAGATCAACAAATGACAGGTCAACGACAGCAGATAAATCAGACTGCTTGCTAAAGAAATCTGCATTTGTATGATAGGTTGATGAATTCACTGGATTAATAGTACAATAAGTACATCATATATTCATATTACTGATATTTAACCAGACCAAGACCATATCATATGGCCTTGCAAATGGACCTTTTCTTTGAGATACCACCAGACTAATGCTCCTGGCACTTTGACAACATTCTGTCAAATGCTGGGTCACCTTTAGCATCAGTCTGCATTGCTGCTAGTGTCACAAGAGCGGTAAGCTGTTTACATGTACCTGAAAATTGAGGGAGGGCATACACAATCGTTTCTCTCTTGCATGTAAAGATCTGTGCTGAGCTCTCCTCCTGAGTCTTGCTAAGTCCTGTGGATCACAAAGAGACTATTATTTTTCTGTTATATTTTACCCCAATGCACTGTATGCCATTGCCCATTAAACTGCAAAAGGCCCACTATAACTTTTCAAAGAAAACTCCACTGGACTTAACTCTAACATCAGAAATACAATTAAAAAATGTATGAATAAGCTAAATTCAAAAATGGTAAGTTAAGAAGAACCAATTTAATAATTTTCAAATGAGCCTTTTGTCTTTAGGGAAGCATAATAATTGCCAAATGAAGAACAATGAGCATTTAAAATATTGTATCTATTCTAACAGGGAGATGTCTAACAAGTTAAGACCTCATGCAGTTTTTGAACTATAATTTATCAGAAGGTTCTGAAAAATATGCCATTGAAATGTAGCTGGGCATCAACATGTCAACTTGTGGTAAACGCCCAGCTTAACACAGCTCGAAAATTTTCGCGATGGGGCCTATTTATATCTTGAAACATATATCATTAAGGTAACAAATGATTCAAGACATTCTTATCATTATACATGTAAAGGAAAATGTCATTTTCTGAGAACGTCAACAAGATACAAAATCACTAAACACATTAGGTCTAATCTTGTTGCATTTTCCATTAATGAAAGCTAGCATAACACCCGTGAAAGCATGCAAGTGAGGGAAAGGGAAAAATAAAGGGTGTTTTCCAATGGCCTAAAGTCAAAATTATGAGAAAACATCACCTGAGTTTCTGAGACTGTAATTTGAACATGAAACCCAGCTAACACACTCTAAGCCCCAGCAAGCTGACTTGACTTAATTCAATTGGGGCAACGGTGCTGCAATATATTTATTGAGTCAGTTCAGCTTGTTCATTTGAAGTTGTATCTCTCAGTTTGCCAACATTTTCACAGTTTAAGTGTCAATAATTTTAAGTGAATTGAGTTTACCTGACTTAAAGAAATTAAAAAATGGGCTGGAACTCAACTGAGATACACTAGCCTGGCCTACATTAAATAAGCTGAATTCAGTGTTTCACATAAATTGAATTGAGTTGATACAACAAATTTTCAATTGGACAAGACAATATTCTGCAAATCGGTCATGCTAGTACAATATAATCAAACCAAACTTAACAAAGGCTTTAAGTTTTTCTGACATAACACAGCTGAGGCTGACTGACTAAATCAATTTTACTCTATAAAATGAAAAAGTTATAATTTGTAACCACAATTACCACATATTAGAAATAAGGCAGATTAGCAAAATGTGATTAGGAGAATCTGAATTGAGCAAGAATGGCTTAAATAACAAAATCAAGTTACTGAATGTGACTTAATGTTAATAAGTTAATATGACTTTTTTTTATTAAGCTGTAATATGCTGAATTACTTGAGAAAACATGGCATATTTTATTTAAGTTCATATAAACAAATACTTTTATGCGAGATTAACCTGATAAAAAGGTGTTATCATAGCTCATATCAATTAGATTAACCCGAATTGATTCAATTATACTTCCTTTGCCAAATTAAAAAAGGATGAGCCTGCTCAAATGAATTAAATTATTCTGGATAGATTGTACTATGCTGTTTTCAAGTGATTAACAAGATATAGCATAATTGGTAGAAAAAGTGACCGGATGATAAACAACCACTGATCATTGGTTTGGACCAAGATGAAATTGGACATCTTTGGGACACCCTATGGATTTTAATCAATAATAGCCTACCGTTAGAACTTAGAAATAAAACAGATAGATTGAACAAATAAAATAAAGCACCAGCATAAGTCTAAAAAGGCATTTATTTTCAATAAAGCAAAGAAGAAGTCAATAAAATCAATGGTCAATCGTGCCGAGAGGCAATAAGTGAAAGATATAAATCTGTTACTTCATTAATTTTACATAAAAGACGATTTGTCATTCACAAGATTTTGAAGTAAAAGGATGACAAATTATACTTGAGCAACAAAAACACATAGAAAGACATAACATAAAAACACAATGTACGTAAGTAAGATCTTTACAAGGAACAAATACATTGCATTATTCACGCATAAAAAATCATTTATTGAAGCAAAACCTGACAAAGGTCGTGCATATATCCATACAAATTTGTGACTGCAACAAATCTGAAATTTCTAGTGACCAAAAATCCCAAGCAAACAATTTTTAAACAAAGCCAACTAGTCATTTTTCCATAAAGAAAGTTAGCAAGGATAATTTTCAATGACCAAATTGTCCATCGGTAAGTCATTGGGAAAATTTTTCAAAAGTCCTGAGGTACGGTTAATTATTCTGTTCATTGTTTGGACATCAGAAATTTCACAACTTCATGTTAAATGTTCTTTCGTCTAAAGACGAAATCAAGGAGGAAGTATGAGCAATTTCTTGGACAGTTTGTGTGATAAGTGACAGTACTGAGGTTGGTTGTAATGTCGCGATCCTCACAAAGCAAAGCCAGTGTTGCTCAGTCAAGGTAGCCTTTGAAGTTCAGTCCTGAAAAAGAAAACATACATTGTATTGCATGTAGATGATATAATGTTATCAAACAATATTAACTGTGTGGCTTTAAGATATTTGCAGAAATCAATTTTCTCTCCTCTCAAAAATATTCATTATGTTCCTTTGCATGATAATTATTTACCTTATTAATTTTTTAAAATGGCATAATGTATTGTCATCCTTATGTGACCAGTGGCTCACTGGCACTAATTGAAAAAGGATACCCAACATGGCAAATGATCATCAATCAGCATAGATCTCAAGATATCTCTGTTAATCATTGTTGACATTCTTCAACTGTTGTTTGGATTGTTTTATGTTTTTTTTTGGGTTTTTTTTTTCAAATTTACTTGCGACAGAGGAGAGTTGCTCCAATTTTTCTTAAGCTAATTTAATGGACTGAATTGTACATACCTGCAAAAAATGTGCTTTTGACCTCAGATTGTATCCCTGAAGAAGTATAGCCTGATTGGAGTGCTGCTCAGGTGTGACAGGCCTCATATGCATTTTCTTCTGCAAATATGAAAGAAACAAACATAAATTGACGAAAGTTTTGAAATTCCAACAACTAAAAGTCCCAATGGTCAACATGTGTATCCCTTCCCCTATCTGGCAACATTTGATAGCAACATAGAATGATGTCAGTTGTAAATACACAGACAAGTGGACAGACAAACATACATGTATGGAAAAATAATTCAGGCAGAGGGACTACAAAGTCATTTTTTACGTTGAGCATGTCATCTAACAAAAGGATACAGCTGTTCTGAAGTGGAATTTATAAACATGTGCAGTTATGTTCTTCTTTCCACACAAGTATATTTACGAGAATTGAGTTTTTTAAGACCAGAAACCCAAGAACATGTATTACAATGATTACCTGGCAAATTTTCTCGAGTCTCCTGCATCCGATGTAATAAGATAGTTCAGCTGGTGCCTCCGTGAAATATCCTCTGGTTGACATGTCAAGAATACTGTTTGTAAATCTGAAAAATATTTTACCGATATCATTTTCAGGCAGCACACAATTCATATAAAACATAATATAATTAATGTGCAAATTCATTGGGAATTAGGAATATGATTAACAATAAATTTGAAGTCCTGATTACTGGATAATATTTTGAGTGTTTTGAGTTTGTCCGAAATATTTATTTATATTATGCCAGAAAAATTTAAGTTTAATAGCATGCTAATTACTTGCACCAACCAACTGAATGCTACAGGTGTGACTGAGAATAGAGTTTTACAACAAAGTGTATGGCCCGTTTAGATTTAGTGCAATATGCAATAACTAGTCGTATTGCTCGGCTTCATAATCTTCACATTTTAGGACATAATTACTATCAGTAAATTATGCACTCTGACAAAATCTGGCTCAAAACGAAGCCTAAGGGCTGCTTGAGACACATCAGCATTTTTCTGTCTATATATCATGAACATTTTAATGAATGAGTGCAAATGGACCTTATGAACATCAAATAATATTTCTGTAGCTATTTGAATGCTTATCTTTGTTGCCAGCCAGCTAATCATAAAAATGCCAAGACAAAAAGGGCGACCATTTAATTTCCAAGGGGGCTTGGAGTTTTCCTCTTTGTTTCAGGCTAATGGCACCAATTATATATGTTGAGTGTGCAAAGTCACCAAATATTCACTTCTAAATCAAATTTAACAACACCTTGTTAAAAAATACCCCTACAAGAAATTATTTATTTCAAGTCTGGCCAAAAAGAATTTATTAATTTTATCAATTTCACCAAAACTGATGAAGAACTTTTTTTTTAAATAAAAACTCCAACCCCTCCCCCTCGACACTAAATAGTCATCCCCTTAATGCCTATATACACTATCCATAGTCTAGCATTTGAGATGAATCACTTATCAGGTCAGAGACAACATAATTGTCATTATCAATTTCATGTCCACTAAGATAATATTGCAATAATGACATTGCTTTCCATTTGCTAGTTTTTAATCACTGGCTTTGAATTAGTTTGACATCATGATGCCCGATAGTTTAATACTGAATTTCACATTACAGTTTCAAGTTTTTGTATTAAAAAAAGTACATGTTCATGCTCTATTGATATTCATAACAATGAAATAAGTATTCAATATTGACAAATGCATTAATTGCTACAGAATATCCAAGTTCTCTTACCTTCAAAAATGTTGAGTTCTTCTAATTTGAGAAATCAATAGGATGGCTTTGCTGTGTCAAGTTAACACCAACAGTCTTGAAGGTGTCAGAAATGGTCCTTAAGGCAATAAGCCACTTGGAGGTTGTAGGAAAAACTGCTAACAACATCAAGAGGAATTATGACAAGAAAAACTGCTAAAAACATTGGAGTGTGGGTAACACCACTTTCTACATATAGATGTCAGCACTTTACTTATTATAACAAGATATCCAGTCAATGTTTAAAAAAACACTCATATACAGTCACATTTATTAAAACAACTTATCGTAATGATTTAGTGATCTTTCTAATCTGTAGATCATATCATTGTGGTTGTAATTAAGATAAAATAATGGCCTGCAGCCCAGGTCAGCTTGCTCAAAGATTTTTACAAGGCTGCTCACAAACCAATATTAAGTATTTCAACGGAAGCATAATTACATATATATTTTTCCCTGAAGTAATTATTAAAAGTTATGGTGGTAATACACCCTGCATTGTGTGAAAAAGAAAAATTCAATATTTTGATCCTACTTACAGTTAGGCAATTTTCTAAAATATCTCCAAGTTCAAATGAACTGCTGGAAAAAATACCATTAAATAACAACATTTGGAGTTGTTGCTCATAATGCCTGCAAATATGTCAAGGCAATGCACACAGATGATCAACATGTCCACATACACAATGCCAAGTTGACATTCTTTCCATTGATATTTTCAGAAATTCTACAATAAATTACATAATATACAGAAAATGTCTAATTGTCAGGGATTTGAACTCAAGAAGTCTGTATCACAACACTAGTCATTTAACCAATGTGGCCGTAATGTCCGATGAACACACCAAGTTATTTCTCCTAGTCTTCTCACTAATTCTGCAAGACATAGTATAATTAAGAAAATGTCAAGCTGTGGCAGATTTGAACTCAAGACCTAGTCACCCTACCAAAGTGGCCACAATGTCCACTCAACACATCAAGTTGTTTCTGCTAGTCTTCTCATAAGTTGTATAACAGAGGGTATTTAGAAAAGATCACTCTGTTACAGATTCGAACCCAAGACCTTTCAATTACAAGACCAGTCACTTAACCAATGTTGCCATAATGTCCACACAACACACCAGGTTGTTTCTTCAAGTCATTTTTTTAAATGACAGATTGCATTGTTAAGAAAATGTCACTCTGTTCCAGATTTGAACTCAAGACCTTTGCATTACAAGACCAGTCACTTAACCAATGTTGCCACAATGTCCACTCAAAACATCAAGTTTCTTCTCCTAGTCTTCTCATAAGTTGTATAACAGAGGGCATTTAGAAAACATCACTCTGTTACAGATTCGAACCCAAGACCTTTCAATTACAAGACCAGTCACTTAACCAATGTTGCCATAATGTCCACACAACACACCAGGTTGTTTCTTCAAGTCATTTTTTTTAATGACAGATTGCATTGTTAAGAAAATGTCACTCTGTTCCAGATTTGAACTCAAGACCTTTGCATTACAAGATCAGTCACTTAACCAATGTTGCCACAATGTATTTAGAAAACATCACTCTGTTACAGATTCGAACCCAAGACCTTTCGATTACAAGACCAGTCACTTAACCAATGTTGCCATAATGTCCACACAACACACCAGGTTGTTTCTTCAAGTCATTTTTTTTAATGACAGATTGCATTGTTAAGAAAATGTCACTCTGTTCCAGATTTGAACTCAAGACCTTTGCATTACAAGACCAGTCACTTAACCAATGTTGCCACAATGTCCACTCAAAACATCAAGTTGTTTCTGCTAGTCTTCTCATAAGTTGTATAACAGAGGGTATTTAGAAAACATCACTCTGTTACAGATTCGAACCCAAGACCTTTCAATTACAAGACCAGTCACTTAACCAATGTTGCCATAATGTCCACACAACACACCAGGTTGTTTCTTCAAGTCATTTTTTTAAATGACAGATTGCATTGTTAAGAAAATGTCACTCTGTTCCAGATTTGAACTCAAGACCTTTGCATTACAAGACCAGTCACTTAACCAATGTTGCCACAATGTCCACTCAAAACATCAAGTTGTTTCTGCTAGTCTTCTCATAAGTTGTATAACAGAGGGTATTTAGAAAACATCACTCTGTTACAGATTCGAACCCAAGACCTTTCAATTACAAGACCAGTCACTTAACCAATGTTGCCATAATGTCCACACAACACACCAGGTTGTTTCTTCAAGTCATTTTTTTTAATGACAGATTGCATTGTTAAGAAAATGTCACTCTGTTCCAGATTTGACCTTCCGCCCTGAGACAAAGTGGGGTGCACCACAACCTGAGATTTATGCTTCAGCCAATTACTAAAGATAGACAGATAGACAGATAGACACATAGATAGACAGATAGATAGATTGATAGGTAGATTGATAGATCTATAGAGAGAATGCAACTTTTAACAATTTATAGAGATGTGTTAATGTAATGATCATATCCCATTGAGTTATAAGGGTTATTAAATTGCTCGAGGACACGGTGCATGCATTGCATGCTATTTTTTAAATGACAGATTGTATTGTGAAGAAAATGTCACTCTGTTCCAGATTTGAACTCAAGACCTTTGTATCACAAGATCAGCCACTTAACCAATGTGGCCACGAAGTCAAGCAAATGCAACAAGCTGTTTCCCCTAGTCTCCTCAAAAATTCTATAAATAGATTATGAAAAACAGAATACGTGATTTGACTCAGATTCTGCATAGTGGGACAGGACACTTACCAGGGTCCACAATGATAAACAAATCAAAATATTGAAATTTGTTGACCTTTGCTCCAACCTTTGTACCATAAATTGTACCATAAATATAAGGAGTAACGAGAAATATCTAAATCTCACTGGGTTTGAAGCCAACACCTTCAGATTACAAAACAAACCACTAACCCATGTGGCCACAGAGTAAGTAGCTAAGACAAGGTTATTTTTTGCTTGTCCAGTGAATCGAACATAAATAGGATGTTCAACTATAGGCATAACAAATCTGGCATAAGCGAATTAAGCTGAGTAAACTTATTCTGTTTGTGTCTCAGAAGTTCACGAGTATGGCTGAAAAAGATTGTGTTGTGTTGACTTAAAATATCAATCCACAGAAACTGACAAATAGTATATAAGCTGACACAGCTTAAAAAAAGAAAAATAGTTGATTCCACTTAAACAATCTATGTCAAGTGTGTGGTCTGGGCTTAGAGTGCAGGGTAAGGAAATTGTTGAGAATACACAAAAGCAGCTTGCAAGTTTTCATGATTGGACAATCAGTAGTTTGGTTGGAGTAGTGTAAGGGGTCCGTGAATTAATAGTATGATTCCAAATGTCAGACAATTAATCCTTACTAAAATGAATCAATGTTAACACCATGATCTTTCTAACGTTCATTAAAAGGCTACTGTCATTGAACATATTAATATAAGATAAGGCTTGTTGCTTTACTCTATATAACTATTATTTCAACAAATTGTAAAGCAAGCTCACAGTTACATATAACATTGCAGTTCAATCCAAATGAAATACACGGTTTGAAGCTTCAAACTTCCAAATTGCCTGAAGCCAAAAAGTACAACATGAGGCACAATTTGTCTTATGAGGCAGTAGTTAGAGGTAGATGGCATGTTTCTATGATGTACATTTCCAATAAAAATAGATTTTCATCTCTGTCGCTTGACGCCTGCCAGTCTTTTGATTCAATGCACTCAGTCATAAAAGGTGGTAGGCCTATGTCCTTGTGATGTACATGGACAATTAGATTAAACGACTTATATCTCTTTAATGCTTTGTACGTTTTGTCCTTGTCACAAAACAGTTTTTAATTGAAGGGTCCTAGCCTTCCCAGGTGGAATGTTCAAAATGTTTCAGTGATGTTCAAGAACTCATGCATGTCAAAGAAGGAGAATGAACCAAATCTGTCGAAATACAACTCATTGTTGTTTTAGCATAGTTTTGATTTGAAATGGTACATGTAAGTGCAAACCTTACAGCCCAGTTCTTGGTGCTCATGAGGGTTGTCACATGTCATCATCTTCACTTTCCCAGATTAGTCATATTCAAAACTATACAGGTGGTCAACACTAAGGTACATATCAATAAATTTGATGAATTTTCTTTTCTGCAAGTTTATAAACCTTGTAAATTCCAAAAATCAGCAAAGACACTGATAATGGGCCACTAATTTAATGTCTCACCCGAATGACATCGACCTGGGCTTTGCGCATGAAGGTCCACTGAAAATTCATTTCCCCACCTGGGGTTTGAATCAATGCAGGCAAAGACCTTCACTGGCATAGACGAGAACTTAACCACTCTGCCACCCAATAGCCCAGGTGCCCAAATGGGTACCAGTGTGGATATTATTTGGTGCCGGTATTAGTTAGTCATTTTGCCCTTTTCGTAACTTGTGAAGTTAATCCATCCTTTTACTGACTCTCTTCATGTAGCTCACTTTTAGCTCCATGAGCTCTTCACAAAACTTGTTTTGGGGTTTGCTTGTTTTAAAACAATTATGAGAGGAGTGTTATGATGTTAACTCAATCTTGCTTTCAAGGAATCCCAAAACATTCCTGACTCAATTATGTGGTAATATGGCATGACATGAAGACATTGTTGAATGAGTACAAAGATTCATCCTTCATGAAGTTGTTCAAGAGAGAAATATGACATTCTATCAGGCACTTGTTTAAGCAAACGTTTCTCTGCGTGGCGTTTGATGCTGTTATTAAAAAACAGTCAGTCTTAATGCATTAAAACTTAACACCATCACAGAACAAAAATTGATACAAAAAGATTTCAGAGTATTTTCTGGTAAAAATGTGGGTAATGGGTATACGCCTTGACCTTACAATAAGAAAGGGTTGAAGATATCTAATTTCAATTGTTCAACTAAATACAGAATAAATGATTGAGTAATTCAATGAAGACCTGATTTATTGTAAATGATTATTTGATGTTTAGAATCTGATAGATGGATAACAGGATGAGTTTCATTTTAAAACGATACATAGAGGACAAAGCATTATCTGTTTGACCAACACATTCATTTAAATAGGCAAAGATATATTACAATTGCCGAGAGCATTTATGATATTGGTTCCCGATTTTGAATTAATTGCACAAGATAATATTGAAAGTAACAAATTTTTCACATGCTACTGAAAACCAAAAATGTTAGTTAGAAATTTCATTTCCAAATATGTGACAGATGATAAATTCATTAACCTCGTTCAGAAAGCAGTAGTGATGTTATCATTTTGTTTATTTCCACTGATTTTCAAAGAACTAAAGAATGTCCATAAAACCATATATTTTCCTAATAATAGGACATGTACATGAGCTGATGCTTAAGGTGTGCAAAAAATTACAATAATTTCTTCTCCGTAGAGCTTCCAGTGGGCTATATAATTTTGTTGATCGATCGATATAAAATGATTGTCTAATGATGTTTAGATTTGTCAGGTTCTGGGGAGATCATCTGAATCGGTTGAACATGTAGAAGAGCTGAAGCAAAAGGCTTACACTCAAACATGTCTGAATTCATGCTTTACTTGTATCAAGCTGTGTATAGGATGGTAATGTACATAGTACTACCACTGTAATGACAACAGTAGTTTGGTTTTCAGCATTATCTGGCTTATATCTTTTCACAATATTACATGATTCTGCAAGTGGGTAAGGTCAAAGCTGACTTCACTTTCTGAAGACCACGTAAATATAGTTCAATGGAGTTGATATTTAGCAAATCTTTTTTAGAATTATGTTAGAGTATGTTGATTTTGAGTAAAGATTGATTTTCCAATATTGTTTGCAGATTATGCAACCTAATGGCATCAAAGCAACACAAAATGTCCACTAACAGTGGCCTTGGTGCCACCAAACTTGCTTGGTGGCCATTTTTAAAGCAGGGGCAACAATAAAATGTGTAAGTATTCGTTTTTCTTACTCAGAAGCTATTTCAATGGATTCTCCGACCCCAAAAACATATATTTTGACCCTATTTTGTCTCTCTAGCTGAAATAGAAGAAGAGATTAATATTGGACTTTTTGCACTTTTGGCGGCCATTTTGGCAAATGGCTGTATTTCCAATCCAGGGGGTGATCTCACTAGTATCTTTGGATTAATCTTTTCCTATGACCCCAAGGTACGTCTATGCCAATTAGAGAATTTTGCATCAGAAAGTGAAGTCAACCACCAAATTTGTTGACCTAAACCACCAACTGTTATCTAGTTTAGCCCATATGGTTGTCTCTGCCTTTAAACTGGAGTAGCAATCGCAAGATAGTGAATCAACTTGATATACTGCAACAGACCAGCATAAAATGACAAAATAAAGTTATTCCTAGGGCACAAAGTACTATTTAATTCATTTGCGCTTCCAAAAACCATTTTACTTTGTCTACACACCAGATAGCTCAATGTTGCCCTTGTCTGGACCGCATTACAACTCTCTTATGCTTCGGTAGATTACATAATATCTCATTCTAAAAGTGATACTTGTCAGGGAAGCTGTGACACCAACAGCCATTCAGACTGGGGCTAAAGGGGAACCAAAAATTGCTAGAAGATTGTCTGAAGGTCAAGAGTAGTTGTACCAGAGAAGAGGTCCAACTATTAACCCGGTGTTCTGGTGGTAAACAACTAGAGTGAGATGTGGAGAGTTAAGTAAACTGTCACTTGGGAAATATTCCACATATACATGAAAACATTGATGTTCTTGGCATACATGCTCATTTACATACAGTGCCAACTGGCAGCTGGGGCATAGCATATGTCTTCCATAACTCAAATAGAGATACACCAAATGTGCTAGTCACATAACATCAAACTTGTGGAGTATCATTTGGGTATATCATGTTGCCAAGAGTATCTATGACACTAATAACATCTTGTTTTTCTGCATTTTATTCTGACAAAGCTTTGAAATCTATACATAGAACTGGTATATAGGGTATTTTGCACAGTACTGAGACTGGTACTATTATATCACAAGTATACTTCAGTTTCCATATCACTTATTATCTTCCCTTGTTCTTATTGTGGCACATATTTCTGCACTGTTTCAAAGCAGGGTGGGACAAAGAGCAGACATGCCTGTGCAACATCTGAGCGTTCTAGAGTGTTACACAGTTTTTTTTACACAGACCATATAGACTTCAGTCGTTTGTCTCTTTTTTTGACCGTTCTTCTTCTTTGACATGCAAAACACTATATACATCACTGAAACATTCCACCTGGGATGATGAAGGGCTTTGAATAAAAAGACTGCTCTGAGTCAGGGACAAGACATCTGAAAGCATGATTACAGAGATGCCAGTCATTTCAGTCCATTGTTCGATGTATATCTCCGAAACAATTTCTGCTTGCCTTGAATCAGAAGTCTGCCAGACACAGACAAAACAAAAACATGCGGAAAGTCATTTTGATGTTTTTCTAACAATTAAATGTGCGCCACAGTTATATGCCATGTGCTCTGGGTAAATACTACATATTTAAAAGAAAGGGCTTCCTAAATGTTTCATTATGATGGAAAATGTTTGGCTTTTGAAGAGGTAATTAACTGATCTCTGAATTTATGCCATGCAACCATTATTCAATTGTTAATCTTAAAAGCGTTATTTTGCTCTATTTACAATTTTTGTAGCCTCAAACCACATGAAATGCTTGACGCTACCACAAAGCTTTGCCCACTCTCTGGTCACTGGCGGTGGTCACTTTACCAATTTTGCTCACTTCTCACTTATGGCACTATTAGCTCTTTTTAAAGCTGATTTGGAGTTTGTTTGTTTTAAAACTATTATAAGAACAATGATAACTCAATTTAGCCCTAATCATAAAAGCAATTTGCTTATCAACTCAAACCATTAGCATCGGAATTGCTGTTTTAGACTTAAAGCAATGCACAGCCACAGGCAAACAATTTTGATCTACTGCTCAGAGCAATAAGTTATGCATAGAGTAGCATTTGAAAATTAAAATAAGTTGATGTCATGTATTCATTGTGAATTCTATAATAAGATGCAACTCAGCAGCAACTCCATGAATTGAATGATAAACTTTTATAAATAATATCATGAAGTTGAGCTTATCTGTTTCATTGGGCTTTGTCTGCTTGTTTACAAACTTAAGTCGGAAAGCGAACGGAAATGATCCAAGAAGAAGAAAAAGAAGAGAAGAAAGACATCGATGGATGAAAAATTATTAGAAAAAAATCAATGATTAAGTGTAGTATAAAAGGAGAGATATTATGATAACAGGGCACAAGGTGACAAACTGATGGTAAAAATATATCTAATTGTTGTAGTAGATTGTAAAAAGGTGTAAAATAGGGACTAATTACATGTGAAATAATCTGTAAGATTGCAAATAATAAAACACCAATAGCAGTGAAAATAAATATGATAGTAATGCCATACGCAAGGCATACCACCAAGAGAAAGGGAGTGTGAATAATTTATAAGCAACAAACAATTGATTGACATTTATCATTATATAACAATTACTGTATTTCTCTAAGCTAACTTCTGTAACAAACAAATATAGTTTACATAAGTAATGTCTCACATGTGTGTTTGATATGTCACATTGTCAAAATCACTACAATAAAACAACCTATTATTTCTACATAATTGTTTTACTTTCGGTTCAGAATTACGACAAAAAATGATAAGAACTGTATATTCATGGGGTTTACTGGGAGTAGAAGAGACAATGTATCATTTTGTGATTGATCTCTGCAATATAACTTCCGAATGACTATTATGTGCATCTGCTAAACTTAATGGTGGTTCCTGTTCATAGTTTGCTGCAGGGCTGTATATCTGGCAAAGTCTTATCCCATGATCTAAGCAAGGGCAATGGCATATGGCAAGTTTAAACCGTAAGGTTGACTTTGCCTATATAGACACAGCAGTGATCATTAGACTGTGAATCTTCGTGAATCTTCTGAATACACAGGCATTTAGAAGAACATAAATGACACTATGAAAGCATTTCAAGGATGGCGAGTGCAAATTATCAAGTTTCTGATCTTACTCTTTTATTTTTGCCTTCCTGATTAGTCATATTCAAAGCTAAGCAGATGGTCAACGAGTAAATTGTATCTTCAATAAATTTGATTCATTTTCTGCAAGTTTATAAACCTTTCAATATTGTCGTATGGAGGCATAACAGACAAACAGAAAGGTTTTTCTTTGTTTAATGATTACCTAATAACATACGATGAGGTGAAATTGATGAAACGCATAGAAATGAATATAAGTACGAATTGTGCTGATAATTTGACTCTATGTGTGGCATTATTTCAAAAAAGTATTGCATTTGGTGCGTTGGCGGCAAAGTGTTGACCCTGGAAATCACTTTCTGACCTGTATCACACTGCAGCAAAGAACTATACATGTAAGAGAGAGACGCTTGTGCATACTCCGACCCAGCTTCAATTTACAGGTAATCGGCTTACTGCTCCTGTGACACTTGCATCCATGCCGGCAAGAGCTAAAGGTGAATCCGCACTTGGAGGAAGACTGTCAAAGGGTCAGGAGAAGTAGTCTGGTAGTCTCCCTGAGAAGGTATCCTTTTGCAGACCCAGCAATGCCAGCATCTTGGTGCTACAGTAGAATAAGAACAACGTATGGTCTTATGTAAAGAAGTCGGAAGAGTGAGCAGACATGCTGCACTGCGGAGTTAAAAGGATCAAATGGATATTCACTACACACATACCAGAATTGTGAGTTTGTCACCTTGCCATTAAATCTCATATGCCAATTTCTTACAGACATTTTCTTCCATTTTGTTGCAAATTTCTGTATAGCTTTATTTTGTGAAAAGAATGTGCACATTACACCGGAATGCCTTTTGACTCAATGCACTCAGGAAAGTTTCTATAATATACATTGAAAAATGGACTGACAGAATTACGATCTCCATCATCATGCTTCTTGTCTCTGATGCACTGCAGTCCTTTAATCATGCATTCATGGATCATCCCAGATGGAATGTTTCAGTGATGTAAGGTATTTTACAAGTGTAATTCTGAAATACAGGCATGTCTGCGCTTTGAAACAGTACAGATATTATCATCATGAGCGTTATGCAGATAAAGTTATGCTTGAACATTATATAACATGTCTTAAAGAGACTCTGGCAAACATAACTTTTACACAATCCACCATACATTTTATGTGCTTGCAAGTTTTGTGTACATGTGTCTCCGTTTCTGTGTGTTTTCAAAAAATTTAAGTTGACAATCTTACAAATAACAGAAATCCAAACTTTTCAACTCGTACTGTATTTGTTGACAACTAGAACACTGGGTTATTAAGTGAACCTCTTCTCTGGGACAACTACTTGTGACCTTTAGACAATCTTCTACCAAATGCTGCTTCACCTTTAGCCTCAGTCTGCATTGCTGCTAGTGTCACAGGAGCAATAAGTCAATTACCTGCGAACTGAGGCAGGAAATGCTTAGTCGCCTTTCTCTTACATGTATAGTTCTTTGCTGAAGCTTCCCTTTTGAGCTCTACAGGTTGGAGAATTGTACTGGCTCTCTTCTTTTAAGCATAAAAGCTCTGTTTGACCGTTTCATGCTCTAACAGTTCATGCTTTTGTGTTCTACACTGCAGGCCAAACAAAAATTTTGAAACACCTTGTTGCTCACCAATGAATTATTGTAACACAATCTGCTTGTGTATGCATGAATTATTATTTCATTGAAAAAAAAACTATAATGGGAAGACGGATCTTGAATGCAGTTTCTGCATGAAGGGCAGTGAATTTCTTGTGTTGCTCTAAAAAAATCAGATGAGTTAGAACAAGTGGGCACCCATGTCAATTAAATGATATTGGTCCAAGTTACTCCAGGATTTTGATCAAGAGTGTATGTCATGAAGACTAAAGACGACACATGAATCTTTTGAGAAAGAGATGGGTAAAAAAGCAAACACAGGACACGAAAAGCAAAGCATCAGAACAGGGAAAAAGCAGAATGTTGAAAATCTAAAGATGAAAAAGGACTTAAGATAAGTTGAAGAAATATGAAACTTTCCTTTCAATGTATGATTCCGTTAAAGCTGAATAAATAAAAAGGAACTTAACATCAAAGCAGAGATACTAAAAAATAGCAATTGGCCTTAAATTAAAACAAACTGTAAGTGTGGACTTCAAACAATGCAGCCCCAAGCCTGTAGTGATCTACAGTATTTGACAATATCTGTCACGACAAGAGCATTCATGAATCAACAAGGGACATAAGGCCAATGAGAATCTTGGAAAGAAAAATATAATAGATGTATCTGCTCGAAGCCTTGCTTCTGCACTTGCATGTTTGATGGATGTGCATCTGAATGACAGGTTGATGAATTTGTTGGATCAGTTGTTGGATTAATGTTATGTCATATATGTTATATCATTTGTTGGATCAATGTTATATCATATAGTTCATATTACTAAAATTTAGAAACCATATGGCCTTGCAAATTTAGCTCTTCTTCAAGAAACCACTAGAACAATGCATCTGCCTCTTTGACAACCTTCACTGTAAATTTCGAATTTTGAGTTAGCTTAATTGATTGAGTGAGATGGTTGCACAATTCCTTTGAGCCAAGATAGCTTGTTGTTTGCAAGTTATAACAACATAAAGATTATCATAACTCAAAACATCAAGCTATCATGTCTCAAACAAATTGTGCAACCATCTCACTCAATCATTTGAGCTAACTCAAAATTTCAGAATTTACAGTGTTCTGTCAAATGCTGGTTCACCTTTAGTCCTTGTTCGCATTGCTGCTAGTGTCACAAGAGCAGTAAGCCGATAACCTGCAAATACACAATCGTTTCTCTCCTACATGCTGAGCTCTCCAAGCCTTGCTAAGTCCTGTGGATCACAAAGAGTCTATTATATTTCTGTTATTTTTTACCTTGATCAATTAAACTGTACGCCATTGCCCAGTAAAGTGCAAAAGGACAACCATAAGGTTTTCAAGAAAACTCCGCTGGACTTGACAACTCTGACATCAGAAACACACAGAAAACCTGACACCAGTTACAATCGGTATGATACATTGTATATTCTGTGCCCAGTAAGTCTCATGAATAACCAATTAACATTATTTCAATTAAAAACCTCCTAGGCTTTATGAATAACCTAAATTCAGAAATGACAAGTTAGGAAGAACCGGTTTAATAGATTTGAAAGAAACCTTTTGTCTTTAGGAAAGCATAATAATTTCCAAATGAAGAACAATGAGAATTTCAAATATTGTATCTGTTCTAACCAGGAGATGTCTAGCAAGTAAAACCTCATACAGTTTTTAATCTATAATTGAGCAGAAGGTTCTAAAAAATATGCCATTGAAATGTAGCTGGGCATCAACACATAAACTGTCGGTGAATGCCCAGCTTAACACAGCTCGAAAATTTTCAGAATGGGGCCTATTTATATCTTGACATATCATAAAGATTACAAATGATTCAAGACAATCTTATCATCATGCATGTAAAGGAAAACGTCATTTTCTAGGAACATCTGAGAGATAATAAATCACTATTTGGTCCAATCTTGTGACATTTTCTAAATTTATCACTTCATCCATTTATGATAATTCCAAATATCAGACAATTAATATTTCCTAAAATGAATAAATGTTAAAACCATAATCTTTCTAAACAATCATTGAAAGGCTACTGTCTTTTAACACATTTATAGATAAGGTTTGTTGCTTTTCTCATTATAATCGATATTTCAACAAATTGCAGAACAAGCTACTGTATGATAGTTACATATTACATTGCAGTTCAATCCAAAAACACACAGTTCGAAGCTTCAAACTTCCAAATTGCCTGAAGCCAAACAGTACTTGATGAGGCATGATTCTTCATATGAGGCAGTAGTTAGTGGTAGATAGCATGTTTCTGTGATGTATATTCCAACAAAAATACAAAAATAGTTTTTAGTCTCTGTCACTTGACGCCTGCCAGTCTTTTGATTCAATGCACTCAGTCATAAAAGGTGGTATGTTCTTGTGATGTACACGGACAATTCGATTAAACAACTTCTATCTCTTTAATGCTTGGTGCGTTTTGTCCTTGTCACAAAGCACTTTTTAATTGAAGGGTCTCATCCTTCCCAGGTGGAATGTTCAGAATGTTTCTGTGAAGTTCAAGATCTCATACAATGAGAATGGACAAAATCTACCAAAATACAAATCATTGTTGTTTTAGCTTAGTTTTGATTTGAAATGGTACATGTAAGTGCAAACCTAACAGCCCAGTTCTGGGTGCTCATGAGGGTTGATTGGTGAGATGGGAGTAAGAAAGGAGTCTCAAACATGTTGCACATCTTTACTTTCCCAGCAAAGACGGTGACAATGGGCCACCAATTTAATGTTTCATCCAAATTACCTCGACCTGGGCTTTTGCTTATGAAGGTCCACTGAAAATTTCCCCACCCGGGGTTAGAATAAATACAGGCAAAGACCTTCACTGGTATAGATCTATGAGAACTTGCAACCACTCTTCCACCCAACAGCCCAGCTTCCCAAATGGGTACCAGTCTTGATATTATTTGGTTCTGATATTATTTAGTCATTTTGCCCTTTTCCTAACTTGTGAAGTTGGTCCATCCTTTTACTGACTCTTCATGCAGCTCAGTGTTGCCCTTTCCTGGACCTGCTTACAGCTCCCTTATGCTTTGGCGAATGCATAATATCTTATTCTAAAAGTGATACTTGTTAGGGAAGCTATAAATATATATGTAAGAAAAAGACGACCGTGCATACTCTGCTTCAATTTACAGGTAATCGACTTACTGCTCCTGTGGTTGTAACAGCAATGCAAACTGGGGCTAAAGGGTAACCAAAAATTGCTAGAAGATTGGCTGAAGGTCAAGAGTAGTTGTACCAGAGAAGAGGTCCAACTATTAACCCAGTGTTCTGGTGGTCAACAACTAGAGTGAGATGTGAAGAGTAGGTAAACTGTCACTTGGGGGAAAATTCCACATATACAAGAAAAAATTGATGTACTTGGCATGTATGTTTAAATTGTTCATACAGTACCCATTGGCAGCTGGGTCGTAGCATCTATCTTCCATTTACCCTATAGAGATACATCAAGCATACAAGGCATTAACCTCTATGGGAGTTTGGATATATTCTGTCATCTACCGTCCCATTGACTCTAATAACCTCTTGTTTTCCAAGCATTTCTTTTGACAAAGCTTTGAAAGCTATACATAAAACTGAGATTGGATTGGGTATTTTGCACAGTACTGAGAATGGTACTATTATGTCACACGTATGCTACATTTTCCATCGCACCTACATATAATCTACCCTTGTTCTTATTGTGGTACATATTTCTGCACTGTGTCAAAGCAGGGTGGGACAAAAAGCAGACATGCCTGTATAACATCTGAGCATTACAGAGCATTACACAGTATTTTTTCACATAGACCACAGACTTTTTCATATAGCCAGTCGTTTGTCCCTTTTTTGTGCGTTCTTCTTCTTTGACATGCATGTAAAACACTGTACATCACTGAAACCTTCCACCTGGGATGATGGAGGGCTTTGAATTAAAAAGACTTGAATCCAAAGACTGCCTGACATCATAGACACACTCTTTTTAAACAAAACCATGGGGATAGTCTTTTGATGTTTTTGCTGAAACTGTGCGCCTCAGTTATATGCCATCGGCTCTAAGCAGATACCTAATATCAAGATAAATGGTCTTCCTATGTAATTAATTATGATGGAAGATGTTTGGTTTTGAACAGGCAGTAGGGCAGTGGAAATCCTCAATTCAGTCTTAATCAGACAAGGAACTTATATTAGAGCTAATGTAGGCTAACAACTACATGCTTCCTGGATTTGCACAATAACTTAAACCTACTTGCTGTTGTTGGCATAAATTTAAAGTTTTGGAAAAGCCAGACTTTTAATACATATGAATGATAATTATGGAGGCCCCTGTGTTATATGACTGAACATTATTCAGGTTTACTCATTCACATCAATGCATAGGTTTCTTATATATGTCTTATGCTACATTTTCACTCTGTAGTCATGAAGTATGGAGGCAAAAATTGAATTTAAGACCACAACCATCTCCTTCATTACTTGGCAGATCTTAAATCAATATTACTCTGCAGCAACTACATGTACTGAATAATGTACTTCAAAAATTATATGATCTGTTTCATAAGGTTAGGTCTTTTTGTTTAGAAAGTTAAGTTGGAAAGTGAAAGGGAATGATACCAGAAGGAAAAAAAAAGAAAAAGTAAGCTTTTATAGTTATGGAGTATTATTCGATTATTGCCAACTATCGCCAAGAAGGGAAGAAAAAAAAATCGACTGATGAAAAAGTAACTGGAAATAAATCACTGAAAGGCAAAGCAAGATTAACTATGGCATTAAGAGTGAGATATGATCATAATCAGCCCATGGTGACAAACTTACGAAGAAAATATAAGTAGAATGAAATCATTGAAAATGTAAAGAGAAAGGTTTGAAAAAACTAAAAACTGAAAAGTCCAGCAATAAGAGAGCCAAAAGTTCAATAAAAAATAAAAACTTGATAGGCCAGACTTACACTAAATTCAATGTCAACAAAAATGTAAAGAATAAAATCGACCACCAAATACTTAATAATAAGACATAACTAGGAAAAGTCCATAAAATTATGAACAGAAGGAATAACATCAATGATATGAATTAACACTTCATGGATTTACTTTGGTTAATCAAATTTTAGACTTTTCATATATTTTCTGTTAAGAATTTAGCAAAATACTAAGAATTGGTTATCCATGGGCTTGCTCAGAACAGAATAGACAATGTATTATTCCAAGATCGATCAGTGCAAGATTATTTCGGAATGACTAATGTAAGAGTTGTCAGGCCCAGGAAAGTTTATGTGCATCTGCTAAACTTAATGGTGGATCCTGTTCATAGTTTGCTGCAGGGTAGCATATCTGGCCAAGTCTTATCCCATGATCTAAGCAAGGGCATTTGGTAGGTTTAGACCATAAGGTTGACTCCGCCTTTGCCACTATAGTAATCATTAGACTGTGAATCTACTGAATATAGAGGCATTTAGAAGAACATAAATGACACTATGAAGGCAATCCAAGGACAACGAGTGCAAATTATCAAGTTTAGACCTATTCATAGCTATGTAAATGGTAAACAATCACTCTAGGTGGGCCAACATTTAGTCTCAAGGCAGGGCCTCAGAGTTTTATTGAAATAACAAATTCCGTGCTCAGTTTTGGTGAGATAAATAAATATTTTTAGGCAGTCTTGAAATAGACCTTCATAAGCAAAATCGTCTACCCAACATAATCTCCATTACACTCATTATGCCACTTGTTGAGTCCTGCCCCTGTTGGGATATGTATTGTCGAAGCTGATTGATGCAAAAAACCAACATGGATTTTTTAAAAAATCCATGTTGGTTTTGCATTGAAATTTGGTTTTTCAAAAAAACATTTTGAATCTAAAAAACAATTTTGTCCCGACATTTTTTAGAGTGTGTATTTCTTAAAAAGGTGTTGCCTGATTTAGAAAAGAATACTATTGGAAGAATAATTGAATGAAACTATTGCCTGATTTAGAAAAGAATACTATTGGACGAATAATTGAATGAAACTATTATAGAATACATATTTGACTCTATGTGAGGCAAAAACATATTGAGTATTGGAGGAAAAGCATCAGCAGAGGAAATACAACAATTTTCTGACCTGTACGACACTAGAGCAAAGAACTATACATGTAAGAGAGAGACGATTGTGCATACTCCCACCCAGCTTTAATTTACAGGTAATCGGCTTACCGCTCCTGTGACACTTGCATCCATGCCAGCAGGAGCTAAAGGTGAATCTGCACTTGGCGGAAGACTGTCAAAGGGTCAGGAGAAGTAGTATGGTAGTGTCCCAGCGAAGGTATCCTTTTGCAGAGCAAGCCTCTTGGTGGTTAAAAGCACGGGTTTTTGTCCCAAACAGTTTTTGTTGTTTATAAAACTATAGAATTTAAGGGGAAGTCACCATTTTCTGTTAAACTAGACAACGTCAAAAGTAGGCAGCTCCTGAAGTGATTTGAATTGAATATGAGGCTGGTTTTGGTAACTTCCCTTTATATATTATAAATATATATTTACACTGCAATCACAGGTTCAAAAACCCCTGTGGTCAAAAGCAACAGTAGAATGCAAACTATTTTGGGTAAACAGTCTCATCAAACAAGTCTGAATGGCACCAGACAATATCAAAACAGGTACAGAGTGGATAAGGTTCTCATCTATGCCAGTGAAGGTCTCTGCATGGTTCGAACCCCGGATGGGAAACTGAAATTTTCAGTGGACCCTTAAGAGCCAGAGACAGAGAAAATCGAGGATTTGGCTTGCTGTGGGGGTCGGCGGAATCACTTGAAACTTTTCAATGTGAATGAATATGGTCTCACTAAGACAAATCTTGAAGCATTCGAAAAAATTTCATTTGGTTGTTGTGATAGGACATGCCTAAGATATTAAGCAAAATAAGCAAAATTGTTCCCGGAGAGAATTTGGAAATTTCAGATTTTGCTGAATTTCAAAAGACAATATCTTCTGAACGGCATATGTTACAGCTTAAAGAAACATAGCATCAGATAGGGCATACAAATGGTTTTCAAGGCCACATACGATATTTGTTGTCCTAGTCTTATAGGATGTATAGTAACTCGATTACAAAAGCCTCTTTGCCCATTTTTTCAAAAATACTGATTTATGGAAAAAAGGTCATATTTGATGGCCAATTGCCAATCTGAGGGTCTCAACCTGACAATGTGAATAAAAGGGTAGTGAAGACAAACATGTCAACTGTCCATCAGTCAATAAAATTTGGTATACTCCTTTTGGAATTTCACTGGTAAAGATTCAAAAATGGCCTCCAAATGGAATTTCAAATTTTCAATTATTCGTAATTTGGAGAATATTCATCCAATTTTCTGATGTGATACCTCTAATCCACGGTTTTCAAGGTCATAGACTTCATTTTTGACACTTTCCCATTTATCAATCTAAGATGGCTGCCAAAATGGTGGCCAAAAATGGCTGCCTTTTACATAAAATTGACAATTTTTTGAGGTTTCCTCAATTTACTTTAAAATTGACAATTTTTTTTAGGTTTCCTCAATTTACTTTTGTGTGGTATCTCTAATCTAGGGCTTAAATGCCCAGAAGACACATTTTTGATTCTGTTACGTCAAGCAAACCAAGATGGCACCCAATATTACCGCAAATATGGCTGCCACATGAATGAAATTGTCAGTTTTCGTTCATTTTTTCATCCAGTACCTCTATTCTAGGGTTTAAAAGGTCAGAGATCTCATTTTTAATACTTTCAGAAGAATTTATTCAATATGACTGCCAATATGATGGAAATTATGCCTGCAAGTTACATGAAATTGTCAATCAGAGATTTTTCATTTATATTTTGAATGTAATTCCTTTACTCTGGAGTTCTTAAAGTCAGAAAGTTTGTTTTTCACACTTTTGCAAATATCAGATGACAGTGTATTGTGGCCAATATTTCAATTTTTTTTCATAGGCTATTTGGCGGTAATCAGTGGTTGCACACAGCGAGCTTGAACAAACTTTGAATGATGAAACTGAGGCCACCTGGCAAATAAACATATTTTATAAATTTTCTGAGAAATGTTTACTGTTATAGGTTTATCACACTCTGTCAGTCTGAATGAGGTGGTATGTACTTGCTCTTGTGGCAATGACTGCATATTTTTACTTCTGAATAATGACTTTTATCTTAGATATTACCTTAAAGGAAAAATGGGCAGTTTTGATCATTTTTAGATGGAGATTCCATGCTAACAATAGGGTGTGATAAATAAAAAGTTTTAAAAAACTCAAATATCTCAAAAAATTCCCAACAGATTTTTTCGTTTTATACATCAAAATGTTTGTCTCATCTTCCTCTACATCACTGTGCTAGTCGCTTTCTTGGTCAATTTTTTTAACCCCAAAGTTTGTTCAAGCTCGCTGTGTGCACTCAGGTTACTAACCTCTGAGACCAGAATTTTATTGCCAATAGTGTGGCAATCCTTCTTACTGTGCTCCCATCTGAACTTCATTATTATGCCAGGCAAGTGCAAAAATACAGGATATAAGCTGTATCAGCCTCATCTTAGCCATGCAATGAGCCACTAATATTTCACACAACAAATTATGGAATATCAAAAATGTTGTTAAAATTAACTAATGGGATTTTTGGCCATCTGTTGTTGAACTAATTTGTGAATTTGGTGTTTTACCAAACCAAAGATGAAGTTGCATAGTTGGCAACCTTTTTTCTGAATGCTTGGGAATGAGGGCTAGTGTTTGGCGAATTTCTTTTGATTTTGTGAAAATATTATCAATGCTCAACTGCACAAGTGGAGGTGAATTCTGACAAATATTTGCAACACATTTACCAATTTTTCAGGTTTTGCATTGGCTTTCCGTATTGAGCAAATTAATTACATGCAGTGATATTTTCAAAACAAATAAGTAACGCAATTGGCAATTGCATATTTCAAATAATTTTATGAACTTTTATGTCCATTAATCTTCTGGATTTCGGGGAGGAATTTGTCTTGCTATGACCTGCAAAATTATTGTTTGAAGATTTTGGTCATACATACCAAATAATATATTTACATGACCTTCAGACACAGCCCAAAAATTCAGGAGGTTCATGGAACATTGTAAAGGCTCCTGGGAAAGTTATTTAATTGCCTACTCGTTTAAGTAAGCCATCTACAATTTCTCCACCTCTTGGAAGCTATCACGACTTCATTAGAATTTATCAAATTAAAGTGGTTAGGAGTCGGGCGGTTAGGAGTCGGGTGGGTTGGAGTTGGGTGGATGTGGATAGAAGTCGGGTGGATAGGAGTCGATGGCAAGGAGTCGGGTGGCCAGGAGTCAGGTGGACAGGAGTTGTTTGGACAGGAGTGTTGGGCGGATAGGAGTCGGGTGGATAGGAGTCGGGTGGATAGGAGTGGGGTGGCCTGGTGGACAGGAGTCGGGTGGACAGGAGTCATTTGATAGGAGTCGGATGGACAGGAGTCGGGTGGATAGGAGTCGGGTGGATAGGAGTCGGGTGGTTAGGAGTCTGGTGGACAGGAGTCGGGTGTACAGTCGTTTGGACGGGAGTTTGGTGGACAGGAGTCGGGTGGACAGGAGTTGGGTGGACAGGAGTGTTGGGTGGACAGGAGTGTTGGGTGGATAGGAGTCTGGTGGATAGGAGTCGGATGGATAGGAGTCGGGTGGATAGGAGTCGGGTGGTTGTCTATAGATCCCATCTTTGTGATGTTTTGGTGCAGTTTTTGTCTGATCTTGTATGACAGCTGTCCATGCTGAATCATGACAGACTGAAATCCATAAATTACACAGTCACTGCTGACTCTATTAAACTCAAATTCTCAACACACATATTAATTTTTGCTTGTGTATACAAATGTCAATTTTCAACAGTAAAATAGGCGATCATTCAGTCCCTGTGGGACAGCATTGAGCGATCCATTCAATCTCCGCACTAATTCTAGTTTATTCAATGTTGTTATTGCTAATTGCACATATACCCGGTATATTGGTTTATTCCTGCTCAATGAAGAAAATCCATCATAAATTTTAATTTTTTTTATTTATAGGTCATCTATGTGCAGCTTTTTTTGTGTCCCAGAGTAAAAATTCTGCCTCATTGACCCGCCTTTGGAGTTATTTGAAGCAGACGCGATGGTCATGATTAACTCATAAAGACTATCCTATTTCAAGAACAATTTCTTTGGATATGTAAAATATTTACAGGCATTATTTAGATTTTTTTTATAGGCTATGTGCACACTAAATTTCAGAATTATCCAGTAAAGCAGTCGAGAACCAGACAAGGAATGAGAACATTCACACTTTCATAGAGAAATACGTTTTGTGTCAAATAGGTCAATTTTGTGCGCTATTCATGCCTTAAGAACATAAAAGCCATAAAAATTAATTTTATATTGAAAAATGGAGTGTTAATTACCAACAACTCTTAACACTGTGACATTTCCAGACTTTATAACCAGGTTCAAACGTTCTAATTAGCAATCTTAATCTGAAAACGACAGTTTGCATGGAAATGTCATTTTTGGTCAAAGAGGTTAACTTCATATTTTTCCCATGCTTACAGTAAGCCATGAAAACCAAATTTTATGATTGATATTGGAAGATGAACTGTAAATTGGTAATTCTACATCATTGGCATAGCTGGGGACCGACTGTCAGATTGGCAACAGGGATATGAAAATAGCCATTTTCACCGAAATTTCACCAAAATGTCGTTTTAGTTAAATAGGTTAACTTCATATGTTTCCTATGCTTATTGCAGGTCATATAAACCAAATGTTATGATTGGTTTTGGAAGATGAAATGTAAATTGGTATTCCCATGTCACTGGCATGGCTGGGGGCTGACTGTCAGATTGGCAATTTTTATATGAAAATGGCCTTTTTCACAAAATACGCGTTTTTGTTCAAATTGGTAAATTTCCTGTATTTCTCATGCCTACAGCAGACCATATAAACCAAATATTATGATTGATTTTGGAAGATGATGTGTTATTTGGTAATTCTAGTTCATAAGCATAGCCTTGGCACAAATTTCAGATTGGCCATTGAGATCTATAAATGGCTATTTTCACAAAAATTAGTTTTTCGGTAAAATAAGTAAATTTCCCAAGCTTCCCATGCTTAGGGTGTCAAAAGTATACCAAATTTTATGATTGATATTGAAAGAGGAAGTGTATATGGGTATATCTATGTCATTGACATAGCTGGGGGTAGACCCTCAGATTGGCAATTTGGATCTGAAAATGACCACTTTTTACATCCTTTTTCGCCTTTGAAATAGAGCAAGTTCCTTGTATCATCCACACCCTGGTGGTCAGTTTAGGAACAAAAAATTAAATTCCAGTTGAAAGGAAATCCATTTTTCTCAATATCTGAAATGAAATTATTTCATTACATCACCTCAGGTTGACTACACAGTGATTTGAAAATTGCCATTTTTTAACATTTCCTTTCTCTCTAAAAGCGAAATTATGGCCTTAATAATGGAGGAGGCCTACCATGGCCACCCCTGGACCAAATGACCCAAAATTTTGTGAATGTTGTTTTTGACCCAAGTACTTGACATGTGCCAAATTTCATTAAAATCGGTGAGATTGCACAGCCATGATTTTGGCAAAAATCCTCAATTTTCTCTGTCACTGGCTCTTAAGAGCATAATCCCGGCCCGATGTCATTTGAAGGAGACATTAATTTGATTGCCCCTTCTATCTGAGTGTTGTTTGAGCAAACAAATATATATAACCTATTAAGGACACCCTTCTCTCTCCCATCTCATCAATCAACCCTGATGAGCACCCAGAACTGGACTGTGCGGTTGGTACTTACCATTTCTAACCACACTGAAAAAAAGGGTAGTCAAAATCTTGTCAAAATGACGAGTTTTGCCCTGTCTTCTTGACGAAGGCTATATGTACGAGTTTTGCCTCGTCATGACGAGGTTTCAATCAAAAACTCGTCAAAATCTTGTCGGTTTCTTGTCACAAATACTCATCAATATGACGAGTTTTGCCTCGTCTTCTTGACGAAGGCTATATGTACGAGTTTTGCCTCGTCATGACGGTGGTTCAATCAAAAACTCATCAAAATCTTGTCAGTGTCTTGTCACAAACCATTCAAGGTTGTATGATCAGGTAAGGGGAAGTTTGTAGTAGCATGACATGGACACAGTTAAACTCCTGTCAAAAACAAATTATTGTCAAAAATTTCTCAACAGGATTCTGAAGGCAAAGCAAGTATAGGTACTTATCGCTAAATATGACAACAGAATGGCCTATATTTAGCTGTCAACAAGTGCTTATTTATGAATTTCCAGCCTCTCCATCATGTTCTGAATCAGTTAAACCAACCAGTGTAAAGTAAGCATTGTATGTGTCTATTTCAAGGTTTGTAAATGAAAATTAACTTCTATATAAATTTACAGGATGAATGTTAGTTTAATTATGTATCATTTACAACATCAAATGGGACTGAGTTTGCAGAAAAGTATTCAGTCACTGCTTTACATTTACACCCAACATAATTTCATTATAGTATATTTATATTGAAACGATGCACTTGATCACCAAGATAACAAAAGGAATCATACTTACAAATAATAATCAATTAAAAACAGCATATAGAAAGTGAGTGTTTTTGGCTAAGTGAGTGCCTTCAGATTATTTCTGTTTCATAACAGTTCATGCAGTGGGGTTCACAAAGTCATGTCGGTATCGTAAATTATTCCTTTTGGCGGTTGGTGGTCCCTTGTTTAAACAAACACAATTTATGAGCCTTTGAAATAAATTAATTCGCTTTGGAGGCATCAACAGCACTGTGTTTGTCTGAATTTCTCTAGATTTTTCTGCATTCATTGAGGCAGAAATGGTGGTCATCAATCAATTTCCACATCAAAATTAAATGTTTGCACTCCAATAAATATATATTTGACACACTATAGTAACTTTTTAGACTGTAGAACATATCCTTAATAATATGTGGTGCAGCGCACTCAGGGAGCGAGGGTATGCACATCTCTGTTCTGTGGCCTTCGTATAGGCCTACACATGTTGTTCAGCACTTTGAAATAACGAAGCAATAATCCAAGCATGAAATAATAATAGTATTCTAAAGAGGGTTTCGTGAATCCATTGCTATTTGTGGACTTTCGTGTAATATCCTCAGTCAGTCGCTTGATGTTTTGACATTTCTGGGCTTCACCAGCAAGCAACACATTTAGTTTAAGGTTTCAGTGGATGATTGTGAAGCTTCATTCCTCGGGAGGTGTCTTTCCACAATATTTATAGTTGAGGACTTCTGAAAGAATAGGACAAAACAATTCAGTTAAACAAACTCATTAGTCATTAGTTCAACTATACCAGCATAATTACATATCCTGCATGGAGGCACATCATCCTCACAAGTTAGTGTGCCTGTAATAAAGTTACAGCATATATTAATATCAGATTGAAAAAAAAAATACATGCGTGTGTCAGCAAAGGAATCATTGAAGTGTAATTGCTAAAGTTTCAACTTCCCTCTGTCAAATCTATACATGTTATTTTATTGTAACAATTATCTCATGTCGACTTATTGGTCATACCTAGTACATAGACATAAAGACCCTTCTAAAAAAGATTCTTACGGGTTAAACTGAAGAATGCAAATTATGCAATGTATTTTGACTTGTGAGGCAGAACAGCTGCTGAAAGCCGAGGGTATGCTGTTGGTAGTTTTGAAATACAGTGCCGCCTGTAATTTAGTGAAACGGGTGATATTTTGCCATTGCCGCAATGCTAAACATCCTCGACCAAACTACTTGCAGAAGCATGAATTCTCATCCGATAAGAGGAAAACATACATTGTATTGGGTCATAAACGGCAATATTTGAGGCATATGGGATAACAATAGCTGCCAATTTCCTTTGCCATACTTGGAGTTAGGTATGGGTCAGAGTCTTTGATAAGTAAATGAAACACAAGCCCAATGTTATTTCAATGGGAAGGGTGGTTCACTTACGGGTACATATCAAAGATTTTGACCCATACCTAACTCCGAGTCCAGCAAGGAAAGTTGGCAGCCATTGTTATCCAACATGTTTTGGCATTATGACCCAATATGACTTCCTCTCATCGCATGAGAATTCATGCTTCTACAAGCAGTTTGGCCGAGGATGTTTAGCATTGCGGAAATTGCAAAATATCACCCGTTTCAATGACTTACAGGCGGCTCTTTAATTTTCAATGGGGTTTATCTCTTTCTGCTGTAACCACTTAACAGGGCTGTCACAGGCAGTGTGGCACTTGAAATAGTGTGCCAATTACGTTTTTCCTCCACTTCATAATAGCCGTTGAACCAAAACATCGTCAGCCTAAAGCAAAATTGGCCTAAGTCAGACTTAGGCCATTTTTCCTTTTTGGTACCGTAGGAAGGCCCTTATGATAATACATGCGCTAAAGAAAAATTTGGACTCCTAAATTGATAATAAAGCACTCAAAACCCAAACTCAATTTTCGCATGAGTGGCCTAAGTTCTGTTGACTTAGGCCATTTGGACTTAGGCCAATTTCGTTATCACTAATTTTAGCGGATATCACCAATATTCTTCAGTCATAATTGTGAGTATTAATTTTATTGAAGTTGTTTCCTCGCATTTCATTCATAAATTTTATTGAGAATTGCTTAATAACACAGCTACACCACAAAAGAATTTTGGCCTAAGTCATTTTGGTTTAAAAAAAAAATTGGCCTAAGTCAGTTTTTGGCTGTTTGCAAAAAATTGCCAAAAATGACTTAGGCCAATTTTGCTTTAGGTTGAAGACATATGAAAGTGTGAAAAAAAAAGATTGACAAAAGCCTTGGTCATGAACGTAAATTCAACTTTCAACAGGCTCCATCAAAAGAGGAATAACTATTACCTATGCATCCATTCCCCCCCCCCCCCGACCCGAAAATAAATTAGAACAATTACAATCCATGCATAGGGAATTTTACATGTATCAATTTGCGTGGATAATAATTAATATGCCACAAAATGTGTATTAATATGCCACAAAATGTGTATACCACTTAGGGGGTTACACATCACATATATCAAGGATGGGGGGGGGGCGAGCTTGGGCTTACTGTTTGAACATAACATTTTTTGCTAAATTCTAATAATTTTAGGAGGCCACTCTGGGTAGGATGTTCATTTGATTGAGCCTGGAAAAAAATTATGAAGTTGCGCACTTGAAAAAAGTCTGACATTTCCATGAATTAAATAAACTAGAATGGTGTGCATGAGATGCACAAACAGAGCTCTGCTACCAGTACATGACACCACGTTAAGTGGGGCAGCCCAGGAGGTTGGGCACCCCAGGGGGAAGGCACCCTAGAGCAGCAAGGGGGATACCCTGGGGCTGGTTATCCCCTGGGGGTGCCCCAACATTCGGGTATCCCAAGGGGTGCCACCACTCTTGGGGTATCCCCAGGGTGCCCTCACCTTTGGGGGTATCCTGGGGGTGCCCCAACCCTTGGGGGGTATCCCCGGGGGTGCCCCAACCCTCGGGGTATTAGTCCATGAGCCAGACCCCATATTTTCACAGATCGGTACCACCTGGGGTGGCAAAATCTAACAGTGTTTTTCTGAAAGACATATGCCTATAGACTATAAAAAAGTTTGAGCCCCAGATTGGAGCGGCAGCTTAGTGGTAGTAATCAGCCCTTAAATATGGGAATCTGTGTCGGATTTGAGCACATGAATTATGGGGTGGGGGAAACTAAAATTGCTATATCTTCTGAATCAATGGGCCAATTTCAACAAATTACCCCTCAAAATATCCGGAATTTTGAGTTTTACAAATATAGGTCAATACATGACCAATATGCAAAATAAGTAGGTCGTCAGAGGTCAAAAGGTCACAAAAATTGACTATTGCTTAAAATCTGAACCAATATCCAAATAAACACCACAGCTCCCAACCCAATGTGACTTGGTAGGTCATGGAGGGCTTAGATTATAGATAACAAGTATGAAAGTCCATTTTATGCCAACAAATGGATAATTCATGCATGTGTCAGCAGCGGCACATAATGAAATATGGTACATATTTGAAAATGACTGTTTTAGGGGTGGAGGAAACTAAAATTGCTGTATCTCCTGTATCAATGGTCCTATCCCCACAAATTACCCCTCAAAATGTTCGGACTTGTAAGTTCTACACATATGTGTCATTATATGACCAATATGCAAATTAATTAGGTCATCAGAGGTCAAAAGGTCACAAAAATTGACTATTGCTTAAAATCTGAACCAATGTCCAAATAAACACCACAGCTCCCAACCCAATGTGACTTGGTAGGTCATGGAGGGCTTAGATTATAGATAACAAGTATGAAAGTCCATTTTATGCCAACAAATGGATAATTCATGCATGTGTCAGCAGCGGCACATAATGAAATATGGTACATATTTGAAAAAGACTGTTTTAGGGGTGGAGGAAACTAAAATTGCTGTATCTCCTGAACCAACGGTCCTATCCCCACAAATTACCCCTCAAAATGTTTGAACTTGTAAGTTCTACACATATAGGTCATTATATGACCAATATGCAAATTAATTAGGTCATCAGAGGTCACAAGATCACGAAAATTGATCGTTGCTTAAAATCTGAACCCTCATCCAAAACAAACTCCTTAGCTGCCAACCCAATGACACTTGGTAGGTCATGGAGGTCATTTAGGGGTCAGATTATAGATAAAAAGTGTCAAAGTAAATTTTATGTCTAAAAATGCAGAATTTATGTATATTTCAGCATCGGCACAAACAGAATATGTCAGATATTTGAAAATGACCGTTTGAAGGGCGAGGGAAACTAAAATGCTATATCTCCTGAAACAATGGTGCTATCCCAACATATTACCCCTTAAAATGTTCGGACTTGTGGGTTCTACATATATATGTCATTAGATGACCAATATGCAAATTAATTAGGTCATCAGAGGTCGAAAGGTCAAAAAAATTTACCTCATCAACAACAAACACCATAGCTGCCAAACCAATTGGACTTTGTTAAGTCATTTAGGGAAAAGATAATATGAAACAATTATGAAAGTAAATTTTATGTCTAAAAATGCAGAGTTTATGTATCTGTCAGCAGTGGGACATAACAAAATATGACAGGTATTTGAAAATGATAGTTTCAAGGGTGGGCGAAACTAAAAAAATTGCAAATCTCCCGAACCAGTGGTCCAATTCCAACAAATTTCTGCTGCAGGTGTCTGGAATTAGAGTTTTGTACATGTTATTTAACCAACATGCAAATCAATTAGGTCATCAGAGATCAAAGGGTTGTAAGAATGTACCTTTGCTTAAAATCTGAGCCCTCATGAAAAAATTACACACCGTAACCGGCAAACCAATGGTACTTGATAAGTCATGTAAGGCTCAGATGATAGATAACAAGTGTCAAAGTCAATTTTATGCCTAAAATTGAGCTTTACAGGATATTTCTTATACAACATTAAAATGTAAAAAATGTAGAGGATGTCACCAGGGACCAGGTGAGTATATCAATCCATAAGTCATCAATTTGAGTTTCTTTGCTTGGAGAAGATTCCATCACACAAAAGTACCAGAAAATAATTTCTCTTTCCAACAGTCTCCTGTGGGGGTGGATGTGAAAACTTCTGGGGTGCATCAGAGGTGACAAGGTGCATCAGCAACGATAAGGTACACTCTACAAGAACAGGAGATGTATTGCACATTGTTGGATGCAGTAAAGTCTCATCAAGAGGTGAACCATCCAACCTTTCATGGATGCTTTGACTCTATCTGCAGAATTATGAAATAATTGGATGGCTTGGTTATTGCATAAATAGCTGAGCAGTGCCTAAATGACATGCTAGTCTGCAGCTGTGGGTAGGCGAAGGCAGTGAACCACCTCCAGTCGCATATGCCGGTGAGTGGAGCAATGCCAGAGTACTGATAACCTGCTATAACATTTCCACCGGGAGCAGCTCTTTTTCACGAGCACACAGGGTGCTTCCCAAGCACCTTATGTGAGGTGATTCAGGGCACCCTCAGCATTAATTATGACAAGGCAATATGCTCAAAAAGGTTGATTCTAAACATTTTCATTCTTAGGGCGCACAACCCCCCCCCCCCCCTGCCCCATTAAAATATATGTATTCATCCTCCTTTTTGCTCATCCTTGATATGACTATCTTCTTGGCCTTCTTTCTCAATGCTTCTTTCTTCTAGTTCCCTTGTGTTAGCAGGGGGCCGGGGGGGGGGGGGGGGGTGACAAGGGAGGCGAAAGCCAGGAAAGAGGGTCCACTAATAGAGCATGGTGGGTGAGGGGGGGAGACAAGGATGTTTGGAGGAGACTACGAAGTCAAAGAGAAAAGGTCTGGAGTCACTCATCTTTCTTATCTCTCTCCCTCTGGTTCTTTCCCTGCCACCCACTGGGAGGCAGGTTAGCTCAGTGGTGCATGTTGAACACCCAACCACTCTATACTGGGTTCATATTCAGGCTAGGGCACTCTATTGCATAGCAGTATCAATCATCCCTATGCTCCATTTCTGTTTTCTCCTCCTATCCCAATAAGCTTGTCAAGCTCATAACCCTATAACACCTCAAGCCTTCATCCAACGATCCCCTCCCTCTGACCCTCTCCCCGTTTTACTTGCTACAAAATTACCTTTCATGAACCCTATCCTCCCTGCAGTACAACCCAATATAAAGTATGATTACCCCCAACAGGAAGGAAGAATCAGCCACCT
Source organism: Platynereis dumerilii (assembly GCA_026936325.1). NCBI lineage: Eukaryota > Metazoa > Annelida > Polychaeta > Phyllodocida > Nereididae > Platynereis > Platynereis dumerilii. Next base: position 57,067,851 of record JAPTHN010000002.1, read on the forward strand.
TTACCTACTTTGAACCACCTTTTAAAATCACCCCCATTGCGTATGATTTTTGTGTGTGCCCCATTGCTAATTGCAATTACATTGCATGCTACCTGTGTTAATGGAGTTCTTATTAACTTCTTAATATGGGATGAGGTTGTGGTGAGGACACTAAGGTAGTTGTGAGGAGATTTTGGGTGGAGGGGAGAAAGGCAAGGAGGGCAAAATAGGTAAAAAGAGGACTTCTGGCGGAGAATGTTCTTACTTTATTTTGGGTAGTACTGTATATCATCGAGGATGATTGGAGGAAGCATGGAAGCTGGAGACATGGAAGACGCTCGGAGGGTACAAGTACATCTACATATTGACATGAAGGGAAGAGGAGAAATAATGGAAGCACTGAGGCAAATAGTGAGACTATGAAGGAGGAAACTATGAAGGACGAGACTATGAAGGAGGGTATGAAGGAGGAGACTATGAAGGAGGAGACTATGAAGGAGGAGCCTATGGAGTAGGAGACTATGGAGTAGGAGACTATGAAGGAGTCCTGAGACAAAGGAGAAGGCAGAAAGAGAAGATTGAGGAAACTAGAAGGGATGATACTAACCAGAAGGAGGAAACATGGAGGGGAGTATTGGTGGTATGCTGCCATATTTTTGACCATTTGATCCCAGTTCTCTCAGTCTGTCTAGTTTTGAGTCCATAAAAAAAGCCAGAAGCAAAGAGAAGCAGTTTCCTGACATCTATAAATCACAAATTTGATAGTCCTATTTTATATTTAGTTTACTATGTCTTGAATCAACTCAATATCTTATTGACAAGACATGCATTTCAGTTGTGTGTGGCACATACAGTCACATTTTCTGGTGTTTTGCCCCTTGATGGACTCTCAATTTTCATATTGAGCATGTAAGGACATCATACATCGGGTGTAGAACTTACAATTGAAAACATTTTGAGTTGTAATTTGTAGGAATTGGACCATTTGTTCATATCAGGAGAAACAGCAATTTTATTTTCCCCCGCCCCTGAAACACATTTTCTGTCATATTTGATTATGTGACACAGCTGACATGTATACATAAATTCTCCTTTTTTGGCATAAAATCTACTTTGACACTTGTTATCTATAATCTGACCCCTAAATGACTTAACAAGTCCCATTGCTCTGATAGCTAAGGTGTTTGTTTGATGACTTATAGATTGATATACTCACCTGGTCCCTAGTTCTCTACATTTTTTACTTTATAGTGCTGTATAAGAAATATCCTTTAAAGCTCAATTTTAGGGATAAAATTGACTTCGACACTTGTTGTCTATCATCTGAGCCTTACATGACTTATCAAGTACCATTGATTTGCCGGTTACGGTGTGTAATTTTTTCATGAGGGCTCAAGATTTTAAGCAAAGGTACATTTTTGCAACCTTCTGATCTCTGATGACCTAATTGATTTGCATGTTGGTCAAATAATATGTATAAAACTCCTAATTCCAGACACCTGCAGCAGCAATTAGTTGGAATTGGACCACTGGTTTCGGGAGATATAGCAATTTTTTTAGTTTCGCCCACCCTTGAAACTATCATTTTCAAATACCTGCCATATTTTGTTATGTCCCACTGCTGACAGATACATAAACTCTGCATTTTTAGACATAAAATTGACTTTCATTTTAAGGGGTAACATGTTGGGATAGCACCATTGTTTCAGGAGATACAGCATTTTAGTTTCCCTCGCCCTTCAAACGGTCATTTTCAAATATCTGACATATTTCGTCTTGTGCCGATGCTGAAATATACATAAATTCTGAATTTTTAGACATAAAATTTACTTTGACACTTTTTATCTATAATCTGACCCCTAAATGACCTCCATGACCTACCAAGTGTCATTGGGTTGGCAGCTAAGGAGTTTGTTTTGGATGAGGGTTCAGATTTTAAGCAACGATCAATTTTCGTGATCTTGTGACCTCTGATGACCTAATTAATTTGCATATTGGTCATATAATGACCTATATGTGTAGAACTTACAAGTTCAAACATTTTGAGGGGTAATTTGTGGGGATAGGACCATTGGTTCAGGAGATACAGCAATTTTAGTTTCCTCCACCCCTAAAACGGTCATTTTCAAATATGTACCATATTTCATTATGTGCCGCTGCTGACACATGCATGAATTATCCATTTGTTGGCATAAAATGGACTTTCATACTTGTTATCTATAATCTAAGCCCTCCATGACCTACCAAGTGTCATTGGGTTGGGAGCTGTGGTGTTTATTTGGACATTGGTTCAGATTTTAAGCAATAGTCAATTTTTGTGACCTTTTGACCTCTGATGACCTAATTAATTTGCATATTGGTCATATAATGACACATATGTGTAGAACTTACAAGTCCGAACATTTTGAGGGGTAATTTGTGGGGATAGGACCATTGATACAGGAGATACAGCAATTTTAGTTTCCTCCACCCCTAAAACAGTCATTTTCAAATATGTACCATATTTCATTATGTGCCGCTGCTGACACATGCATGAATTATCCATTTGTTGGCATAAAATGGACTTTCATACTTGTTATCTATAATCTAAGCCCTCCATGACCTACCAAGTCACATTGGGTTGGGAGCTGTGGTGTTTATTTGGACATTGGTTCAGATTTTAAGCAATAGTCAATTTTTGTGACCTTTTGACCTCTGACGACCTACTTATTTTGCATATTGGTCATGTATTGACCTATATTTGTAAAACTCAAAATTCCGGACATTTTGAGGGGTAATTTGTTGAAATTGGCCCATTGATTCAGAAGATATAGCAATTTTAGTTTCCCCCACCCCATAATTCATGTGCTCAAATCCGACACAGATTCCCATATTTAAGGGCTGATTACTACCACTAAGCTGCCGCTCCAATCTGGGGCTCAAACTTTTTTATAGTCTATAGGCATATGTCTTTCAGAAAAACACTGTTAGATTTTGCCACCCCAGGTGGTACCAATATCTGGTCTGGCTCATGGACTATATCCCCTGGGGGCAAGGGCACCCCAGGGGTACCCCCACCCTTGGTGTATCCCCTGGGAGTGGCTCCACCCTTGGGGTATCCCCCAGGGGGTGCCCAAACCCTAAGGGTAACCCGGGGGTTCCCCAACCCATGGGGTATCCCCTGGGGATGCCCTAACCCTTGGGGTATCCGGGGGGGATGCCCCCAACCTTGGGGTATCCCTGGGGGTGCCCCAACCCTTGGATATCCCACGGGGGTGCCCAAACACTTGGGGTATCCCATGGGGTGCCCCAATCGTTGGGGTATAGCACGGAGGTGCCCTCACCGTTGGTATCCCACGGGGTGTGCCCCCACCCTTGGGGTATCCCACGGGGGTGCTACGCTCGTAGCAGAGCTAATTACCAATGAGGAAAACTCCAAGTATGTCTCCCCTTCCACATGTCTAATTGTTAATCCCTTGGCAAATTCTTAGAAACACAATAAAAAACATTTTCCCCCTTAAATGCTTAATCCACCATTGAATCGTGCAGGAACAGAAATAATTGATTGATTTTGAAAGTCTACAGAAAGAAATAATCTGGACAATAATGTACTTGCCATGCTACACATATGTATATATTTCAGCAATGAGGCAAAAGAGTTTGAAAAAACTGAATTGATTTGCACAAAGGTTTCTGTTCAAAATAATTGATATCTAGAAGCTAAGCATGGTAAATGACATCCCAGTTTGACCTACCAACCACCCAGACAATAATTCCACAGATTGAAGACCAGATGACACTTGTTTCAACAAGATTAAGACAGATTAAAATAACTCACCTCATCCTGTGAATCCATTCTTCTTTTCAAACTGCACATGTGCACATAAATACACAACTTTTGATGACATCACTTCCGACGAGCTTTTGACAAGATGTTGACGAGTTTCTGACGAGGTTTTGACAAGGCAGTTGAAGGCACTCATCAAAATCTTGTCAATCCTTTGACAAGGCAAAAACAGACACTTTCTTGTCATTTTGACGATGTTGTGAAAAGTCTTTGATCAGTGTTTGACAACCCATTTTTTTCAGTGCATAACTAGGTTTTAAACAACAATGATTTTATCTTAACAGATTTTGTCCATTCTCTTTCTTTGACAAATATAAAAGAGATCCTATACATCAATAAAACATTCCAGACATTCCAACTGGGAAGGATGAGCCCCTGCAATTAAAAATGCTTTGTGAAAGGAATGAAAAGTAACAAAACATTAAAAAGATGGAAGTCTTTTAATCCAATTGTTCGCGTACATCAGAGGAACATACCACTTGATGACTAAGTGCATTGAATCAAACAACTGGCAGTAGTCAGTCAGGCTATGGAGATAAACTGTTTTATTTCTTTGGAATCTACTTCCCTGAAACATGTCATCTGCCACAAACTACTGCCTCATATGAAGAATCATGCCTCATCATGCACTTTTTGGCTTCAGGCAATTTGGAAGTTTCAAACTGAATTTTCGGATTAGACTGTACAATAATATGTATGTGATACAGTAGCTTGTTTTGCAATTTCTTTAAATGTTAGTTATAATGTTAGTTATAATGATGGGGAATTTAGATATCTAGTAAAACAATACGCCTTATCTAAATATGTTCAATGACAGTAGCCTTTTAATGATGGTTTTGAAAGATTATGGTGTTAACATTGATTAATGTTAATAAGGATTAATTGTCTGATATTAGGAATTTTGATAAACCGATCATGTGATAAATTATGTTACAAAATTCCACAGGATTAGCCCAATAGTGTTTTATTATCTTTTGGATGTTCCTAGAAAATGACATTTTCCTTTATAATGATTAGATTGTCTTGAATCATTTGTAACCTTTACAATATGTTTGTCTAGATATAATTTGGCCACACTGTGAAAGTTGTGTGTGTAAAGTTGGGATTTCATCAACTTGTTAGATATCTCCTTAATAGAACACTGAAAGTTGGTGTATAGTTACCACAAAAACCCTGAATATTTGACAAACAATTAAACGCTGTAGCACAGGCCAAAGCCTTGTAGTCCAGTCTCACTATAGTCATTAAGATATTTTGACCCACAGGACTCAGCAAGACACAGCAGGAAAGCTCAAGCAGAAAACTATACATGTAAGAGAGAAACGATTGTGCATACCCTGCCTCAATTTATAGGTAATCTGCTTACTGCTGCTGTGACATGAGCAGCAATGCAGACTGGGGCTAAAGGTGAAGTCAGCATTTGACAGAAGGTTGTCAAAGAGGAACGAGCAGTAGTCTGCTGGTATCTCAAAGAAGAGGTCCATTTGCAAGACCACATGGTCTTGTTGGGGTTTTTAATTTTTGGTAATATGAACTGTTTGATACACCATTAATCTAGTGATGCAGACCGGACCGCCTTGGACCGGTCTGGTCCGCGGTCCAGCCCTGGACTGCCAAAATACCGGACCACTTACAAAAACCGGTCCATTGCTGGACCGGACCGGTAAAGTGCCGGTCCGGACCGGTCCAGTGATTTTTCATGTCATGAAGAGTATCGCATGAATTTTGTCAAATCTAAAAATGAAATTTATGTCATATAGCTTGTTTTAACCCTCATTTTATCATAATTTTTTAAATGCCGGTGGACCGCTTCTGGACCGGTCCAGTATCAAAATCGGACCACCTCACCCTGGACCAGACCAGGACCGGACCACTTTTGTAAATACCGGACTACCCTCTAAAAGGTGGTCTGGTCTGCATCATTACAGTAACCAGCTAATTCATTCAAACACAGATCCATCAAACACACAGGCCCCTCAATCTCTTCCCTGCAAGCCTGCCCCTTCCAGTGCTCTTCATACATATAGTGGGATATTAGAGAGGGATGGGAGACTGTTGTATCAGTAAAGGGATTGAGTGGCCTGTGATCAAACATGCAAGTGCAGAATTAAGACTTTGAAATGAAATATCCATTTTATTTGTGTAATTGTTTCCATGATTCTTCATTGGTCTTGTGATCTATATCCCTTGTTGATGTCTTGTCATGTCCAATGATTGTCAAATACTATAGACCACACAGAAGCATTCCACCTGGGATAAATGAGTACCTTGAATTAAAGGACTGCTTTGCTCTATAGGTACAAGATGTTTCATAGCATTGCATAGATTGCAATACAACCTTTTAATGTAATTTTCTCTTTACTTCGTCATGCTCTGGAACATAAATCCAGTGATGATTGACGTGAAGTGAATGCCACAAGAACAAGATGTTTCAGAAAAAAACATAATTGCTTTAACATTCAGGTATGCAAAGATTTTTCTGTATTCCACTGTGCTGCTCCTTGAAATATTAAGCTGTATATTTAAATGGCTATTTAGATAAGACAAAGTAATAGGAAATGGGGATGAAGTTCAGGTAATCCATCTATTCTGGATTGCTTTTGCTACAACAAGTGTGTCTTCTTATGTCCATATAATAAAAGATCCTTACTAAAAAAACAAAGCCCAAAAGTTAAAAAGAAGAGTGAGTTCAGAAAAAATGTCCAAGCACCTGTCACAAATCCCTTAATGCTATAAGGTTGATTTCTCTGAGGAGCAATCGATTTCTTTGGCGAGAAGTCTGATTTATCTGCTGTCACTGACCTGCCATTTGTTTATCTCAAGATTAATGACATGTACTGGGATAGACACTAGAAACAAAACAAAAGGAATTTTGCAACATGCATGATAAACACACACACAAATGAGTTGGAAGAGGGTGGAATCCGAAATAGATACACCAGAATGCAAGTTCAAATACAAAATATGCTATTAAATGGAAATAATAATATCATTGTGCTTGCCTGATTCAATAAGAAACAGATACCTAAAACAGATACCTCAAGCAGGCTACCAGGCTGCCCCAGTAATAGGGTGGCTCCATTTTATGGCAGAGAGAAATGTTTTAGATTTGAGGCTTAGAGCTACCGCCTAGAGATGGATTGCTCTATAGATAATAGAAATCATTTGGGCCAGACATCATATGACTCTGATCATTGAAATCTTTATTTTGAGGCGTCCTGACATCCATGGACTTGATGACTATATGTACGAAGCAACATTTTATTTCATGCTCCTATGAGCTCACTCTTAGATCACAATTTGATTTTAGTTCACTTTAAACTCACTGTTTACTAGTGTAGGTTATGGCTTGCTTCAACCTTCATTGCACCACTCAACAGTGATATACATTTTATACACTATTCAGACGGATGTTTCCAAAATGCTGTGTCCATGGTTATGACATCATAAGTATTTGCTCAAATCTTTGGGATCACTCCTAAAAGTTATAGGAAATAGATGAATATTGAGAATTTGAGGTAGGGAAGAAGGGGGCACAATGAGTTTTTTGATTTCAAGTGAAACAAAACGTTTGCTAAATTTAACAGTATGACTAGTTCAGACTCACATTATTGATGATAAAGTTGGGCATATTTCCAGTAACTTCAAGTTTCTACTATTACAGGTTTGGAGTTGCATCGCTCGAAGTCTATGCTTATCTCATAGTTTGTTTTAAATCGAGGCAACTTGCTATTTCTTCATATCTCTGCTCAGATATTATGTTCCTTTCTATGTATTCAGCCTTTTCAAAAAATCAATCTTGAAAGTAATGTTTCTTAATTCTTCATTTTGCAACTCCCGCTCATATTAAGTCCTTTTTTCATCCTTAGATTTTCAACATAGTGCTTTTTTCCTGTTTTGATGCTTAGCTTTGCCTGCCCTGTGTTTGTTTTTACCAATTTCTTTCATATAAGATTAATGCGCCTTCTTTATCCTTCACAAAATTTTGATCTGTGGCATCCCATTTTGTTAAAATGTCTTTGTTTCTGGATGCATGCAGTTATTAGAGCCTGGGCTCCTGGGGCCTTGTTCATGGTATAGCATGCTGCATCATATTCTTTCTTGTGATCATTTGTACAAGGAAGAATGAGCACAATGTAACATTCTTCAAAAAATGAGTTCATACACAGGTATACATGTGATATTTTAAAACTGTCTAAATTAAACCTGCTGGTGCATGTGATATCTTATTACATTGTGATTGCAGGTATATATCATAGCGCTATATATTCTGTTCATGTTATTTATTATATAATTATGTAATATTTCAGGATAAGATTATCCTTAATTGTTTGATAAATTCATAGAAAATCACTTTTTTATTTACAAATGAGGTTGTTCAATTAGTTATACAATGTCATGATAGTGTAGTTTTTTGCGAGTCTTCATACTTCCTCGAAAGAACATACGTATAACCTTAGTTAGTTTCCAGACACGAAAAACATGAATATCTTATGAGCAAAATCGTTCCTGCATGCAGTGTATAACACTTCAAAGATCGTTGACTTTGAACAGCCTTTTTTGGTGTACAGCTAAAGGTTTATTTCATTTCTTTTGTCATACACCTTTTAATAACTGAATGTCTGATGCTGCTGAGTCCTTTGCTAGATCTATAGATTTTAGTTGTGCCCACTGGTCTTGTCAGAAATTCAGTATAGCTGTGTCAGAAATTTAGTATAGCTGTGTACTTCAATGTTGTACACCAGCAAATGTTTTTGAAGAAAACTGATTAATTATCGATTACAAGAAGAAGCTAGACATTATTTTGGGATCAATAGGCTAAAAATAACTTCTAAATGACTGATATGAGAGTCATCTGGCTCAAGGAAGTGGATGTTCATCTGTTGAACTTCTATTGTGGTCATGTGCCTAGTGGGCTGCATATCTGGCAAAAATCTTATCACTGGATCAGAGCAAGGCCATTTGCCAAGTTCAGACCTTATACGCCTGTGTCTATCCATTATCTTGAATCTACTGGATACACATGTACATTGTAGGCCTTCTGGTGATGTGTCCATTTGTAAAGTTTGGCATATCATTTTATGATATTGTGCTATCTTTTAATACTGTTTTACCTTTACTGACCAAAGACTGTATTTTACCTTTAATTACTGAAACTTAATTTTACTTAAACTTTTATCTTTGTGTAATAGAGCAGTCATCTGGACTGACCATTGTCAGGTGCCATGTTGCATGTCCCTTGGACAATGGCCAGCAATATGCTTTAAATGGATTGTTTGGAATAGTGTCAAGCTGCATCTAATAACAGCCCTGGAAAGAATGATTGGTGCACATTTTGGAATGTAGAATGTCTTTGATGAATGTAATGTTGGCTAATTGATTTAAGGAAATTGGTTTACTTGAACTTTTAAGTCTATATGTAAAGTGTTTGGATATTTACTGAAATGAAGCAATTTTAAATGCTGGCTAAGATCAATGTCACTGAACCCAATTAATGTGTCTACTTTGGATATGAGGGCACAACCTATTTTACCCCTCTGCTCAGCTATTGGTTAAGGTCACCCATGACTGGGCTCTCATTTTAATGCATTATATGGTTGTCTGTGATTGGCCTAAATCAAAGGCCCAATTATTGCAATGTTGTGAATTTGATAAAGTTGAATGTTATTGGAATAAAGATCAGACTAGTTTTGGGACAGCTTGGAGAGAGATACGACTGAGAATGAACCTCACCTTTTACTGTCTCTTATACTATAAGTAGAAAGGACTTATTAAGTGCATTTGAAATGGAGTCAGATATTTGGGAATGACAGAGAACTAAAAAGACAGCTTTAAGTTGGCCGGAGGTACCTTCAATTACTGTGATAATATTATGGATCATTTTGGGAAGCAGTCAATGCAGGGAATATATTTATCATCATGTGCCTCTGTACATTGTATAATAATGACATTATCAAGGACAAGTTATGAATCACTTACCATAATATTATAAACAGTTACTTTACCCTTTAAAGATTTTGTGTGATCATTTTTACTTTATGAATACTGTAAATAATTCTATGCTTTGATTAATTTTCTTGTAACTCTTCCTGTTTTTTCTTAATATTTACCAATTCACGCATATGAATGAAGATTTGTATGTATAGTAATTGAATAGTGCTTTGCAAATTGCATGAATTCTCAATATTCATGCATTTATTATCATTCTCCAGATACTTCCTGTCACAACATTTTGACATAGCAAAAAAAATACAGCAGTGTTCCAGTGTCAATGAAGTGCAGTTAGTGCAAGATTTGACACCATCTGGTACATGTATAATGTTATTTTCATTCATGTGCTGTCTTGGCATTGCATGCAGTGGCGTCCCTATGGGGGGGCACAGGGGGCACGTTCCCCCATATTAGATCTGTGACCCCCAGGTGCCCCCCATATGAACTTTCCAACTCTGGCTAAAAATAAAATTAGCATAGCGGGTGCCCCCCCCCAGAGAATCGCGTGCCCCCCCAGGTGCCCCCCCCCCCTCGAGACCCCCCAGTTACGCCACTGATTGCATGTAGTGAAGCCCTTTGTTTTTCAGAAATAATTAGGCTACATTGTATGAATAGCGTGGTCTCAAGATCAGTGTGTCTGCTGCATCAGATTTTTAAACTCTTAAGTTCATTGGAAATATTTATCAATAGAATTGATTGATTTTTATTGATGCGTCATTCATCGAGCAAGTTGCTAGGATACACATGAGGAACAAACCATGGGGAATTATACAAACAAAACTATGAAATTTATAGAAAGAATAGTGGTCCTGAGGCTTCCCCGCTCCAATAACAAACAGATACCTAAACAGATATCTTAAGCAGGCTTCAGTAATGCCCTAGTAATAACGTGACTCCATTTTATGGCAGAGAGAAAAGTTTCAGATTTGAGGCTTAGGGCCGAACCCCAGAGATGGATGGTTCTACAGATAATAGAAATCATTTTGGCCAGACATCATATGACTCTGGCCATTGAAGTCCTCATTTTGTGGCATCCTGGCATCCATGAAGTTGATGACTTTATGTATAAGGTTACATTATGTTTCATTCTCCTTCGAGCTCACTCTTTTGATCACATTTTAATTCACTTTAAATTCTCTGTTTAGTCAACGGCTTGTTTCATCTTATGATATGTAGCTCTTAACAGTGGAATATGTGCATTTTCTTATGTTCCATTGTATATATTCCGCTTTTTTCAAAAATTAATATTTGAAAGTGAGTTTCTTGTTTCTTGATCTTCTTCGCAACTTAAGCTCGTCTAAAGTCCTTTTTTCATATTTTGCTCTGTTGCATTTTGCTTCTTTCCTGTTTTAATCCTTTGCGTTTTTATGCTCTGTTTTTTTTACCCTCCGTTTGTTTCTAAAATGATTCTTGTTTCTTCTTTATTCTTCCTAAAATATCATCGCTTGGAGTTATTCTTTTTGTCAAATGTCTTTGTCTCTGGTTTTGATGTCGTTTTTACAGTCATGCCACTGTAAATTCTTTGGGAACTGTTGTTTCTGAAGTTTAATTTCTACTTTTAGAAAGATCGTTTTTGCAGAATTCATGGCGGTAAGACCATTAAAATAGCATCACAGTTTTTAGTGTGCATAACAACCCTGCATGTCGGATGTCAAAGGATCGTTCTGGTGCCCATTTGAATGAATACAATGTAATGTTCCTGTAATTTACAGGTTGTGCTAAATTAACATGGGGAACTTGGATGACATAATGCATTAGTGTTGGAGGTCTCGAGGCCGGCCTCGTCCTAGAGGCCAGCCTAGGGTCATAGAGGTGCCATGGCCTAGTGCATAAGGTGTTCGCCTGGTAACTGAGACGTTGCAGGTTCGATTCCCACCCATGGCACGGACGGAGGAACTGAGCAGATCCTCCATAACTCTTTGCTTCACTTCACCAAGGTGTAAATGGGTACTTGGCTATAGGCAGTGATGGCGATTGTAGAGTGACTTAGCATTGTGTGCGCTGGAAACGGCTGCCTGGCTGTATACTCCTCGGGGAGTTGAGAAAGGCTCATGCTTGAACAGGCCTGCCAAGGGTGTAAATTGTAAAGTCTGTTGAGACTGACTTTGTCAGTGTAATGGACTATAAAAAAGTCTACATTTACATTTACATTTACATTTACATATTTTGCTGGCCTCTGCCTTGGGGCTCAGTCTAGGATGCCAGATCCTTGGCCTTGCCGCGGTCTCCGGTGTCTTTGGGTCAGTGTTGGTGGCCTCGAGACCGGCCTTGTATTCGAGGCAGGCCATGAGGCCACATTTTGATGGCCTTGGCCTCGCCTTGGCGTCAGAAGCTAATGCCTTGATCTCGGATGTCCCGGCCTCGACTACATCTCTGCAATGCTTTAGCATTCATATGTCTTTATGGAACAAATTTTAAATGGACGCAAATAAATTTAGAAGATGACAATGATTCTTCAATATTAAGAATTGGATACATTGATACCAAATTACGTTACAATATTGCATAGTGTTACACATTGCTCCATTTCCTTTATTGGTCATGTCTAATATTTTAGGATAAGAAATAAAATTCTCATCTGTTGGATATTCAGAGAGAATCACATTTTCTTTTAGTATGAAGGGTTTTTGTTGATTGTAACATATACAATGTCATGATATTGCATTTATCCATCACTAATTTTTGCTTGATGCATCATGCTTGAACATTGCTTGGTTATTCATGGATTGCAAGGAAGAGAGTAGACACATCACCATCAATCGGTTTAAGATCACTTCTGAATGACTATTGTAAGAGTTGTCAGCCTCATGCAATTGTGCATCTGTGGGAATTCATGGTGGTCCTGTTCATTTTGCATATCTGGAAAAATCTTATCACTGGATCAGAGCAAGGTCGTTTTCCAAGTTAAGACCATATGCGGCTGTGTCTGCTTGTATCTGGAATCTACTGGATTATATGCAGGGTGGATATACCTTGTAAGCTGATTCTGTTGAAAGGTAAAATTAAATGACAAGAGCATGGTATATTTTATATAATCAATTACTACACATCTTACTCAGCTGTGCCATCATTATTTTCACTTTCATAGCGGTGTGCTTTCCAGTTTGTACTCAGCGTTATCTCAAGACTGTGATGTCACAGATTTAGTTACATAACTGCATAACATATCACAAGCACAGATTTCAAGAAACTGACTAAATGCATTGAAACATTGATTATGTACGTTTATCTTGTTTAGCTTTAATGCCTGCACTGGTTGATTAATTAAACGAAACAAAGTACTTATCCTGAAAGGAGAGTCACAATGACTGTAAACAAATTCTAAAGAGTGATGTGAAATTTTGATGATTATAGCGTTCTGTGAAAAACAATAAAACTCTGTTTAGGAAATTTTGAAACAAGACTCTTCTGGTAAGGTGTAACACTTAACTTTGACAGAAGTTGTCTGTTGTGGTTGTACACAAAAATAATATTTCCTGGTAGTTTGTAATTCCTTTGTCATTATCTGTGATGTCAAACTGAACTGAGTGATACAGATTGAAGATTATGCTAATCACATTCACAGGCGCCCTGACGATGTCACGGTTCAACTGCATAACTAACTTTGAAAAAACATGTAACTGTGAAAAAGATGATAATAGCCAGTTTTAGCCACTCATAGCCATAGGTTTGCAGATTTCGCAGCTCAGAAGTTGCAAACTGTCTGGATTTTTTCATTCACAGGTTTTGCTTGCCACTGCGTTTAACAAAGCTTTTTTTTTTCAGAAAACCAGTGCCGGTGCTGCTTATTGTTCTTAAACTATCATATTCATTGGAAATGTTCGTCAATTGCTGTGATTTTTCATTATACTTTTAAGTGCTGTGAGCTGACATTTTCATTGTACAAAATTTATAACATGTGCCCACAAATAAATCTGTCTCTGTTTTAGGGGGAACGGGGACTAGGTGAATCGCTTGCGACAGTGAATGAATGGATTTATTAGGATGATGATAAGCAATATTTCTGACATGTCAGATTTATAGGATTCCTAAATGAATATGTGAAGATATTTGATGAAGCATGTATTGTTATGTCGGTATCAGGATCAGGTAGAGTGTGATATTGAGACAAAATTTGGTTATGCACCAGCGACTACAACTGTCTTCAGTGCTGAAAAAATACAGACATGACAGCATAGCATCTTGAGCAATGAGCAAAACTAATTATAAAGACAACATTTGGGTTCTTTTTTTGTAGTCTTTTGAATTTTGTCCCTTCTTCTTCAACATATGTGATGTTCTACATCACTGAACCATACCACTTGAGCTTACTCAATCCTTTGAATTAAATGTCCTAACCCTTCAACGATGGCAACCTTCACTAATTGTATATTACCGAAACATCCAAACATTTGCTATAAGTGAATACCAACATCAAGAAAACCTATGTCTTCAAATATACAATGCGTTGCAGATAGGAGAAAAGGAACTAAAAGTAAAAACCACACAATTTGTAGAAATGAATGAATTGTTCATCATGTATACTTTTCTATTTACATATAAGCTTTCTGCTTTAGCCAAAACATAGATACATTAGTAAAATGGAAGTGAAATAAATCCATCCACAAAGTTCAGCTCTTTTTAAGTCAACAGAAGTCAATTACTTGCAGGCAATTTAAGTCCAAAAGTCAGTCAAAACAACAAACTTATAAATAAAAAGAGAAGCTGTCAATTTGGAAGAATGTATTCAGGCATGCATCTGCAACAGAACACTGAAGGCAGAGTTCTCAGAGGGGCCATTGATTACCTAAGTGAGCTAACTGACATATCTGCTGTCACTGACATGTCATTTTCTGATCAGATCTCTCAATTTATGACATGTGCTAGAAGAAGTTGGATAGACATGAGGGAGGTGATCAAGGGGAAAAGCCAGGAGGAAAAAAGTCAGAAGAAAAATGGGGAAAATAGAAGGATCTAGGGGAAGAGTCAGAAGAAGTCCTTAGAGTATTATGGAACTAGAAGAATAAAGTGACTGAGAGAAGGATGTCTTTGGAAATAATTTAAGCTGCCCTTCTCTCTGAAACATGTTGTCCATTGCCAACATGTCGAATTTGCATTTTCTGTCTTGTATGCTCTCAGGCTTCAAGTTGTACACAATATACACCCTGAGATAGTTTGTTGTGTCTAATTTATACAACTGCAATATATTTATTTAAAAAACAAAAAACAAATGTACAATCATTTCACATCAGGTAAGCTCCTCTATAATGCCAGTTCCAGAGTAGAAGGTAAAGTTTCCGTTTGAGACTCATTTACATTGCAATTCACTTTGAGCTCACTTCTTTGCCATTGCTGTGATCGTAACATCTGTTTACCACTCTGTTTAGAGTTTCCCCGTGGCCTAATTGGTAAGTGCGCTTGTCAGCTGGCTTTGTGGGTGGGGGTTAAAATGTCACCCCGGGAACTCACTTTAGTCCGAGGCCATGGGACATTGAATGGAGGCGGGTTGTATCCAGTGTTCTATGCTGGGACAACTGAAAGACCCTGAATATCCCTGAATTAATAGGGTATGTGTCACTCTCACAGTCTTCTCATCTAATCATACGGCGATTGCCTGCCTTGATATAGCCCACTAAGGTGCTGCAGAGTACCTGTTATTTTGCTTTGCTTTAAGTCGATTATGCGAATACTGTTATCTTAATCCAGCCGCAATAGGAAATCAATTTGCCTATCAACTCAAATAATTAGCATCAGAACTGTCGTTTAAGATAAAAAGCAATGCACAACCATAAGCAGACAATTCTGATATACTGCTTAGAGCAATAAGTTATGCAAAACAAGCCATTAAAAACTCATACTTGCTAATGTTAAAATTTTATAAGGAAGATAATTCCACATTGAGTTCTTCGTGTATGTACTTAATGGCAAGCTTACATTACTTGGCAAGTTTTATAGTAAATAAAAATTACAGACTAGCCAAACTGATTTAATTCAGTTCCGTGAGACGGCAATGGCAACAAGCTTGATGAACTATAAAACAACACTAACAGGATTACGAAGTGCAATGATAGATTCCCAATATAAATAACAAATATACATGGCAGACAGAAGGTTTTCGTAATCACAGAATTACAGAGCGCAGAGACAGACATGAAATAATCTTCCAACGAAATTCAAAGATAAACGAGAAAAAAGGGCAAAAAGTTGAAGAAATTTCAGAGGAAAGACAGAGGAAAAACAAGAATGATGAAAAAGACGGCAAAGGGAAAGAAACAGAAGCCAAACACAGTGATGGAAATGGGAGGGAGCTTGAGGGAGCTGAGTCCCTTGATCAGAAAACAGGGGGAGCTATTCCCTTCTACAGCTCCCCCGATGATCAGCATTGAAATTACGATTATATAAGGCCTTTTTTTCAGTGCTCTACGTATTTTCAACCAGAATTTTACTCTGGTAGCAGGAGTTCTTTTCCTTTTAAAAATTTTGAATGGCGCACCGCTGCAGCACCAGCGAATTTTCATCACTGGCTAAACATCAATTGAAATTGAAAAGCTTGGATTAGCTAATAATAATATTACAACAAAAATCCAGAATAAAGTGCAAAAAAATAATAAGGGAACTTTTCAACCATAGATTTTTTGGGGAAAATAATCCACAATAAAAACAAACAAATGTAGCAAAATACGCCTGAAAATGGCTGAAATAGACTTTAAGACATCACACATTTCACAATAAGACGGCATTATGCTTATTTCCCTTGCAATATCACCCTGATTATTTAACTTTTTAGGATTTATTATGTAGATTTATTTTTTGTGATTTAACTTCTTCTTCTATGGATTATGAAGTATTCAGTGTATTTGTGAGCTTTCCTGTTTTTTTGGTTCCATGCTGTATTGCTCTTTCTTTCTTCTGTCTTCTGAAAATATAAATTTCCTTGATACAGTTTATATCATTTCCAATTTATAATTTTTCCAAAATTTCCAAAAGCTTTTAAAAAAACGCTCTCCGAGATTTAAGATCTTTCAGGAAAACAAATATTGCAATTTCCAAGCCAGTAGGTTAAAATTGTACTTGCAATATTTTAATGGACCATCAGATGCCACAATTTGGAATAGCTGTTTTGCAAACCTATATAATGTACACTATTAACAAAACCAGTTTTTGGGGGGCAGTGCAGCGACAGTTACAGCGAAAAAGGCTAGAGAGAAATAGGATAAGAAAAAATCAATTGTAAAAGAGAAAGTGGAAATTGAGAAACTGAACAAGACACAAAACACAGAGATCCTCACTTTCGGGGGGGAAAAACTAACATATGGCCAGAAAGTGAACAATCGAAATATATATGGAAGACTGTGCTGATTAGCATTAGAAAACAGAAAGGTCCGCTGTTAGAAAACAATTGTAAAAACTTCAGAAGTGAAATTCAAATATTGGTTATCTGTGTTAAAGGCAGGCAGGTGAAGCATGCATTATGTATACATCAAAGAATCACTTGTTCAATAAGAGAAACATCCTGGTACCAGGAACCATAATTCAAAGCCACAAAAAATAAAATAAAAAATCTGAAAATAATCTGAGCCAAAGGAATCAGACCGTCAAGATAGACAATACTGATTGAATTATCAAAATAAAGTTATGTAAAATTAGAGCAGGTCAGACTTATTTTATTTTCAGCTTCTTGCATCTGACCACCCAACATATTTTCTGCCTTTAAAAAAATTGAGCTGCTTAACTATTTTCATAAAACTGACATCACAATTTTTTTTGTCCTACCTACTTCAAGGAGACCCGAGAAGCTGAAGATCAATAATGCCTTCCCATATGATAGAGATAAAGAATTAGACAAATTCTAGTTGTCTTCTTATGCTTTGCCCTGTGCTCATAAGGAAGTAGAATACAACAACACAATTGAGGTTCCTGTATTGTCTATATGTGCTGTGTTTTCATATTAACCAGAGAGATAATTAATTGTGATTGATGGAATTTAGCCTATTCAGGCTCGAAGCTGGACATGAGATGATCAAGCAGCTAACTCGCGACAAAAGACAAAGCTAGAAACATTATGTTATTTATGACATTATTGATGTATCCACAGTATTCCAAACAGTTAATTTGTCTAACTGATGTCACCAAATGTCCTCTTGATAAATTACATGTAGTTTAACCAATATTTTACAGTGAGATCATTTTGAGAAGTTTATTAAATGATCTCTGGGGGGGGATTGACACTTAAAAAAAAAAAACTTCTTCAGCACATGAACATTTAAAAAGATTTATTTGGAAATTGTTTCCACCTTTGGTTAGGGTGCTGTGATGTCAAAATTGTAATAAAAAAGTCTGTTGTGTGTTAGCAAGCAAAAATAATTGGTCATCGACGCTTCTCTAGCGAGAAAAAGGAAATTTGGGCCAGAGTAAAATCGATAGCCCCCCCCCCCATCTGGTAGGCACCTTAGACCATGCTTTGTCTGTCAATATCTGAATCTACTGGATGATATATAGGGTGGATATATGTACATTGTAGGTTTTCTGAAATAAAAGACAAGGCCTTAAGGGAATGTTATCATTTTTATATCATCAATTAGTGATCTTATTCATTTGCACCGTCATCGATAGCCATTCCATTCACTTCACAAATTTTGCGACCTCAGAAGGGTGAGACTGTCTGGTATATTTTCATGCACACTGCCTAGCCATTGCTTTCTTCTTCTCCGACATGTGAAATGCTGTACATGATTGAATGCTTTGAATTAAAAACCTGCTTAGTATAAGATTCTGAGGCGTTGCAAAGAAGGCAATCATTTTAATCTTTCAATGTACATCAGTGAGATGATACCATATGTGGTGCCCAAATATGTTGAATGAATATGCCTTTACATGATGATTCTTTTCAAATTCCTTTATGGATTTTCATAACTGAAGCATGACATTTGCAGAACGTAAATGTCCCTATCACTGATGTTACGCAGCAGGAAATTGAAAATTTTGCAAGACAAACAGTTTCTAGACATACATGGGTCATTCTCAAATTTCGGGACAATTTGCGTCACTCTAGCTCCCTGACATTAATTTGAATGCGATTAATATCTGAAGCATCATTCTGCATCTGTTATTCATATTTCTATTTAGGACCACTGCATTTGGAACAAAAAGTCATTCATTAGACCTTTTTTTTGTGCATTATGCACAGGAATTCGTGCAAATGCAATGGTTTTTCCCTGTCACTGGACCTGACATGACAAAATCAAGTGTTTATTTTCCTCCTAATGTACCATTATGTTCAAAGTTTCTTTGCACAATTCATGAGAATATAACTTTGAATTTATATTTAGTTCACATTCAAATTTTTTTTGGTCTTATTTCATTAATTAAATTGATACAATAAACGTGTCACTAATTTATGTCAATTTTTTTGTCCACTCCGTTACTTGCCATAGCTCGGTTCGTTATTGTTTTTTATGAGCTGTTTTCAATGAATATTATCAGATGCATGTGCGCAATAGTACCACTGCTTTGCACACTTCATAAAACATGTATTCAATAAATTAAGACAAAATATTCATAGAAAATGTTTTTGGTCTCACCAAAATGTCCCCTCCGTTTCCTTCATTTCCAAGCTTACCAAAATGAAAGTTTTAAAGAGTGATTTCATGTATGTATTGCTGAGTGTGACAGCTTTTAATAGTCTGCAATTATTTTATCTTATCACCAAAATAAAAATCAGTAATGAGCGAAAAGCAAAACATTTTTCCCCTCGGTTACCGTCCACTCCGTTACCAGATCAAAATAAGAAATCGACATTTGGACCAAAAAATCTTTTGATATGAGATGAACTACTTTTGAAAATAATATTAACAACAATATTTTATTGTTTTTCCTTTTGTTATTGTTCCTGCAGTCAATTTTTTACACCAAAATTCCCCTCCGTTACCACATTGTCCCCTCCGTTACACTTACAGGACATTTTTCTATACCCTTTGTCCCGAAATTTGAGAATGGCCCACATACATCTTCAGTCCTTCTTCTAAGTATTCATGTGTCTCTTTCTACTTATGGAAAAGCAATATACGTTAGTAAAAACCAGATAAACAAATCTAGCCTTCATAGATCGTTCAAACTAAACAACGGAAGTCTATATCTTGAAGGCTCCAAACTCCAGTCAAAACAACAAATTTAGAAGGAAGCTAAAAGAAGATAAAAAGAAGCTGTCAGTTTGGAAGAACGTGTTCAGACACCAGCACAAAACACTGGAGGCCGTGAAGCAGAGTTCTCAGAGGGGCCATTGATTACCTAAGTGAGCTTTCTGATTTATCTGCTGTAACTGACCTGTCATTCGCTGATCTCACAATTTATGACACATACTAGAAGAAGTTGGATAGACATGAGGGAGGAGATCAAGGAGAAAAACTTAGAGGAAAATAGTGAAAACAAAGAAACTAGGGAAAGGGTCAAATGAAGCAGTATTATATACGAGACTGTCACACTTAAACTTCAGAACTCTACGGACCTTTGACATTTTAGGGGTCATAAAAGTTATCTTATTTTTGACCGATCATGTAGAAAGATGCCAATCAAGGCTACAACATCAAATCTGTAATAAATCATATTTTCTTAAATTTCTTAAGAAATATGAACTTTAGAAAACCAGAAATAGCACTTATTGTGCAAAATTATACAATTAAAAAGAAATATATATGGAAATTGTATAAATAATATATGGAATATATCTCATTGTATTTCAATGTTTATGAAGAGGAATGGGAGATTTAAACAGTTTGGAGGTTGGACACAGAATGACAATGGTTTCCACCCTCCCTGCTTTTATACCAGGTCCCTGTGCTTTAAAACATTTAGTGAACACCAATGAGTCACTCCTTGTGCAAGGGAAACACCCTCAGATTAAACCGAACCGTTATCCAACACCATAAAGCAAGTTATTTTCAAAAATCACAGGTAAAAAAACACACAATTCCAAGACAAAAAATACGCCTTCCCTTTCTTAAAATCTTTCATTCTTCTCTCTACCTATGGCAAAAAGTATACATTGGTTTAGTAAAAAGAAATAAAGAAAACCCTATCTTGCAACTCTTTTAAACTCAACACAAATCTATAGAAAGAAAGTTCAATGTCAAAACAACGCACTCCAGAAAAGCTAAAAGATGTTTACCGGCAAAAAAGTATGAACCTAAGCTGTCAGTTTGGAAGATCGTGTTCAAGCCATGAAGCAGAGTTCTCAAAGGGGCTATTGATTACCTAAGTGATGTGTCTGATTTATCTTCTGTCACTGACCTGTCATTTGCTGATCTCACAATCGGTGACACATACTAGAAGTTGGATAGGAATACATCAAGGGAAAAAAGCTGGGATGAAAAAGTAAGAAAAAGAAAAACAAAAGAAAAAGCTAAGAGAAGGGTCAAATGATGTCCTTATAGGATTATGAAACCGCAAGAACTAAATGATGGACAGAAGCTTGCCTTTGGAGGTAATTAAAGCTCTACTTCCCATTGTAACATGTTATCTTGGTATATTACACTCAAGCACAATCGACATTTTCTGTTCTGTATACTGTCAGTTAAAATATTTGTAGATTGTATCAAATCACTTGTGATACTATCAGTTGGCAGCTACTTACACTCTGAGAAAGTTAGTTGCATCTAAATTATACAACTGCAGTCTACTAACCAATAAGAAACATGTGTCCATGTCACATCAGATATCTCTAGCAAGGTTCCATGGTGTTTCAGTTCCACAGTGGATAATGAAGTTTCAGTTTGAGAATCATCTACACTCCGACTATGTTTGAGCTAAATTCTTCGCCATATGATTATCATCTTCATGATCTAATTCGGGTCTTGCAACATCAAAGTGTTGTCGAAAGCAGTAAAGACTTTGTGAACGTTTTCTGCTAATATTTGTGACAATTGAAGGCACTGAAACAAGTGAAATTCAAGAAAGGGAGGAGGCATTTTTCTGACTCTTATCAGGGAATGTCATCTTGAATTTTGAAATCTTAGACTCATATTTTCCACAAGACACCAACTTTCAAGCAGCCTCATAGTAGAAAAAAAAGAAGATGAAAACTATTGTAGCCAGTGGCGCAGGCTGACTCCCCAATATTTATATATGAAATTCTCCCTGAATAAATTCAGAAAAAATGGTTCACATGAACTGCACTATGTTCTGAAATGAGGGAAGAGCGTTATACTGTCTCTCGTTAAATACATCTGAATTTCTTTGATGTAGCATTTCTAAAATATCCTTTTTTCCATAATTTTTCTCAAACTTTGCCGTCAAATATTTTCGTCAAAGATTTAACATTTTCAGCAATAGGATAACTATACATTGTATATTATAAAACTGAAGCCAATGAGCTTTGTACTCACAATATTGAGTTGGCAGTCAAATATATTGCATTTACTGAACGGAAGAGTAGTAAGGAAACATATGACCAACCCCGCAAAGCAGGGCCAAGAAGAGGGTGCTGTAACAGTTGAAATCAAGAAAGCTAGAGAGAGATAGATTAAGAAAAGAAAGATAGAATCATGAAAGCGAAATGGGAATTTGAGCTTCGAAGAAACAATATAATAGGGCAAATTAGATTAAAAATATAACCCTGATGAAGAGTCGAATAAAAGATAACTCAGAGTGTGAAAATTGCAAAACAAACTAAGGCGCAGAAATTGTTACAGCAGAGGGTATATAAGACGAAAGTATGACAAAAAATGTTCAGTAAAATTTAGTTTGCAGCTGATTACTCATTAGTGCTGTTTATACCAACAATAGGGTGATGCAGATTGCGCACAAAAAAATAAACCTTTGAATTTTCAATGGGGCACCCCCCAAATATGTTCCAATATATGAAAAAAAAATTCAGTAAAAATTTGAGTCAAATCGGACAAATTTTAGGGGGTGCTACCGCAATTTGAAATATAACATTGTATTGCAATGGGCGAAATCCCAGTTTTATGGGTGATGGGTGAAGGAAGGTATCCTACCACTAGAGTGTTGGTAATTCTTTTCTTGTTTAAGCTTTCCACTATTCTCATTACAAATCCATTCATATTTTGCCAAAATCCGGTTATTTCAGGCTACAGGGCACTGCTAAAGCAACAAATTTTGCCCGATTTTTACAGCATTATGGTTAGACGCGGTATTGAATAACATAACCAGGAATATAGGTACACATATTTAAGTTACACCATCTTATTAAGCAGGAAAAGAGCTTTAATTTGAATACCAACATTACTATGTTGCTATATTCTACAGTATTACAGCGGTGCTTTGAATATTGGGAATTTTCGCAAATAATTGTTAATGACGAATAAGCTAATTCAACGGGGTCAGATGGTCAGAGTATAGCAGTGTTGGTATTCAAATTAAAGCTCTTTTCATGCTTCATCTATTGAAGTACCTTTCATTTCTGTAACATGGAAACTCGTAATGTGATTAAATACCGCGAATTTGGTATATTTTTACTATTTTATCTTCGTAAGTCTGGTGGTAGCAACATGGAGAAGTCAAAAATAATCCAGATTTGCATTGATCCGCTGTTCTTACAACCAGACCCAAAAATTATGACCATGCCGCATTGGTTTGGTGCTCCAGGTATAGTTGAACTCGCTACATGCCAAATAATTTGATATTTTCGTATTGAATACTAACGTTATTTTCATGCTGCGGTAGCACCCTCTAATTTTTGTCCGATTGAGCTCAAATTTTTACTGAATTTTTTTTTCATATATTGGAACAACTTCAGGGGATGCCCCATTAACATTTCAAAACTTCACTTTTTTGCATCACCCTAACCAACAATTAGAAACACAAAAAATACATCAAAATGCATAAAAAAATACATCAAAATGCAAAAACTGCCATACATGTATAGCCTGAAAAACAAACAAATATGAATAGCCTGCAGAGACATATACCAAAATATCTGTGAGGTCACAGAAATGGAGGAACAACAATGAAGACAAATGAAATGTATGTCCAAAAGCCATAAATTGAACAAATTGACCAAGGGAAAAAAACAACTGCCAAAGAAACATAGAGTCTGAGATATATAGGCAGGAAACCAAGCTCTAGATTTATAGCTAAGTCATAGAGTCAGATAGTCGAGCCCAGACAGCTCAGGAAGGCAGAAATAAATTAGACAAGGTCCTGAGATAAAGAATTAGATAAACTCTAGCTGCCTTCTTACAATTGGCCTTGTGCACATAAACAAGCAGAAAACGACAACAAAAATGAGGTTCCTTTTTTGTCTATGTGCTGTTTTCATATCAATACTAACTAGAACGATGATAATTGTGATTGATTGAATCTGGCCTATTCAGCCTAAAGCTGGCCATATCATAATGCAAACAGTTAACTCAAGGTAAAAGGCGAAGTCAGAAAGTTGTATATTATTTATGACATTATCAATGTTTCTGCACTGTTAATTTGACCAGCACATGTAAAAAATTGCTCTCTTTATAAATGACGCATCTAAAATTAAGTGTACACAGAAGAGTGAAGAGTGAGAAGCAATAAAAAACATGAAGTGATGAAGTACAAAATAAAGCATTGCGAAAGAAAATCAATACTGAGTTGGAAGTTTCATTGTTAATCATAAATGGCTTAATTTACCTCTAGCGGTCATGGACTTAGATGTGATTGTTGAAACGGTTGCCACAGACCATTGACCAATAAATCTTAAAAAACATTTTATAACTTTTCGGAATATATAAATAGTTTCATAGGAGTGCCACCTTTATCAGTTATTTGGACAAGTAGACATTGGTCATAAACTCATGAGAGAGAACTCAAACTGACTGGACACTGAAGGAGAACCTGAGGATGGGACACATTTCTTACTTAACATATACCAAAGTTTTATGGTTTATATAATCCTAAAAGTTTTTATGAAGACCAAACTTTTTGACTTACATCCAAACAAGCAGTCAATTACACTCTTGATCAAACTGCATTGGATATTCAATGTGTCAGAACTTCAAAGCTCTGAAATTGGCGGTTGAATGCTAGGAATTGCAAAGATTTGTTCCTCAGACATTAGATTTATGTATAAATGATTATACAATTAAACATTTTTATTGGCTGAGAATTATTTGATAATTTTCTTTGACTGACCCGTAAAATTTGATCTTTTTTAGTAAAAAAACCATCAAAAATTTCATCGTGGCTCAACAACATAGATACAGAATTTCAAAATATGCAAAAAATGCTAACTTAATCTTGATGTTTACAAAAAAAAACATCATTATTTCATGTTGAATGCCATAGGCATTGACCTCTGCCTTTACTTGACATGGATTCCATCAACTTGTTTCTTGTTTCTTTTTGACCGATATGGCCATTCTTCATTGAAAGTCACTTGCACCTGGTATTGATCAGTTGTCTGAACCTCCATCTTGTGTGCAATATGGTTTATAATATCATTTATACATGAATCTAATGTCTGAGGAAAAATTTGCAGTTAGTTCCTCATATTCAATGACCACTTTAAAAACTTTGAGGTACTAAAACCTTGAAAATCCAAATCATTCCAGCATTTTGATCATTATTGTATGTAGATTTCTCAAATGCTACCTTCTCAAATAGACCAGGCTCTATATGGTCTGTTTCCCCTGAGTTGAGAGCGGTGAATTCCAAACAACCAGATCCAATTCCACATTTGGTGACATTTTTGACACCACAAATTGCTCTATCTTGTGCTGATACACCTGTTTCTCATAAAGCATCAACTCTGGTCCTGCTGTATCAGTGTCCAGGGGCATAGCTGTTAAATTTTTTAGGGGGGTTCAGTAGAGGCAAAGGACTTGTTTATGCCCCCTTTCTTGAATAGCTATGTATGCCACAGAAAGAACTTACAGTGTCACCAGGACCTCTGTGGTTTCCAGTGTGATAAACAGTTCATGGTTTATCAATGCTGTCAACATCTGCAGTTTAGGAATTGTTTGAAGTGCCGCTCTCAACTCAGGGGAAACAGACTATAGTCGATGTCATTGAACATCTGAAACTGGTCAGTACTGATATGTATTGTGTACAAAAGGAGTAAGTAGATTCCAAAGTTCACATAGTATATCCTAATGACTGGAAAAGGACAGTTATTTGTACAGAAGGATCGGACAACCCTGAAATAGATGCTGCAGACAGCTTACTTGAGTTAAAATGCAATCTTTTTAATATAGTTGTCAATGTTCATCACTCTGAAATATACTTCAGAGATGGCAATCTGTCTTATTCCTCTATAAATTCCACTCAAGTGAAGCATGCCATTTGATAGGTGAATACTTCAAGAAACATGTATGACAGTGTACGTCCCATTTCCCAAGGCGGCTGCTATTTGGCTTCAGGAAATTGGAAGATTTTGCAAGGCTATTAGTCTTCAGATACAAGTACTGGTGGAAGAAACACAGGTAAAACCAGACAGTTCCCAGACTTGAAATACATCTTTCTCCTTTCAAATTCTATATTCATATTCTTCTCAATTAGTGACCAAAGGTAGAAAAAAAAAAATCCATTCCTTGTAGCTGTTTCAAACTCAACAGAAGTCCATAACTTTAAGACAATATAGGTGCTAACTCCATGTCAAAACAACTCAATTTGCAAAAAATCGAAAAGAAGTTTGTCAGAAAAATAAAACAAATTGTAAAAAGAAGCTGTCAGTTTGGAAGAACATTTTCAGGCACCAGCACAAAACACTAGAGGCTTTATGGCAGAGCTCTCAGAGATATATATATATTTTTATTTTATCTTGTTGTAGAAATACACACATTTTACATGATATTGTGAACAACCAATTAAACAAAGGACATAAAACAACAAGACGGGACACAACAGAGTTAGAAAAACTATATCAAGTTGCACCCAGACTACAAATACAAAAAACAACATACATACAGACAAACATATATTTACATACAGGTTGGTGATGAATAAACATAATTTTAAATAGGATGATTGATTGATGAGTTGGGGGATGATAATAAGTTATCATTAGCTTTTAATTTAAATATAAGGACGTTTTCCATTTGGTATAGCTTTTTGCAAATAATTTAGCATTCTTTCTGTCTTTTAAATGATCATCTAAGTGAAGCCAGATATGTGGAGCTCTACCCAAAAAGCTTTTGTTGTATTGCTCTATCGTATGTTGTGGCGCTCTTAATAGGTTTCTATTTCTAGTCAAATGCACATGATCAATAACATCGAACAAACCAACAATTCTTTGTGGGAGAGTATTTTTTACATATCTGAAGGAAATTCTAGCAAGACTTAACTGTATTAGATCTAGTATAGTAAGTACTTTTGCTCTTTTGTATAGTGGCAGCATTCGAGTTCTTATGCCTACTTTAAAAATTGCTCTGATTGCTCTGTTCTGTTGTTTTCTGATATGATTTAAATCTTTAAGTTTAAGCATTGGTCCCCACACATTGAGAGCATAATTCAAATGACTTTCAATATTTGAATGGTAGATCTGTAGCTTAATTTCAGAGGGAAGCATATTTTTTACCATGTTAAGGCTATAGTTGCCGGCAATAATTTTTGTGATTACATTTTGAACATGTAACTTCCATTCTAAGTGCTCGTCAGTTGTAATTCCTAAGAATTTGATACTACTGACTCTCTCTATCTCCTTGCCTCCTAATTTAATGCTGCCATTATATCTTATTTCCTTTCTTTTGGTGCGATAGAGGATGTATTTTGATTTCTCAACATTTAACGTAAGTGAGTTACTGTCAAACCAGTCACCGAGATTTTTCAAGTCAGCATTCACTTTCCTATATAAAAACTTCAAATTTCCCCCTGACGCAAAGACTGTTGTGTCATCTGCAAATGTAACACAACTACAGAATTTCAAACATTTAGCAAGATCATTTGCCAGCACTATGTATATCAGTGGACCTAAGACAGATCCTTGTGGCGTACCATATGACATCAAGAAATTATTTGATACTGTATTTTTATATTTTACTGCAATACTTCTGTCAACCAGATAGCTCTTAAACCATGAAAGTGCACTTCCTCTAATGCCGTAAAATTCTAATTTGTTGAACAAAGTGTCATGTTTTATGCTGTCAAAGGCTTTAGACATATCAAGAAAGAGACTTAGTGTGTAATGACCTCTATTCATATTTTCCAAGATATTTCCTGTGAAATCTAAGATAGCATCATTTGTATTTCGTCCTTTTCGGAATCCATACTGCCCTTCAGATAGTACGTTATGTTTTACAAAGAAATTCACTACTCGGGTATGTATCACCTTTTCTAGAATCTTTGACATTACCGGCAGAAGAGAGACTGGGCGATAGTTTGCTATTTCTGTCTTATCTTTGCCTTTGTAAAGTGGTTTGACAGTTGCATATTTCATGTTATCAGGGAATATTCCTTCTTGCATTGATTTGTTAAAAATGATTTTCAAAGCTTCAACTATTCCAGGACATATCTTTTTCAAAATTCTATTTGAATTTTCATCATAGCCTCTACTATCTTTGGCCTTTAGTTTCTTCACTACATTTACAATTTCTTGTGCATTGGTTGGAAAAAGAAAACAGCTATGCTCCACTGGATTCACCATATTTTGCATGGGATCTTTTATGTTACCCTTTTCTTCAATTTTTTCTGCAAGTCGTTTCCCAACTTCACTGTAGTGTTTCGCAAATGCATCACTTACTATACCTGCTCTTCTTTCTTTTATTCCATTAACCAGAATTTCATCAGATATATCTTTTTTATTATTCAGTTTACCTGTTAATTTATTTATGATGTCCCAGAGTTTCTTAGAATTATGTCGATTTTCTTTGATTAGTTCTTTGTAATAGGCAAATTTTACTCGTCTTCTGATATTGTTCAACCTGTTACGATATTCCTTATAATTAATGAATTCAGGACTTTCTCTATCTTTTCTGACAGCCTTTTTGTACATCTGATGACAAGTATGTGATGACTTTTTAAGTCAAGGAGTAAGCCATGGCTGATTAGGTTTAGGCCTCTTATTCTTTGTAACTCTTGTCTTTTCAGGTGCATAAAAATCCATCACCTTTTTAATTTCTGATGTCAACTTTTCACTACTTTCATGCACAGTCATGGCACCAAGATCATTCCAGTTTCTATTTTTTAGACTAGCATTCATGTTACGTAGAACTGTATCATCAATTTTGAGAAATTTATACTGCTGGCTAACCTCAGTTTGTTGAAAGTCTTGCATAATAGCTAAACACAGATAATGATCTGATATGTCTGTTGTGATTATAAGCGAATTGCAATTTGTATGAAGTTCAACATCTATATATATGTTATCTATCAATGTTGCACTGCTATGAGTTATTCTTGTTGGCTTATAAATGGTTGGAATCATATTTTTATCAAGATTCATCTCAAAGAACTTCAATGTATTACCATGAGAGTTTATTTTCAGGTAGTCAAGGTTTTGGTCTGTTCCTATTATCAACCTTTTGTGCTCTGATCTCACTTTGTCCACAATTTTTTCATAGTTCTCAAGAAAGTCTGTTTCATTTGTTCCAGGCACTCTATAGATTTCACCTATAACATAGTTTTTTTCACCCTTTTGCGGCAGTTCTATGAAAATTGATTCAAATTTCCCTTCTTCAAATATCCTTAGGTCCGGCCTTTCAATGTAATCTATTTGGGACTTGATCAAAATTGATACACCACCACTTCGCTTATTTTTTCGATATTCACTTAGTAAGTCATAATTATCAAAGCTATATCTACTGTGATTAGTTTCTGATAGGAAAGTTTCACAAAGTAGGAAAATATCAGGTAACATGTGTTTTTCATCTAATGCACTTAATAGTTCTGTAAACTCATCAGACTTACAAGGTAAACTATGAATATTAAGGTGGGCCACAACAAATGCTTTCTTTCCCACAATTGGCTCTGGCAAGTCACTTGTAATATCAAAATAGTTACAGTTAGAGTTCAGGACATGTTTATAGTCAATTATTTCCAATAGATCCTCAGACATAATATTCAGTTTGCTATAAGCTAATGAATTCTAAATGAAAAATATGGATGAACACACTAATCTGATGGACAAGATTAATGCTTGATTTAAGGGATTATGATTATGCAATTCAAAAATGAGACTATAACAATCTTCCAAGGACTAATAACTACAAATATGTTAGCTAAAAATATATGTTTCAAATTTGTTATCCCTCGCTATATACATTCCATACAAAAACTTTTAATTTCGCCTTACACCGATAACAACTTTTGAGATAGAGGTTCAACTAAACGACTCTATTGCAAGGCAATGACAAAAGCTAGATCTCTGCAAGATTAACATATGCAGGAAGTATCTGGGCCTTAAATACCCTTTATGACAAGAAAGCAATTTCTGCAGATCATATGTATATTTGTGGTTTACATTTCCACCATTACCTTTGTAACTTTTCTTCAGATTAAATTTCCACAAAGGCTATTGCAATGATACTGTGGCGCTACAGCACCGTTAGCTGCGGTGGGCTGCACACAGTGCCATAGGGCCACAACACCATGCTCAAAAAATAATAATTACACTAGAAGGAGTATTAAAAAAAAAATGAAATAATAATAAAATAACATGTAGTGAGTACTCATTGTTCCATATGATCTGCATGATCAGAGGGGCCATCGATTACCTAAGTGAGCTATCTGATTTATCTACTGTCACTGACCTGTCATTTGCTAATCTCACAATCTATGACACATACTCTAAGAAATTGATAGACATAAGGGAGGTGATCAAGGGAATAGCTGGGAGGAAAAATATAAGAAGAAAAAAAAATTAAAAACCTTAAGAAAGCTTGAAATGAAGCATAATAATTTGTGACTGCAAAATTGAAATTGTAAGAAGGAAAGTTGATTATAATAATGCATGTTATTTTACTTGATTTAGGTTATCCATAAATTACTTCATATTATGCAAAATTTTATTTTTAAAAACCCATTATTTTGATGGAATTTAGGCCATGATAATGTATAGATCAACTACTATCCATTTCCTGCTATTAAACTTATATCCTAGCAGATAAATGGCAGAGTTTCAGCATAGATGTGTGATTCTTTCAAAAACATTTATTCTATAGGAATAAGTGATATAGAACAACTTGTTATATGAGAATGAATAAATGATAACATTTCCGAAAAAGTACAACATTCAGTCTACAATTATTAAAACCGCTGCATGTAAGGCAGGCCTCCATACAGTGGAAGGAAAACTTTCGGACTTGGGATGCATTTTCATTGCAGCTCACTTTGATCTCACTGCATCAGCATAGGGGTAAAAAAAACAACAACAACAGATACAAAGCAAGGAAGAGAAACAGTCTAAATACTGTGAAGGCTGGACAATAGGAAAATGGATATGCCTATAGAAGATGAACTCGCAAAGTTACATTGGGTTCAAGGGCAAACAAAAACAAAAACAAACAGGCAAATACAGATGGGCACCACTGTAACAATTTCAGAATAGGGAATCTAACCTGGATTCTCAGATTGAAATCAGGTTTTAAAAAACATATGATCACCAGGAAGTCCTAGTTGTGCATGAGAAACAGCCAGACATTAACCGAGTCGTGACCCAGCACAACAAATCAAAAATATTCTGCAGAACAATTGAAGAAACAAACAAAATTTAGTGTGCAACTACTGACTGAAATACATGTGCAGACTGCAGCCAAAAAGCAAGCTTGTATCTAAGAGCCTCTGATACGAGGTCTCAAACAAATTTATGACTTCTTGAATGCTAAAGTACATGCAGCAAATGGACTCATACAGGCAATTCATTGAGTTATAACTGTAATGGCAAACAAACATGCGTACAGGAAAAAAAAAACACAATCAGTAGATAGAGAAAATAGCTAGCAAACCCAGGAAAAATAAGTGGTCTGATTTACAACTAAGACACACAAGTTAGATAGGCAAGGCAAGTCACAGAACTTTCAAAGAAAGTTAAGAAAAAAAAAGATAAGAAATAGAACCCTGATGGAGCATCTGATACCTTGGGCAAGAAGAACAGAAACATAAAAAGTCGCGAAGCGAAACGATGAATAAAAAGAAGAATAAAAAGAAGTGAAGAAGAGAGAGAATACAAAGAAAGTATTTCACAGCAACAGCAAAATATTGTTTACAAATTTAATCTAAAACCATAGAAAGCGGCACACCCAGCATTGCACATGAAAGAAAAAAAGTATCAAAAATGATATATAAAAAATAAGAAAAATAATGGATGTGCAGCATTAATTGAATATCAGATAATCCTAGGAAGTTTCCAAGAAAGAAGTCTTCTAAAAATACTGCTGCTTACACCATTAGATAATTAGAAACTCGAAAAAGATATTGAAGCACAAAACTGCTGTATGCTATGGCTTTAAAAATATACAAATAGGCACCATCTAAGTAAGATACCCAAAAAAAAAAAAATTGATACGACCAAGAACACAGAGGAAAAAAGGGAAAACAAGGTAATGTGGGGCCACAGACATAAATTGCACACATTTACCAAGAGAAACAAAAGAACTACTGCCAAAGAAACACAACCTGAGATATATAGGCAGGAAAACAAGCACTAGATTTATGGCTAAGTCGTAGAGCTAGATAGTCGAGCCAAAACAACTCAAGAATGAAGAAATAAATTGGATGGGTCCAGAGGTAACGAATTAGATAAATTTTAGTTCTGTTTTTATAATTTACCTTGTCCACATAAACAAGGGAGATAGCAACAAAAAGGAGGTTCCTTTAATGTCTATGTGTCGTGTTTTCATATCAATAGTAACCAATGATATAATAATTGGGATGGATGGAATTTAGCCTATTCTGCTCTAAGCTTGCCATATGATGATGCAAACTGCTAACTCAAGGCAAAAGGCAATCCAGAAAGATATATATTATTATGACATTATTGATGTTTCAACACGGTTGATTTGACCAATACAGATGTCAAAAATTGCTCTCTGCATAAATGTAGCATTTAAAATAAGTATACACAGTAGAATGAAGAGTGTGATGCAGCAAAAAACATCAAGTGATGAGACACAAAATAAAGCATTATGAAAGAAAATCAATAATCAGTTGAGAGATTCATTCTTGGTGTAAACTGATAAATTTACACCAATTTAAAGGCCATCTTACATTATGTCTGAATATCTCAAAATAAATATTACATAGGTGCCATCTTTGCACTGATTTGGAGAAACCTTTTTTTTTGAAGCAACATATATCAGTATTGTAGTACTGTTTATATTATAACAAAATTGTTTTTCTAATTTTACAAGTATTATAGCGTATTATATAAGAGACAATTATATCTCAAATTGTTCGAGCCAAGTATCTTCAAACATGTAACAACTTACTGTAAAATTTAACAAGGGGTAAAGAATTTCAATGTACTGGTATCAATGGAAAAGGATTTATAGTTTTGGATACCGAGGAATGACAACCCTCAAATAGCTACAGACAGCCCAAAATCTATCCTATCCATATAGGCCTACAACCAAAATTTTACAGAGAGATCATGTTGAGAGGTTGATTAGTGATCCATTACAGCTCAGCATGTCGTCCACAAGGCAGTCTGGGCACATTCAGCTTGTACTGAAGCCAAGACAATTTATAAGAGGCAGCAGATTCCCTGGAGACCCATAAACGTGTGCCAAGGCCTCACCTTTTTTGCATAAAATGTTATCATAAATCTTATGGTTTTTTTACATGTTGCTGATCATATGACAAGACAAATGAACATTCTAAAAAATCTTTTTCTGGAAAATAGCTGGTTAATTATCAATCTATTGCTGCAGTTAGGCCTGCTGTATTTTATTTTTCATATTAAGATTTGCGGCTGTATGGACATTTTTTTAATTTTCAGAAGTATAGTCCGCGAACAAATGATATTTGACCTTTAATAAATGACGTTCCAAAATTATTATTCATTGGCTAGTTTTTCTGTGACTTATATTTGGTCAATTTGTAAACATTTCTATCCAAATAATCCAATTGATCTTCTCATCATTTGACACGATAAGCCGCTAACCAGCACAAGCATCTTCGGCTGAATGTAAAGTTGTGCTGTCATTCCATTAGATTCAGATAGTTATATAGATGGTGGCACTAATGCTTATTAAAGTTCTGTGGTTGAAATAAACTAACAACCAAGGTCTTATAATGTCATGTTTTCAGCAAAGTTTCATAGTCTCATTTCTCTGTATTAGTATGTAATGTTGTTGTTGCACTGTACATGTGTGTTATATACCTTGGGTTTAGGCTGTCTTTTTTTTTATAAGATGACTCACACTAAAGCTCCTGTTGGCTAAATTGGCTGAGCTATATGGTCTTGTAAAACAACGGAAGAAAACTGGACAAAGGTCAGCAGCCTACTCACTACTGTGACGTCATCATGCCGTGAGGTCGACAGCTGACCGCAAAGATCAAAAGGCGATGACCAACTCCTCTGAGGTGACCTCGTCTACAGTAGACTTATCCTTCATCTGATGGACTTGGAAGCAAGGTAGAACTCTGGAAGTTCTTAGTATAGTGATTGTTACTAATGATGGCGGCTGTAACTATATATATACAACCTATGTTATAAATAGACGTAGTACTTTCTCATAACTGCCGCAGCATACATGAATTGAATCAGTATGGTCAACGACTAACCATCCCGCAAGAACAACACAACAATGACATACCAAATTTTCTGATAGTTTTCTAAATATGCTATGCAGCTAAAAAATGACATTATAATCATATCATGACATTTTTCATACATGTATGCACTGCGCATTTCCTTTGGAGTGCAGCTTTGTGCTAAAGGGACATTCTGTTTTATATATAGTAAGGGACATTCAATTTCATTGAGTTCAACATTGTTTTAAGGAGAACACTCATCTCAATAAAAAGGAACAACTTCATTTAGAGGATTTTCTGATATCAAACTGCCAATATTTTTCACTGAAGATTTGTAGCAGTTCACTTTCATTTGTTGACAACCACTAGACTAAAACTTAGCAAAAATAAGGACAGCAAAACAGCAGCACTACAAAGTTCTCAGACAGAAGTTAGGAGCAAGAACAATATTAGAACAAACGCCAACCATTTTCAATGGCTGCCGAAGTGGTGGAAAAGATTTAATGGCTTAAAAGCAAAATGAAGTTAGCTCCACAGATCTGCTAACCATTGTGCTTCAACACAGCTTTTTTTGTTGTCTACTTCAACAACAATGGTTCACCTGCTAAACTTGGCTTAATTTGTCTTTGCCAAAGCAAGTCACATAACAAGTTAGCATTTATATAAGCCCTTTCATTTTTCATTTGTCATTATTTCATACATATTTGCCTACGTTATTCATAGTCTATCTATTGACCTTGTCAGGCTCAACAAACATCACTGCGGTCCACCTTTGGCAGGCCTATTCTAAAATTAGTAAAAAAGCATTCATGAACATTTAACACCTCCCCGTGGAGCATGCACCAGTGCATAGCAAATTTTACAGTATTCTTGGTCAAGTATTCTGAAATTACCATCTCTTTTCATTGCCAAGTACCAATTTATCCCTATGTGGAGTTGACCAACATGTTATTGAGGATCTGCAGAGTTCTCCAGACTTTTTGGCTGACCAGCGCTATACAAGCTCTGAAGAGACTGGCAGAATGAATGGTCATGAATTAGTAAATTCAGTTTTTACTCCCCACTTTAGGCCTCTGTTTCTGCTATTAATACTAATGATATTCTAAAACGAATTATACCATATGACAACAAAGGCTTTAATGTGTCAGTTTCAATATAATGGGCAGTTGTTCCACCACAAGGGCAGTTGCCTTTCAGTTGCTGTATGTGAATTCTAGCAGACTTCACTGCCTGTGGCAGCTCACTGATGTTGCCTCTTGTATGTATATAGAGAGTACAATCTCTTAATAAATGTTAACTATGGACGCTGTATGAAGAGTAATAGTTCCCCCATGCCGTTGCAGGGACTCGAACCTGCGACGTCACATTTACATGCAGCGAGCGAGATCCCAATCCACTGAGCAATGAAACATCTATATTTGCCTTTGTTTTGCTGACTAGGATATGATAGAGATCCATTGTCTTGTTGCGGACTCAGCTGGACTTTTGCTGCATGATGGCAGTGATGCCAGTCAAGAGTATGAGTTAATGTAGAACACAGCTGTGTCGTGGTCAACACTTTTGAGGTGATACAGAAAAGAAAAGCTGGCTATAGCGTTAGAAAAGAATGGATTTAAGATTAATGCCATAATTATTTCCAATGCATGATACATGATTCCAAACCGGTGGAGTTAAGTAGCAGATACATGATTCATTCCAAACCAATACAGGCGTTTATAAGATAGACGGCTTATTAGACGCACATTGTTTTCCAAGCCAAAGAATTAAGCAATAGATATACAATCCTTTTCAAATGCGAAAGTCTTTTTAGGCCAATGCATAAATGGATGGATAACTTCCACATACACAAATAGAGAGGTTAGCAACAAAACCGTTATTTGTTAAAAGTAAATCCTATTTTGAGTTAAGAAATACAGTATATGTATCTTTCAAAACTAATCAACTAAGACATTAGAAACTCTTCCTTTATAGGAACTTCTGAGGACATAACACAGGTTGTCTCAAAGCTGAGTTAGCCTTGATTAAAAAAATGGCTCTTTTCATATTAAGGAGTAATGGAACGGGTTTTGTATTGATATTGATATATTAATGACCAAGAGATACAGAAAGAAACTATTCCGATATGAGTCCAAGTTCTGTAATGAACAAAGCGGATCCCAACCATTGTGTTGTGGGACTATTCAACTAGGCATGGACTTCCTCTGCCATGATTTGGGCGCTAGAACAGAACCCTTTCTGGTCCACAGCCAACCTTGTTCAGTGGCAGCCAACGTGGAAAAGATTTGCTGGCTTGAAAGAAACAGACTTCCTCTAGGTGACGTAGACTTCGTGCAGGGGTCGGCGGTGAATCGGCCACACAAATTGCTATTGATGCCAAGGTGTACTTCTGCGCGGCTCATTTGTAGAGAGCAAGGTCGCAGGCCAATCCTCAAGGTCACAAATTAAGTGAGTAGAAACAGGCCTCTGGCCGATCAAGCAGTCACGATAACTTAGCACTGGATCAAATTCCATCACAAAGCCAAACTGCTTTCCGTGATAAATAAGCCAGGTACGCTGTGTATCACAAGGTTTAGACCAAAGTTCAGATCACTTTTTTGGCCAAATTAACTCAAAGGGCCTGATTAGCTGGAAGATATAACATGACAAAGTTTGTGAAGTGGTCGGGCCATTCAATTATTGATCATCGATTCGGTAATTAGCTCAATGGTATTACCTCCAAAATGCTCAAGTCAGCGATGGCTCAACTCCCTATAGCCTGGCTAATATATAAAATAATCAATTTATATGGGATGGCTTGATAATATTATTTTATGTTGTACCCATTCCAGAAAACCTCGGTTCGCCTCTTCTCAAAGCTAATGAATCATTGCATCGTACTTTAAAGCTTTCGACATGCATGCAGAGAGTTAATGGGCAATATGAATAGCTTCCCTGTAAAGGTTGTCATCATTAAGAAGCAGTATTTTTGGAATATAAAGGTATGATATGCTGAACTGTAGCCCAAATCACTTGATCGTATTAATGTTTTCATACACTGTACAGTGTACAGTGTGCAACTAGAAGGTCTTGGCTCAATCTCAGCTCTTGGTTACACAGCAATTTTAATAAGTATGAGTTGCTTTCTAATTTCTATGGCCTTTTACATTATTCTGATTGGTTCATAAAGCAAGCACAACCAATCAGATTGTAGTAAAATGCGGTGTGGCAAGCTATTAAAATAGATGAGATGATGCAATTCATCAATTTCCTATCACCTTCATAATATATACTCGGTGCTGTAGATCACATAAATCATAGAAATACTGGACTTAAAGTGATCCTAAGCTCACCGCCCCAAAGCTGAAATGATTAATGGCGCAATTGACTCACTGCGGCCCTGATGAAATGGAGGTGTGTTCGACGTCAAGGTTGATAGGAGACCTGACCTCATTAATTGCTTTGCTTAGAGGGTATCAATTATTCTAATGCAATCTTTAAGTAGATAAAGGGATCTATGCATCTCCCTCAATATGGCTTTCCTCTCCCCACTGAAACTGATAGTGACAGCTGCTCTGTATTATATATGCGGACAGCCACGCTGAAGCCATTTGCTCGCTTTTGTGTAATTTGAAGCGAATCCCATTTCCAGGAACAAATTTTCAGAACCACATATATATTTATCACAATGGCATGTTTCATGATCACATATTTCATGGTCTTTATATATACTATATACATGTGTTTCATGATTGAATATTACATGATCGCAAACATGAAGGAAATGTAATTAATGACATGACATAAAAGAACTGACATTCACGTCTTATGGGGCAGCACAATTTAATGAAAGATATTCATTATCAATTTTTCTTATCAATCTTACCTATATTTGTCAACAAAATTATACTACAACCTGCATGTTCTGGAAATGTCACTATTGTTAAAAGGGTACGAATATTTGTTTATATACCTTGAAACCTTATCTCTGGAATGTAGGATAATATATTAGGGCTTTCATCCAGAAATTTACCAACGCAATATTGATCAAACATGCCAATGAGAAAAAAATATATAAAGGACAACTGTATGTGACCGATGGATTTCCCTTGTTACATGGTTGTTTTGATCATGGCAAATTGAACACGACTCTGCAATGATCAATATTTATGACTAATTAGACATGGTCAAAAGAGATAATACTTGAATTTAGTTAGGCTTTAGAATCCTCAGAATGACGATATTGAGCCCATCATTTCAATGGTTATATCCAGTAATCTTAATTAAGGAAAGTCAATAAGAATGAGTCCGAATGATAACAATGCTATCAGTCAAAAGCTCTCTGTTGAAACAGCATGGAAGGAATTTCTGTACTAATCCGTTAGTTACACATTTCTCCCAAATGTCGTCATATAAAACATAGAATTAACGCTATATTGCCATATTTTGGAATGGAGATAAGATACTTCTTTA
Source organism: Platynereis dumerilii (assembly GCA_026936325.1). NCBI lineage: Eukaryota > Metazoa > Annelida > Polychaeta > Phyllodocida > Nereididae > Platynereis > Platynereis dumerilii. The sequence continues at coordinate 57,106,693 of JAPTHN010000002.1, forward strand.
GGAAATTAATTAAGGCATAGCGATTATTGGGATTAGCTTATGGAGATTAACAGTTTACTTGATAATTGTCATTTCTATATGGCCAAATGAATATTACATGTTACCAGTTTAGAATGAATGCGTTGAAATAGCAAAACAGTTGATTTTACTGCTTGTGATTTTTTTTTCATAGAAAAATTAAAAGATGTGGCAACTCTTATTCTTCTATAGTTATTCTGAAAAATTCTACTAAGTTATTTCAATAAATAATCATTCAGCCTTCATCCAGTCATTCCAGTATTACCAGCACATATTTTCAGCAATCTCCCCTTGATATTGCATGCCAACAGAGCACAGTGTTGGAAAACTACAAGAGCGGGAGTGGCAAATGAGCCAGAGAGCAAAATACTGGGGCTGTAAAATACTTTAGCTGCAGTTTTGACATTGGAGAGCAAGCAGGGGCTGCCACATCGACCTGATCCTCAGGCAAGTGGCATGTACAATTTCCTGTTGATTTATTTCAGCTGGGCCCAGGCCAAATGAGGGTGTTCAACAGGCCAAACCTGTCATTGCCATTCCCTCTACATCAGTCATCAGCCAAGCCCAAATCATGGCTAATACAATTAATAACAATTAGGACCTTTTCCGAGTCATTTCCACCAATTATACATCGTTGGGAGCTTTCGAGCATTGTTCAGGGTTTGCTCGGGAATGAAGCATACTGCACGGTGGTGCGATTGATTTCAGGTTTTTTATTTCTAAAAAGACATTATCGATCAGAACTTTTAACTTCACCTTTGGTCATATTCAACATGATATCGTCATGGATCTTTGTCAGAAGGGTTTTAGTGCTTTGGAATTTTCTGTCAGCTGACTGTTTCTCCTCGTCCAGGTTGTTTATAGTAAGATGGTCTGTGTATTGTTTAATAACAGCACTTTCAATATGTTGGCCAAGGAAAGGCAGGTTTGAAAGGTAGGTTTGAATACCGGTCTATAATTCTTTTTGATAAGATTCAATCCACTTTTAAATGTTCTTGTCAGAAACACTATCATGAATCAGGCCCTACAACAACGTAACTCAAAATGGTAATGGTGATTGAGCCTGTGTCCAAGATTTATGCACCTGGGGAAACAATTAGGGGACATCTAAATATTTGGATAGTATGAGATGAAAAGGTCAAGTTTGAATTTCTACACATCTACTGAATTGTATGAAGGTTTATAGTGGACAAATTACAAGTCTACAGAAATTTACCGGAATGGTCCTTGTGAGGTCATATCCTATACTTGCAATGCTATCAAGACAAGTCACTGAATAAATCACACCACTCATACTGAGGTCACAAGTTAGTCAATAGCAAATTGACAGTTCATTTAGTTCAGTAAGCTGAAGTGTACATGGAACTCTGGATAATTGATAATAGCAAAGAATTTGTTCTTCTTCCAATAACCCACTGTCTCCGACGAAAGGTATTATTAACATGAAGGACATTTCAAGTATTTTTCATCAAATGAAATCTCAATAACACAATTGAAGGGCATGCTTGGTACATTTATTTCCTTTATCAATGAAATGCAGGATTTAAAATAAAAATTTATGCAAATCATTGTCATTAGTTCGCCTTCACTTTTGAACCTTTTCGGAAATGGAATTCATGCACTGAAAGCTTTTACCACTCTCTAATAAGATTCTGTCAGGAATGCATTATTTCAATGCTTTCATTTCTGTTCAGTACAGCTGACAGAATATGTTATACTATGAAGCTTTAGAGCAGTTTTTTTTATCTTGAGAGCAATATGTGCCATAGCAGTTTTAGGGTTTCTCACTGCCCCTTGACGTCGATATATGCTCTTGATAGCTGTTACTTCTTGAGGGAGAGGTTTAGCTCATGACTTAAAAATCAACCTCTCCTGTCTAAAGAGCAGGCCAGCAGTTTTGAGAAGTGACTTATACATAGGAAGGATGGGTGGAAGACTGTGGGATGTAGGGAGTGCAGTGCATTGTGAAGTCTTTACAGCTTCATAGAAGGGGAAGTGAATAGAAGCCATTGAAGAGACAGTATTAACTTCAGGCAAAGGCTTCAGGAATCAGCCATACCAGTGCTTAAGGCAATTTCCAATTGGAAGACTGGAGATGCACTCATGCTTTTTAATCAACAAGGTTTCCCCTACAAATGGCAGAGAGGGCTCAATCACTTCATACAAATCTGATTTCTCTATGTAAGATCTTGATCGTGCGAAATGCTTTTATCTTCGTTACAAAGACACTCAAATGAAATTGAAACGAATTTGTCATCCTTGTGGATGACGACAAGCAGCTTGAGTTATCATTCACAAAGTGCATATATAGGAGAGTCTTGGTAGGAATTATTAAAGGGCAGAAAAAAAAAAATTGAATGGGTTTCAATAGATCACTCGCTATTACATATTTCATTGTTTAGCACACACACTCAAGTTAACCTTCTAGACTAAGTGAAGCATTTCGTTTTCCTCACTTCTGGTAGAATGCTCTATATTATGATTTGCACATCTAATCAAGGCTGTGAAGTTTCTGGAGTTGTGACTACTTGTCAGGATTACACAGGGTGACGCATGTCTCACTCAACCCTATATCCAATACTTTTTGGAATCTTCTGGGAATAGACTAGCAAACCGCCGGTGTTGGTTTTCAGGCATACAACTTCAAAGTCTTTTTGTCCACAAATACATACGAGGGCATTCCAAAAGTTCTGTCCCACTTAATTGTCATAACTTTTGACATATTTTACACAGGTATATGAAATTTGGGTCAATTTTTATTGAGGTAACATGCAATTAATTTTCAAAATATCAGATTCTAGAAATAAAAATAAATGGTTGTTCACTTACCATGGAAACCTGAAGTCGTGGGATGTGGCACAGGTTATGTAATAATTTCTTATTATTAGCTCAGTAAATGTCCAGTGTAACAGGCTTCACTTAATAAATCAAAACGTATCAATATTTTTTTCTTATATCAAGTAATATATTTATTGTGAAGAGCAAAATAGCAATGGAAACAATATCAATGAACAGTCACTTGATTTTGTAATTGGTAAATGAGAGCACAGACTCAATGAAGTTCATATAATTTTACTTTCAAAATGTGAGTTATTAGGAACCTTCTTAAATATGAATACAAAGAAAATGTTTTTTTCGCACATTTTTTTTTTTTGGAAATTTTTTTTTAAAAAGTGCCAGGATCATACTATGGTATGGCTGAATCACCTCTTTTGATTGGACCATGTGGTTCACTCCTTGCATGTTTGTCAAAAGGGACGATACACCTCGCTCCGCCCGGTGAGCCGGTGGCTCTGTCCCGTCTATGAAGTGCACATGGGGGCCGCCTATCCAATATGAGAGGCACATGCCCCCCTGACCCTGGGACCCCAATACTGACAGCAGGAACCAAAATTCAACACCACAAAAAAAAAATCTGGATCCCCAAGAATCATATCATCCAGACAATACTGATTGGATCCTCCAAAGGATCTAAAGTTGAATTAGTTTAAAAATAGAACCTTGATGTTGAGTCAGGTTAAAGATAACTTTTGAAAATTGCAAAGCAAACTAAGGCGAAGAAATTGTTACAGAAGAGGGTAGATAAGACGGAGGTATGATAAACAATGTTCAGTAAAATTTAGTTAGTAGCTGAATATTGCTGTTTAAACCAACAACTAATTAGAAACACAAAAACATACATCAAAACGCAAAGACTGCCATACATGTGTATCCTGGAAAAAAAAAAAAACGAATGGCCTGCAAAGACATATAACCAAAATATACGTGAGACCAAGGAAATGCAGAATCTGAGACATATAGGCAGGAAACCAAGCTCTAGATTTATAGCTAAGTCATAGAGTTAGATAGTCGAGCCCAGACAGCTGAAGAAGGCAGAAATAAATTAGACAAGGTCCTGCGATAAAGAATTAGGTAATGTCTAGCTGCCTTCTTAAAATTGGCCTTGTGCACATAAACAAGCAGAAAAAGACAAGGAAAATGAGGTTCTTTTTTTGTCTATGTGCTGTTTTCATATCCATACTAACTAGAATGATGATAATTGTGATTGATGGAATCTAGCCTATCCAGCCTAAAGCTGGTTGTATCATAATGCAAACAGCTAACTCAAGGCAAAAGGCAAAGTCAGAGAGTTATATATTATTTATGACATTTTCGATGTTTCTGCACAGTTAATTTGCCCAACAGATGTCAAAAATTGCTCTTTTCCTAAGTGAAGCATCAAAAATTAAGTACACGTAGCAGAGTGAAGAGTGCGAAGCAATAAAAAACATGAAGTGATGAAGTACAAAATAAAGCACCGTGAAAGAAAATCAATACTGGTTGGGAGTTTCATTGTTAATCATAAATGGCTTAATTTACCTCTAGCTGTCATGGACTAAGATAGATGTGATTGTTAGAAACGGTTGCCACAGACCATTGACCAATAAATCTTAAAAAACATGTAACAACTTTTTGGAATATGTCTATAGTTTCATGGGAGTGCCACCTTTATCAGTGATCTGGACAAGCAGACATTAGTCATGAACTCATGAGGGAGAACTCAAACTGACTGGACACAGAAGGAGAACCTGAAGATGGGGTTTTATTGTTTATATTATCCTAAAAGTTTTTATGAAGACCCAGCTGATGTCTCAATAATTTTTTGACTTGCGTCCAAACAAACAGACAACTATGTACATTTCTCAAATGCTATCTTCTCAAATAGACCAGGCTCCATAGTCGATGTCATTGAACATCTGAAACTGGTCAGTACTGGTATCAGTGGCATGTAGTGTGTTATTTGTGAACAAAAGGAGTAAGTCAATTCCAAGTGCACGTAGTATACCCTAATACAGTACAAATTTCTAAAAGTGGCTCATCATTTAAAATCTAACCTTAGCTATCTATCCATAGCCATTCCAAGCTAAACTAAGCTACACTTATCCATAGCTAGCCTTAGCTATCCACAATTACTACTGTTTAAACAAGGGGCAAAGAGATTTCAGTGTATACAAAAGAATAGAAATGGATAGTTATGGATAGATATGGATAAGACTAGTAATGAATAGCTATAGACAGCTAAGTTGAGCCACATTTAGAAATTTGTACCGTAACTAGAAAAGGATAGTTATGGGTACAGAAGGATTGGACAATCCTAAAATTTTAGAGTGAGATCATGTTGAGAGGTTGATTAGTGCTCCATTACAGCTCAGCATGTCACCCACTAGTCAGTCGGGGCACATCCAGCTTGTACTAAAGCCAAGATTATTTATAATAGGCACCAATTCCCTGGAGACTCGTAAACATGTGCCCTCACAATCATTCATGAAAGAACAAGAAGTAGGAAAATTACATAGTTCTTTTTTATATGTAAATATACACAGCTAAGCATATTACAGGACACATGACTGAATATTTTCAAAATGTTTTTTTCTTTGTGGAAGCAAGTACCTGCAGTTAGTGTTTTTGTGACATTTTCTGCATTTTCCTATTGTCATAAATAGATGGGTGCTTAGTTATAGACCTTTCTCGGTATGTATGAAATATCCAGGGTTATTGTGTGAGAAAAAACAATGATTTGGTAGTGCTTGTTCGTGATGATGTCGACTCACGATTGCAAACCACAGCCAACCGCTTCCTATTCTTATCTGCACCGATGTTTCTAAAATGTGTCTACTGATATAGATTGGATTTTCAGATAATGAAAAACATGTTACTGCAGCATTAAATTTATTTAGTTTTCACGTTTTTAATTTTGTACAAATACATATACAAGAATACATCTGTCTTTATAGTATATATTATTGTCACTAACTTTAATGTTAGTGCACTGTCATATCTCTATACTGTGTCACAACTAAAATGAATGAGAGCAGACATACATACACAGTTCTTAGAGCATTACCGATTAGTGAAGAGTGAGGACAGCTTTCAGTTAATTGTAACTTGCAGTCTTTTTGTATTTGTTTTCATATTTCTTCTGTGCCATAAAAATTCTGTACATCACTAAAGCATTCCATTTGAGATGACTGAAGACATCAAAAGTGGTCTTTGTTGCAGGGAGATCCTGAGCAAGCACTTTAATATCCAGTTTTCAATGTACATTACTCGGAGATGTACCCTGTAATGACCGAGTATGTTTTGGAATACTTCAGAGATGGCAAATTTTTCTAATTCCTCTGTAGATTCAACCCAACTAAAGCATGCCATTTGATAAATGAATATTTCATATCTAGAAAACCCACATGTACGTCCTACAATCTCAACCGCTTATGCTATTTGGCTTCAGGAAATTGGAAGATTTTGCAAAACTGTTAATCCTCAGATATAAGTAATAAGTACTGGTGAAAAAAACACAGGTAAAAACCAAACATTAAATTTTAATTCCCAGACATGAATTACATCTTTCTTCTTTCAAATTCTACATTCATATTCTTCTCACTACTTAAGGCAAAGAAATGAAACAGAAATAAAAACAAATGCACTCCTCGTAGCTCTTTCAAACTCAACAGAAGTCTATAACTTTAAAACAATTTAGGTGCTAACTCCATATCAAAACAACTAAATTTGCAAAAAATGGAAAAGAAGTTTGTCAGTAAAAAGAAGTTGCCAGTTTGGAAGAACATGTTCAGGCACCAGCACAAAACACTAAAGGCTGTAAGGCGGAGCTCTCAGAGGGGCCATCGATTACCTAAGTGAGTTATCTGAATTATCTGCCATCACTGACCTGTCATTTGCTAATCTCACAATCTATGACACATACTCTAAGAAATTGATAGACATAAGGGAGGTGATCAAGGGGAATAGCTGGAAAGAACCATATAAGAAGAAAAAATTCAATTAAAAACCTGGAGTAAGCTTGAAATGAAGCATAATAATTTATGACTGCGAAAATGAAATGGTTGAGAGGAAAGTTGATTATGGAATTAATGGATGTTATTTTACTTGTTTTGGGTTATCCATCCATTATTTCAAGTTATAAATGTAAAATTTCATAAAAAAAACTATTATTTTGATGGAATTTGTAGGCCATGATCAATAATATTTGTTGTATATAGATCAACTATTGTCCATTGCCTGATAAGAAACACGTATCCTAGAAAATAACTTTTGTCATAATTGTGAACTTTCAGCCTGGATGTGTGATTCTTACAATTATTAAAACAGCCACACGTAAGCGGGCCTCTATATACAGTGGAAGGAAAACTTTCAGATTTGAGATGCATTTCCATTGCAGCTCACTTTGAGCTCACTGCATCAGCAGAGGGGAAAAATGTATATACAAAGTAAGGAAGAGAAACAGTCTAAATATTGCGAAGGCTGGACAGTAGATGAACTCGGAAGTTACAAAGTGGGTTCTAGAAGAATAACAGATGGGAACCACTGTAACAAATTCAGAATAGAGAATATAACCTGCACTTTCTGCTTGAAATCAGGTTTTAAACACATATGATCACCAAGAAGTCCAAGATATTCATAAATATCTACTGCAGCCAAAAGAAGCAAGCGAATATCTAGAGCTTCAGATTCAAGGTCTCAAACAAATTTATGATTTCCTGAATGCAAATGGACTCATATGCGCAAGTCATGAATTATAACTATGATGGTAAACAAAGTTGTGTATAGGAAAACGAATTTTTTAAAAAATCAGTAGAAAGAGAAAATAGCTAGCAAACCCCGAAAAAAACAAGCGGTCTGATTTACAACAAAGACACACAAGTTAGAAGCCAAGACAAGTCACAGAACTTTCAAAGAAAGTTAAGAATAAAAAGATGAGAAATAGAACCCCGATGGAGCATCTGATACCATAAACCATAAAAGAAAGATGCACAGCATTGCACATGCCAGACAAATAAAGAGAAACAGTTATATATTCAAATTGAGAAAATAATGGATGTTCAACAGCATTGAAAATCAGATAACCTGAGGAAGTTTCTGAGAAAGAAGCATGCTAAGGTATATATGATATACATCTTCTTTCTTTCTTTCTTTGTAGTTATTTAACCATCATCACACATGTATCTTGCTGATATTTCGTTGTGGATAAAATTACATATATATAGATATATATTGTGAAAGATATGCAACATGAGGATTCAAAAGGGAAGGACAAGAGGAGTTTGAAACAATAGTATTGTGACAAATGAAACGAAGTCTTCTAAAAATACTGTTGCTTACACCATCAATAATTAGAAACATGAAAAATATATTGAAACGTTTAAAAAAATAGGCACCGTCTAACTAAGATGCCCAACCAAAAAATTTATATGACCAAGAACACAGAGGAAAAAAGGGAAAACACGGTAGTGTATGGCCACAGACATAAATTGCACACATTTACCTAAAGAAAAAACAATTTCTGCCAGAGTAACATAGCCTGAGATATAGGGAGGAAAACAAGCACCAGATTTATGGCTCAGTCGTAGAGTTAGATTGTCAAGCCAAAACGACTGAAGAAGGAATTAATAAATTAGACGGGTCAAGAGATAAAGAATTAGATCAATTCTAGTCCTGTTCTTATAATTTGCCTTTTCCACATATACAAGCAGAAGACAGCAACTAAAAGGGAGGTTTATGTGTTGTGTTTTCATATCAATATTAACCATAGAGAAAATTGTGATGGATGGAATTTAGCCTATTCTTTTCAAAGCTTGTCATATGATGATGCAAACAGCTAACTCAAGGCAGAAAGATATATTATCATTATGATATTATTTAGAAAATTAGCAAGCAAGCCCAGGAAAAAATTAGCGGTCTGATTTAAACAAAGACATAAGTTAGATAGTCGCGACAAGTCACAGAACTTTCAAAGAAAGTTAAGAAAAAAAAAGGTAATGGAGCATATGATACCTTGGGCAGAAGAACAGAAACATAAAAAGTCGCAAAACAAAATTATGAATAAAAGAAGAAAATAAAAAGAAGTGAAGAAGAGAGAGAATAAACCAAATCATTATACAAAAACAGCAATTTGGTTAAGAAATCTAATTTCACATAACCCCAATCAGACTAAAGTATGTAATGAGAAAGATAAGAAACATGAAGATTCGAAAGGGAACGGTAACTGGAGTTTGAAACAAAAGGACGGTGACAAATCAACATTTGAAGTCTTCTTAAAATACTGCTGTTTCTCCATTCAATATAGACACACGAACATGATATTGAAATACAAAACTGCTGTATGCATATAACTTAAATATATACAAACAGGCACCGTCTAACTAAGATACCCACAACCAAAAAATCGATACGACCAAGAACACAAAGTAAAAAAGGGAAAACAAGGTAGTGTATGGCCACAGACATAAATTGGACAAATTTACCAAGAGAAACAAAAGAACAACTGCAAAAAAACACAGTATGAGATATATAGGCAGGAAAACAAGCACCAGATTTATAGCTAAGTCGTACAGTTAGATAGTCGAGCCAAAACGACTCAGGCAGGAAGAAATAAATTAGATGGGCCCATAGAGATAAAGAATTAGATCAATTCTAGTTCTTTTCTTAGAGTTTGTCTTGTCACATGAAGAAATAGAAGACAACAACAGAAATTAGGTTCCTTTATTGTCTATGTGTTGTTTTCATATCAATATTAACCAGATAGATAAATATTGTGAACGATGGAATTTAGCCTATTTTTCTCAAAGCTTGCCATAATTATGATGATGCAAACAGTTAACTCAAGGTAAAAAGGCAAGCCAAAAAGATATATATTATTATGACATTATTGATGTTTCGAAACAGTTGATTTGACCAATATGGATGTCAAAAATTGCTCCCTGCATAAATGAAGCATTTCAGAATAAGTATACACAGTAGAATGAAGAGTGTGATGCAGTAAAAAACAACAAGTGATGGAGCACAAAATAAAGCATTATGAAAGAAAATCAATACTGAGATGAGAGATTCATTTTAAATGTGAACTGATCAATTTACAAGCCATCTATGCATAATGCATACAAAATTACAAAATCTACATTATTTCTAAATTTCTCAAATTAAATATTATGTAGGTGCCATCTTTGTCACTGATTTGGTCATTTTCATAAGGAGGAACCTTCGAGGATAGGATACAGCTAAAAAATCTATACTATCCATAGAGGCCTACAACCAATATTTCACAATGAGATCATGTTCAGAGGTTGATTAGTGCTCCATTACAGCTCAGCATGTGGCCCAGAAGTCAGTAGGGGCGCATTCACCTCACACTCAGGCCAAGATAAATTATAAGAGGGGGCAAATTCCCTAGAGACCCATAAATGTGTGTCGAGGTCTCACAAATGCAGGTCAATTAATCTTTTGCGGCAGTTACTATGTATTTTATTTATCATATTAAGATTTACAGCTATATGGACATTTTTTTTCATTTTCAAAAGTATTGTCAGAGAAAAAAAGAGATTTGACCTTTGATAAATGACGTTCCAAAATTAAAGTTTTAGGCTAGTTTTTCTGTCACTTATATTTGTTCAACTTGCAAACATTTTTATCCAAATAATCCAATTGATCTTACTCATCATTTGACACAATAAGCCACTACTACAATGTTCCCCCGCGATCTTCTTCAACTGAATGTAAAGTTGTATTGTCATTCCGTTGGATTCAGATATTTATATAGATGGTGACAATAATGCTTATGTTCTGTGGCTGAAATACACTAATAACTAAGGTCTTATAACGTCATGTTTTCAACAAGGGTTCATAGACTTTCATTTCTATGTAATGTTGTTGTTGCGCCGTGCATATGTGTTATATACCTTGGGTTTAGACTGCTTTCTTTTTCAATAGAATGACTCACTAAAGCTCCTGTTCGCTAAATTGGCTGAGCAATATGGTCTTGTAAAACAACTGAAGAAAACTGGACAAAGGTCAGCAGCCTACTCACCACTGTGACGTCATCGTTCCGTGAGGTCGACAGCTGACCGCAAAGGTCAAAAGGCAATGACCAACTCCTCTGAGGTGACCTCGTCTATAGTAGACTTATCCTTCTCCTGATGGAGTTGGAAGTAGGGCAAAATTCTGGAAGATCTGAGTGTAATGATTGTTATGTATATATATACAACCTATGTTATAAATAGACGTAGTACTTTCTCATGACATTGACTCACTTATGCCTGCCGCAGCATGTGACATCGCATATGCGTTATATGCAATGGCACTATACCAACATCTGGCACTAAAATGAAACAGTGCATAAAGAATGTTACAGGTTCACAGTCATGCAATGAAGTTCCAAATTATGTAATAGTTTTCTGCAGATGCTATGCTCCTAAACAAAAACACAATAATACTTATAGGCCTATTATGCCTATTTTCATATACTCCACTACTCCTTTGCAGTGGAGTTCTGTGTCAAAGGGAAATACTGTTTTATGTATTGTAAGGGACATTTCATTGAGTACAACATTATAAGGAGGACACTAACCCCAATTAAAAGGAAAAATCGGATGCAGATGATTTTTTGGTGTACAGTGTACACATTGTGGTTGTTAACAAACAAAAGTTTTTTGAGGGCTGCATTGCCATTTCTTTAAATGCTGCTGTATTAAAGGCAGTTACACATATTTCATTCAGGTTTTCGGGGGGGTAAGTATATTTTTTAATGGTGAAAAATGATATTTTTAGCTTAAAATGTGAAAAAAGAATTTAAAAAGGCCGAGGGATGAGTTTTAATGATAGAACAGCAAATGAGGTGTCAAAAGAATGATTTTAATGCCTGTTCCATGGGGTTTTATTAGTTGAAACTGAGCCATTTTGGGCATCTTTAATAGGCAAACAAAAAGTACACAGACCTAAACTCAAAAAAGGCCTCCAGATTATAAAATTTGAATTTTTAGTCAGGTTAAATGATTGAGTGAGGTATGGCTGCTAGTAACTTGCTACCATCTCACTTTATCATTTGAGCAGACTCATAATTTATCATTTGAGCAGACTCATAATTTAAAAATTCTGCAGTGCATGTGATAAAAAATGTGCAAAAACAAGTGAAATACACTGACATCAGCAGTCCCAAATTCTCAGACAGAAGGTGGAAGTAAAAATAATATTGGAACAAAAGCCAGCCATTTTCAATGGCTGCCAAAGTGGCGGATAAGATTTAACGGCCTGAAAGCAAAACGAAGTTAGCTCAACAGTTCTGCTAACCATTGTGCTTCAGAACAGCTTTTTCTGCTTCAACAACAATGGTTCACTGGCTCAACTTATTTTATTTTATTTCAGTAAAGCAAATTAGATATAAGTTAACTTCTATATTACCTTAGGCTATTAGATAGATAGATAGATAGATAGATAGATAGATAGATAGATAGATAGATAGATTCATTATCAATTTGGAGACTCAGCTGGACTTTTGCTGCTAGTCAAGAGCATGAGTTAGTGCAGAACATAGCTCTGTCGTGTTTAACAATTTTGAGGTGTTGCAGAAAAGATATATTGGCTAGCTTTAGAAACGAAGAGAGTTTAGCTTAATGCCATATTATTTCCAAAAAACTGATAGAGTTAAGCAATATATACATGATTCGTTCCAAACAAAAAGTATAGAGTTTTAGTGGATACATGATGATTCCATGCCAGTGGAGGTAACAGTGGCGGATCCAGATAGGGTGGTCTTGGAACTAGGGGCCACGGTGTTTTACTGCATTCGCCGATGCTTCATTAATTTTTCTTCAAAAAATTGCATTTAATCACAATGGTCTAAGGGTCCCCTAGGACCCTCCTGCAATCACCACTGGTTAAGCAGCAGATAGATGATTCTTTGCAAACCAACAAGCAATTTTATAAGATAGACGCATATTGCTTCCCAAGTCAAAAGAGTTGAGCAATGAATATATAGTCCTTTTCAAATTAAGAGATATTGCGACAAATGCAAAAGCCTTTTAAAACCAATACATGCATGGAGGCGCAACTTCCACGTACGAGAATAGAGAGGCTAGCAACAGAGCCATTAATCGTTAAAAGCAAACCCTATTTTCAGTTAAGCTATATAGTGAATGCATTTTTCAAAACTATTCAATTAAGACATTAAAACTCTTCATTAATAGGAATTTCTGAGGAAAAAACCAAAATTTCAAAACTGACTTAGCCTTTAGTAAAAAATGGATCTTCTCATATCAAAGAGTATGTAAGCTGCTTTGTATTGATTGATTAAAAAAACAGATACAGAAAGAAACTAATCCGATATGAGTCAAAGTTCTGTATGAGCAAAGCGGATCTCAACCATTGTGTTGTGGGACTATTCAACTAGGCATGGACTTCCTCTGTAATGAGTTAGGCACTAGAACAGAAAGAACAGAACCCTTTCTGGTCTTCAGCCAACCTTGTTCAGTGGCAGCCAACGTGGAAAAGATTTGCTGGCTTGAAAGAAACAGACTTCCTCTAGGTGACGTAGACTTCGTGCAGGGGTCGGCGGTGAATGGGCCACACAAATTGCTATTGATGCCAAGGTGTACTTCTGCGTGGCTCATTTGTGGTGAGCAAGGTCACAGGCCAATCCTCAAGGTCACGAATTAAGTGAGTAGAGACAGGCCTCTGGTCAACGTTCAAGCAGTCATGATATCTTAGCACTCGATCAAATTCCATCACAAAGCTAAACTGCTCGCGACGATTAATAAGCCAGGTACGCTATGTATCACAAGGTTTAGACCAAAGTTCAGATCACTTTTTTGGCCAAATTACCTCAAAGGGCCTGATTAGCTGGAGGATATAACGTGACAAAGTTTGTAAAGTTGTCGGGCCATTCAATTATTGATCAACGATCCAGTAATTAGCTCCATGGTACTACCTCCAAAATCCTTAAGTCAGCGATGGCTCAACTCCTTAGCCTGGCTAACATATAAAATAATCAGTTTATATGGGATGGCTTGATAGCATTATTTCATGTTGCACCCTTTCCGGATAACCTCTGTTCGCCTCGTCTCACGGCTAATGAATCACTGTCATAATTAAGAAGCAGTATGTCGCGAATATAAAGGTGTTATAATTATGCTGAACTGTGGCCAAAATCACTTGATCTTATTATGTTTTCATACACTGTTATGTACAGTGCAACTAGGAGGTCTTGGCTCAATCTCAGCTCTTGGTTACAGCAATTCAATTTTAATAAGTATGAGTTGCTTTCTAATTTCTATGGCCTTTTACATTGTTCTGATTGGTCAATCAAATAGCACAACCAATCTGATTGTAGTCACATGCTATGTGACAAGTTATTGAAATTACTGTGAGATGATGCAATTCATCGATTGCTATCACCTTCATGATATATGCTCGGTACTTTAAATCACATAAATCATAGAAATACAGGACCTAAAGTGTTTGTAAGCTCACTGCCCCAAATCTGAAATGATTAATGGCGCAATTGACTCGCTGCGGCCCTGATGAAATAAAGGTGTGTTCGACGTCAAGGTTGATAGGAGACCTGACCTCATTAATTGCTTTGCTCAGAGGGTATCAATTATTCTAATGCAATCTCTAAGTAGATAAAGGGATCTATGCATCTCCCTCAATATGGCTTTCCACTCCCTACTGAAACTGATAGTGACAGCTGCTCTGTATTATATGTGCGGACAGCCGCGCTGAAGCCATTTGCTCGCTTTTGTGTAATTTGAAGTGAATCCCATTTCCATGAACAAATTTTCAGAACCACATATATATTTATCACAATAGCATGTTTCATGATCACATCTTTCATGGTCTTTATATTTACTATAAACATGATTGAATATTAGGTGATCACAAACATGAAGGAAATGTAATTAATGACACAACATAAAAGAACTGACATTCAGGTATATTTGGGGCAGCACAATTTAATGAAAGATATTCATTATCAATGTTTCTTATCAATCTTACCTACATTTGTCAACATAATTATACTACAACCTGCATGTACTGGAAATGTCACTATTGTTAATAGGGTACAAAGCAAATATTTGTCTACCTTGAAACCAAATCTCTGGAATGTAGGAACTGTAGGACAATATCTTAGGGCTTTCATCCAGAAGTTTACCAACACAATATTGATTAAACATGCCGATAAGAAAAGAAAAAAGGACTACTGTATGTGATCGATGGATTTTCCTGTTGCATGGTTGTTTTGATCATGGAAAATTAAACACAAAGTCCTCAGATGCAATGATCAATATTTATGACTAATTAGACATGGTCAAAAGAGATAATACTTGAATTTGGTTAGGCTTTAGATGCCTCAGAATGACTATATTGAGCCCATCATTTCAATGGTTTTATCACACGATCTTAATTAAGGGAAGTCAATATGAATGAGTCCGAATGATAGCAATGCAATCAGTCAAAACCTCTCTGTTAAAACAGCATTGCAGACATTTCTGTACTAATCTAGCTGTTGGTAATACATTTCTCCCAGTCTGCAGATATTGTCATATTAAACATAGAATTAACGTTATATTGCCATATTTTGGAATGGAGATTAGATAATTCATTAGTAAATTAATTAAGGCATAGCGATTATAGGGATTAGCTAATGGAGATAGTATGGCAACCAGATTAACTGTTTACTTGTTAATTGTCATTCTTTTAAGGCCAAATAAATATCACATGTTAGCAGTTTGGCATGAATGCCTGGATTTATCAAATAGCAAAAAAGTTGGTTTTACTGCCTGTGATTTTTCTTTTCCTAGATCAATTAAGAGATGTGGCAAAGCAAAAATGAATATTTGAAAATGACGTTTACAGTTTTACGAATCCAACTGTATTTTGGTTGCCAATAACTCTAATTCTTCTATGATTATTCTGAATTCTAATACTAAATTATTTCAATATATAATCATTCAGTCCTCATCGATTCATTTCAATATTACTAGTACATATTTTCAGCAATTTCTCCTTTACATTGCATGCCAACGGAGTACAGTGTTGGAAAAGCAGAAGAGTAGGAGTGGCAAAAGCTCCAGAGAGCAAAATACTGGGGCTGTAAAATACTTTAGCTGCAGTTTTGACATTGGAGAGCAAGCAGGGGCTGCCACATTGACCTGATCCTCAGGCAAGTGGCATGTACAATTTCCTGTTGATTTATTTCAGCTTGGCCCAGGCCAAATGAGGGTGTTCAACTGGCAAAACCTGTCATTGCCATTCCCTCTACATCAGTCATCAGCCCAGCCCGAATCATGGCTAAAGCAATTAATAACAATTAGGACCTTTTCTGACTCATTTCCACCAATTATACATCTTTGGGGGCTGTCAAGCATTTTTCAGGGTTTGCTGTAGAATGAAATTTACTGTACAGTGATGCAGTTGATTACAGATATTTTTATTTCTGCAAAGATGTTATTGATTTGAAATTCAGTACCGTAATATGGGGTGAATAGGGACACAGGGGTGAATCGGGACAAGACAGGGATTTGTATTATTTCTTCAAAGATCAACCATTTCTACTCAACCTAGGGAATTTATTTTTGGCACATGTATAGTACACATACCAGCGCATATTGTGATAGAATTTCATACTTCTAACTGCAGGCAGTAAGGAACTGCAGCACCTTAAACCTGGCCCTGCATAATTTGAATTTTAACATACTGGTCAAAACTTTGCCCATTTCTCAAAAAATATAAACACCAGAGCCATCAAACTTGCAGGAAGCTTTTTTAAAATTTTAAATGGTATCAGGGAACCAGAATAGTAGACTAGATGTGGGATTATGTTTGTTTGGTCATGATCCAGGTCAATGGCAAAGTTTCGGGAATGATAAAAATATACTCCACCAATTTTCATTTGAATGTACTGGCATGGCTTTTTGATAAATATTATTGAACTTGGCATCATTTATTATGGATTTAGTCCAGAATTTGTAATCACCTGCAAAATTAGCAGGTAACTACAGTTTTTGACAGTTTGCTGTAATTTACCACATTTTTTATAATATGTGTATTATCAACGGAAATGGTTTCAGACTTTCCTCAAAATAAATATTTCGCATTTTAAAGATGGTTTCTAATGTTTAGTCATAAGAAGCAATCACTGAAGGAGGCTCGGAAGTATTGATTGTAGAAATAATGGAGTGTCCCGATTCACCCCAAACTGTGGGGTGAATTGGGACAGTGGTTTTTTGGGCCCTGGGCCTTTGTAATTTAAGATATCATTTCAAGCTCCTATGAAAAGTTAGACCTTCTGCTGGGACACAATTTGATACCATATTTCGGTTTCTGAGTTGATTTTTGTCCATTTTATCACAGAAAAACGGCCAATTCTGTCCCGATTCACCCCATATTACGATACTTTATCTTCTGGCCGGGCCAAAATAATGATCAGATGATGAGGTACGGAGACAACCAAAAGGTACTCACTGTTTTCAAGTGAGGACTCTTTGACCTGCCTTTGCATTGGAACTGCAAACAAACAATTGAAAATTCAACATTTTCCTTTTAGCTATAAACCTAAGCTAATGCAATACACCAATCGTCTTAAACTATATTATTATCGAATTCAAATTATTACTACAACTCTATTTAATATTGACGTTTCTCAGTTATGACATTATTTAGCTAAGATGTCAGTTTTAAAAATACGTGTGTAAGACATTCTGTTCTTGAGAAGCAATAAAGTAAGGAGGAAAACCTACCACTTCAGTGCACCTTCATTCACATTCCAGAACTGTGCTTTCACATCATGCTGTTTGCCTTAGGCAGTAGGTCATACTAGATATTAATGAATAAGCTGAGTGTACTTCCATTGAATTTAAAGGTCTTTGCATTATCCATTGGGAATATGGGGTGCCAAAAGGTTGACTAAGTTGAGTACAGTTTCAAAATAAGTTTCTGGCTTTCTATAAAGGTAGCCTATAGTGCAGTCAGCACATACCATTTGCTGTGGTGATGATATCTGGAATGTCTGCCTTATGAATTTGGATTACCACAGCTCTGTAGATTCAAATTCGCTTATTCAATCATCAAATACACATAGAGAATTCATCCCATTAATTTACACTAAGAAATGCAGGCTTACTAGTTTCTACCGTGAAAAAACAAAATAATAACGTAATACATAGTCTAGGCTTGAAAATCTATGTTACAAGGCTAAGATTAATTAGTATCCTTATACTTAATTTAGGCTTATGTATCATGGATAGCTGTCAGGAAAAATGCCTCAAAAATCTAATTACTTTCTGGTTTGAAGATGAAGTTTTCAATTTTGATTAATTATTCACTATATTTTTTATGTGTCTTTCTTCCAAGAAGTTTGATAAAAAAGGATACTGATTTTGCAAATGATTCAGTTATAGTTTGATCTATAGAGAAAATGATGTCATCACCATTATACCAGAAACCACTTACAGTAATTAATGATCATTCCTTATCCTTCTTGATGTGCTTTCAAACCATTCACGAATGTTTTAATCATCTTAAACACTGTCAAAATTCCTTTTATTTCTTTGAGATGATAAATAATTGAAACAGTGATGTGTCATAGTGTTTCTCACTACTATTTATAATCCGCAACTCACATTAAGTTTGGGCACCCAAAAATTGCATGTTTGCTGGTTTTCGGTGAGCCTAAATAAATTACAATAAATGTACTTATTAGTGTCTGAGCGAATTATGTGATTACTCTGTATGCTAGAAATTTAACCACATCTACATTGACACGTATAAAAAAAAACTTTTTGATTTAGAGCGCAAATTCACTTATATATATAGCCTGATGATGACAACCCTAAATTCTGAAAGTGGTGTGATATGCTGCTCAAGTGAGATTCACATGTGTTGGCAGTTGCATGAGAGTGATGAGATGCAAAGATGAGCTCCTCATATGTGAGCACAACGCTATTGAAGCAGCAGCTTCTCTTGATAGAATTGCAAGAGCAAAAGCTGAGCTAGGGTCTGGGCAATGAGCAGTGGTCTGAGCTGCAGTAGCAGTATGCAAAGGCTGGGAGGCGTGTCATCAGTATTCAGGGCACACATGCCTTTATACATTTAGTCAGTGTAGTCGCCAGCTGCCTGATGCTATGGGAATTTGCATCTTCAGGGACCAGACAATTCGTTTCTCAGTCATAAGACACTAATGAAGAGCCGGCACAAACCTCACCAGGACAAACTCTATGCCCCTCCATCCACCACTATATTGGCATTTAGAAACACGATTTCCAGCCGAGCACGGTCAATTCACTCTCAATATGCTCGCAATTGCCAGAGATGTCCTACAACAAATCTCAGCCAAGTGAGAGTGAGGCCCCACAACAAAGCAAATCACAGTCGTAATGGCAATTGTTGTTAGGTTGACACACTTTGAGAAATGATTAGAAAATAGATAGATATGGTTAGAGCAGCCCTCTAAGCCCATGCAGTTCAGGGTGCTCACGATGGTTGATTGATGATATGGGAGGAAGAGATCGGGAGTCATCAAAATGTTACACATTTATCCCATGAGAGGGATCTTTTATTTGACAGGACAGACACTGATACAAGGGAGACATTGACACATAGTGAAAGATATTGAAATTACCAACATAGATACTTCAGGTTTTACATCTGTTTCTGTTATTTTATCGTCTGATGTGCTTGTCAAAAACGCTATCAGGAGTCAGGCTCTACAACAGGGTAACTCAAAATGGTAGTGGTGATTGAGCTTGTGTCCAAGAATTAAGCACCTGGGGAAACAATTAGGGGAAAGCTGAATCTTGGGATTGCATGAGATGAAAAGGTCAAGTCAGAATTTTTATACGTCTACTGAATTGTGTCGAGGCTTACAGTAGATGATTTACAATTTTAAAAGTTCCCACCAAAATGCCCTGGAATGTTCCTTTTTGGTTATATACTTATTCTTGCCATGCTTTTATAGTGTTACTCATAAATAGTTGTTGACATCATATACTTGCAATGCTGTCACGACAAGCCATTGAATGAATCGCACCACTCGTACTGAGGTCAAAAGTTACTGAAAAACAAATTGACCGTTCATTTAGTTCAGTAAGTTGAAGCGTAAATGGAATTCTGGATAATTGATTACAGCAAAGAATGTGATCTTCCAATGACCCTCTGTTTCAGAAGAAAGGTATTATTAATATGAAGGACGCTTCAAATAGTTTTCATCAAAATGGAATCTCAATAACACGATTGAAGGCAATGCTTGTACATTTATTTTCCTTTATCAATGATGCAGGATTTTAAAAGAAAAAATATATGAAAATTATTAGCTTGCCTTCAATTTTGAACCTTTTTGGAAATGGAATTAATGCAATTAAAGCTTTTACCACTCTTTAATAAGATTCTTTAATGAATGGGTTATTTCAATGCCTTCATTTCTGTTCAGTACAACTGAAAGAAATACATTATACTATGAAGCTTTAGAACTTTCCGAGGAGTTTTTTTATCTTGAGGGCAATATACGCCATATCAGATTTAGGGTTTCTCACTGCCCCTTGAAGTCGATATATGCTCTCGATAGCTCTTAAACTTCTTGAGGGAGAGGGTTAGCTCATGACCTAAAAATCAACCTCTCCTGTCTAAAGAGCTGGTTGGGAAGCAGGCCAGCAGTTTAGGGAAGTGACTTATGCATAGGAAGGTTGAGAGGATGACTGCGGGATATAGGGAGTGGAGTGCATTATGAAGTAGGGTGGAGTGAAAATTGAAATTAAAAAAACAGCAGGTCTAGATACTTGTCAATTTGCATGAAACTGGCCATTCCATTTTCATTTTTGAGCTGCAGCGAAAATTGGCGGTGCACTTCAGGATCAAAGATATGCCTTTAAAGTCGGATTCGGTAGATTCGCGGTTGGCGTTATTTTTGTCCAGGTTAAAGATACAGACATGAGAGTTATATATTTGAATTCAGAATAAAATTTCCTTCAAAATGAGTACCAGCATGCCATATCTATGTATATTATCAGTAAGTACTGTGAGAACTGTGTAAAAATGTTCCAATGGGACAAACAACCAAAAGGATTGTGCATGTAATGAAAAAAGCTTGAGACTTTCAAGATAGCTTCTACAGACTATGAACTTCACTGTAGATGTTCAAACACTTTAAATTTGACCTCTTATTGTCATTGGGTGTAAGTGACCTCTGAGACTAAAATTACACATATTTAACTGTTTTCGTGTGCTTGCAACATTGACTAATAGGGTGGGCTGAAAAAAACTTTTTTTGGAATTTCAATATGCCAGTGGTATAGAAAGTTGGCTATGGCCAAAAAATGAAAATTTGTGCAAAAAATATTTTGTGGCATGCGACGTGTGCCGGGCCACTCCGGCTTTTATGAAAATGCATATTTTCACCCATTTCGCATGCCTTTTTAGACCATTTTTTGGCCTCAGTCAGCTTCCTTGGTTTCAGAAGGCTCAATGGCATACTGAAATCTTCTTTGAAGGCCATTTTGGATATGAAATGCCATAAACAGGTCCCTGATATTTCAGATATAGCCATTTCTGGGTAAATGTTGGGGATCAAAATTTGGCTTTTTTTGCTAAAAATTGCCTGAAAAAATTGAAAATATCGGAATTGACTGCACAAAAAATGATTCCAAGTGAATTGTAATTACCCCGTGTCCTCCCTAATGTCCTAAAAAAACACTTCCAGCGCATTACCTGCATCAATTTGTGGTTTCAGTTTCCAGAATAGGGGCAATTCCGTAAAATCAGATTTACAGATTTGACACTTTAGCAGCTTGTGTAGCCCTACCATTACACCTCAGTTATTTAATTGTTAAATAGGGATGAGGCCAGTTAATAGGGGTATCCGACAAGCCATCAACCATAGCTCCAAGTGCAATAGGAGCTGAGCTACGTGGCGAAATGTCATTGTGTCGAACGTACAGTGTGTGAGTATGTCTGACAAGATGACATTTCGCCGATATTTTTAATTTTTTCGGGCAATTTTTAGAAAAAAAAGCCAAATTCTGTTCCCCAACATTTACCCAGAAATGGCTATATCTTAAATATCAGGGACCTGTTTATGGCATTTCATATCCAAAATGGTCTTCATAGAAGATTTAAGTATGCCATTGAGCCTTCTGAAACCAAGGAAGCTGACTCGGGCCGAAAAATGGTCTAAAAAGGCATGCGAAATGGCTGAAAATATGCATTTTCATAAAAGCTGGAGTGGCCCGGCACAAGTCACATGCCACAAAATTTTTTTTGCACAAATTTTCATTTTTTGGCCACAACCAACTTTCTATACCACTGGCATATTGAAATTCCAAAAAAAATTTTTTTCAGCCCACCCTATTGACTAACATCCCTAAAGTCTCTATAAACATTTAATTTGGTTTGCTAACTTACTACAAGTGTTCAAATAAGTATTTTGGTAAGTCACTGGCACCTTGGTGACCTTGGATGACCTGAAAGTTGTTTATCTTGTAAGTACCAAGCAGGAAAAAAAGATTTATTTTTCTTTCTTGTTACCACTATTTCTGTCAGTTGATTATAGTTATGTGAATCATATTTCATGTTCAAATAATGAGTAAAATATCAAAGTGTAGATAGTTTTGGGGGGTATTAAAAGATAGGTTACCTAGTGAGAGATAGCATTGTACATACTGTAAAGTACAAATGAAGTGATCTGTCCCATTAAAGATATTGTTGTCATGACATTGGTTACTTGTTTCAAAAAGTATTTCGCAGTGAACATGGAATCATTGGAATGGTCAAATTCACTCGAGCAAGATTTTGTGTATATAATCCTCAAGAGTGCAAAAGAGATTATATTTTAATTGTTATATTTTTGGTTGAATACCCACTGCAGTGAACATTTAAAACTACCTGTTCTAAACCTTTTTTTTTTGGTGAAATCTGCATAACTTGTTGTACATTAAGATCTGCCATAAATTTTGAAAAGGATGTCAGCTGAATACTTAGACTTATATGATCTGTAAATTTACCTTTTGCCTTGGTATAGTATACTGTGTAGTATTTGCTTTATTTGATCTATTTTCTAAAAGCACATAATCATATAGGTAAGATACACAATAGTAAAATAACAAAATGAACTATAGCACCACTGTCATCATACAAACTAACCAGAATGAGTTTCAAGTTTAACTACACTGTGCGGTTACATTATAAGTAATATTTCAAGAACAAGTGGGCATGGAAATAAATCATGGTACAGACATGAAGTCCTGTCATTTTGCTTGTAAGATACATATTTTTGTTTATTATTTACACTAGTGAGAACAACAAAAAGGGAGTTTCTGACAATGGGTGATGGTCTGTTGTGGTATTGGAGTCAAATTTCAAAGCCAGGTTAAAGACACACTTATTTAGATCTGACAACTTTCAATTTGTTTTAATAGAGTTTTTATCTGATTTCTTATTACATTTTGGTTTTTAATAACAATTTTACCTAATTTAAATTATTGTAAATGTAATGTAATGTAAATGTGTATTGGGTTTTACGTCTGCCATCCTCCCATATGAGCTCGGCCGACATTTACAATTACATCTTTGACAGGCTTGATCAAGCTTGAATCCTTCTCAGCTCCCTGGGGAGCATAAACCAGTGTGCAGCGAATTCAACGCGCTCCTTAGTTAAGCATTGTATGAATTTTTGTATTATTGTACAGTGCATTGAGGTCGCTATTTTGATGTAATGCACTATAAACAAATAAACATTATCATTAAATGTGGATCCATTTCATAAATGATAAAAATGTATGACGATTTTATGTAAATTTGAGTGGATTGATCTGGCCTGAAACAGAAGATAAGTATATCATGTTGGTATTAATTTTGTGGGGAATTTTTCGCTGATTCCAAATATACCACCTATTTTGTTGAATATTTAATATCCACGAAGATATGCGTAACCGCGAGATCGGCGAAAAGACATTTTAACTGTGTTCTTTAATCCTGAAGTGCACCGTCAATTCTCACTGCAGCTTCCAAAAATCACTGAAAACGTGAGTTTTGGACAAATTGACAAGCATCTGGACCTGCTGTTTTTTTAATTTTTGACATTTTTCATTTTTCACTCCACCCTATTATGAAGTCTATACAGCTTCATACAGTCGGAAGTGAATAGAAGCCATTGAAGAGACAGTATTCACTTCGGCAAAGGCATCAGGAATCAGCCATACCAGTGCTTAAGGCAATTTCCACTGGTAGACTGAGGATGCACTCATGCTTTTTAATCAACAAGGTTTCCCCTAAAAATGGCAGAGAGGGCTAAATCACTTCATACAAATCCGATTTCTCTATGTAAGGTCTGGATTGCGCGAAATACTTTTATCTTGGTTAAAAACACACTCAATTGAAATTGAAACAAATTTGTCTTCCTTGAGGGTGATGACAAGCAGCTTGAGTCTTCATTCCCAAAGTGCATATAACAGAGCCTTGGGAGGAATTATGGAAGGGCAGAAAATATGTACCATTTACTGTATTATACGGGTTTTGATAGAATACTGGTCACTGCAAATTTCATTGTTTAAAACACAAAGTTAAGTTATCCTTCTAGCAAAAGTGAGGCATTTGGTTTTCCTCCCTGCTGGTAGAATGCTCTGTGATGATGCGCACATCTAATCAAGGCTGTGAAGTTGTGGGAGCTGTGACAGCTTGTCAGGATGACATAGGGTGACACATGTCTCACTTAACCTTACATCTCATACTTTTTGGTTCTGGGAATAGACCAGCGAACGGCCGATGTTGGTTTTCAGGCATACAAATTTAATGTCCCTTTGTCCACAAATATATACATATACCAGGGGCTTTCCAAAATTTCTGTCCCACTTGTCAAAACTTTTGATATATTTTACACAGGTACATTAAATTTGGGTCAATTTATATTGAGGTAACATGCAATTGATTTGCAAAATGTCACATTCTGGAAATAAAAATAAGTGGTTGTTCACTTGCCATGGAAACCTGAAGTCGTGGAATGTGGCCCAGATTAGGTAGTAATTTCTTATTATTAGCTAGGCAAATGTCCAGTCTAACAGGCTTCACTTAATAAATCAAAGGTATCAATATTTTAAACGTATCAATATTTCTAACTTATCGTGAAGAGCAGAATAACAATGGAAACTATATCAATGAACAGTCACTTGATTCTGTAACGTCTGTTTTCGATGAGATGAGAAACTTAGTGATTGGTAACTGAGATCACAGTCAGATAAAAGATAACTCAGATGTGAAAATTGCTAAGCAAACTTCCGCGAAGAAACTGTTACAGAAGAGGGTAGATAAGACTAAAGTAGGATAAACAATGTTCAGTAACATTTAGCTCGTAGCTGAATATTGCTGTTTATACCAACAAGTAATTAGAAATAAAAAAATACATCAAAACGCAAAGACTGCCATACATGTATAGCATCGAAAACAAGCAAATATGAATTGCCTGCAAAGATGTATTACCAAAATATCTGTGAGACCAAGGAAATGGAGGAACAACAATGAAGAAAAACGGAATGTATGTCCACCAGCCATAAATTGAACAAATTGACTAAGGGAAAAAAAACTGCCAAAGAAACATAGAGTCTGAGATATAAAGGCAGGAAACCAAGCTATTGATTTATAGCCAAGTCATAGAGCTAGATAGTCGAGCCCAAAAAGCTCAGAAAGGGAGAAATAAATTAGACAAAGTACTGAGATAAAGAACTAGATAAACTCTAGCTGTCTTCTTTCAATTGGTCTTGTGCACATAAACAAGCAGAAAACAACAACAAAAATGAGGTTCCTTTTTTTCTATGTGTTGTTTTCATATCAATACTAACTAGAACGATAATAATTGTGATTGATGGAATCTAGTCTATTCAGCCTAAAGCTGGCCATATCATAATGCCTAACTCAAGGCAAGAGGCGAAGTCTGAAAGTTATATATTATTTATGACATTATCAATGTTTCTGCAATGTTAATTGGACCAACAGATGTCAAAAATTGCTCTCTTCCTAAATGAAGCATCTAAAATTAAGTATACACAGCAGAAGAGTGCGAAGCAATAAAAAACATGAAGTGATGAAGTACAAAACAAAGCATTGCGAAAGAAAATCAATATGGGTGGGAAGTTACATTGTTAATCATAAA
Source organism: Platynereis dumerilii (assembly GCA_026936325.1). NCBI lineage: Eukaryota > Metazoa > Annelida > Polychaeta > Phyllodocida > Nereididae > Platynereis > Platynereis dumerilii. The sequence continues at coordinate 57,132,668 of JAPTHN010000002.1, forward strand.
TGGCTTAATTTACTTCTAGTTGTCATAGACCAAGATAGATATGATTGTTCAAAACGGATGCCACAGACCACTGACCAACAAATCTTAAAAAACATTTTATAACTTTTTGGAATATAATATTATTATATGTAGTTTCATAGGAGTGCCACCTTTATCAGTGATTTGGACAAGCAGACATTAGTCATGAACTCATGAGGGAGAACTCAAACTGACTGGACACAGAAGGATAACCTGATGGGGTTTTCTGGTTTATATTATCCTAAAAGTTTTTATCAATTTTTGACTTAACCCCTTTCTCAAATGCTACCTTCTCAAATAGGCTCTATAGTCGATGTAATTGAACATCTGAAACTGGTCGGTACTGATATGCATTGTGTACAAAAGGAGTAAGTTGATTCCAAGTGCTCATAGTATATCTTAATGACTGGAAAGCATAGTTATAGGTACAGAAGGATTGGACAGCCCTTAAATAGATGCTGCATGCAGCTTACTTGAGTAAAAAAAAATCTATACTGCCATATACAACTAAACTTTTACAGTGAGATCATGTTGAGAGGTTGATTAGTGCTCCATTACAGCTCAGTATGTCACCCACTAGTCAGTCGGGGCGCATTCAGCTTGTATACAAGCCAAGGTAATTTATAAGAGGCACCAATACCCTGGAGACCCATAAACATGCGCCCAGGCAATCATTCACGGAAGAATAAGAACTAGAAAAATTACAATGTTCTTTTTTATAAGTAAACAGACACAGCTAAACAAATGACGGGCCACATGAATTATTATTATCAAAATGTTTTTCTGTGTGAATGCAAGTGCATGTAGTTAGTGTTTTTGGGTTTTTTTTTGTATTTTCCTATGGTCTTAAATAGATGTCTGCTTAGTTATGGAGACTGTCAGGTCTCTGCGCGAAGCGCAGAGACCAGAGGTCTTCAAATGGTAGGAGACAGAGCTTCTCACACAGGGATATACTAGGGAAAACTTTTGCATGCGCCAAACAAAAAAAGTGTCGGCGTTTATGTGACGTCATCAATAATTGGCCTGATCCTGCAGTCATAGCAACAGCATGGCAGGTGGCGTCATGAACAGACACAGCCTCATTTTGAGATTTGTGACGTGATCTTTGGGGCTAGAATTTATAACGTCACCTCTGCAACAGAGCACTGCACTGACTGCATGCAGGTAGCGGCACTATCACCGAGCAGCTGTTTGACATGACACATACTGATATGGCCTGTAGACATGGACAGCACACAATTTAGTAGGGCTAGAGAAACTTCATTACATAAGAAAGGAGGATGCTGCTCAATGACCCGTGAAAAGGCACTTCACAAACTTGATGTCGGGTCAAGAAAAAAATGGACATTAGATGAAGCTATTGGGCTGCTATTCTGTGTTAATAAGTATTTGACAAGTGAAGTAATATATTAATGCAAGAGTTCACAAAACTTTTTGGATGAAAAAGAAGAACAGTAGGCCTGCCCTATTTGAAATTATATCTATGATCTATCTATCTGTCTATCTATCTATCTATCTATCTATCTATCTATCTATCTATCTATCTATCTATCTATCTATCTATCTATCTATCTTTCTGTCTATCTGTCTATCTATATATCTAAGCATATTTAAAGCACCACAAATGTCTAAAACACTAAGGTATATCCAAAACATCTCAAATAAATAATCTAAATGTCTTACGGTCTCGCTATGCCCTTTGGCATCATCATATTAGACCTTTCTCAATATGTTTGAAATATTCTTGGGTATTTGAGCACTGCAGATTAGTGAAGAGTGAGGACAGCTTTTAGTCAATTTTAGCTTGCGGTCTTTTTGTAATTTGTCTCCATATTTGTAACATAAAAATTCTGTGAATCACTGTTCAAAGCATTTCACCTGAGATGACTGAAGTCATCAAAAGTCTGCTTTGTGTCAGGGACAAGAAGTTTCAGAGCAAGCGCTTTAAAATTGAGTTGTCAATGTACATCACTCTGAGATATACCCTGTAATGACCGAGTATATTTCAGAATATTTCAGAGTTGGCAAATTTTTCGTATTTTTCTATAGATTTTACCCAACTGAAGCATGCCATTTGATAAATTAATACTTCATATCAAGAAAACCCACATGTGCATCTTACCGTCTCTACCGCTTATGCTATTTGGCGTCAGAAAATTGGAAGATTTTGCAAGACTATTAGTCCTCAGATATACGTACTGATGAAAGAAACACAGGTAAAAAACCAGACAGTTCCCAGACATGACATACATTTTCCCTTTTTTCAAATTATACATTCATATTCTTCTCTCTACTTAAGGCAAAAGAAAAGCAGAAATAAAAACAAATACATTCCTTGTAGCTCTTTCAAACTCAACAGAAGTCTATAACTTTAAGACAATATAGGTGCTAACTCCATGTCAAAACAACTCAATGTGCAAAAAATCGAAAAGAAGCTTTATTTGTCAGAAAAAGAAAACAAATTGTAAAAAGAAGCTGCCAGTTTGGAAGAACATGTTCAGGCACCAGCACAAAACACTAGAGGCTGTAAGGCAGAGGTCTCAAGGAGCCATCGATTACCTAAGAGAGCTATCTGATTTATCTGCTGTCACTGACCTGTCATTTGCTAATCTCACAATCTATGACACATACTCTAAGAAATTGATAGACATAAGGGAGGTGATCAAGGGGAATAGCTGGGAGGAAAAATATAAGAAGAAAATATTAAAAACCTTGAGAAAGGTTGAAATGAAGCATAATAATTTGTGACAGCAAAATTGAAATGGTAGGAAGGAAAGCTGATTATAATAATGCATGTTATTTTACTTGTTTTAGGTTATCCATAAATTACTTCATATTATGCAAAATTCTATTTTTAAAAACCCATTATTTTGATGGAACTTAGGCAATGATAATGTATAGATCAACTACTATCCATTTCCTGCTATTAAACACATATCCTAGCAGATAAACGGCAGAATTTCAGCATGGATGTGTGATTCTTTAAAAAACATGTATTCTATAGGAATAAGTGATATAGAACAACTTGTTATAAGAGAATGAATAAATGATAACATTTCCGAAAAAGTACAACATTCAGTCTGCAATTATCAAAACCGCTGCATGTAAGGCAGGCCTCCATACAGTGGAAGCAAAACTTTCGGACTTGGGATGCATTTTCATTGCAGCTCACTTTGAGCTCACTGCATCAGCATAGGGGTAAAAAACAACAACAACAGATACAAAGCAAGGAAGAGAAACAGTCGAAATATTGTGAAGGCTGTACAATAGGAAAATGGATATGCCTATAGAAGATGAACTCGCCAAGTTACATTGGGTTCAAGGGCAAACAAAAACAAAAACAAACAGGCAAAACCAGATGGGCACCACTGTAACAATTTCATAATAGGGAATCTAACCTGGATTCTCAACTTGAAATTAGGTTTTAAAAAACACATGATCACCAGGAAGTCCAAGTTGTGCATGAGAAACAGCCGGACATTAACCGAGCCGTGACCCAGCACAACAAATCAAAAATATTCTGCAGAACAAGTGAAGAAAAAAACAAAATTTAATGTCCAACTACTGACTGAAATACATTTGCAGACTGCAGCCAAAAAGCAAGCTTGTATCTAGAGCCTCTGATACGAGGTCTCAAACAAATTGATGACTTCTTGAATGCTAAAGTACATGCAGCAAATGGACTCATACAGGCTATTCATTGAGTTATAACTGTGATGTCAAACAAACATGCGTACAGGAAAAAAAAACAATCAGTAGACAGAGAAATAGCTAGCAAACCCAGGAAAAAATAAGTGGTCTGATTTACAACTAAGACACACAAGTCAGATAGGCAAGGCAAGTCACAGAACTTTCAAAGAAAGTTAAGAAAAAAAAGATAAGAAATAGAACCCTGATGGAGCGTCTGATACCTTGGGCAAGAAGAACAGGAACATAAAACGTCGCGAAGCGAAACGATGAATAAAAAGAAGAATAAAAAGAAGTGAAGAAGAGAGAGAATACAAAGAAAGTATTTCAGAGCAACAGCAAAATATTGTTTACAAATTTAATCTAAAACCATAGAAAGTGGCACACCCAGCATTGCACATGAAAGAAAAAAAGCATCAAAAATGATATATAAAAAATAAGAAAAATATGGATGTGCAGCATTAATTGAATATCAGATAATCCTAGGAAATTTCCAAGAAAGAAGTCCTCTAAGAATACTGCTGCTTACACCATTAGATAATTAGAAACTCGAAAAAGATATTGAAGCACAAAACTGCTGTATGCTATGGCTTTAAAAATATACAAATAGGCACCATCTAAGTAAGATACCCAAAAAAAAATTTATATGACCAAGAACACAGAGGAAAAAAGGGAAAACAAGGTAATGTAGGGCCACAGACATAAATTGCACACATCTACCAAGAGAAACAAAAGAATTACTGCCAAAGAAACACAACCTGAGATATATAGGCAGGAAAACAAGCACCAGATTTATGGCTAAGTCGTAGAGCTAGATAGTCGAGCCAAAACAACTCAAGAATGAAGAAATAAATTGGATGGGTCCAGAGATAACGAATTAGAGAGAGAGAGAGAGAAAATATTTATTTTGCCACACTGACACATTAAAATATTCACAATACAATACAAAAATTCATATAAATGGCAGGGATACCTCGAAACTAGGGACATAGCTGAGGTGAGGCACCCCGTTTGCTGTTGCCTATGTTATGAGGAAGAGTGGTGTTCCATGATAATTACAGATTTTTATAATTCATGAATATATATATGTATATATATTTATAATGCTACATAATTAATGTGCATGGACTTGCCTAGGAGTAACAGGATCATGTCATTACAAAGGATATAAAAGATTGCTGAATCACAAAACCGGAAGTGCATGGAATATAATAAAAATAAAAATCTTAATAGAGGGTTTTAGATATAGTTGAACCATTATGTGAACTAGTAGCAACTAGTTATGTATTTAAATTATTTCTACAAACAAAACAATTATTTCTTGAACAGTACCTTTCATATTCATTAATAAATTGATCTTTAACGGAATAACAAAATGACTGTACTGATGTTGACACCGTTTTCATGCGATAGGGTAACATATTCCATGCACTTCCAATTTTGTAATTCAACAACCTTTTATGTAAGTTACTTTGATAACGATGAATAACGATGTCATAACCTTGTCTTGTTGGCCTGAGTTGGCTTTCATATGTACTTGCAAGTCTGTTTAAGTGATATGATGGTAATAACTTGTGTTTACCTTTGTAAGCTAGCCTTAGACATTGAAGTCTATATAAATCTTTTAACTTCAACAGCTTATTGTTTTTAAAAATGGGATCACAGTGGGCATTATATTTCGAATTTGTTGCTATTCTCAAAGCTTTCTTTTGTAATACAATCAACCTGTTTAATACATTTTGCTTAGAATCACCCCAGCATGTAAGGGCATAAGATAGGTGAGGCAGGACAAGTGTTTTGTATAGTGTCATGAGAATATATCCAGGTAACTGATGCTTTAATCTTGAAATGCTATATAGCGCACTGGAAATTGCTTTCCTTTTACTTCCACGTGCCTTTTCCAGCTTAAATTTTCATCCAATATTATGCCTAGAAATTTTATGTGAGAAACCCTCTCTATCTGCTCATTATCAATAAATATAGGATATGTATGGCAGTTTGATCTGCCATTTGTATGAAATATGATATATTTTGTTTTACTAGTATTAAGCGATAATTTATTTGCGGAAAACCACTGATGAAGGATTCTAACTTCTGAGTTTACTAATGTTGTAAGTACCTGGATATCTCTATGGTGACAAATTAAATTGGTATCGTCTGCAAACAATATTGCATTACCATGTTTGATTACATTTGTAAGATCATTTATGTAAATTAGGAATAACAGGGGCCCAAGAATGGACCCCTGTGGGTTTCCACATGATATTGTCATAAATTCAGACTTGTAGTTATTAAATTCTTCAAACTGATTTCTCCCATTTAAGTAGTCTATGAACCAGTCTAATGCTACCCCCCTGACTCCATAGTGTTCTAATTTCCTTATTAATATTTGATGGTTTAAGGTGTCAAACGCCTTCTTTAGATCAAGGAACAGGCCAACTGAGTAATTGTCTTGAGACATATTTTCAAAAATCCTATCACATAATTCCAAGATTGCTAATTCAGTGGATAAAGATTCTCTAAACCCATACTGAGAATTAGAAAGTAAATGATTGACAGTAAGATATTTATAAAGTCTATTATAGATTATTCGCTCTAATATTTTGGATAGAGTAGGGAGTAATGATATAGGTCGATAATTGCTAATATCTTGTTTACTACCACATTTGAATACGGGTCTAACCTTAGCTGTCTTCATACTATTGGGTACTTTACCATTTGCAATAGAAACATTAATTATATGTGTTATTGGGATGATTATTTCTTCATAGGTTTTGAGGATAAGCTTTGAGCTTAAGCCATCATGGCCTGTACTCAACTTTGGTTTTAATTTTAGAAAAGCCGACTTTACCTCGGAATAATCTGTTGGATAGAGAAAGAAGCTGCCATTTAAATTTAGCTGCGGTAACCATTGACTGTAGATTCTAGGGACAGTCTGTATATTGTTTGCTAAATTTTGGCCTATATTAACATAGAAGCTATTGAAAGTGTTAGCAATATCTCTATCGCCATTTATCATTCTACCATTATAAAGAAACTGATTAGGATAATCAAGTTTGTTTTTGGTTCTTTTCAAGATGTCATTGATGTTTTGCCATGTTCTCTTCATATCATTACTACATTTTAGAAAAACAGAGTTCCAGTGAATTTTCTTAGCCTGGTGAATAATTTTCTTCAATGTGTTTTTAAAGTTGTTGTACTGAATTAGAGCGCGTTCCCTGGCCCTCTCAGTTTGTTGCTTGAGTACTTTCTTGTATAATTTATCCCTACTTTTCATAGAATTCATAATGCCCACTGTGATCCATGAATTTTTCTTTATGTTATAGCGTTTCTGTTTGACTTTCTTTTCAGGGATCACCGAATCAAGAACTTGCAAGTATTTATCTGTGAATTTATCATATGCATCATTAACATCATTCAATGATATAACTTCAGACCAGTCTACTGTTCTTAATTTGGTTTTGAATAAATGGTAATTTTGGTCAGTGTAGGGTCTATATCTTACATAATTGGATGAATTGACTTTTGAACAATTAGAATTTAGGAAAATGAAGTTAGTAAAATGGTCTGTTATATCTGATAATAATGTTTCAGATTTAAAACCAGCCCCAGCAGATTGTTTCAAAAATAAGTGGTCTATAAGAGTGGCTGTTGCATGAGTGACTCTAGTTGGACGAGAAACAGTTGGTATATAAGAGTTAGACATCATCATATCTAGATAATCACAGCTTTTTTTATGTTGATTTACTTTCATTAAATCAATGTTGGCATCACCCAAGATAATTATATCTTTACTTTCTTTTGATAATGTAGATAAGACAGAGTTCAGCCAATCAATAAAAACAGCCTCGCTTGTAAACCTGGGAGTTCGGTAAAACTAGACCTACAATGACATTCCTGGGGTAAAGTGATTACTTCAATAAACAAGCAATCAAACAAGTTGATTTTGTCAATTGGTACACTTATATCATTGTGGACAGTATATGATATTTCATTTTTTACAAATATGGCAAGTCCACCACCTTCTTTTGTGCCAGTCTTATGCTTGTATACAGCATTATAGTTATCAAAGTTTACACATGACTCAAGTGATTCATTCATCCATGTTTCTCCAAATGTTAATATATCAAAACCGTGAAATGAGCTGTTAATTAAATTTTGAAGATATATATTAAACTCATCACAGTGTCTTGGTAAACTCCGAGCGTTTGTGTTCATAATTGATAACGTACGATGTTGCAAAGAATTAAGTGTCATACTGGCAAAGCATTCAGTGTCATAATAGTCCGATTTTTCAAATTTCAAAATTTCATCATTTTCATCATTCATTATGTCAGTTAAAGATTGGAGATTCTCTACAGGGCCCTCAGCTGTTTACATGTGTAGAAACTGAAACACATTTGATACTCATTAAAACGGATTAAGAAGCCAACAGTGAAAAGACAACAATTCAATTCACAAGAAGGTAATTGACAAGTGTTTGATGTTTGTATTAGTTTGATTTGGACAAGTATTGAAACAAAAACTGTCAACAGTGGAACTATATCAATTGAGATATGAAACATATACAATGTAACTGTTAAATACTTAGGACCACATTCAATGCAGTGAGGATAAACCATGAAACATGTATAATCACTAGTAAAGACAAATAAAAAAGTCTTGTTCAGAGGAATAGTTTTAAAGTTCATAATAAGATCAAACTTCATCAGACTTTAACCGAAATAACAGTTCACAAACCAATTTCACAAAGAAATACACCTGTTTTGAGTAAAGAATGACAAATGAACCAATAAGCAAGCATTTTTCATTATTACAGATTTCGTATTAGTGTGCCATGTTCTTTTCAACTGCCACAGTGCTCTTGTGATGTCAGTATCAGCATAACGATTTCACAGTTGGTATATTCGCAGTTTCAACTGTGTCACTTGGAACCCATACTGATCACACCATTAAAAATTCACGCATAAGCTGTTAGATTGTTGCTCAACATTGATTATTCAGTTTGATGTTTTGAATAAATCCAAAAGTTATAATATTCAGCTGTATATAATGCATGGATTTGTAGCACTTTTACAACAAAACAAATTCATTCACTCTCACATTCATTTGTTGGTGTGAGAGGTTATCATGTGCTGCTCTGCCTTGGCAAAAATAATATACTCAGGAACCATTCAGAATTTAAGACCTAAGGGGGGGGGGGAGTTTTGCTTGGGGGCATCCTTATCACTGATTTCCAATAATGTTTATTTGATGATAGAATTCTTAGCCTCCTTGTCTGGCTTTTTCCCAAATTTTTGGGGAGCAAATACAACCCCCCCCCCCCCATTTCTTGTCCTCTGGTATGCCCATGCAACACCGCCACGTTCACCTCCCCATTATCCCCATTCCAGTCATCAATTCTGAACAGTTTCTTTGGCGCAGATCTCACCTAAAAGGCTGAAAAGCCAAAAGGTGCTGCCCTCAATGAGAAATTTCACAACAGGACACCATGAATGTCCATGATGGATCAAGCAAGTGGCTCAAACATATCAGTTTCACCTGCTCCAACTGAATCAAACAACCATACCAATGAATGCAGATTAATCAATTGTCATTCACACTTAGACAGCCCATAAGCCTGACTTGTTGGTAGCAGTTGGAATAAACACTCAAGCTTGGAGTGCCAATAGTGATGTCAGTATTGCAATACTGACATCATCTGGGCATATATTCACATGGAACATGGCACACTTATACGAAATCTGTAATAACAGTAATACGTTTTTTGATAAGACAATATAATAGAACAATCCACTCACACATTTCAAAGAACATAGGCAACAGCAATTGGAAACAACAGGCACAGCAGAACAATGGTATCATGTGAGAAAAAAAAAAAGGGGTACTTGCAGGGAGATTTTAAGCAGTATTTATAGTGAATCATGAGTCCAATTGAGACTATTAAAAATTCTCAGATTCATGGATGTATGGACAATGATATAACATATATGTGGTATCAAATTAACATTTTTCAAAATATCAGTTTATAAAAGAGTTTCACTTCATCGAGTCTCTAACTTTCATCAAAATTTGGCCAAGAACATTTTGACCAGGCCAAGCCTTTTCTTTTAGTTTATCGTCATTAATTTTATAGCCGGCACCCCAGACAGTATCCAGACTAGCCTCCACCAGAGTACAGTCTCCAGTGCTCATCAGGAAATCACGAGCGTAAGCGTTTTGAGTAAACTTTGATGCGCATGCCTTCTCAGTAACTTCTTTTGCCTTCGCTAGCCATTCAGTAGGGTCAACCTGGATTCTGTCACCAATCGCCTTGCATACGTTGGGTGTAGGAGCAGATAAGATTTTACGAGCAAGGTCCGGTTTTTGGGCAAATACTGCTTTGCTGTGCTGCAGACATTGTTCGACACAATGAAAGGTGTGGTCTTCATAAACAATATCAGTTGCAAAGAAATTTGACAAGGGCGATGCAGCAGTGAAGAAACCTATTAGGTCATCAGATATTTTCTTTGTAGCGATATTTTCAGGTTGCAGGTTATCGGGCAATCTTGATAAATCATCGGCAGTGAAGAATTCACCATCTATGAGTAAGCGGTTTTTCAGCAATGTGGACTTCTTACCAAGAGACCTAGCTTCTTTCATAATTGGATGAAGCAGTCTTCTTTGTCTAGCTACCTCAGGACTAAAATCCTCATGAAGGAAAATATTAGATCCCTTCAAATTTCTCCGAGCGTTCCAAACCTTGTTCCTGTGCTCAGATTGAACGAATCGACATATTATGGATTTGGAGTCAGCATTTAGCCTATGGACATTTTGCAGGATCATAGCATCAGCATTTGCTATCTTCAGCTGCGTTCTGATGATGTTTCTTACCAGTTGTGTGCAATTTTCATTGTCTGTCCTGTCTATTCCATCAAAAATCAGATTTTCGCGGCGACTGTAGTCTTCTTATTGAGCAACTTTAGTCTCAAGGAAATCGCACCTACTTTTTGCAACATGACCACCCATGCTGAGTGCTCTGTTATCTATCCTTTTTTTTTTAGATAAATTTTAGTTCTGTTTTTTATAACTTACCTTGTCCACATAAACAAGGGAGATAGCAACAAAAAGGGGGTTCCTTTAATATCTATGTGTCGTGTTTTCATATCAATAGTAACCAATGATATAATAATTGGGATGGATGGAATTTAGCCTATTCTGCTCTAAGCTTGCCATATGATGATGCAAACTGCTAACTCAAGGCAAAAGGCAATCCAGAAAGATATATATTATTATGACATTATTGATGTTTCAACACAGCTGTTTTGACCAATACAGATGTCAAAAATTGCTCTCTGCATAAATGAAGCATTTCAAATAAGTATACACAGCAGAATGAAGAGTGTGATGCAGCAAAAAACATCAAGTGATGAGACACAAAATAAAGCCTTATGAAAGAAAATCAATAATCAGTTGAGAGATTCATTCTAGGTGTAAACTGATAAATTTACACCAATTTACAGGCCATCTTGGCATGATGTATACAAATCTACATTATGTCTGAATTTCTCAAAATAAATATTACATAGGTGCCATCTTTGCACTGATTGGAGAAACCTTTTTTTTTAAGCAACATATATCAGTATTGTAGTACAGTTTATATTATAACAAAATTGTTTTTCTAATTTTGCAAGTATTATAGCATATTACGGGGGGTAAAGAATTTCAATGTACTGGTATCAATGGAAAAGGATTTATAGTTTTGGATACCAAGGAATGACAACCCTCAAATAGCTACAGACAGCCCAAAATCTATCCTATCCATATAGGCCTACAACCAAAATTTTACAGAGAGATCATGTTGAGAGGTTGATTAGTGTTCCATTACAGCTCAGCATGTCGTCCACAAGTCAGTCTGGGCACATTCAGCCTGTACTGAAGCCAAGATGATTTATAAGAGTCAGCAGATTCCCTGGAGACCCATAAATGTGCGATAAGGCCTCACCTTTTTTGCATAAAATGTTATCATAAATCTTATGTTTTTTTACATGCTGCTGATCATATGACAAAACAAATGAACATTACAAAAAACTTTTTGTGGTAAAAAGCTGGTTAATTAATCTATTGCGGCAGTTAGGCCTACTGTATTTTATTTTTCATATTAAGATTTGCGGCTGTGTGGACATTTTTTTAATTTTCAGAAGAAAAGCCCGCGAACAAATGATATTTGACCTTTAATAAATGATGTTCCAAAATTGATATTCATTGGCTAGTTTTTCTGTGACTTATATTTGGTCAATTTGTAAACATTTCTATCCAAATAATCCAATTGATCTTACTCATCATTTGACACAATAAGCCGCTAACCGGCACAATCATCTTCAGCTGAATGTAAAGTTGTGCTGTCATTCCATTAGATTCAGATAATTATATAGATGGTGGCACTAATGCTTATAAATGTTCTGTGGTTGAAATAAACTAACAACCAAGGTCTTATAATGTCATGTTTTCAGCAAGGTTTCATAGTCTCATTTCTATGTATTGGTATGTAATGTTGTTGCACTGTACATATGTGTTATATACCTTGGGTTTAGGCTGTCTTTTTTTTATAAGATGACTCACACTAAAGCTCCTGTTGGCTAAATTGGCTGAGGTATATGGTCTTGTAAAACAACGGAAGAAAACTGGACAAAGGTCAGTAGCCTACTCACTGCTGTGACGTCATCATGCCGTGAGGTCGACAGCTGACCGCAAAGGTCAAAAGGCGATGACCAACTCCTCTGAGGTGACCTCGTCTACAGTAGACTTATCCTTCCTCTGATGGACTTGGAAGCAGGGCAGAACTCTGGAAGTTCTGAGTGTAATGATTGTTACAAATGATGGCGGTTGTAACTACATATATACAACCTATGTTATAAATAGACGTAGTACTTTCTCATAACTGCCGCAGCATACATGAATTGAATCAGTATGGTCAACGACTAACCATCCCGCAAGAACAACACAACTATGACATTCCAAATTTTCTGATAGTTTTCTAAATATGCTACGCGGCTAAAAAATGACGTTATAATCATATCATGAGATTTTTCATACATGTATGCACTGCGCATTTCCTTTGGAGTGCAGCTTCGTGCTAAAGGGACATTCTGCTTTATATATAAGGGACATTCAATTTCATTGAGTTCAACATTGATTTTTAAGGAGAACACTCATCTCAATAAAAAGAAATAGCTTCATTTAGAGGATTTTCTAATATCAAACTGCCAATATTTTTCACTGAAGATTTGTAGCAGTTCACTTTCATTTGTTGACAACCGCTAGACTAAAACTTAGCAAAAATAAGGACAGCAAAAACAGCAGCACTTCAAAGTTCTCAGACACAAGTTAGGAGCAAGAACAATATTAGAACAAACGCCAACCATTTTCAATGGCTGCCGAAGTGGTGGAAAAGATTTAATGGCTTAAAAGCAAAATGAAGCTTCAACACCACTTTTTTTTTGTCTACTTCAACAACAATGGTTCACTGGCTAAACTTGGCTTAATTTGCCTTTGCCAAAGCAAGTCACATAACAAGTTAGCATTTACATAAGCCTTTTCATTTTTCATTTGTCATTATTTCATACATATTTGCCTACGTTATTGTCAGTCTCAACAAACATCAGTGCAGTACACCTTTGGCAGGCCTATTCTAAAATTAGTAAAAAAGCATTCATGAACCTTTAACACCTCCCCGGGGAGCATGCACCAGTGCATAGCAAATTTTACAATATTCTTGGTCAAGTATTCTGCAATTACCATCACTTATGTTGCCAAGTACCCATTTATCCCTGGGTGGAGTTGACCAACGAGTTATTGAGGATCTGCAGAGTTCTCCAGACATTGTTGCTGACCAGCGCTATACAAGCTGTGAAGAGACTGGCAGAATGAATGGTCATGAATTAGTAAATTCAGTTTTTTAATGTTTAAACTCCCCACTTTGGGCCTCTGTTTCTGGTATTAATACTAATTATATTCTAAAACGATTATACCATATGACAGCAAAGGCTTTAATGTGTCAGTTTCAACTTTCTGGGCAGTTGTTCCGCCACAAGGGCAGTTGTTCCGCCACAAGGGCAGTTGCCTTTCAGTTGCTGTATGTGAATTCTAGCAGACATCACTGCATGTGGCAGCTCACTGATGTTGCCTCTTGTATGTATATAGGGAGTACAATCTCTTAATAAATGTTACCTATGGACGCTGTATGAAGAGTAATAGTTCCGCCATGCCGTTGCAGGGACTCGAACATGCGACGTCACATTTACATGCAGCGAGCGAGATCCCAGTCCACTGAGCAGTGAAACATCTATATTTGCCTTTGTTTTGCTGACTAGGATATGATAGAGATTCATTGTCTTGTTGCGGACTCAGCTGGACTTTTGCTGCATGATGGCAGTGATGCCAGTCAAGAGTATTAGTTAATGTAGAACACAGCCGTGTCGTGGTCAACACTTTTGAGGTGAAACAGAAAGGATAAGCTGGCTATAGCTTTAGAGAAGAATGGATTTAAGATTAATGCCATAATTATTTCCAATGCATGATACATGATCACAAACCAGTGGAGTTAAGTAGCAGATACATGATTCCTTCCAAACCAATACAGGAGTTTATAAGATAGACGCACATTGTTTTCCAAGCCAAAGAATTAAGCAATAAATATACAATCCTTTTCAAATTAAGAGATTAAGCGACAAATGCAAAAGTCTTTTTAAGCCAATGCATAAATGGATGGATAACTTCCACATACACAAATAGAGAGGTTAGCAACAGAACCGTTATTTGTTAAAAGCAAACCCTATTTTGAGTTAAGCAATACAGTATATGTATTTTTCAAAACTATTCAATTAAAACAATAAAAACTCTTCCTTTATAGGAACTTCTGAGGAAATAACATAGCTTGTCTCAAAACTTTTCATATTAAAGAGTAATGTAAGGTGTTTTGTATTGATATTGATTTATTAATGACCAAGAGATACAGAGAGAAACTATTCCGATATGAGTCCAAGTTCTGTAATGAACAAAGCGGATCCCAACCATTGTGTTGTGGGACTATTCAACTAGGCATGGACTTCCTCTGACATGATTTGGGCGCTAGAACAGAACCCTTTCTGGTCCACAGCCAACCTTGTTCAGTGGCAGCCAACGTGGAAAATATTTGCTGGCTTGAAAGAAACCGACTTCCTCCAGGTGACGTAGACTTCGTGCAGGGGTCGGCGGTGAATGGGCCACACAAATTGCTATTGATGCCAAGGTGTGCTTCTGCGTGGCTCATTTGTGGCGAGCAAGGTCACAGGCCAATCCTCAAGGTCACGAATTAAGTGAGTAGAGACAGGCCTCTGGCCAACGATCAAGCAGTCACGATATCTTAGCACTGGATCAAATTCCATCACAAAGCTAAACTGCTCGCCACGATAAATAAGCCAGGTACGCTGTGTATCACAAGGTTTAGACCAAAGTTCAGATAGCTTTTTTTGGACAAATTACCTCAAAGGGCCTGATTAGCTGGAGGATATAACGTGACAGAGTTTGTCAAGTGGTCGGGCCATTCAATTATTGATCATCGATCCAGTAATTAACTCCATGGTATTACCTCCCAAATCCTTAAGTCAGCAATGGCTCAACTCCTTAGCCTGGCTAACATATAAAATAATCAGTTTATATGGGATGGCTTGATAGCATTATTTTATGTTGTACCCATTCCAGATAACCTCTGTTCGCCTCTTCTCACAGCTAATGAATCATTGCATCGTGCTTTAAAGCTTTTGATATGCATGCAGAGAGTTATATTAATGGGCAATGTGAATAGCTTCCCTGTAAATGTTGTCATCATTAAGAAGCAGTATGTTGGGAATATAAAGATACAACATGCTGAACTCTTGCCCAAATCACTTGATCATACTAATGTTTTCATACACTGTGCAGTGTGTAATGAGAAGGTCTGGGCTCAATCTCAGCTCTTGGTTACACAGCAAAATTGATAAGCATGAGTTGCTTTCCAATTTCTATGGCTTTTTACATTATTCTGACTGATTCATTAAGCAAGCACAACCTATCAGATTGTAGTCAAATACTATATGACATAATATATGCTCTGTACTCTAAATCACATAAAACATTGAAATACAGGACCTGAAGTGGTCGTAAGCTCACTGCCCCAAACACTGAAATGATTAATCGCTCAATTGACTCACTATGGCCCTGATAAAATGGAGGTGTGTTCGACATCAAGGTTGATAGGAGACCTGACCTCATTAATTGCTTTGCTTAGAGGGTATCAATTATTCTAATGCAATCTCTAAGTAGATAAAGGGATCTATGCATCTCTCTCAATATGGCTTTCATCTCCCCACTGAAACTAATAGTGACAGCTGTTCTGTATTATATATGCAGACAGCCACGCTGAAGCCATTTGCGCGCTTTTGTGTAATTTGAAGGGAATCGTATTTCCAGGAACAAATTTTCAGAACCAAATATATATTTATCACGATAGCATGTTTCATGATCACATCTTTCTTTATATACATGTGTTTCATGATTGAATATTACATGATCACAAACACAAAGGAAATGTAATTAATGACATGACATAAAATAACTGACATTCAGGTCTACTTGGGACAGCACAATTTAATGAAAGATATTCATTATCAATGTTTCTTATCAATCATAACTATATTTGTCAACATAATTACACTACAACCTGCATGTACTGGAAATGTCGCTATTGTTAATAGGGTACAAAGCGAATATTTTTCTACATTGAAACCAAATCTCTGGAATGTAGGATAATATATTGGGACTTTCATCTGGAAGTTTACTAACACAATATTGATTAAACACGCCAATAAGAAAAGAAAAAAGGACAACTGTATGTGATCGATGGATTTTCCTTGTTACATGGTTGTTTTGATCATGGCAAATTAAACATGACTCAGCTGTAATGACCAATATATATGACTAATTAGACATGGTCAAAAGAGATAATACTGGAATTTGGTTAGGCTTTAGATGCCTCAGAATGACTATTGGGCCCATCATTTCAATGGTTTTATCCAGCAATCTTAATTAAGGGAAGTCAATATGAATGATTCCCAATGATAGCAATGCTATCAGTAAAACCTCTCTGTTAAAACAGCATGGCAGACATTTCTGTACTAATCTGTTGGTTATAAATTTCTCACAGTACACAGATGACCAAATGTTTTCATATTACACATAGAATTAACGTCATATTGCCATATTTATGGAGATTAGATACTTCATTAATAAACTGATTAAGGCATAGCGATTATTAGGATTAGCTTATGGAGATAGTATGGCTTCCAGATTAACTGTTTACTTGTTAATTGTCAAGTTTTAAGGCCAGATAAACATTACATGTTTTCAGTTTGGCGTGAATGCCTTGATTTATCAAAATAGCAAAACAGTTGGTTTTACTGCTTGTGATTTTCTTTTCATAGATCAATTAAAAGATGTGGAAAAGCAAAAACAAATGTTTGAAAATGACATTTACAGTTTTACTAATCCAACTGTATTTTGGTTGCCAATTACTCGTATTCTTCACTAATTGTTCTGAATTATAATACTAAATCATTTCAATAGATAAACATTCAGTCCTCATCGAGTCATTCCAATATTACCAGTACATATTTTCAGCAATCTCTCCTTTATATTGCATGCCAACAGAGTACAGTGTTGGAAAACTAGAAGAGTAGGAGTGGCAAATGATCCAGAGAGCAAAATACTGGGGCTGTAAAATACTTTAGCTGCAGTTTTGACATTGGAGAGCAAGCAGGGGCTGCCACATCGACCTGATCCCCAGGCAAGTGGCATGTACAATTTCCTGTTGATTTATTTCAGCTGGGCCCAGAATAAATGAGGGTGTTCAACTGGCCAAACCTGTCATTGCCAATCCCTCTACATCAGTCATCAGCCCAGTCCGAATCATGGCTAATGCAATTAATAACAATTAGGACCTTTTTCAAGTCATTTCCACCAATTATGCACTGTTGGGAGCTTTCGAGCATTCTTCAGGGTTTGCTTGGGAACGTAACATACTACACGGTGATGTAATTGATTTCAGAAAATTTATTTCTGCAAGGATGTTAATGATTTGAAACCCTGGACTTTATCTTCTGGCCAGGTTAACATAATGTTGAGACGATGAGGTATGCTGACAACTAGATGTCATGCACTCACTGTTATCAAGTGAGGACTCCTCAACCTGCCTTTGCATTGGAACTGCAAACAACAAGTTGAAAGTCAACATTTTCATGTATAAAGCTGAGCTAAATAAGTTGATGCAATACTCCAATCATCTAAAACTATACTATGATAAAAATTCAAATTGTTAAAACTCCTTTTAATATTGACGTTTCTCAATAATGACATCATTGAGCAAAGAAAGTAGTTCAAATACGTACGTATGACATTCTGTTCTTGAGAAGCAACTAAGCAAGGAGGAGAACCACTCCCTTAGGGAACACCTTTTATAATTCGCATTCTCGAACTGTGCCTTCAAATCCTAGTGTTTGCCTTAGTCAGTGGGTCATACTTGATATAAATAAATAAGCTGATTGAACTTTCATTGAATTTAATGGTCTTGGCATTATCCATTGAGAATATGGAATGCCCGAAGGTTGACTCAGTTGAGTGCAGGTTCAAAATCAATTTTAGGTTTTCTATAAAGTTATAGACTGCATGGTGCAGTCAGCGCATACCATTTGCCGCGTGTGTGTGGTGATGATATCTGGAATGGCTACCGTATGAAAATGCATTACAACAGCTCTGCAGATTCAAATTTGCTCATTAAATCATCAAATACATGTTGAGAATTCATCCCATTAATTTAGTCTGAGACATGCAGGCTTATTAGTTTCTACCATTAAAAACCAAAATAATACATATTCTAGGCCCTAAAACCTATGTTCCACGGCTAAATTTAATTAGTGACCTCATACTTAATTTAGGCTTATGAATCATGGATAGCTGTCAGGAAAAATGCCTCCAAAATTTAATTACTTTCCATTTTGAAGATGAAGTTTTCAATCTTGATTAATTATTCACTATTTTTTCATGTGTCTTTCTTCCGTGAAGTTTGATGAAAAAAGATGCTGATTTTGCAAATGATTCAGTTATAATTTGGCCTAATGAGAAAGTTGTGTCATCACCATTATACCTGAAACCACTTACAGTAATTAACAATCATTCCTTATCCTCCTTGATGTGCTTTCAAATCCTTTGCAAATGTTATAATCATTCTTAAGCACTGTCAAAATTCACTTTATATTTTTGAGAGGATAAATAGATTGAAAGAGCGATGTATCATAGTGTTTCTCACTACTATTTAAAATTCACAACTCACATTAAGTTTAGGAAACCAAAGATTGCATGTTTGATAGTGTTTTCAGTGAGGCGCTCGGCCTCTACATGTACATTAAATTTACTGATTTGTGTCAAAGCAAATTATATCTGTACGCCAGAAATTTAACCGCATCTACATTGACACGTACCAAAACACTTTTTGATTTAGAGCACAAATTCACTTATATATAGGCTGACAATGACAACCTTAAATTCAGAAAGTGGTGTGATATGCTGCTCAAATGAGATTCACATGTGTTGGCAGTTGCATGAGAGTGATGAGATGCAAAGATGAGCTCCTCATATGTGAGCTCACCGCTATTGAAGCAGCAGCTTCTCTTGATAGAATTTTCTCCTATGACACAACACAGCAGGGGCTTAGCAAGAGCTGAGCAAGAGCAAAAGCTGAAGCTAGGGTCTGGGCAATGAGCAGTGGTCTGAGCTGCAGTAGCAGTATGCGAAGGCTGAGAGGCATGTCATCAGCATTCAGGGCACACATGCCTTTATACATTTAGTCAGTGTAGTGGCCAGCTGCCTGATGCTATGGGAATTTGCATCTGCAGGGACCAGACAATTCGTTTCTCAGTCATAAGACACTAATGAAGAGCCGGCACAAACCTCGTCCGGACAAACTCTATGCCCCTCCATCCACCGCTATATTGGCATTTAGAAACACGATTTCCAGCCGAGCGCGGCCAATTCACTCCCAATATGCTTGCAATTGCCAGAGATGTCCAACAACAAATCTCAGCCAAGTAGCGGTCAGGCTACACAACAAGGCAACTCACAGTCCTAATGGCAATTGTTGTAAGGTTGACACACTTTGAGAAATAATTAGAAAATAGATAGATATGGTAAGAGCAGCAGTCTAAGCAAAGTTCAGGGTGCTCAAGAAGGTTGATTGATATAAGGGAGGGAGAGATCGAGAGTCATCAAAACGTTACATATTTACCCCATGTGAGGGATCTTTTATTTGGCCAGCACATACACTGATACAAGGTGAAAGATATTGGAATTACCGACATAAATACTTCAGGTTTTACATCTGTTTCTGTTATTTTATCATCTGATGAGCTTGTCAGAAACACTATCAGGAGTCAGAGTCTACAACAAGGTTACTCAAAATGGTAACATTTGGTGATTGAGCTTGTGTCCAAGATTTATGCACCTGGGGAAACAATTAGGGGAAAGCTAAATCTTCGGATAGTATGAGATGAAACAGTCAAGTTTGAATTTATACACGTCTACTGAATTGTATGAAGGTTTACAGTGGACAAATTAAAAGTCTACAGAAATGCACCGGAATGCTCCTTGTGAGGTCATATCCGATACTTGCAATGCTATCAAGACAAGTCACTGAATGAATCACACCACTCATACTGAGGTCACAAGTTAGTCAGAACAAATTGACAGTTCATTTAGTTCAATAAGCTGAAGTGCACATGGAACTCTGGATAATAGCAAAGAATTTGTTCTTCTTCCAATAAGCCACTGTCTCAGACGAAATGTATTATTTACATGAAGGACATTTCAAATATTTTTCATCAAATGAAATCTCAATAACACAATTGAAGGGCATGCTTGGTACATTTATTTTCCTTTATCAATGAAATGCAGGATTTTAAAAGAAAAAATTATGAAAATCATTGTCATTAGCTTTCCTTCACTTTTGAACCTTTTGAGAAACAGAATTCATGCACTGAAAGATTTTACCACTCTCTAATAAGATTCTTTAAGGAAGGCGTTATTTCAATGTCTTCATTTCTGTCCAGTACAGCTGACAGAATACATGGTATACTATGAAGCTTTAGAGCAGTTTTTTTTATCTTGAGGGCAATATATGCCATAGCAGTTTTAGAGTTTCTCACTGCCCCTTGAAGTCGATATATGCTCTCGATAGCTCTTAAACTTTTTGAGGGAGAGGGTTAGCTCATGACCTAAAAATCAACCTCTCCTGTCTAAAGAGCTGGTTGGGAAGAATAGTGGTTTTGAGAAGTGACTTATGCATAGGAAGGTTGAGTGGAAGACTGTCGGATGTAGGAAGTGGATTGCATTATGAAGTCTACACAGCTTCATACAGGCTGAAGTGAATCGAAGCCATTGAACAGACAGTATTCACTTCGGGCAAAGGATTCAGGAATCAGCCATACCAGTGCCTAAGGCAATTTCCACTGGTAGACTGGAGATGCACTCATGCTTTTTAATCAACAGGGTTTCCCCTACAAATGGCAGAGAGGGCTCAATCACTTCATACAAATCCGATTTCTCTATGTAAGATCTGGATTGCGCAAGTTGCTTTTATCTTGGTTACAACGACACTCAAATGAAATTGAAACAAATTCGTCTTCCTGGTGGGTGATGACAAGCAGCTCAAGTCTTCATTCCCAGAGTGCATATAAGAGAGCCTTGAGACGAATTACGGAAGGGCAGAAAATATGTGCCATTTACTGTATTATATGGGTTTTGATAGATTACTTGCCACTGCATATTTCATTGTTTAGAACACAAAGTCAAGTTATCCTTCTAGCAAAATTTTTATTTTTTTATTTTTTTATATATTTTATTTATTGGACCATTATTAAAGCAGTACACATGAACATATAAGATAATGGATAGCAAATAAAATGGTTGGTGGACACCTATCGGTGTAGTGAGGCATTTGGTTGTCCTCACTGCTGGTAGAATGCTCTATCATGATTCGCACATCTAATAAAGGCTGTGAAGTTGCCGGAGCTGTGACAGCTTGTCAGGATGACACAGGGTGACGCATGTCTCATTCAACCTAATGTCCCATACTTTTTGGAATCTTCTAGGAATAGAAAAGCAAACTGCCAGTGTTGGTTTTCAGGCATACAAATTTAATGTCTCTTTGTCCACAAATATATATATACAAGGGGCTTTCCAAAAGTTCTGTCTCATTTGCCCTAACTTTTGATATATTTCACACAGGAACATGAAATTTGGGTCTATTTATATTGAGGTAACATGCAATTGATTTTTACTTACTTGCCATGGAAAACTGAAGTTGTGGAATGTGGCCCAGATTTTGTAGTAACTTCTTATCATTAGCTCAACAAAATTTAATGTCAAGTGTAACTGGCTTCACTTAATAAATCGAAACATATCAATATTTTTCTCTTATAACAAGCAATAGGCTTATTGTGAAGAGCAGAATAACAATGGAAACAAGGCTGTGAAGTTGAAGGAAAAATCTTTGCAATTCCTCACATTTAATGACCACTTTTGAAACTTTGAAGTTCTAACACCTTGAAAATCCAGCATTTTGATCATGAGTGTATGTAGATTTCTCAAATGCAACATTCTCAAATAGACCAGGCTCTATAGTCGATGTCATTGAACATCTGAAACTGGTCAGAATTGATATGTGTACAAAAAGAGTAAGTAGATTCCAAAGTTCACATAGTATATCCTAATGACTGGAAAAGGACAGTTATAGAAGGATTGGTAAATCCTTAGATAGATGCTGCAGACAGCTTACTTGAAAAATCTGTACTATCCATATAACTAAACTTTTACAGTGAGATCATGTTGAGAGGTTGATTAGTGCCGCATTACAGCTCAGCATATCACCCACTGGTCGGTTAGGGCATATACAGCTTGTATTCAAGCCAAGATAATTTATAAGAGGCACCAATTCCCTGGAGACCCATAAACATGTGCCCCGGCAATCATACCTGGAAGAATAAGGAAAATTACATAGTTCTTTTTTATATGTAAACATACACAGTTAAGCATATGACAGGACACATGAATGTATATTTTCAAAATGTTGTGAATGCGAGTAGTCAGTGCTTTTGTGACATTTTCCTATTGTCATAAATGGATACGTGCTAAGTTATAGAGCTTTCCCAATATGTTTGAAATATTCTGGGGTATTGTGTGCGAAAAATCAATGATTTAGTAGAGCTTGTTCATGATGATGGTGACTCACTATTGCAAACCACAGCAAACCACTTTCTCTTCTTATCTGCACCAGTGTCTCTAACATGTGGCTAGTGAGTCTGGCTACTGAAATAGATGGGATTTTCAGAAATTGACAAACATGTTACTGTAGCATCTAATTTATTTATGCCTGGGTCTCAAGGCATGTTACGGAGGTGTTTTGGCAATATGCGAGATGGTATTTCCTAGAAATTTGGGTGATTTTGTGGCATCCCACCGACGATTTTGCACATCCCACTGACGTTTTTTTTGTATCCCCCGGGGTTCCTAGAAATGGAGAGAACTCCACCGCAGACGTCACAAGGATTCAACAAGCTGTCAAAAAGATTCAACATGCTGAAACTTTTTTTCCAAGTTGCCGGGATAGACCCCAAATTGATTTAGTTTTTGACATCCCGCTGACGGTTTTTGACATCCCGCCGATGGTTTTTGACATCCCACAGGCATTTAGATCATACCCCACAGGCATTTAGATCTTGCCCCACATGCATATGATCTTTCCCTGTGGATTTACGATCTTATCCCTCCGATTTACGACCTTATCCCGCCAATTTACAAATCTTATTCCGCCGATATAAGATCTTATTCCACCGGGATATGCCTCTAATTGATTATATAATCTTTATATAATCGTTGTGTGTCACCGGGTTAGCCTTTTTTTTTCCTAAAATCATCCTAAGCTATCCCACAGGCGTAAAAAGTTCTCCGTAAAGTGTCGTGATATAGCAGCATTAGTTCTTAAACTTTCAATTTTGTAAAAATACACATACAATAATACATCTCTCTCTATAGTTCATATTATTGTTACTAACTTTAATTTTTATACAATGGTATATCGCTATACTGTGTCTCAACTAAATAAATGAGGGCAGACATGCATGCAAAGCTCTTTGAGCATTATCGATTAGTGAAGAGTGAGGACAGCTTTTTAGTCAATTATAGCTTGCGGTCTTTTTGTAATTTGTTTCCTTATTTCTTCCGTGACACAAAAATTCTGTACATCACCAAAGCATTCCACCTGAGATGACTGAAGATGTCAAAAGTCTGCTTTGTGTCAGCAAAGCTAGAAAGACGACGCATGGACCCCACTGCTGACAGCAGGAACCAAAATTCAACACCATGAAAAAAAAAATGGATATCAGCTGATCCCCAAGAGTCATATCTTCAAGACAATACTGATTGAATACTCCAAAGGATGTTAAGTCAAATTAGTTTAAAAATAGAACCTTGATGTTGAGTCAGGTAAAAGAAAACTCAGATGTGAAGATTGCAAAGCAGACTAGGGGGAAAAAAGTTGTTGCAGATAAGAGTAGATAAGACGAAGGTATGATAAACAATGTTCAGTAAAATTTAGTTTGCAGCTGAGTCTGATTAATTATTGCTGTTTATAACAACAAGTAATTAGAAACACAAAAAAATACATCAAAACCCAAAAACTGCCATAGACGAATACTGTCGTATAGGCTGAAAAGCAAAAGGCAAATGAATTGCCTGCAAAGATGTATTACCAAAATATCTGTGAGACCAAGGAAATGGAGGAGCAATAACAAGACAAACGAAAAGTATGTCCACCAGCCATAAATTGAACAAATTGACCAAGTGGAAAAAAACTGCCAAAGACACATAGAGGGGAGTGAGATATATAGGCAGGAAACCAAGCTTTAGATTTATAGCTAAGTCATAGAGCTAGATAGTCAAGCCCAGACAGCTCGGGAAAGAAGAAATAAATTAGACAAGGTCCTTAGATAAAGAATTAGATAAGCTCTAGCTGTCTTCTTACAATTGGCCTTGTGCACATAAACAAGCAGAAAACAACAACAAAAATGAGGTTCCTTTTTTGTCTTTGTGCTGTTTGCATATCAATACTAACTAGAACGATGATAATTGTGATTGATGGAGTCTAGCCTATTCAGCCTAAAGCTGGCCATATCATAATGCTAACAGCTAACTCAAGGCAAAAGGCAAAGTTAGAAATATATATATTATTTATGACATTATCGATGTTTCTGCACTGTTAATTTGATCAACAGATGTCAAAAATTTCTCTCTTCATAAATGAAGCATCTAAAATTAAGTACACACAGCAGAGTGAAGAGTGCGGAGCAATAAAAAACATGAAGTGATGAAGTACAAAATAAAGCATTGTGGAAGAAAATCAATTCTGGTTGGGAGTGTCATTGTTAATCATAAATGGCTTAATTTACCTCTAGTTGTCATAGACTAAGATAGATGTGATTGTTCAAAACAGTTGCCACAGACCATTGACGAATAAATCTTTAAAAAATATTTATAACTTTTTGGAATATATATATATATAGTTTCATAGGTGTGCCTTTATCTATGAATTGGACCGGTAGACTTTAGTTATGAACTCATGAGAGAGAACTCAAACTGACTGGACACATAAGGAGAACCTGAGGATGGGGTTTTATGGTTTATATTATCCTTAAAGTTTTTATGAAGACCTAACTGATGCCTCGATAATTTTTTGACTTACGTCCAAACAAACAGACAATTATGTACATTTCTCAAATGCTACCTTCTCAAATGGACCAGGCTCTATATATATATATCATTTATTCGTGTTTGTCAAGACACTATTTTTTACAGAGATTAAATACAGAATTTAAAATGTTTTAAATTAATTATTTAAGTTACAGAAAAATTCAAAATGCATTCATTTATTACCTGAACAGTCTAGTTTTTCAGGGAGTATATGCCCTGCACCACCAGTGAGAGTTCACGGATTGCAGTTGCTATGGTATCTGCTTCATAGTCTATGAAAAGACACATGTTTTTGGCAAGCAAAAGGTTGCGGGCTGTGATACTCTGCTTACATGCACTCACTGTCCGAATTACAGCCGCAATTTTTTGGTTATTCCCAGAGGTCATTGAATTATACAGTCTCATAAATCGAGATCCCAGCATTTTATCCATCTGTGTAATCTGGCCAATTGAGGGCAGAAACCTTCTGTGAGCCCGTCTGTCGAGGTTCCATATTTTTCTTGTACATATATTCCAGGCTGTTTGGTATTTGTTGATACTGCTGTCATCAAGTGCCCACGATGCAACGCCATACATATGGACACAATAAGTCTGAAAAAGCTTTGTCCTCACATCACTGCTAATTCCATTGTACTTTGACATGATACAATGAAAACGACGTATCATATCCGATCGTTTGAGTTCAACTTCCTTGAACTCCACCAAGTTGTAGCTTAAGATCACACCAAGATGCTTGACTGCACCTGTACTTTGCAACTTGGACTCACTCACAGTTAACTGAATCTCCTTTTACGTTCTGGAAGAACACATACACACCGACTTCTTTGGGTTAAACTGTATGCTGTATTCCAGGCCAAAGTCTGAACATATGTCTACCAGATTTTGAAGACCCTTGCGACTGGGTCACATTAATGTTATGTTGTCAGCATATGACACTGCGCCAACATATTCACTGCCAATATAACAACCTATTCCACTCTCTTGGAGCTTTCTCAACCGTTCGTCAAGGTACAGCGTAAAGAGCACCGGCGATAGTACCCCACCTTGTTTAACGCCATTAGAGCAGCCGAAATAGTTGATGTCATCAAAAATCTGAAACTGGTCAGTAATAATATGTGTTATGTACAAAAGGAGGAAGTGGATTCCAAAGTGCACATAGTATATCCTAATGACAGGAAAAGGACAGTTATGTACAGAAGGATTGGAGAACGCTTAAATAGATGCTGCAGACAGCTTACTTGAGTTTTTAGAAAATCTACACTGTTCCTATACAACAAAATTTTTACAGCGAGGTCATGTTGAGAGGTTGATTAGTGCTCCATTACAGCTCAGCATGTCACCCACTAGTCAGTCGGGGCACATTCAGTTTGTATTCAAGCCAAGATAATTTATAAGGGGCACCAATTCCCTGGAGGCCCGTAAACATGCATCCCAGACAATCATTCATAGAAGATTAAGAAGTAGGGAAATGACATAGTTCTTTTTTGTATGTAAACATACACAGCTAAGCATATGACAGGACACATGAATGAATATTTTCAAAATGCTTTTTTGTGAATGCAAGTGCATGGAGTTAGTTTTTTTGTGACACTTTCTGCATGGTCATATATAGATGTGTGCTTAGTTATAGACCTTTCTCAATATGTTTGAAAAATTATGGAGTATTGTGTGAGAAAAAACAATGATTGGTGCTTGTTCATGATCATGTTGACTCACTATTGCAAACCACAGAAAATTTAACCACTTCCTATTCTTATCTGCACCGGTGTTTCCAACATGTGGCTACTGAAATAAATGGGATTTTCAGATTATGACAAAATTGTTACTGTAGCATTAAATTTATTTAGTTTTCACACTTTTAATTTTGTACAAATACAGTTGATACACATACAGTAATACATCTGTCTCTATAGTATAAATTATTGTCATTAATTTCAATCTTTATGCAATGTCATATCTCTATACTTTGTCACAACTAAAATGAATGAAGACAGACATGCATTAACAGCCTTTTTGAGCATTACGTATTTCATTACAGCTTTTCGGTCATTTATAATTTATAGCATGCAGGTTTTAATCATTTATTTCCATATTTCTTCTGTGACATGAAAATTATATACATCACCGACGCTTTCCAGGAATGAACACTCCAAAGTCTGATTTGTGTCAGGTTCAAGAAGTTTCAGAGCATTGCAATCTTTGAAATCTAGTTGTCAATGTATATCACTCTGAAAAATACTTTAGAGATGGCAATCTGTCTTATTCCTCTATAAATTCCACTTAACTGAAGCATACCATTTGATAGGTGAATACTTCAAGAAACATGTACGACATTGTACGTCCCATAGGGTGATGCAGATTGCACACAAAAAAATAAACTTTTGAATTTTCAATGGGGCACCCCCCAAATATGTTTCAATATATGAAAAAAAAATTCAGTAAAAATTTGAGCCAAATCAGACAAATTTTAGAGGGTGCTACCGCAATTTGAAATATAACATTGTATTGCAATGGGCGAAATCCCAGTTTTATGGGTGCTGGGTGAAGGAAGTTGTCCAACTACTAGAGTGTTGGTAATTTTTTTCTTATTTAAGCTTTCCACTATTCTCATCACAAATCCATTCATATTCTGCTAATATCCGGTCATTTCAGGCCACAGGGCACTCCTAAAGCAACAAATTTTGCCCGATTTTTACAGCATTAAGGTTAGACGCGATATTGAATAACATAACCAGCAATAAAGGTACACAAATATAAGTTACATCATCTTATTAAGCAGGAAAAGAGCTTTCATTTGAATACCAACATAACTATGTTGCTATATTCTACAGTATTACGACAGTGCTTTGAATATTGGGAATTTTCGCAAATAATTGTTAATGACAAATAAGCTAATTCAACGGGGTCAGATGGTCAAAATATAGCAGTGTTGGTATTCAAATTAAAGCTCTTTTCATGCTCCATCTAATGAAGTAACTTTCATTTCTGTGACATTGAAACTCATCATGTTATTAAATACCGCGAATTCGGTATATTTTGACTATTTTATCTTCGTTAGTCTGGTGGTAGCAGCATGGAGAAGTCAAAAATAATCCAAATTTGCATTGATCCGCTGTTCTGACAACCAGACCCAAAAATTATGACTATGCCGCATTGGTTTGGTGCACCGGGTATAGTTGAACTCGCTACATGCCAAATAATTGGATATTTTTGTATTGAATACTAATGTTAATTTTGATGATGCGGTAGCACCCTCTAATTTTTGTCCGATTGAGCTCAAATTTTTACTGAATTTTTTTTTCATACATTGGAACAACTTCAGGGGGTGCCCCATTAACATTTCAAAACTTCACTTTTTTGCATCACCCTAATGTCCCATCGTCCCAATGGCTTATGCTAATTTGGCTTCAGGAAATTGGAAAATTTAGAAAGACTATTAGTCCTCATGAGCTCAGCTACAAGTAGCCTACTGGTGGTAGAAAAACAGGTAAAACCCAGACTGTTCCCAGACATGAAATACATATTTCTTTTTTTTAAATTCTGTATTCATGTTCTTCTCACAACTTAAGGGAAAAAAAACAGAAATAAAAACAAATCCATTCCTTTTAAATCTTTCAAACTCAACAGAAGTCTGTAACTTAAAGACAATTTAGCTGGTAAACCCAACTCAATTTGCAAAGAATCGAAAAGAAGTTTGTCAGTAAAAAATTGAAAAAAGAAGCTGTCAGTTTGGAAGAACATGTTCAGGCACCAGCACAAAACACTAGAGGCTGTAAGGCAGAGCTCTCAGAGGGGCCATCGATTACCTAAGTGAGCTATCTGATTTATCTGCTGTCACTGACCTGTCATTTGCTAATCTCACAATCTATGACACATACTCTAAGAAATTGATAGACATAAGGGAGGTGATCAAGGGAAATAGCTGGGAGGAAGAATAATAGAAGAAAAATAAACTTAAAAATCTGGAGAGAGCTTGAAAGGGAAATGATACAGTTCACAACAGTGCCCCTTGTGTTAATGAAATTTGAGAAAATATGCCCTGTTTTGTCACCAAACATTCTAAAACAATTCAGTTAAAACTACAGAAACTTAAAGAAAAATTTAATTCTAAACTTTTTTTTTGGAAATTTTTTGACATGATGCCCCCCCCCCCCATCTGTGGACCCGCCAACTGATTACTACGGGCTGTAGTTTGTAAAGGACCCAGGTGACCCCCTCTTTTTTTTAAATAAAATTGCTATTTCACACCTCAGCTTGAATATTACCAAGTTTTACTACATTTTTATGGGTAATTTTCATTTTATCACTTCAGCAAAGCCTTTAGTGAATCAGTCGGACACGCCCAAAATGCTGGCCAATGAACAGGCCTTCACACAAGCTATGCAGATGAGGACCATTTCGCCGATTCACACATTTCCGTAAATCGTAGGCGATTGAATCTTAGTGGTAGATAGATCTCATTGAGAGCTTTACAATGATAGGTGTTAGGCCACTGTGGAGTAAAAACTCGCTGCGTAAATTGCCGGTAAACATTTGAAGTGATCAGAAATACTGCACGCTCATTGGCTGAGACGCCCGTGATGTAAAATTATGATAAAATGGAGTCGCAAAGGGATTCGTCTAGGGTAGATTCTCTGGGTGCATTTTATAAGCCCGGAAATTAAAGAAAATGTAATTTTCCCTATGTTTTCAATGTTATTTCCAACGACCAATTAGGGCGCATTAAATTGTCAGTGGTTCCTTAAAAATGCTGGTGACCCCCAAGTTTTATTGGCTCTATGTATTTCTAATAGTCATAGCATGCTTATCACAAAATCTCATTAACTTTTTATGGTTGTATCCGAACTGTATCATTTCCCTTTACATGAAGTATAGTAATTTGTGATTGCAAAAATTAAACGGTTGAAAATAAAGTTGATTATGGAATTAATGCATGTTCTTTTATTTGTTTTGGGTTATCCATCAATTATTTCATGTTATGCAAAATTTCATTTTAAAAAACCCATCATTTTGATGGAATTTAGGCCATTATAATGTTTGCTGTATAAAGATCACCTACTATTCATTGCCTGATAAGAAACACATATCCTAGCAGATAATTTGCAGCTTTGTCATAATTGTAGACTTTCAGCCTGGATGTGTGATCTTTCAAAAACATGTATTCTATAGGAATAAGTGATATATAATAGAACAACTTATGATGTTGATATGGTAATAAATAAAATTATAACATTTCTGATAAAGTTACACATTAAGTCTACAATTATCAAAACCGCCGCATGTAAGCAGGCCTCCATACAGTAGAAGGGAAACTTTCAGATTTGAGATGCTTTTACATTGCAGCTCACTTTGAGCTCAATGCATCTGCATAGGGTATTAAAACCAACAACATGCAGGTACAAAGCAAAAGGAAGAGAAACAGTCTAAACAGAGTGAAGGCTGGACAATAGGAAAATAGATATGCCCAGTGATTGCCCACAGCAGATAAACTCGCAAAGTTGCACAGTTGGTTCTAGGAAAAACAAAAACAGAAACAGACAGGCAGAAACAGATGGGCACCACTGTAACAATTTCAGAATAGGGAATGAAGACTGCTTGAAATCAGCTTTAAAAAAACACATATTATCATCAAGAAGTCCTAGTTGTGCATGAGGAACACCCTGACATTAACCGGAACTGTTACCCAGCACAACAAGCCAAGATATTTACAAAAATCTTCCGCAGAACAAGTGAAGAAACAAACAGATGTCCATGTCCAACTACAGACTGAAATGTGTAAACTGCAGCCAAAGAAGCAAGGTAATATCCACAGCTCCAGATACAAGGTCTCAAACAAATTATGACTTCCTGAATGCTTTTACATGCAGCAAATGGACTCATATGGGCAAGTCATTGAGTTATAACTATAATGGTAAACAAACATGTGTACAGGTATACGAAAAAAAAAACCAATCATGAGTAGATAGAGAAATAGCAAGCGACCCAGGAAAAAACAAGCTGTCTGATTTACAACTTAGACGTGTACACTAGTTAGATAGTCATGACAAGTCACAGGACTTTCAAAGAAAGTTAAAAATATATATATAAGAAATAGAACCCTGATGCAGCAGCTGATACCTTGGGCAAGTAGAAAAAATAAAAAGTCGCAAAACAATATGATGAATAAAAGAAGAAAATAAAAAGAAGCGAAGAAGAGAGAGAATAAAACGTAATTATTATACAAAAATCTAATTTCAAACCATAGAAAGCACAAACAGCAGTGCAAATGACAAAAAAATAAACAGCAACAGCTATATGTGCAAAATGAGAAAAATAAAGGATATTCATTGTTCAACACTATTGAAAATCAGATAATGCGAATTGGACTAAAGTATATGATGAGAAAATAAGCAACATGAAGATTCGAAAGGGAAGGACAAGTGGAGTTTGAAACAAAATTAACATGAAAAAGATATTGAAATATAAAAACTGCAATATGCATATAGCTTTAAAAATATACAAATAGGCACCGTCTAACTAAGATACCCAACCAAAAAACATTACGACCAAGAACACAGTAAAAAAGGGAAAACAAGGTAGTGTATGGCCAGTTGGCCACAGACATAAATTGCACACATTTACCAAGAGAAACAGAAAAGCTACTGCCAAAGAAACACAGTCTGAGATATAGGCAGGAAAACAAGCACCAGATTTATGTCTAAGTCGTAGAGTTAGATAGTCGAGCCAAAACGGCTCAGGAAGGGAGAAATAAATTAGATGGGCCCATAGAGATAAAGAAATAGATAAATTCTAGTTCTGTTTTTATAATTTGCCTTGTCACATAAAGAAGTAGTAGACAACAACAAAAATGAGGTTCCTTTATTGTCTGTGTGTTGTTTTTTCATATCAATATTAACCAGATAGATAATTATTGTGATGGATGGAATTTAGCCTATTCTTCTCAAAGCTTGCCATAATGCCATATGATGATGCAAACTCAAGGCACAAGGCAAGCCAGAAAGATATATTATTATGACATATTTATGTTTCCACACAGTTTGTTTGACCACCAATGTCAAAAATTGCTCTCTGCATAAATGAAGCGTTTGAGAATAAGTATACACAGTAGAATGAAGAGTGTGATGCAGTAAAAAACACCAAGTGATGAAACACAAAATAAAGCATTATGAAAGAAAGTCAAAACTGAGATGAGAGATTCATTTTAAATGAACACTCTTGATCAAAATGCTGGAATAATTTGGATTTTCAAGGTGTCAGGATTTCAAAGTTCTAAAATTGGTGATTGAATGTGTGGAATTGCAAAGATGTTTTCCTCAGACATTAGATTTATGTATAAATGATATCATAAACCATTTTTTGTTGCTGAGAATTATTTGAAAACTTTCTTTGGGTGACCCGAAAAATTGATAAATTTTAGTGAAAAATCATCAAAAATCGCATAGTGGCTCAAAAACACAGACATAAAATTTCAACATACGCAATAAATGCCAACTTAATCTTGATGTGTACAGCCAATAAACATAACAATATCATGTTGAATGTCACATTCGTGACCTCAGCCTTCACTTGACTTGACATGGATACCGCCAATCTGTTTTTTGCTTCTTTTTGCCCAATATGGCCATTCTTTGGTGAAAGTCATCTGCACCTGGTCCAGAGTAGTTGGTTGGACCTCCATCTTGTTTGCAGAATGTTCAAAGACGTCCCTATAATGTTATTTAGGTTCATATCAGCTGAAGTTGCCAATAACAGCAAATTCTCAATTTTCACAGTTTAGAAGGATTTGTGGCGCCCTACAAGCTTGAGCAGTTTTTGGTTTCAAACTTTCAATATTTCACTGAATGTTATGCAACAGTTCCCTTTTGTTTGTTTACAACCACACTGTAAAATATGAATTTTTAGTCAGCTTAGATGATTGAATGAGATATGGTTGCACAATTCCTTTAAGCCAATATAGCTTGTTGTTTTATGTCATGACAATGAAAATATTATCATAACTAAAAAGACAAGCTACTATGTTACCCCAATAAATTTGTGCTATACCATCTCACTTTATCATTTGAAAATTTTGCAGTCCATGTGATAAAAACTTGGCAAAAATAAATGGACTACACAGACAGCAGCACTCAAAAGTTCTCAGAAAGAAGCAAGAACAATATTAGAACAAAGGCCAGCCATTTTCAATGGCTGCCAAAGTGGTGAATAAGATTTAATGGCTTGAAAGCAAAACGAAGTTAGTTCCAAAGGTCTGCTAAACATTAAGCTTCAAAACAGCTTTTCCTTTGCACTTCGACGACAATGGTTCACTGGCTTACCTTATCTTTATTTACTTGTACTAAAGCAAATCAGATAAAATGTTAACTTCCAATATGTCTTCTATATTACCTTATTATTTTCAGAATGTCGTTATTTCATGGATATAATTCGTTTGAGCAATTATAGTTTATCTTATTGGCTTAGTCAGTCTCAACAAACTTCACAATTACACCCTTAGCATGCCTATTAAAGCTGAACCTTTCGCACCTCCTCAGGGAGCATGCACCAGTGTGCAGTAAATTTCACATCACTTCTTAGTCAAGCATCATGGAATCGCTGTCACTTCCTATTGCTATGTACCCATTTACACCTTGACGGAGCAGAGCAAAGAGTCTTGGAGGAGCTGCCCAGTTCCTCCATTCTGTGGTTGGGAATCGAACCTGCAATGTCTCAGTTAGCAAGCGAGAACCTCATCCACTTGGCTGTGGCACCTCCATGTTTGATTTTGTTTTGTTGACTAGAATATGATAAAGATTCATTGTCAATTTG
This sequence comes from Platynereis dumerilii, assembly GCA_026936325.1. Lineage (NCBI taxonomy): Eukaryota > Metazoa > Annelida > Polychaeta > Phyllodocida > Nereididae > Platynereis > Platynereis dumerilii. Next base: position 57,167,027 of record JAPTHN010000002.1, read on the forward strand.
GTCAGCTGGACTTTTGCTGTATAATGGCAGTGATGCTAGTCAAGAGTATGAGTTAGTGTAGAACACAGCTGTGTCGTGGTCAACAATATTGAGGTGATGCAGAAAAGATATGCCGTCTAGCTTTAGAAAAGAATAAGCTTAATGCCATAATTATTTCCAGATCGTATAGTAAGTAATACACACATGATTCATTCCAAACCAATAGAGTTTTAATGGATACATGATTCCATGCCAGTTGATGTAACACGTGAATGTGCCATATCGTGAAATAAATATATTTGAGACAGGGTGGTCTGGGGGGGGGGGTCACGGTGTTTTTCTGCACTCACGGGCCCGGTCCGCTTCATTAAATTTTCTTCAAAAAGGTAGGCTACATTTAATCTCAATGGTCTAGGGGGCCCCCTATAGGACCCTCCTGTATCCACCACTGGTTATATTAAGCAGCAGATACATGATTCTTTCCAAACCAATACAGAAGTTTACAAGATAGACGCATATTGTTTTCCAAGCCAAAAGAGTTTTAAAAGCAATGAATATATAGTCCTTTTCAAACTAAGAGGTTAAGCAATAAATGCAAAAGCCTCTTTAAACCAATGCATAAATGGATCCATAACTTCCGCATACCTAAATAGGGAGGTTAGCAACAGAACCGTTATTTGTTAAAAGCATAGCCTATTTTGATTTAAGCAATACAGTCGTACAGAAGCCTCTGCTTTTATCCTTGTATACCTTGTGATTGATTTAATACGACGTTAAATAAAATTTTACCTACCTACCTACAGTGTATGTATTTTTCAAAACTATTCAATTAAGACAATAAAAACTCTTCATTTATAGGAACTTCTGAGGAAATAACATAAAAGCTTGCCTCAAAACTGAGTTAGCCTCGATTCCAAAAATGGCTCTTTTCATATTAAAGAGTAATGTAAGGTGCTTTGTATTGGCATTGATTTATTAATGACCAAGAGATACAGAGAGAAACTATTCCGATATGAGTCCAAGTTCTGTAATGAACAAAGCGGATCCCGACCATTGTGTTGTGGGACTATTCAACTAGGCATGGACTTCCTCTGACATGCGTTAGGCACTAGAACAGAACCCTGCTGGTCCGCAGCCAACCTTGTTCAGTGGCAGCCAACGTGGAAAAGATTTGCTGGCTTGAAAGAAACAGACTTCCTCTAGGTGACGTAGACTTCGTGCAGGGGTCGGCAGTGAATGGGCCACACAAATTGCTATTGATGCCAAGGTGTACTTCTGCATGGCTCATTTGTGGCGAGCAAGGTCACAGGCCAATCCTCAAGGTCAAGAATTAAGTGAGTAGAGACAGGCCTCTGGCCAACGTTCAAGCAGTCACGATATCTTAGCACTGGATCAAATTCCATCACAAAGCTAAACTGCTCGCCACGATAAATAAGCCAGGTACGCTGTGTATCACAAGGTTTAGACCAAAGTTCAGATCACTTTTTTGGCCAAATTACCTCAAAGGGCCTGATTAGCTGGAGGATATAACGTGACAGAGTTTGTAAAGTTGTCAGGCCATTCAATTATTGATCATCGATCCAGTAATTAGCTCCATGGTACTACCTCCAAAATCCTTAAGTCAGCGATGGCTCAACTCCTTAGCCTGGCTAACATATAAAATAATCAGTTTATATGGGATGGCTTGATAGCATTATTTTATGTTGCACCCATTCAGGATAACCTCTGTTCGCCTCGTCTCACAGCTAATGAATCACTGTCATAATTAAGAAGCAGTATGTTGTGAATATAAATGTGTTATAATTATGCTGAACTGTGGCCAAAATCACTTGATCTTATTATGTTTTCATACACTGTACAGTGTGCAACTAGGAGGTCTTGGCTCAATCTCAGCTCTTGGTTACAGCAATTCAATTTTAATAAGTATGAGTTGCTTTCTAATTTCTATGGCCTTTTACATTATTCTGATTGGTCCATCAAATAGCGCAACCATTCTGATTGTAGTCACATGCTATGTGACAATTTATTGAAATTACTGTGAGATGATGCAATTCATCGATTGCTATCACCTTCATGATATACGCTCGGTGCTCTAAATCACATAAATCATAGAAATACAGGACCTAAAGTGTTCGTAAGCTCACTGCCCCAAACGCTGAAATGATTAATCGCGCAATTGACTCGCTGCGGCCCTGATGAAATGGAGGTGTGTTCGACGTCAAGGTTGATAGGAGACCTGACCTCATTAATTGCTTTGCTCAGAGGGTATCAATTATTCTAATGCAATCTCTAAGTAGATAAAGGGATCTATGCATCTCCCTCAATATGGCTTTCCACTCCCTACTGAAACTGATAGTGACAGCTGCTCTGTATTATATATGCGGACAGCCGCGCTGAAGCCATTTGCTCGCTTTTGTGTAATTTGAAGCGAATCCCATTTCCAGGAACAAATTTTCAGAACCACATATATATTTATCACGATAGCATGTTTCATGATCACATCTTTCATGGTCTTTATATTTACTATATACATGATTGAATATTACGTGATCACAAACATGAAGGAAATGTAATTAATGACATGACATAAAAGAACTGACATTCAGGTATATTTGGGGCAGCACAATTTAATGAAAGATATTCATTATCAATGTTTCTTATCAATCTTACCTACATTTGTCAACATAATTATACTACAACCTGCATGTACTGGAAATGTTGCTATTGTTAATAGGGTACAAAGCAAATATTTGTCTACCTTGAAACCAAATCTCTGGAATGTAGGAACTGTAGGATAATATATTAGGGCTTTCATCCAGAAGTTTACCAACACAATATTGATTAAACATGCCAATAAGAAAAGAAAAAAAGGACTACTGTATGTGATCGATGGATTTTCCTTGTTACATGGTTGTTTTGATCATGGAAAATTAAACACAAAGTCCTCAGATGCAATGATCAATATTTATGACTAATTAGACATGGTCAAAAGAGATAATACTTCAATTTGGTTAGGCTTTAGATGCCTCAGAATGACTATATTGAGCCCATCATTTCAATGGTTTTATCCCGCGATCTTAATTAAGGGAAGTCAATATGAGTCCGAATGATAGCAATGCAATCAGTCAAAACCTCTCTGTTAAAGCAGCATCGCAGACATTTCTGTACTAATCTAGCTGTTGGTAATACATTTCTCCCAGTCTGCAGATATTGTCATATTAAACATAGAATTAACGTTATATTGCCAAATTTTGGAATGGAGATTAGATAATTCATTAGTAAATTAATTAAGGCATGGCGATTATTGGGATTAGCTAATGGAGATAGTATAGCAACCAGATTAACTGTTTACTTGCTAATTGTCATTCTTTTAAGGCCAAATAAATATCACATGTTATCAGTTTGGCATGAATGCCTGGATTTATCAAATAGCAAAACAGTTGGATTTACTGCCTGTGATTTTTCTTTTCCTAGATCAATTAAAAGATGTGGCAAAGCAAAAATGAATATTTGAAAATGACATTTACAGTTTTACCAATCCAACTGTATTTTGGTTGCCAATAACTCTTATTCTTCTATGATTATTCTGAATTATAATACTAAATTATTTCAATAAATAATCATTCAGTCCTAATCGATTCATTTCAATTTTACCAGTACATATTTTCAGCAATCTCTCCTTTACATTGCATGCCAACAGAGTGCAGTGTTGGAAAACTAGAAGAGTAGGAGTGGCAAATGCTCCAGAGAGCAAAATACTGGGGCTGTAAAATACTTTAGCTGCAGTTTTGACATTGGAGAGCAAGCAGGGGCTGCCACATCGACCTGATCCTCAGGCAAGTGGCATGTACAATTTCCTGTTGATTTATTTCAGCTGGGCCCAGGCCAAATGAGGGTGTTCAACTGGCCAAACCTGTCATTGCCATTCCCTCTACATCAGTCATCAGCCCAGCCCGAATCATGGCTAATGCAATTAATAACAATTAGGACCTTTTCCGAGTCATTTCCACCAATTATACATCGTTGGGAGGATTTCGAGCATTGTTCAGGGTTTGCTCTGAAATTAAACTTACTGCACGGTGATGCGATTGATTTCAGATATTTTTATTTCTGCAGGACGTTATCGATCTTAAACCCGGAACTTTATTCCCTGGCCGGTCCAACATAATGGTGAGACGATGAGGTATGGAGTCAACTACAAGGTTCTGGTTGTTCTCATGCGAGGACCCTTCAACCAATTAACCTGCCTTCTTATCGCAACGGCATTCAAACTGTTGAAAAGTCAATATCTCCCTGTAAACTATAAAGCTAGGCTAATAATCTAAAACTACACTATTTTATACATATAAATTATATAACTCCTTCACTCTTGATGTTTTCAATAATGATATTATTGAGCAATGACGGCAGTTCAAATACGCGCATAAGACATTCTGACAGGCAATTTTAAAAGATTAAGGAGGAGAACCACTCCCTTTGGGTCACCTTAATTTGCTTTCCCGAACTGTGTTTCACATCATACTGTTTGCCTCAGGCAGTAGGTCATACTTGATATAAATAAGCAAGCTTATTGAACTTCCAATTGCATTGTTCATTGAGGATATGGAATGCCTGAAGGTTGACTCAGTTGAGTGCAGGTTCAAAATCAACTTTAGGCTTTCTATAAAGGTATCGTGCAGTCAGCACATACCATTTGCTGTGGCGATGATATCTGGAATGGCTGCCTTATGAATATGCATTACCACAGCTCTGTAGATTCAAATTCGCTTATTCAATCATCAAATACATGTAGAGAATTCATCCCATTAATTCACTCTAAGAAATGCAGGCTTTTTAGTTTTTACCATATTAAAAACCAAAACAAGAAGTAATACATAGTCCAGGCTCGAAAACCTATGTAAGAAGGCTAAAATTAATTAGTATCCTTATACTTAATTTAGGCTTATGTATCTGGATAGCTGTCAGGAAAAATGCTTCAAAAATCGAATTACTTTCTGGTTTGAAGATGAAGTTTTCCATTTTGACTAATTATTCACTATGTTTTTCATGTGTCTTTCTTCCACAAAGTTTGGTGAAAAAAGATGCTGATTTTGCAAATGATTCAGTTATAGTTTGGTCTAATGAGAAAATGATGTCATCACCATTATACCAGAAACCACTTATAGTAATTAACGATCATTCCTTATCCTCCTTGATATGCTGTCAAATCCTTTGTAAATATTTTAATCATTCTTAAACACTGCCAACATTCACTTTATATCTTGGAGATGATAAATAAATTGAAAGATCGGTGTTTCGTAATGTTTCTCACTACTGTTTATAATTCACAACTCACATTAAGTTTGGGCATAATATAAATATATTTATACCATAATCGCTGATAAATCCTTCAATATTCCCGTGGTATATATCACGATATACCACATATATTTGGTTGTCACATGACAAGTAGTGATGTCACAATGCACAAACACTGCATGTGCCAATCAGAGGCCAGCATTTGAATCATGACTTCACAACAGAAGCCATTCAGCCTCACTTTGGAGTTTCCAGGAGCTTTGTGGCATGAACACAATTTAAACTTGACACCTGAATATCGATGTTAAAAAAAAAGTGATTAATTTTACAAAATAAAGATAATTTTTATGACCACTTTGGTGTCTTTGTTACCAAATAGAGGATTTTTTTATGAATCTGTCTTCATCTTCAAAAACAGGATAATCCACTGAAACAGCGAAACATGGTATAAATTACTTATACCTATGGGTGGGTCATTCCACACTCAGAATCCACAGTAACTGAGTCTTTTGTGTCACTCAAGCTGTTTGCAGCAAAATCATAATTTTTGGATTTTGTTTCTAATCATATGCCTTTCCCCTCTTTTAACGAAGTTATTTTCATTGTTTAATTGAAATTATCAGCTACTGCTTATATTGTGCACCCTTAACAATATCTGAAATATATCCAAATAGCGATGTCACAAAAAATTCTTCTTTCAATTAGCATACGTTTTTAACCATGTCAAATCAATGTAAAAATCTGTGGTGGGTCTAAATCCCATGACACCAACTCCACATATGTATATCCCGAGACCGACTGAATTTTTCCTTTACTGTGTACACTGTGGAAAACAAAATGACCTTGTCACCAGAAAACATGTCACTGGTGTTACTCATTAAATAAAGCATGGCTGTAAAAGGAATGCTCCCTTCTATCTTTGGTCTAATGTACCAGGGTGCTTCTTCTGATGGACAGGCATCCATGATAACTGCAAATTTTGGCATTTATATGTTTTTAGCATGCAGGGTGGCTCTACAGTGAGTTGAAATTAAGAGTATTCTTTTTTGGTGTCACTGGTGTTACCCTCAAAAAATGGTCTATAATTCTAGAATTTTTAAAAACTTCCTCAGACATAGGATATGTCCTGTTTACAGAGATCAATCTTTGGCAACACCTTTTCAAATCATTGCATCACTGTGGGAGCAATTGGTATTGCAGAGCAAATTGTCACTGGTGTTACCGTCACTGGTGTTACTCAAAAATGTTTAACACTGGTGTTCAATCGTAACACCAATAGTGACAGAAAATCCAATGAAATTCATATTTTAATGGAAAATATTTCAAACTATCATTAATTTGGTAACTGATTTTACTTTGAGTCAATTGTGTTTCTTCACTTGTACTGCAACACCAGTGACAGTTTTGTCTTAGCTATTGTGGAATGACCCGGGTATATTTGTGGTATACGGGATATATACAGCCTTGGTGGTAAATATATTCCTCGGGCTACACCCTCGGGTTATATTTACCACCTCGGCTGTATATATCTCCGTATACCACATATACCCATCGTATAACTACTATATACATATATAGGCTGACGATGACAACCTTAAATTCTGAAAGTGGTGTGATATGCTGCTCAAATGAGATTCACATGTGTTGGCACTTGCACGAGAATGATGAGATGCAAAGATGAGCTCCTCATATGGGAGCTCACCTCTGTTGGAGAAGCAGCTTCCCTTGATGGAATTGCTGCAATGACACAACACAGCAGAGGCTGAGCAAGAGCTGAGCATGAGCAAGAGAAAAAGCTGAAGCTAGGGCCTGAGCAATGAGCAGTGGTCTGAGCTGCAGTAGCAGTATGCAAAGGCTGAGAGGCATGTCATCAGCATTCAGGGCACACATGCCTTTATACATTTAGTCAGTGTAGTGGCCAGCTGCCTGATGCTATGGGAATTTGCATCTGCAGGGACCAGACAATTCGTTTCTCAGTCATAAGACACTAATGAAGAGCAGGCACAAAACTCGCCCGGACAAACTCTATGCCCCTCCATCCACCACTATATTGGCATTTAGAAACACGATTTCCAGCCGAGCGCGGCCAATTCACTCCCAATATGCTTGCAATTGCCAGAGATGTCCAACAACAAATCTCAGCCAAGTAGGAGTCAGGCTCCACAACAAGGCAACTCACATTCCTAATGGCAATTATTGTAAGGTTGACACACTTTGAGAAATAATTAGAAAATAGATAGATATGGTAAGAGTAGGACTCCTAGCCCGGTTCAGGGCGCTCACAATGGTTGATTGATAAGTGAGGGAGAGATCGAGAGTCATAAAACTGTCACACATTTACCGCATGTGAGGGATCTTTTATTTGGCCAGCACAGACACTGATACAAGGGAGACACTGATACAAGGTGAAAGATATATCCGACCTAAATACTTCAGGTTTTACATCAGTTTCTGTTATTTTGTCATGTGATGTGCTTGTCAGAAACACTATCAGGAATCAGGCAATTGAGTTGTATCCAAGATTTATGCACCTGGGGAAACAATTAGGGGAAAGCTAAATCTTGGGATTGTATGAGATGAAAAGGTGAAGTTTGAATTTCTACACGTCTACTGAATTGTAACGAGGCTTGCAGTAGATGAGTTACAATTAAGTTCTTACAGAAGTGCACTGGAATGTTCCTTGTTGGTCATATATTAATTCTTGCCATACTCTTTTGTGTTACTCATAAATAGTTATTGACATCATATCCTATACTTGCAATGCTATCAAAACAAGTCACTGAATGAGTCACACCACTCATACTGAGGTCTCAATTTACTCAATAACAAATTGACAGTTCATTTAGTTCAGTAAGCTGAAGTATACATGGATTTCTTGATAATTGATAATGGCAAACAATTTGTTCTTCCAATAACCCTCTGTGCATGTCAGACGAAAGGTATTATTAATATAAAGGACATTTCAAATATTTTTCATCAAAATGGAATCTCAATAACACGATTGAAGGCAATGCTTGGTACATTTATTTTCCTTTATCAATGAAATGCAGGATTTTAAAGGAAAAAATACATGAAAATCTTTGTCATTAGCTTGCCTTCACTTTTGAACCTTTTTGGAAATGGAATTAATGCACTGAAAGCCTTTACCACTCTCTTATTAGATTCTTTAAGGAAGGCGTTATTTCAGTGCCTTAGTTTCTGTTCAGTACAGCTGACAGAATACATTATACCATGAAGCTTTAGAGCAGTTTTTTTTATATTGAAAGCAATATATGCCATAGCAGTTTAAGGGTTTCTCACTGCCCCTTGAAGTCGATATATGCTCTTGATAGCTGTCAAACTTCTTGAAGGAGAGGGTTAGCTCATGACCTAAAAATTAGCCTCTTCTGTCTAGAGAGCTGATTGGGAAGCAGGCAAGAAGTTTAGGGAAGTGACTAATACATAGGAGGGTTGAGTGGAAGACTGCGGGATGTAGGGAGTGGAGTGCATTATGAATTCTATACAGCTTCATACAAGCGGAAGTGAATAGAAATCATTGCAGAGACAGTATTCACTTCAGGCAAAGGCATCAGGAATCAGCCATACCACTGCTTAAGGCAATTTCCTCTGGTAGACTGGAGATGCACTCATGCTTTTTAATCAACAAGGTTTCCCCTACAAATGGCAGAGAGGGCTCAATCACTTCATACAAATCCGATTTCTCTATGTAAGATCTGGATCGCGAAAGTTGCTTTTATCTTGGTTACAACGACACTCAAATGAAATTGAAACAAATCTGTCTTCCTTGTGGGTGATGACAAGCAGCTTGAGTCTTCATTCCCAAAGTGCATATAAGAGAGCCTTGGGATGAATTATGGAAAGGCAGAAATAATGTGCCATTTACTGTATTATACGGGTTTTGATAGATCACTCGCCATTGCATATTTCATTGTTTAGAACACACACTCAAGTGATCTTTCTAGACAAAGTAAGACATTTGGTTTTCCTCACTGCTGGTAGAATGCTCTATCATGATTCGCACATCTAATCAAGGCTGTGAAGTTGCCGGAGCTGTGATAGCTTGTCAGGATGACATAGGGCGATGCATGTCTCACTTAACCTTACATCCCATACTTTTTGGAATCTTTTGAGAATAGACCAGCAAACGGTCAGTGTTGGTTTTCAGGCATACAAATTTAATGTCCCTTTGTCCACAAATATATATGAGGGGCTTTCCAAAAGTTCTGTCACACTTGTCATAGCTTTTGATATACATGTATTATACAATGGTACATGAAATTTGAGTCAATTTATATTTAGGTAACACGCAATTGATTTGTAAAATATCAAATTCTAGAAAAAAAACAAGTTTGTTGCCGTGGAAACCTAGAGCTGTGGAATGCGGCCCAGATTTTGTAGTACCTTCTTGGTATTAGCTCAACAAATGTCCAGTGTAACTGGCTTCATTAAATAAATCAAAACATATCAATATTTTTTTCTTATAACAAGCAAAAGGCTTTTTGTGAAGTACAGAAAAACAATTGGAGCAATATCAATGAACATATTTTAGTCATTTCATTCTGTAACATCTGTTTTCCATGAGGTGAGAAACGTTCTGATTGGTAAATGAGATCACAGACTCTATGAAATTCATATAAGTTGCTTTCAAAATTTGACAGAGAGAGTAGGAACCTTCTTTGTAATATTTAATAAATAAAAACACAAAGAAGATAGTATGAATAATAAAACCATCTGAACCGTGTATAGGCGTTTTTGAAGGAATAGAAGAAATATCAGAGAATCCAAGAACCAGAAAATGCATTAATCTGGAACTGTCCTCAACCTGAAGACCAAGAGACACGCTTTTAAAATGAATTTAAAATATGAAGAAACACTAATGTACCCCCGATTGATCACTTAGAGAAGTTGTGATGCTGGTTTTCAACCTGTTTTCAGTTGAAAATCTCTCAAAATGATTAAACGTTTTGACAAAACATCTGTGTCACTGTCTGTTTTTGTGCCAAGGACCGCATTTCAAGACGTCCAGTTTCCATGGCAACAAAATCAACCATTATTTTTATTTCTATGATCAGATTTTTGGGGGATCAATTGCAAATTACCTCATTACTAACTCAACCAAATATCATGTGCCTGCATAAATATTGCTGAAGTTATGGCCAGCTGGACAGAACTCTTGGAAAACCCCTCATGTATGTTTTGTTAGTGTTGTCTGTATCAGACAAGAATGCTTAAGTTTCGGAACTCAAAATGACATTACACTGCACCTTAAAGTTGAAATCTCCGGATCCCCCAAGATCATGTCAAGCTGCCCTCTTCCAGAAAGGCTGAAAAAGACTTAGTTATGTCACTTTTTCCAGGAACAGTCTCCTTGGTGTGGTCATCCGCTCATAAAAAAAGGTAGAAACAAAGAGAGTTGATGACCTGTCACTCAGGAAACAGCAGCCATGACTTGTGTTCAGCCTTTGTTAGCCGGAGCCTCTCCTCTGTATACGTTGTGTGTATATTGCAATGTGCCTGTATCAAGGGACAGTGGTAAACTTGTTGGTGTGTGGGAGCAATATTGTACCTAGCCTGTGTGACAGGTGGAAGTGGACTAAAAGGTGCTACTTATGTTGATTAAATTAGTGAGGGAAAAAGGACGGAGTTTTTTTTCTAAAGAGAGCGACTGTGTATCGTATCTTTTTTGTGACTCCTATGCCCTTTATGGGCCTGATGCTTCGGCACATGTAAATATAGACTTTCCAACTCTAACTCTAACTCTGTGATAGGAGCCTTGTTGGGTCCAACATGCGGCGATTACCATGGTTGACCAGTGTCGTACATCATCAAAATTCATCTTCCTAAATTATATCCAGTCAGATTGGTACCTTCTCGCTTTCTCTGACTCCATACCAATCAGATTCAGGTGGCTGTGGCCTTACCCATTGCCTCTGTATCGATATCGTGGAAAACGTCAAATGAATAAAGTAGGGTGTGCTTCACAAGAAACCACTACCATCTCCTGGAATATTGCTTGTGTTGCTGCATCATCAGAATGGAAGAGATTCTGTCCAGACCTATAATGAATCAAGGTCTATAAATTATTGGTTGCCGCCCTCTTTTTTACATCACCTAAACATGGGAGTCAGCCTATGACCCTGCTATCCATAGATATGCCTGCCAGCTGCATGGGCAGGTGTCAAAACTGGCGCACAACTTTGCCAGTGAAAGATGAGCCCATTACATGCAAATCAATGGCTTCCCGTTTGCAATCTCCTCCTCCTATGAGATTGTTTCATGTTACAAAAAGAGCTGTGCTCCCTGTATCAATTGTCTGCCTTAGCAGTCCATGCAAAACGCCTCCACCACAGACAGCATGACCTTAGTGGATACCTGAGGCTCCTGGCTGACGACAGAACGTAAATTATACCCACGAGAATGCTTTTAGCATGAGTCGTTTGTGGAGCATCACTGTATAAAAATAAGGTTGTTATTATATATAGAGCACATGAATTAAGATTATTGAAAAAAAAGGTTGTTAACCATATCACACTAACCTACTATAACATTCTTCAGAGAAACTGGCTATAGATATGTTTGCCACATAATTTACCTTTTCTCATTAAAATCAACGCAGAATTTGATGAACGTCAATCAAGCGTTAAGATGCCATCCTGTCCTTCAAATGGCCAGTATCTATCTTACTATTTATCTATTGTATAAATTGGGTCAATTGAGTTTGGGCCATTCCATGCCAAATGGACCAAAAAGGAGACATTTTCCCACATCATGTCTTCCAATTTTGATGAAATTTTAATATAACTTACATCCACATGAGTAATGAAAAGTTGTATAATATTTCTTTCATATTCCAAGTTTTCAGAATTTGATAGCATCTTGAAAATTTTGAGATTTTGACGAAAAATACTAAGCGCTCCTTTACTTATCTTTTGTTCAGGTAGCTGAAGTCAAATTTTCCAAGATATTGTCATAAGTTTGGGCACATGTCATGCTGAGATACAGAGCTTGATGCTTCCCAAGCATAATGCAGATGGTGGCTTTGCCTTTTGTGCACCAGCTCATTGAAATTGGTTCATTTTTGCCAAAATTTCACAAATTGCCGGTATTTGATATTTTTTTACCCAAAGACCAATGGATCAATATCCATGAAAATTTGTGAAAATGAGGCTATTGTGAAGTACTACTAGTAAAAAAATTAATTTTAGTATTTGAACTGGGTCACTTTCAGAAATTGTGGCAGGCTTATCTATATTTATACCAAATGTGTTATTATTTGCCACATGCCTTTTTTTGCTAGTAGTACTTGATAATAGGTTCATTTCCACGAAGTTTTATTGATATTGAACCATTGACCATTGAGTATAAAAATAACAAAGACCGACAATTTGTGAAATTTTTGCAAAAACGAACAAATTTCAATATTTAATTCCAGAATAATGAAAAATATCACCTTCACTATTTTAACAGAAATGCTTCATGACCATGTAAGCTAACTAAAAAAAAATTTAAACTTTCTATCACCTGTCCCACACGGTCATTTTGGCACTTGAAATTTGTCAATTTCAAAAATTATGGAGGGCTTATCTTCATTTATACAAAAAATATTATTGTTAGCCATATGTTAATTTTTTTACTAGTAGTAATTCACAATAGCCTCATTTTCACAAATTTTCATGGATATTGATCCATTGGTCTTTGGGTAAAAAAATATCAAATACCGGCAATTTGTGAAATTTTGGCAAAAATGAACCAATTTCAATGAGCTGGTGTTACAGCCGATAGTTCTACATGCCCAATTTGCAAATCAGGCTGCCTTTTCATGCCAGACACTAAAATAGGTTTTTGTCAGAATATCTACTCCCCTGACCATGCTTTACCAATATCCCTAACAAAATATCCAAAAAAATCAACCAAGCCAAATTTTCTACTGATCTTTTCCAAAAGTTCTAATGTGCTACGTTAGAAACTTTGTCACAATATATTTGACAGCCATCTCTTCTACATCAAATAGTCACCAAATAGTGTCTCATGGTTAGGAACTATTTGGGACACTATTTCGTTTGATCTTTGGGCTGTCATGGACTGCCATCTCTTCTACGACACAAGAGGGCATTGAAAATCGCGATCTGTTACGCTTATAGAAACGGCCTTTTTGACTGCTTAAAAAAATTGTAGATGAATTCTGAAAAGCAGATGAGAAAATTAAAGTGTTGACTGAGGTATCTCCCAACTTTCATAATTTTCCTATACACCGTTTTTGAGTTTCAGGCATCTGAACATTGCATGTTTTGCAAAAATGTTAGCAGCATGACGCAAATGAAAATCGCGATCTTTTATGTTTATAGAAACGGCCTTTTTGACTGCTTAAAAAATCGTAGATGCATTCTGAAAAACAGGTGATAATATTCAAGTGTTGATTAAAATATCTCCTAACTTTCGTAATTTTCCTATACATAGTATTTGAGTTTCAGGCCTCTGAACATTGCATGTTTTGAAAAAAGTTAGCAGCAGGACACTAATGAAAATCGCGATCTTTTATGTTTATAGAAACGGCCTTATTGACTGCCTAAAAAAATCGTAGATGAATCCTGAAAATCATTTGATAAAATTCAGGTGTTGAATGAAATATTTCCCAACTTTCATAATTTTCCTATTCATAGTATTCGAGTCTCAGGTCTCTGAACATTGTATGTTTTGTAAAAAAGGTAGCAGCATGACGCACATGAAAATCGCGATCTGTTATGTTTTCAGAAACGGCCTTATTGACTGCTCAATAAAATCGTAGATAAATTCTGAAAATCAGGTGATAAAATTCAGGTATTTACTGAAATATTTTCCAACTTTCATAATTTTCCTGCTCATGGTATTTGAGTGTCAGGTTTTTGAACATTGTATGTTTTGCAAAAAAGTTAGCAGCATGACGCACGTGAAAATCGCGATATTTTATGTTTAAAAAAATGGCCTTATTGACTCCTAAAAAAATTGTAGATGAATTCTGAAAATCAGGTAGGAAAATTCAGGTATTGACTGACATATCCCCAAAGTTTCATAATTTTCCTGCTAGCCATAAGCGAGTGTCAGGGCTGCAAACATCACACGTTTTTCCTGAAAAAGAACAGCAACTCTACTGCATAGCATGGTAACGTCACAATAGGACCCAGAGAATAATTGGCAGCAGCAGCCAAAGTACCATACGGTCAGCCAAAGCTTCAGATGGTATAAGGCAAAGCATCTGATGGAATATCATCTGATGAAAAAGGGTCTGATGAAATATCCAAATAGCATCTTGGGGGATATTTGATCTTTTCAAATATCCTCATAGTGCTATTTGGAATATCCAAAGTCTCTTGAAAAGCACTTTTTGCTATTAGACACAATGGCAGTAGAGACATTGTCACAAGCAGCTGGTGCACATAAGGCAAAGCCACCATCTACATTATGCTTGAGACACATTAAGTTCTATATCTCAGCATGACAAGTGCCAAATATTTTGACAATATCTTTGAAAATGTGGCTTCAGCTGTCTTAAAAAAATCATGCAAAGCAGCACTTAACATTTTTCGTCATAATCTCAAAATTTTCAAGATGCTCTCAAATTCTAAATACTTGGAATATGACAGAAATATTGTACAACTTTTCATTGCACATGTGGATGTAAGTTGTGTTAAAATTTCATCAAAATCTAAAGACATGATGTGGGAGCTCTTGGTCCATTTGGCATGGAATGGCCCGTTTGGGAACAACTGTGGCACCTCAGTAATGGCTCTTGGGAGCCTCAGAGGGGTCCCTATGATATGATGAGACAAATAAATTATCTGAACCTGAATCTGAATCTTGCGGTCAAAAGAAAAAGATTAAAAAAATTAAATTTACAAAAAATGTTGCAACTTTGGAAAGAAGGAAGGAATCTGTCTATCAAGCAAAAACACAAGCTGTTACAAAGACACTTTATAAATGCCATGTCGAATAACTGGCCGATGCAATTAGACAACCCTTTAAGCATCTAAGTATGAGTGGATAACAGTGAAAATGGTAATTAATTGTAACAATGAACATGATCTCGGAATTCCTCCGTCTACCTATTTTGCCCTCCTGTTTCCTCTCCACTCCACTTCTCCTTACCACTGCTTTGGCTCCTAAACACAACTTTACCCCATACTACGAACTCTATTAAGGCAGCAGGCAAAATAACTGAAATTGGCAAAGGACACAACATCAAAGAAACAAATTACAATGGGAATGTAAATTTAATATAATATTAAAAGGTAGTTTAAAGTAGGTAAATGTAGGAAGTGATTCGGGGGGAGCCGTGGCTTGTTCTACTTTCCTGCTTGGTAGTTGTATTTAATTTTGTGTTATACTATATGGTTTGATCAAATGGCAATATTTAGTAAGAGCGCTCAGTTTTTTCAATCAAATGGCTCAATAGAGTTTCTTGCTGCCTCTCAAAGTTGATACATTATGCTCTTGATAGCTCTGAATCTCCTTGTGGGAGAGGGGTAGCTCATGACCTAAAATCGACCTCTTCTCTCAAAAGAGCTGCCTGGGAACAGACCATCAGGTCTGGGAAGTGACTTATAAATGGGAAGGTTGAGTAGTAGTCTGCCGGAAAGAGGGAGTGGAGTGCACTATGAAGTCTATACAGCTTCTTACAAGCGGAAGTGAATAGAAGCCATTGCAGAGACAGTATTCACTCTGGGCAAATGCATCAGGAATCAGCCGTCCCAGGGCTTAAGGAAAATTCCAGTGGCTAAATGGAGATGCACCCCTACAAATGGCAGAGAGGGCTCAATCATTTCATACAAATCTGATTTGTTTGATATGTAAGTCTTTGTCAGTTCTTGAACGGGCCAAATGCCTTTATCTTGGCTACAAAGACACTTGAATGAAATAGAATGAAATTGAAACAAATCTGTCTTCCTTGTGGATGGCATAAAGCAGATTGAGAGTTTGTTACCAAACAGCATGTAAAAGAGGAATTATTAAAAAGGGCAAAAAATACATGTCGTATGTCACTATGTTTCATTGCACAGGTTTTGACAGATCACTAGAATGTCTCACATGATTTGGGCATATAATTAAGCCTGTAAAGTTGCCAGGGCTGTTTGATGTACATTTTACCCAGCCCCATTTCCGATATTTAATGCAATGTGGTTTGAATAGATGGGCAACACGACTCTAGTGTTAGTTTTCAGGCATACAAAGTTAATGACGTTCGTCCGCTGGTATGTATGCATTCTGCTTAGTCTTGGTTCAATCTTATTTCAGCAAATAATGACGTCATAATGCACCTTAATACAAAGTCTTCGTGCAGAGCACAACAGTCTGACATTAGCATCAGTTGAGGTCACTGTCTACCTGCCCTATTCGGAGGCTATTCCAATGTGGCGGAAAGAGGTGTAGCTGTAGAATTTTAGCCCCAGGAAGGCTCACCATGGTGTGGCCATCCGCTCATATAAAAAAGTAGCAACAAAGCGAGGTGCAAAGCCTGGTGACCTATCACTCAGGAAACAGCAGTCATGACTCGCGCTCAGCCTTTGGTAGTCAGGGCCTCGTCTTAGTGTACACTGTGTTAAACTCATTGGTGTATAGGAACAAAATTGTGCCTAAGCTGTGTGACGGATGAAAGTAGACTAAAAGGTGCTACTTATGCTGATTAAATCAGAGAGGGAACAAGGAGTTTGTTTCTAGAGAGTGATATTGTGATAGGAGTCAGGCAGGGCCCTACTTGCGGGGCTTACCATTGCCGACCAGTATCATACATCATCAAACTTCATCTTGCCAAATGATACTCAATCAGATGGCTTCTGTCTCGCTTTCTCCGACCTCATCCCATCTGGCATTAGTGGTCTTCCCAATTGCCTCTCTATTGATGTCACCAAAAATTCAAATTAATAAAACAAGGTATATTTTACAAGAAACTACTACCATATCCAGGAATGTTGCTGGTGTTGCTGCATCATCAGAATGGAGAAGATTCAGTCTAGACTCATAATGAGTCGAGGTCCATGTATAATTGGCTGCCGCCCTCTTTTTTACATCACCTCAGTATGGGAGTCGGCCTATGGCCCACCTATCCATAGATATGCCTGCCAGCTGCATGGGCAGGTGTCAAAACTGACAGAAAACTTTCCAGTGAAGGATGAGCCAGCTATACATGCAAATCGATGGCTTCCCTGTCAGCTATCTCCACCTCCAATGAGATTGTTTCATGATACAAAAAGATCTGCGCACCACCGCCACAATTATCTGGCTTAATAGTCCTTGCAAAACGCCCCCACTGCAGACAGCATGCCTTTAGCAGATACCTGAGGCTCCTGGCTGACCTCAAACCAGAATGATATGAATTGTTCCCAGATCTGCACAGTATAATACAATCAGGTAAATTGATCTATTAGCCTAACTTAATGGCTGGAGAGGAGCTAGTTATACTTATAAATGCCTTTTGATTATGTTCTTTTCATCATAAAAGCATTATTCAATAAATGCTGAACTCAATGGTCATCAATCAAGCTATAGCCTAGAAAATATATTATTCTGAATACGGATCTGTGTATCGGATAAGCCATAATCATAAGATACAGTCTTTTAATCTGCACATATTTACAACCTGGGTTACTAGAGGTACAAGTGAATGAATCAAAACAATGACCCTGACAGCTAGAGACATATTGTAGTATTAAAATTTCGATGACATATGTACGAACTGGTTGGATAACAATATTTTGTAGGGTTTTATTTTTTGATGGAGTGAAGACAAGGTTGTTACTGTAAAGCTTGAGAGCATTTTTTTCACTTTGGGTTTCTCACTACCTCTCAAAGTGGATACACGCTCTTGATACATATGTAGTTTCCCCTACTCTTGTGAAAGAGGGTTAGCTCATGACCCAATATCAACTTCCCCTGTCTAAGTAGCGGGTTGAGAAGCAGACCAGCAGTTCTGGAAAGTGACTTAAACAGAGAAGGTTGATAGATAAGCTGGGAAAAGTTGAAAATGGATTACATCTTGACGTCTTTACAGCGTCATCCAAGTGAAACTCAAATAGAAATCACTGAAGAGACAGCATTCACTTTGAGCAAAGACACTAGGAATCAGTCGTCCAAGTGCTTAACACAATTTCCACTGGCTAACTGGAGATGCACCATCGCTTTTTAATCAACAAGGCTCAATCATTTCATAAAAATCTGATTTCCCTATGTAAAATCTTGACGCAATCCGAATGATTTTATCCCAGCTACAGAGACACTAGAATGAAATTGAAACAAATTTGTCCTCTACTGGGAGATGACAAGCAATTTGAGTCTTCATTCCCAAACAGCATATAAGAGAGCTTTGGGAATAATTATTAAAGGGCAGAAAATATGTGCCAATGTACGGGTTTTGATAGATCATTCGCCATTGCTTATTTCATTGTTTAGCAATGTGAGGTTATTATGGTACACTCAAGTTATCCTTCAAGACAAAGTGAGACATTAGCTCTTCCTCACAGCTTTTAGCATGCTCTTCATGATCCATACATTTAATCAAGCCAGTGAAGTTTCTGGTGATGTGATAGCTTGTCAGAAAGACATAGCATGATGCAAGTCTCACCCTACCCCATTTCCCATACTTTATGCACTTTGCAAGGAATAGAATAGCAAACAGCCCGGCTCATGTTGGTTTCTAGTCATACAAATTTAATGTACTTTTGTCCACACATATTTGTTCATCTTGGTGTTTTAACTTGCTTTATTCATATCAGACTGCTGAGGTTTCAATACTAAAAATGACATTACATTCCATCTTAATACTTAAGTCTTTGGACGGAGCACAGCAGTCTGACATTAGTATCCACTGAGTCTGAGGTCACCGTCTAGTTGACCTCAGTAGGAGATGTAGTTGAGAAACTTTTACCTCTGGAACACTTACCTTGGCATAATCATCTGCTCGTGTAAGAAGGTGGCAACAAGGCGATTATTTGGAACAGAAGTCATGGTTCCACTCAGTCTTTGTCAGCCAGGGTCTCATTTTCACATACAAATTGTAGGGGAGAGCGGGGCACAGTGAGACACTTTTTTTATTTTCAAGTGTTCCAAAATGTTGACAGCAACGAGTTAAATGAGATCAGGTCCACATTATAGATAATGACGTTGGGTATATTGCCCAGTAGTTTCAGGTTCCTACCTTTTACTGGTTTGGAGAAATTTTAAGTTATGTCCATGCTCGTTAAGTGTCTCACTGTGCCCCGTGGGCGGGGCACAATGAGACAGCAGGCAGGGCACAGTGAGACAGGGCATCTGCTGCCATAACTGCCGATCCTCAGGACCTGCGGAATTGTTCTATCAATTGTTGCTAAACAAACTACTGTACTCTAATAAAAGCAGCTGGCTAGGTGATTTTTAGGTCCTTTTTTGAGCATGTTTCGAAACTTCATCGCACAGGACACTTACACGACTTATTTAACCTGCCGCACCTGTTACACATTAATCAAAATTCTTTTCTGATGCTTCCTTTTGGATATTACTCACTAAAATCAGTGGTTGGTAGCAGGAATTTTGTTTTTAATGGTGAATTGTGAGCTATGCATTACATTCAGGTCATTTGGAGTGTAATTTGTGATGTCTAACTGTGCCCTGCCTCAAACTGTCTCACTGTGCCCCACACAGCTCTCTTTCTAAATTTTTTTAATGCTGAGGGCCAGACGTATGCATTTTGGATCATCATCTCACTAAACTAAGGAGGTATATATTTTTCAATATTTTGCATGTGGACGAATTGGTAAACCTGCAAAAACGAACATATACACGAATTTCGCATTCGTGTAAGTGCCAAATATTGCCTTTCACGAATTTGTACAGGTGTAATTTTGGACATACTAACCCTGAACTTTCCTAAAACTAACTCTAACCCTAATTCAAACCCTAAACCCTAAATATCTAGCACCTTCACGAAAGTTAGTTTTAGCAGGTCCACGAATGAATAATGAAGCACATCCACGAGTGTTAGTTTTTACATATACACAAGCATTTATGCTCGTTTTTACACATCCACGAACTCGTACATGCTCGTTTTTACACCTCCACGAATTCGTGAACATGCCAAATAATGAAAAATATATACATGAACTAAGACAAATAATCAAGGTTTGAAACCCTGGCAATTGATTTGCATCA
Source organism: Platynereis dumerilii (assembly GCA_026936325.1). Lineage (NCBI taxonomy): Eukaryota > Metazoa > Annelida > Polychaeta > Phyllodocida > Nereididae > Platynereis > Platynereis dumerilii. The sequence continues at coordinate 57,187,457 of JAPTHN010000002.1, forward strand.
AACAATTTTTCTTGGCAATTATAACAAAAAGTTATTTTGCAAAATTATTTACTTTTGAAGGTTGAAAACCAAAATATTGAAATTCCACTCTCGATATGCTGTGCAAGCATTCAGGATATAGGACAGTCTGTTAGCTACTGACTTTTTGTACTATACAAAAGAGGGTTGTTCTCTTAACAGTACCAGTTAGACAGTACGGGCTTTGTCTCACTGTGCCTGCCGTCTCACTGTGGCCCGCTCTCCCCTATCTGCAGAAGGGGACAGTGTTAAACTTGTTGGTGTGTTGGAGCAATATTGTGCCCAGGCAGTGTGACAGATGAAAGTAGACTAAAAGGTTGTACTTATGTTGATTAAATCAGAGCGGATAAAAGGATGGAGTTTTTTTTAAATAGTGTGATTGTGTGCTTACTATTGCCGACCGGTGTTGTACATCATGAAACTTCATCTTGCTGAATGATGCCCTATCAGTCGGCTTCCAGCTTGTTTTCTCTGACCGCATACCTATATGGCTTGAGCCACCTTCCCAATTGACTCTTTATCAATATCATGCAAAATTTGAAATGAAAAAGGCATGGTGTGATTTTCCAGAAACAACTACCTTCTCCGAGAACAGTGCTTGTGTTACTGCATCATCAGAATGGAGGAGATTCAGTCAAGAGTCATAATGAATTGAGTTTATAAATAATTGACTGCTGCCCTCTTTTGTACATCACCTAAGCATGGGAGTTGGCCTATGGCCAGGCTATCTATAGCTATGGCAGCCAGCTGCATGGGCAGGTGTTAAAACTGGTGCACAACTTTTCCAGTGAAGGATGAGCCCATTACATGCATGCAAATCGATGACTTCCCTGTCAGCCACCTCCTCCTCCAATGAGATTGTTTCATGACTAGAAAATTGCTGCGCTCCACTGCACCAATTATCTGGTTTAATAGTCCTTCTAAAACGCCTCTACCAAAGACAGCATGCCCTTAGCGGATACCAGAGGCTCCTGGCTGACCACAACACATAAAACATACTAAAGAATGTTATGAATCAGTTGCAGAGCTACACTCTAAAAGTGAAAAGTAACGGTTGCTTACAGAAAAGCATCTGGAAAAGAAACCTGCATGCAATTTGGTACTTGAGGTATGCAGTCGTTTGATCATGCTCCAGACACAGGTATCTTTGCCAGGTGTGCCATAAATTGACAAAAATTAGACTCTCTGAATATATTGTTCCCCCTTTAGCCTCTGAAGTTGAAATTGCAATATTAATAGAGCTCACTTAATCCGCTTCTTTAATTTCTCCTTCTGAAATTAGATATGTTTCACATCTTGGCTATAGGCAGTGATGGCGATTGTAGAGTGACTTAGCATTGTGTGCGCTGGAAACGGCTGCCTGGCTGTATACTCCCCGGGGAGTTGAGAAAGGCTCATGCTTGAACACCCTGCCAAGGGTGTAATTGTAAAGTCTGTTGAGACTGACTTCGTCGGTGTAATGGACTATAAAAAAGTCTACATTTACATTTATTTATTATCATTACACCATTGTAAAATTCAGGAGAAAATAATCAAAAATGTAACGAAGCACTCCATAAATTGTATGATTGCCCCACTCATGGTTGCAAAAATGTATTTTAGGGCGTAATTCAAGGTAAATTGCAGATAGTGTAGAAACAGAATAACTTAATAGTTATATAATGCAAGTTAGTCTTATAAAAGCGGTTAAATCATGCCGCGATCACAGCTTCAAGCAAACAAAAACAGTCTCACTCAAAATGGGTTGAGTTTTTTTAGGCACCGAATATTTCAACAAAATAATTTTGCTATCCATGGCTGATCAACGACATTACAACTAACAATGAGGTCGTTTATAGTAATATATTAAATTGGCCTGAACGTATTGTAGAACCGAAGAAGCAATTTCTGCTACTTAAAGATACAAGAGACAAAAACATAAAACACTTAACTCCAATGACATGAGATAAAATAGGGTGATGTAAGCAGAACTATATGCCAAATTCTGGATAAAATTTTTTTTGTTTTTCTAATCACCCCTTACTTCAGGTGAAAGGCATTTATATCAAGGACATTTCAAACTTCATTTTTCATCACTTTATATGATAATTGATCTTTAGTAATGGCATTTTAATTTTGAAGGATATGTATGCCTTAATAATTTTAGGGTTTCTGACTGCCTCTTGAAGTCGATATATGCACTTGACAGCTCCTGAATTCCTTATGGGAGAGGGTTAGATCATGAAAGTGAAGTGCTGGATGGATGGCAGATCAAGCAGCAGTTTTGACTTATATATTTCATAGGAAGATTGAATGATAGACTGTCGGAATTTGGGAGTAGAGTGCAATAAGAAGTCTATATGTAACAGCTTCATACAAGTGGAAGTGAATAGAAGCCATTGAAGAGACAGTATTCACTTTGGGCAAAGGCATCAGGAGTCAGCCATCCCAGGGCTTAAGGCAATTTCCCCTGGCAGACTGGAGATGCACCCTTGCTTTTTAATCAACAAGGTTTCCCCTACAAATGGCAGAGAGGGCTCAATCACTTCATACAAATCCGATTTCTCTATGTAAGATCTCCATCGCACCAAATGCTTTTATCCTGGTTACGAAGACACTTGAATGAAATTGAAACAAACTTGTCTTCCTTGAGGGTGATGACAAGCTGCTTCAATCTTGATTCCCAAAGTGCATACAAGAGAGCCTTGGGAGGAATTATTAAAGGCAGAAAATATGTGCCATTTGCTGGATAATAGGGCATATAGGCCAGTGTGTTTTATGTATCACTTGCAATTGGATACTTCAATATTTAGCAATGTAAGTTTTTTTTGCCATACTAAAGTTCCTTGAAGACAAAGTGAGACATCGCAGGTTTTAGCCTCATAGCTGGTAGAATGCTCTATCATGATTCGCACATCCAATCAAACTTGTGAAGTTGCCAGGGCTGTGGCGGCTTGTCAGGATGACATAGTGTGACGCATGTCTCACTCAGGCTCATTTCCCATACTTTTAGCGATGTGCTTGGGATAATCCAGTAAAATGCTCAGCTGGTGATGATTTTCAGGGGAAAAATTCAATTTCCCTTCGACCACACATATGTATGCAACTAAGCACCCTTTGTTAGTTTTGGTTCCATATCATAAGACTACTTTGGTTTCAGAGCTAATTATGACATTACAGTGCACCTTTATACGAAGTCTTCGGACAGAACACACCAGTCTGACATTAGTATTCGTCGAGGTCACTGTCTAGCTGCCCTCTTCCGGTATAGCAGAAGGAGATGTAGTTCTGGAACTTTATCTCAAGGAAGACTCACCATCGTGTGGTCATCCGCTAATGAAAAAGTTGCAACAAAGCGACGTGCAAAGGCTGATGACCTATCACTCAGGAAAAGGAGCAATGGCTCGCACTCATTCTTTGTTGGCAGGGGCCTCATCTCTGTATGCAAAATTGTATATAGCAATGGTATCTGCAGCAAGGGACAGTGGTAAATTCAATAGTGTTTTGGAGCAATATTGTGCCCAGAACTTGTGACAGATGGAAGTAGACTAAAAGGTGCTACTTATGCTGACTAAATCAGAGAGCAAAAAAGGACAGAGTTTGTTTCCAGAGAGTTTGATGTGATAGGAGCCAGGCAGGGTCCAATGCGCAGCGATTACATTGTACCATGGCTGACCAGTGTCGTACATCATCATACTTCATCTTGCCAAATGATATCCAATCAGATGGCTTCCATCTTGCTTTCTCTGTTTCCGTACCAATCTGGTTGCTGTGGCCTTCCCAATTGCCTGTGTATCGATATCGTGCAAAATGTCAAATGAATAAAGCAGGGTGTGATTCACAAGAAACCACTACCATCTCCGGCAATATTGCTTGTGTTGCAGCATCATCAAATGGAAGAGATTTAGTCCAGACCTGTAATGAATCTAGGCCTATAAATAATTGGCTGCCGCCCTCTTTTTTTTATCACCAAGGCATGGGAGTCGGCCTATGGCCCAGCTATCAATAGATATGCCTGCCAGCTGCATGGGCAGGTGTCAGAACTAGCGAACAAGTTTGCCAGTGAAAGATGAGTCTGTTACATGCAAATCAATTTTTTACCACTCTCTAAATACAATTTTTTTACAAAACGTTACATTTTAATCCCTTTGCAATTTCTTCATAGTACTGAAGACAGAATCCATTGCCATCTCATTTTGTAGCCAATCTAGAATGTATTATAGCATAACAGCAGCATGAGACATAATAATATTTCAATCACAGATGTATGGTCCGATCAAATGGCAATATTTTGTAAGAGCAGTTTATCTATTTGTTGTAGGGCTATGTATGCCATAACAGTTTTAGGGTTTCTTGCTGCCTCTTGAGGTTGGTATATTATGCTCTTGATAGCTCTGAATCTCCTTGTGGGAGAGGGGTTGCTCATGACCTAAAATCAACCTCATCTCTCAAAACAGCAGTTCTAGGATGTGACTTATACATGTATGGAAAGGTTGAGTGGTAGTCTGTAGGAAGAATGGAGTGGAGTGCATTATGAAGTCTATACAGCTTCATACAAGCGGAAGTGAATAGAAGCCATTGAAGAGACATCATTGGGCAAAGGCATCATGAATCAGTTATCCAAGGGCTGAAGACAATTTCCAATGGCCAACTGGAGGTGCACCGGTTCTTTCCAATCAACAAGGTTGGATACAAATCCGATTTCTTTATGTAAGATCTTGATTGAGCCAAATGCTTTTATCTTGACAACAAATACACTTGAAGGAAATTGAAACAAATTTGTCTTCCTTGTGGATTAGGGTGCATCATCTGCCCCCTAAAAATGAAAAAATTGTTGTATTCATTTGCACTTCTACCACAGTGTTCCATTGCCTGAAGAAAGATACTCTACAAAATTTCAGTAAGATCGGTTGTGGCCTTAGGGTGGCACTTTTGCATTAAAGTTTGGTCCAAAAATGACAGAAAGTGATGTTTCACATAATCGCGGTTAGAAATATCTAGCCTATTGTTTGATATAGGAATTTAAATCAGACACCATTGTTCTCAGAAGAAAATAAGCTTTAATTTGAATGGTAGAAAGCTATATTTCTGACACTTTGAGGAACTTTGGAAAATATAAACTTTTAGACTATTGTGACAAAATGTTTGAAATGAACTGCTTAAAAGGTCAACTTCAGCACGGCTGTCACTCCTTCATTGGAATTAAGTACAAGGCTAACATTGATGAAGAAAGTAGGAATTTCAACTTATTTTTCAGATATCTATTTAACAAAATCCAAATGTACAGATTTGCATTGAGTACATGTAAATATGTGAAATAAATCACTTCAATGCAATGGCATTCTGCCATGTCTTTTTCCTTTGACTACATTGTAATTCAATCAAGGTTTTAACAGGTGATATGGTGGATCACTTCCTTAGTTTAGAGACTTCTATGGGTTCAGAAAGTCATATTAACATTGTTTTTTCGATTTATCACATTTCACAAATTCAAAAAGAAAATATCACCATGCAAAAACAACTTCTCCTGACTCGAAACCATCGATGTTGGTACTCAAATTAAAGCTCTTTTTCTAAGAAATCTAACTACACTATTTATAATTCAATAAAATAAAAACTGATAATATTATTAACAACCGCGAAACGGCAAAATAATACCTAATACTAAAATTGCAAGGCTGTAGAGCCACCCTTAGACATTGGAATTTTTTCCTAAAATTTTGCAGGGCTTCTTTTATGACATAAAGGAACAATACAGCAAAAGTGCATTAAATTCTGAAGATATTGGGGCAGACGACGCACCCTATTGTGGATGATGACAAGCTGCTTGAGTCTTCATTCCCAAAGTGCATATAAGAGAGCCTTGGGAGGAATTGTTAATGGGCAGAAAATATGTGCTATTTGTACTGGTTTTTGATAGATCATTCGCCATTGCATATTTCATTGTTTAGCACAGTGAGGTTAATCTGCCACTCTCTAAACTATCCTTCAAGACAAAGTGAAGCATAGGGTTTTCCTCACAGCTGGTAAAATGCTCTATCATGATTCACACATCTAATCAAGCCTGTGAAGTTGCCGTGGATGTGACAGCTTGTCAGGATGACACAGTATGACGCATGTCTCACCGAGCCCCATTTCCCATACTTTTTGCAATGTGCTACGAATAGACTAGAAAATGGCTGGTGTTGTTTTTCAGGCATACAAATTTTATGTGCTTTTCTCTACAAATATGTATATTCTTTGTTAGTGTTGCTTGCATCAGACAAAAATGCTTAAGTTTCAGAACTCATAATGACATTACAGTGCACCTTAAAGCTGAAGCCTTTGGATCCAACAAGGTTATGTCCAGCTGCCCTCTCCCAGTATGGCAAAAGGAGACACTGTTGTGGAACTATTTCCTCAGGAACGCTCCCCATGATGTGGTCATCCGCTCACAAAAATGAGGCAGCAACAAAGAGAGGTGATGACCTATCACTCCAGGAAACAGCAGCCATGACTTGTGCTCAGCATTCATTAGCCGGAGCCTCATCTCTGTGTATGCAGTGTGTATATTGCGATGGTAGCAAGGGACAGTGTAAAACTTGTCGGTGCGGGAGCAATATTGTGCCTAGGTTGTGTGACAGATGGAAGTAGACTAAAAGGTGCTACTTATGCTGATTAAATCAGAGAGGGAAAAAGGAGAGAGTTTGTTTCTAGAGAGTGCGATAGCGACAGGAGCCTGGCAGGGTGTGATTCACAAGAACCACTACCATCTCCGGGAATATTGCTTGTGTTGCAGCATCATCAGAATGGAAGAGATTCAGTCTAGACCTGTAATGAATCAAGGTCTATAAATAATTGGCTGCCGCCCTCTTTTTTATATCACCAAAGCATGGGAGTCGGCCTATTGACCAGCTATCAATAGAAATGCCTGCCAGGTGCATGGGCAGGTGTCAAAACTGGCAAACAAGTTTGCCAGTGAAAGATGAGTCTGTTACATGCAAATCAATGGCTTCCCTGTTTGTCATCTCCTTCTCAAATGAGATTGTTTCATGATACAAAAAGAGTGGAGCTCCACTGCAACAATTATCTGGCTTAATAGTCCTTGCAAAATGCCTCCACCACAGACAGCATGCCCTTAGTGGATACCTGAGGCTCCTGGCTGACCACAAAACATAAAACAAACCAATGAGACTGCCACGAGCATGAGTTGTTCCTGGAGCTACACCGTATAACAATAAGGTTATTCATACATCACACTATTTTTTAGTGAAACCGGCTATAAATATATGCCACATAATTCACCTTGTCTCATTAATCAATGCTGAATTTTATAGGCATCAATCAAGCATTAATATGTACTATTCTGTCATTCAATTGACCAGTATCTATCTAACTATTTATCTATTGTATAAATTGAATCAATTGAGTTTGGGAACAATTGTGGCACCTCAGTAATGGCTCTTGGGAGCCTTAGAGGGGTCCCCCATGTTCTTATTTTGTATGATGCAACAAATAAATTGTCTGAATCTGAATCCGAATCTCTGCTGTCAGAAGAAAATGATGCAAAGAATGAAATTTTTGAAAAATATTGCAAATTTGGAAAGTATTTTAAAACAGAAGGAATCTGTCTATCCAAAGATTTAGCCAGATGAAATTTATACTACAATGATAAGGTTGACTTGTGCCATGTAATAACTATCCATTCTGAAATAAAACTCCAAATCAAATCTCTGAGCCGAAATACGTATGTGGTTTCATCTTTGACAAGGGTTGAATATTTTCAAGTAATTTCAGACAGTCTCTGTGTAACTCAGCCAAATATGTATGATTGAGGAGTATTGAATTTTAGAAACGAAATAATAACGATATAGAATCTGCAAATATGTTTTGAAAGGTACATCTGTTTAAGACTTAAGTAGGGCACGGCAACAAGAAGTGCAGTGATTCAAAATTAGGTCAATAAGCCAAATATCATATTGGGCTGTTCATTTGGGTTCTTTGCTCATTGATAAGTGCATAGTAAATGTTATGCATTTAGTTTTAGCACATCATGCTGTGGTGCTGGATATTGTAACTACATAAACCGAAAGAAAATATATGCTTGCTGAAACAGATGATGTTTTTGTCCCGAATGAAATATAGTTGGTCAAGACAAATTGGTACAATTTCTGAATGATAAATGGAAATTAAGATGGAAGAAAGATAGATAATTGCTTAGATAGATAGACAGGTACAATAACATTCAGACATTAAGTGTTTTGGATGATTGATGGATGGATTAATTGATGGATGGATTTATGGATGAGTTGGTAGCAACATGGATAGATTAAAATATTAAGAAGACAGACATTTTATAGCTATCAAGATAGGGAGTGTGAATCAGAACCTGATCCTAAATATATCAATGACTGCATTTGGAAATAAGCTTTGCATCCTTGAAGATTATCGAAAATGTCAAACCCTATCATCTGAGAGCAGCAATCTTTGGCAACCAAATCTCAATAACCCGATTGAAGGCAAAATTGGCACAATAATTTTTTTTACCAATGAAATGCAGGATTTAAAAAATATATAATATGAAAATTATTGGTATCAGCTTGCCTTCGATTTTAAACCATTTGGAAATGGAATTCATACACTGAAATCTTTTATCACTCTCTAAATACAATTTTTTGACAAAACTTGTTATTTTAATCCCTTTGCACTTTCTTTGCAGTACCGATGGCAGAATCCATTGCCATCTCATTCTGTAGCTAATCTAGAATGTATAATAGCATAACAACAGCATGAGACATCATAATATTTCAATCACAGATGTATGGTGTGGTCAAATGGTAATATTTTGTAAGAGCAGTTTATCTATTTGTTGTAGGGCTATGTATGCCATAACAGTTTTAGGGTTTCTTGCTGCCTCTTGAGGTTGGTATATTATGCTCTTGATAGCTCTGAATCTCCTTGTGGGAGAGGGGTAGCTCATGACCTAAAATCAACCTCTTTTCTCAAAAGAGCTGGTTGGGAAGCAGACCAGCAGTTCTAGGATGTGACTTATACATGGAAAGGTTGAGTGGTAGTCTGCAGGAAGAAGGGAGTGGAGTGCATTATGAAGTCTATACAGCTTCATACAAGCGGAGGTGAATGGAAGCCATTGAAGAGACTGTATTGGGCAAAGGTATCAGGAATCAGTCATCCAAGTGCTTAAGGCAATTTCCAATGGCCAACTGGAGGTGCACCCGTTCTTTCTAATCAACAAGGTTGGATACAAATCCGATTTCTTTATGTAAGATCTTGATCGAGCCAAATGCTTTTATCTTGACAACAAAGACACTTGAAGGAAATTGAAACAAATTTGTCATCCTTGTGGATGATGACAAGTTGCATGAGTCTTTATTCCCAAAGAGTGTATAAGAGAGCCTTGGGAGGAATTATTAAAGGGCAGAAAAAATGTGCCATTTGTATGGGTTTTTGTTAGATCATTCACCATTGCATATTTCATTGTTTAGCACAGTGAGGTTAATCTGCCACTCTCTAAACTATCCTTCAAGACAAAGTGAAGCATAAGGTTTTCCTCACAGCAGGTAAAATGCTCTATCATGATTCACACATCTAATCAAGCCTGTGAAGTTGCCGTAGATGTGACAGCTTGTCAGGATGACACAATGTGACGCATGTCTCACCGAGCCCCATTTCCCATACTTTTTGCAATGTGCTAGGAATAGACTAGCAAATGGCTGCTGTTGGTTTTTAGGCATACAAATTTTATGTGCTTTTCTCCACAAATATGTTTATATCTTTTGTTGGTGTTGCTTGCATCAGACAAAAATGCTTAAGTTTCAGAACTCGTAATGACATTACAGTGCACCTTAAAGTCTTTAGATCCAACAAGGTTATATCTAGCTGCCCTCTTCCGGTATGGCAGAAGGAGACACAGTTGTGGAACTATTTCCTCAGGAACGCTCCCCATGATGTGGTCATCCGCTCATAACAATGAGGCAGCAACAAAGAGAGGTGATGACCTATTACTCAGGAAACAGCAGCCATGACTTGTGCTCAGCCTTCATTAGTCGGAGCCTCATCTCTGTATATGCAGTGTGTATATTGCAATGTTATATGTAGCAAGGGACAGTGCAAAATTTGTTGGTGTGGGAGTAATATTGTGCCTAGGTTGTGTGACAGATGGAAGTAGACTAAAAGGTGCTACTTATGCTGATTAAATCAGAGACGGAAAAAGGAGAGAGTTTGTTTCTAGAGAGTGCGATAGCGACAGGAGCCTGGCAGGGTGTGATTCACAAGAAACCACTACCATCTCCGGGAGTATTGCTTGTGTTGCAGCATCATCAGAATGGAAGAGATTCAGTCTAGACTTAAAATTAATCAGGGTCTAAAGATAATTATCTGCCTCCATTTTTTAAAAATACTTAAGCATTAGAGTCGGCCTTTGGTACTGCTATCAATAGATATGCTGCTGGGGGAGGTGCCAAAACTGGCAAAGTGAACTATGGGCATGTTACATGCAAATCGATGGCTTCTCTGTCAGCCATCTCCTTCTCCAATGAGATTGTTTCATGACACCAATATAGCTGCACTCCACTGCAACAATTATCTGGCTTAATAGTCCATGCAAATGCCCCCACTGCAGACAGCATGCCTTTTAGCAGATACCTGAGGCTACTGGCTGACCGCAAAATATAACACATACCCAATAGAATGTTATGAATTGTTCGCAGATCTGCACTGTATAACATTCAGGTCAAGGTGGGATGCAAAGTTTGATTATCTATCACTCAAGAAACAGAAGTCATGGCTCGCATTTGGTCTTTGTTAGCCAGGGCCTCTTCCTATAATAAGTGTGTATATAGCAATTGTATCTGAAGTAAGGGACAGTGTTAAACTTGTTGGTGTGTAGGAGCATTACTGTGCCTAGGCTGTGTGGCAGGTGGAAGTAGATTAAAAGGTGCTACGTATGCTGAATAAATCACAGAAGGTAAAAGGATGGAATTTGTTTTTAGAGAGTGTGATTGTGATTGGCGCATACTGATGCCAGTGTCGTACGCCATCAAACTTCATCTTGCCAAATGATGCCCAATCATACGGCTTCTGGCTTGTTTTTTCTGACCCCATGCCTGCATATGGGGAAAATAGTAATAAAAATTATTTACCTGTTCTTTGCACAATTAACCTATCAATTAATCAATGCACAAATCATTGTACAACAATCAAGCAATAAAATTTATCATTCAAACAGCCATTATCTATGTACCCTAATATCCATGTATATATTTTTCACTATTTGGCATGTTCACGAATTCGTGGAGGTGCAAAAACGAGCATGTACGAATTTGTGAACATGAAAAAACGAGCATAGGTGCTCGTGTACATGTAATAACTAACACTCGTGAATGTGCTTTATTATTCATTCGTGTATCTGCCAATACTAACATTCGTGGAAGTGCTATATCATTAGGGTTTAGTGTTAAAATTTGGTTTAGAGTAGGTTTTGGCCAATTTTGAGATTGAAATGTTTGTTATCACACATACACAAATTCGTGAAAAGCAGTATTTGACAAGTAGACAAATGCCCTGTTCGTGCACATGTTCGTTTTTACCGGTTCACAAATTCATCTAAATGCCAAATAATGAAAAATATATACCTCTAATATCCATCTGTCTATTCAGCAGTCCATCCATCTATCGCTTCTTCAGTCGATTCGGCCGAAGAACTTTTTCAAAGGCATGATGTATAATAATGCCACTGATGGGAAAATTTTAATTGAATACCAAAAATTTGAAACATTTTTAAAAATTGAAGGAAAAATATCTATCTATAATATCTAGACAATATGTGATGTATCCAAAAAGCTGTGAATAGCTGGCTTATTCCAAGTATAAGCGACAGCAATGAATTTATATGGAAATTATAGCAATGAAAAACTGGCAGGTGTGTCAAATGATATAATGTCTTCTCTGAACAATTCAAGTTAAAGATGAAATTATTTGGCAATGGTAAGGTAGACGTGTGCTAGGCGATAACTGTATCTATTCTATAAAGGAACTCTTGACATAGTTTCATAGTTCTGATAATTATGTTGATTTATCTCTGACTAGTTACTGCAAAGGTGTTCCCTCGAGTAATAAAAATGCAGTGAATTATCTTTTTTTGGTGTTCCTTATGCTTAACATGAATATGCATTGAAGTTCTTAGATATGTTTCTACTTCAATAGCAATGCTTGGAATGATTGAATGAGTTATGGGAAGAGGAAAAACCGGCGACACATGGACATGTGAACCGTTACAAACAGTGAAAGTGTTCTATAGACAATAGTTGAGAATATCTGTAAAGAATGCATGGAAACTATAGAAACTGATATACCGTAATATGGGGTGAATCGGGACAGAATTGGCCGTTTTTCTGTCATAGTATGAAGAATAATAAACTTAGAAATCAAAATAAGGTGTCAAATTGTGTCCGAGCACAAGGTCTAACTATCCCCAAGAGCTTGAAATGATATCTTAAAGTTTCAATGCTTCAGTCCCATAAAACCACTGTCCCAATTCACCCCACACTTTGGGGTGAATCGGGACACTCCCTTATTTTCACAATCATTACTTCTTAGCTTTTATAAGTGATTGCTGCTTGTGAGTCAGCATTAGAAAAATGTATTGTCAGGAAAATCTGAAATCAATTTCATTGATAATAGGTAAATTGTAAAAAATGTGTTAAATAACAGAAAAGTATCAAAAGCTGTAGTTTTTTGCTAATTTTTCTAGTGATCGATAATTCTGGACTAAATCCACTATTCATAATGCTAAGTTCAATTATATTCATAGAAAAGACACACCAGTACATTCAAATGAAAATCAGTAGGTTTATTTTCGTTGATTCCGAAATTTTGTCATTGCCCTGGATCTGAACCCATGACCAACCATACATAATCTCTTATCTAGTTTACTATTCGGGTCCCCCAACTGGTCAAAACTTGGTTTTAAAAGTTTCCTGCAAGTTTCGTGGTTCTAGTATTCATACTTTTTGCATGCAAAGTTTTGACAAGCCCTTAAGAATTCACTTCCTGCAGTACTACGTTTAAAGTACTGCAGCTCCTCACTGCCTGCAGTTAGAAGTATGAAACTACACCGACATGTGCACTGGTATGTCTACTATATGTGTACCAAAAATCAATTTCCTGAGTTAAGGGGAAGTGGTTGTTTTTTTAAGAAATAAAATGTTTCCCCATTCTGTCCCGATTCACCCCAGTGTCCCTATTCACCCCATATTACGGTACTGTAAAACTAGAGTGTAAGAGCTGTACCAGTTGCCACTGTAAAAAATGAAAGTAACTTTAGCACAGCAGAAGCAGAAAGAATGCATATAGGCAGACAGATAGTTTGATAAATAGATGAATAGGTGCACATATACATATGAAGATTAACTTGTTGGATGGTTGGTTGATTGATTGCTTAGTTGATTGATGAATTCATGGATGGATGAATGGGTGGATTATTTTTAACATAAATCATAACAGTAAAGAGTGACAGATGTAGTTATCAAGATACTGAAGATAACGATTGTCAAACAGACACTAATCATATTATATCAATGAATGCATGATATGCAGGTTAACAAATCTTATTCTGGAATGCACTGCAAGGATCGAGCTCAATCATCCAAGAGCAGCTACAATTGACAACAGAATACAACCAAATTCGAATAGTAAACCAATTTGGTTTGTCTGAATTGACGATTATATTATAATGTGGGATGTATTCGGAGCGGATCAAACAGATGGCTACTTGTTGAGATGAGACAGGTGAATGTAGACAGGCTCTGTATGTGATGTGGGGCATCTGGTGGCACTACCTGAACTTTGTTCATTGTGTATTGCATTACAGCCATAAAAGCATCAGCAGAGGAAGCTCACATGCAAATTCCTACTTAAGGCATGTTCTCCTTTGATCTTGCTCCAGACGTAGGTATCATTGCCAGGTGTGCAATGCATTGAGAAAAGTTTCACTGGACCGAATACATTGTTCCCATGTGCCCAGATGCTCCAAATTGTGGTATTTATTGCTCCATCAAGGTTCTATCATAATTTTGATTTGTAGATATACCCTCAATGTCTCTCCCAAATCCGTTGTAAGATATACTAACCATTAATTTAGGAATGTAGTATACCAGAAATTAACTTTTATAAAAATTCAAAAAGATCTTGTGACTAAAATATGTGTTAGGACCTAGGGAATCCAAATATGTTCTCAAAATAAAGATATGGCAGTCACCATTCCTTGCTTCTTTAATTTTCATTTCATGTTTCTAGGTTTTTCTTATAGTATTTAACCTTTTTTGGCAATTCGTTGGTCCCTGTGACTTTGACAATATGTGTCATAAAACATTCTAATGGCCATGGTTGAAAGGTCTCAAAAAGAAATTCGTTTTGCATACGAACAACAGTAGACTATGGTAATATCTTGACTGCCATTTCCTCTTCTTGACATATATATCATGTTAAAAATAACATTTGAATATATATTATCTTCAGTAATTTTGCTGTGATTCTCATTACAATCTCGAGAAACCACCAAATATAAAAACTGATTTTTACCATTGGAATGCCCTGCTTGTGAGTGATGAAGTTCAAGTAAGTTGGTAAAATGTGAGAATGTGATACCATACATTCATCAGCTTTTCTTTGGTTAAAAATAACCAAAAAAAAAGTTTCATTTGGTTCTCGTTAGCTTTCCTTCACTTTTGAACCTTTTTGGAAATGGAATTCACACATTGAAAGTTTGTTCCACTTTCTAATTAAATTACTTAAAAAGTATGTGTTAGTTCAATACCTTCTTCCCTGCTCAGTTCGGCTGACTGAAACACATTATACTACAGTGTATATCACTCTCACTATAAAGCTAGAGAGCAGTTTTTAAATTTTGATTGCTATATGTCATTGCAGTTTTAGGGTTTCTCGCTGTCTCTCAAATTCGACATATGATCTTGATAACTCCTGAACGCCTTGAGGGAGAGGGTCAGCTCATGACCTAAAATCAACCTCGCCATTCAAGGAGCTGTTCGGGAGCAGATCAGCAGTTCTAGGAAGTGACTTATACATAGGAAGGTTGAGTGGCAGACTGCAGAAAGTAGGGAGAGGCGTGCATTATAAAGTCTATACAGGTTCATACAGATGGAAGTGAATAGAGGCCGTGAAGACACAATATTCACTTTGGGCAAAGACATCAGGAATCAGCCATCCCGCTTCTGATAGATATGGTAAGTGCAGCCCTCTATAGCCAGTTCTGGGCATTGACGAGGGTTGGCTTAAGGCATTTTTGATCGGCAGACTGGAGATGCAACCTTGCTTTTTGATCAACAAGGTTTCCTCCTGCATGTGGCAGTGAGGGCTCAATCGCTTCATACAAATCTGATTACTCTATGTAAGATCTGGATCACACCTAATGCTTTTATCTTAGTTACAACAACACTTAGGTGCACAGTACAATTTGCACATGAAACTAAAACAAAGTCTTCATCCACAAAGTGCATATAAGAAAGCCTTGGGAAGAATTATGAGAGGTCAGAAATTATGTGCCATTTACTGTTTTATACAAGTTTTGATAGATTACTCGCCACTGCAAATTCCATTGTTTACTACAGTGAGCTTATAAACTTATCTTTCAAGACAAAGTGAGTAATAAGGTTTTCGTCACCAGTGACAGAATGATGTTATATGATTCGGACATCTAATCAAGGCTGTGAAGTTGCCCGAGCTGCGACAGCTTGTCAGGATGACACAGTGTGATGCATGTCGCACCAAGCCCCATTTCCCATAATTTTTGCAGTGTACCAGGGATAGACAAGCAAAATGGCTCTGCTGGTGTTGGTTTTCAGGGATACAACTTTAATGTGTTTCGTCCACACCTATGTGTGCATCCTTTGTAGTTCTTTGAAAGTCTTCGAACAGAGCACAACAGTCTGACATTAGCATCCGCCGAGGTCACTGTCTAGCTGCCCACTTCTGTAAAGGCAGAAGGAGGTGTTGTTGTAGAAATTTATCCCCAGGAAGACTCACCTTGGTGTGGTCATCTGCTCATAAAAAAATGTAGCAACAAAGCGAGATACAGAGGCTAATGACCTATCACTCAGGAAACAGCAGTCATGTCTTGCGCTCAGCCTTTCGTAGTCAGGGCTTCCTCCCCATACACAAAGTGTGTATATTGCAATTGTATTTGCAGCAAGAGACAGTGTTAAACTTGTTTGTGCCTAGACTGTGTGACAGATGGAAGTATACTTAAAGGTGCTTCTTGTGCTGATTAAATCAGAGAGGGAAAAAGAATAGTTTGTTTCAAGCGAGTGCGATTGTGATAGGAGCCAGGCAGGGTCCAACGTGCGAGGCTTACCATGGCAGACCATTGCCGTACATCATCAAACTTCATCTGTTCAAATGATGTCCAATCAGATAGCTTCCATCTCGCTTTCTCTGACTCCATACCCGTCTAGTAGCTTTGGCCTTCCCAATTGCCTCGGTGTTTCAATATCCTGCAAAACATTACATGAATCAAACAGGGTTTGATTCACAAGAAACCACTACCATCTCCTGGAATATTGCGGGTGTTGCAGCATCATCAGAAGGGCGGAGATTCAGTCTAGACCTGTAATGAATCGAGGTCTATAAATAATTGCCAGCGGCCTTTTTTTTACATCACCGAAGCATGGGAGTCGGCCTATGGCCCAGCTATCCATAGACATGCCTGCCAGCTGCATGGGCAGGTGTCAAAACTGGCGAAAAACTTTGCCTGTGAAAGATGAGCCAGCTACATGCAAATCGATGGCTTCCCTGTCAGCCATCTCCACCTTCAATGAGATTGTTTCATGATACAATTAGAACTACACTCCACTGCACCAATATCTGGCTTAATAGTCCTTGTAAATCCCCTCCACCACATACAGCATGCCCTTTGTGCATACCTGAGTCTCCTGGCTGACCACAAAACATACCAGAGAGAAGGTTTTGAATTGGCTGCAGAGCTACACTGTATAATAGCAGGTCATTAAATATACTAGAACAAATATCTAGAGTGTGAAAATAGCTATCCATATGCCATTTTACTAACCTTTTCCTTTTATCCTCAACCAATCATTCAGTCAAAGCAGAAATTAATAAATGTATTATTATGTCATTCAAAGGGTATAGCTATCTAACTATCCATGGATTTGTCTATAGTCAGTTGTGGGTTGTGTGTGTGAGTATCAATTTAGTAGGGGAACTATTCCGGAAGACATGATTTAAACGGCAAATCGGAAAGAATGGAAAGACAAAGAGATGTTTGAATCTGGAAAACTTTAAAGATAAAAGGAATCTGTAGGCCTATCTATCTACATAAATACAAATGCCTATCCAAGCAATGTTTTACATATACAACAAGGCTTTTGTCCCAAACTGTGATCAACACATAATGCTGACCCTGGCTTATAGCCTCATATCATAATAGATGGATATATAGCTCTGGTAAGTGCTGCCCTCTAAGACCATCAGCGGAGCAGGCAGGGGCTCCTTAACTACTCTGACACCCAGTGGGGTCATTCCATGTCAAATCAACCAATTTTCGGAAAATTCTCCTAGTGACAGTCTCAGATTTTTTACATAATTTACTATTATGCCAAAACGCATGAAAAGATGGTAATTAGCAAAATCTTGTAGCATCTGGGTTGAAAAAAAAACAAGGCAGTAAAATTAAAATTTCTGATATTGACATATTTTGAACTGAGAATATCCCTTAGTTAAATAGTTTGGAAACACAGCCATAAAACATCTAACTGTATATTTATATTGAACAAAAGAACCAATAATTTATACAAATATTGTCAATACAGTCACTTGAATAAAGATTTTTGAAAATCAGAAAAATATTAGGCTGAAAGATGATTTTTGACATTCTAAAACACCTTCTCAAAATGAGACACGACATTTATCATAATACACATTTATATGATTTGGATCAATTAAAAGAGACTTAGCACTTAGCAGTTTTACTGTTGTGGCATAATTCGTTTTGGAAAGAGAGGTTCCAATTATAAAAAAATAATGAACTTGTGGTATTTTAGAGACCCGTACAAAAATTATATGTTGAATAGGATGTAGCAAAGTGAAAATGGCAAATCCTGAAGGTACCTGAATAAATCTTTTTTTTTCATATCTAAACGGTCATGCTCCTCGGTGCACCATAATTGAGGAAAAAGGTTGGTGCCCAAAAATTCTCCTGTCAAGCCTTATCTTCTGTTAATAGTTTCTTTTAGGCCAGAAGATCCATCTAATAAAATTATTTGAGATAAAGAAAATACAACCATTGAATATAATGAATTTCAATTTCACTGATGTGCAAAAACATGTATACATAAATCGCGGTTTGATTTGATTTTGTCAATTCAAAAAAATTTCAAGTCACACAAAGTTTTATCTTTGCCATTGGTCAGGCCTCATTTAGACCTTCATTTGAGTACCAACTTCGATGGTATCTGGAAAACTAAGGGTATCGAATGTATTCAGCACCGTGCGAGCCATGTGCAAATATTTTTATAAACGACCGAAATATAGCAACTAGATAGGCCAACACATTATTTCTTGTGATCTGCTTTTCATGGCTATAAAGCTCATTGTGCAAAATTCATATGATGCAGAAAAGGATTCATATTTTTGTCAGGAATCAAATTCAGTAGGTGAAAACAGCTACCATTTCAGAATGATAGATTGTTAGATAGATTAACCTATAGATAGCTCGACAGCTACTTGGTTTGGTATATGGATAGACAGATAAAAAGGCTAATTGGCTTTAACTGATTTATTAATTAATTGATACGTAACTGGATAGATTGTAATAAATCAAAATCGAAAAAGGAAAAAACTTACTAAAGACATAATATTATTTGTAGTAATTCAAATTGATAGTGCAACACCAAACCTGGTCCAATCATATCATTGAACGGATCCAAGAATAAGTGTTTGAGTTAATTGGAAACATTTGTGTTTCAAACCCGAGCATCCAAAAGCAGTAAAACACTTGGCAGCAAAATATTACCAAATTCTAACAATGAATGCTTATGTTGTTTTTGGGATGTATCTAGAGAAGATGAAACAAAAGCCTTTTTTGCTGTGGATGACAGAGGTGAAGGTAGTAGGCAGACTCTGTATGTGATGTGGGGCATGCATCTGGTGGCTATACCTGAACTTTGTGTATTTAGTTATAGCCAGAAAGGCATCTGGAAAAGAAATTTTCATGCAATTTGCTACTTAAGGTATGCAGACCTTTGATCATACACCAGATGCAGATATCATTGCAAGGTGTGCCATACATTGAAAAATTAGACTAGCTGAATACATTGTTCCCATATACGTAGCCTCAGAAGTCGAAATTGAAATATTTGGAAAGCCCACTTCATTGGGTACTGTAATTTATTTTCACAACTTAACACTGTCTGGAGAAATTAACCAACAATGAAATTTGGCAATCCTCTTTTGTACGACTTCCCCTTTGGTTGTTGCAAAAATGTCTATCAGGATGCAATTCAAATAAATCTAGAGCATTTCTAGAGTCTGCGTTGGAGATTTTAAGTTATATTTAAAATCAAATCATCAAGCATTTAATCATAAACGTTATTTCTGCATCTCTTCTACTAAGTGGTTTATCTGGGCAACAGAGACATTTAAATGAAATTGAATCAATTTTGTCTTCCTTGTATAGGTGAAAAACAAGTAGCAGAGTCTTCATTCCAATAGAGCATAATATATTATAGTTGTGCCTGGGGGGGATTATCAAAGAGTAGTAAATTATCACTCATCATTGCATATTTCATTGTCTAGCAAGGTCAGGCTGCCCTGCTACATTGAATTTATCCTTCATGATTCATGAAATCTACTCAGGCCTGTGAAACTTCTGGGATGGTGACGACATGTAGCATGACACAGAATGTTGCAAGTCTCACCCAGCTCCATTTTCCGCACCTCACTGTTCTTGGAGCAGACTAAACAGCTTGGCAGATGTCTGTTTTCAGGCATATATGTCCTTTCGTCCACATAGCTACGCATCCTTTTGTTAGTCTTCTTTTCACCATAAGAGAATGTAAAAATTTCAGAGCTATTGCTTTACATTGCACCTTAATGCTTTAGTCTTTCGACAGATCAAAACAGTCTGACATTAGCATCCGCTGAGATCACTGTCTAGCTGCCCTCTTCCGGTTTGGTAGAAGGAGACATAGTTACAGAACTTTTTCCCCAGGGATAATAGTCTCCATGTAGCAACAAAGCTAGGTGTAAAGGCCGATGACCTATCACTCAAGAAACAGCAGTCATGAACCATGCTCAAACCTTCGTAAGCCATGCAGGGACTTGTCTCCGCATACACATACTGCAATTGT
Organism: Platynereis dumerilii; assembly: GCA_026936325.1. NCBI lineage: Eukaryota > Metazoa > Annelida > Polychaeta > Phyllodocida > Nereididae > Platynereis > Platynereis dumerilii. The sequence goes on from JAPTHN010000002.1 coordinate 57,207,832, forward strand.
ATCTGCAGTAAGGGACACTGTTAAACTCATCGACCAGTGTGTAGCAGCAATATTGCGCCTAGGCTGTCTGAAAGATGGTAGTATACTAAAAGTTGCTATTTGTGCTGATTAAATCAGAGAGAGAAAAAGGACAGAGTTTGTTTATAGAGAGTGCTATTGTGATAGGATCCAGACAGGGCCCAGGTATGGTGCTTACCATTGCTGACATGTGTTATACATCATCCAACTTCATCTTGCCAAATGATGTTCAGTCAGACAGCTTCTGGCTCACTTTCTCTGAGTCCCAACTGGCAGCAGCAGTCTTCCCAATCACCTCTGCATTGGTATTGTGCAAAATGAATAACGTACTGTATGATTCACAAGAAATCGCTACCATCTCCGGGAATATTGCTTGTTTTGCAACATCATCAGAACGGAAGAGATTCAGTCCAGACCCGTGATGAATCGAGGTCTACAGATAATTGGCTGCGGCCCTCTCTTTTACAGCACCTTAACATGGGAGTCGACCTATGGCCCAGTTATTCCTACCAGCTGCTATTATTTATCTAAAATTCAATATTCTTTGAACAATCATATTCTCAGGATGTAAAAGTGTGTCTGGGTCAGACCGTTATTCGGAGGAAAGCCATTATTCTGTCAAAGATAAAACCATGTATATATTAGAACACAGAAATTTTGTTTGGAGCTGTCGTTCAGAATGGTTACAGTTGTTCGCTGGCGTAAGTCAACTCTATTGTTGCAAAATAATGCTCATGTTGCGGTGGCAATGCACAGAAGAGACATGCCATACGTATTATGCACATCATTCCATTTGATCTCTGTCATTATCACATTGCTACATTTCTGTATTGAATTTCATTGTTATCCACTTATTCTCAAATTATTAAATGGTTGCTTCATGGTATGAGATATGTGTTAGTCACAATTTAGGCAAAAATCCTTGTTGGAAATATTGAATACATGTATTACCTGGATAGATACATGTACATTCCTTCGGTCTTCAAACCTTTTCCAAATGTGAAATATCTCGTAAAGAATGTCCTTCTTTCCATCCTTTCTCATTGGCAGCATGAATAAAGCATCCAATGGACTCAATAAACAAAGATAGCTAGACAGATTGATCGATGGACAATCACATACATGTGTATAATACAACTTGTAATTGATAAGAAACTAACTGATAATGTAAAACAGTGCTTCCTGCTTCTGTTCGCTTTACCTCACTGCTTGTGCTAGCAAGACTGTTTTTCAGGATGAAATTCAATGTATAATTTCTGCAAGCAAGAAAATGGTCACATAAAAAATAAATTCTTATAAAAGGGGTTTTAATATAGAGGGGCCAATGTGTTATACACACAAAACCAATAATGGATATATCCAGTTAGTGCACAGAAGTGCCATTTTATTGAGCCATTGAACCGTCTCTATGTGCGAAAATAACATGCACCAGACAGAAAGACTGAATAAGGAGGGCGGCACCATGGCATAATGCATTTCAAATGCCATCAGCTCTCAAAGCCACCATGAAGGGTGCATCACTGGTACTAAGGGGTTTGCCAGTCAAGTGGAAGGCCATTCACATGGTGCCTTTTTTATGCTAACATCAGTTGAGGGCAACAACAAGAAATGGCCATCACTCGCAAAGCACTGAATAAGCACTCAACTGGCTTTGATTTGTTCCTGTGGTACACACAAATGCAATATCATGCATATTGGGCAAACTGTTAATACATTACCTACAGTTATGTCTATTTTCGGTTAACCATTTTATTTTTCCTCCAGTGCATATCCTGTGCACAGAACCAACGGGTCTCTGAAAAAATACATGTTATCAAAATAAACAGCATTTAACATCAAATGGATCATACCATAGTAGTATTCTGACACAGATTTAATCTTTTAAGATAATTTTGCGGTTAGTCATTTGGCATATATTTTAAATCGTTCGGAGGGTTTATCAACAACTGTATGTTCATGAAACTATCCGTGACATACCCAACCTTATGTAACCCCACCCAATAACAGACCATGGTAAAAGTTTGTGCTGATTGCATTAACTAACTTGTCTGCATTTCGAAGAAACATCTTTCAGTTGCAAAGACAATTGCTCCCTGTATTGCTCTTACAAATCTCCAGAAGTAATTAAACTATATACTGTGAAATCCACATTGACCTTCCGGAGAATTCAGAAGCATTCGCTGCTTTTAGACCAAAGATGTATATTATAAACTTGTATCCAAGTATTGAAATTATTTTTGGTCTTGAAACCTTAGCAAAATGAAAGAAGGTATCCAATATCCAAGGCAGACCCAACTTTGCATGGGTCACCATAACAAACCAGCAGGCAAAGTGTTGAATATACACTGCTGCATGCAAATCTCCATTTGAAATACTTAAAGCATTGTTAATCTTGCCTATTCACATTCTATCGAGTTCTATTTTACATGATGATGCTGCTTGTGATAATACCAGGATAGAAAATGTGTAGCTACATGCTGTTTGTGATAACAGAATGACATTATCAGATGTGCTTTACAATACATAACTGTTTGCATTATTTCATGTCACAGGCAAAAATTGTTATTCTCGTTGACCCAGCCTTTAATATCAAAATTAATTTTCAAGAGCATTGAATCTCATACTAGTGGATCTATATCAATCACCAAATGTCTCTGTTTTACAGATGATTTCATATCTGTAGACATGGGGACTGAATGTGATTTTTTTCTGGGACATGTATTCTATGACATCAGAAAACTTATGACATTACTTTTCCCCATAGGATACCATGTCCTAGAAAAATAATCATATTTCAAATTTGGTCTACAAATATGAAATCATCTGTAAAGGAAAAAACAAGATTTACAAAAAATAAGCAGACTTCAATAAGAGAATGGACAAGGGCAGGGCAAGAGAATGGACAAATTTCCAAATTCATACCAGCCATACGCAGGTAAAAGTCGAAGTTCATACACAGGTTAAAGTCGAAGTTCATTTATGCTGGGCATTCTCCCTTTGCCAAGAGAAGAAATCCACTTCTAGTTTGGTCTGAGATGACTTGGTCAGTGACCTTACAAAGCCTCTAGAAATTCCATCACAATTAGGGGAATCCCCAGGTGATCCCAAAATCTGTGCTTCTTTCAGGTAGGTCATGCTGAGATCATTCCCTATCTCAGGTCGTGCTGAGAAGGATGCTTTGTAATTTCTTGATTTTGTCTTCCAGTGTTGCCTAATAGGATATTTTAGTTTCCTTTTTCAGTAATCCAGGACCATCTAGGTCCATCCTGCACAATGTAGAAAGAAAATAAGCCAATCTTCCCATACAGTATATATGTGTAATAACCCTAATCTTCCATAGTACCCGTTGAAATTGGGATATTTCATAGTTTTTTTGTTCTTGCAATATTTATGCGCGTGTGAGAAATTCAGCTCCTTGAAGAAAAAGAAACTGGAAAGTAGTGCAACTGATACAATGTACTGCATAAGAGAGAAGGACCCTTTCTGCTAGAACAGAATGTCACATGAAACTTAAATCAGTCTGGTATAGAATTTGCATAAATAATGAACGTAATAAAAATTGTTATACTTCACCGAGCCGTTTTTCCTTTCTCTTTTGACATGGTATAACCAACCAATCTGTTGATTATACCACTGTTGGGGATTAAGGATTTCACATGTAATGCTACTTTTTTTCCGAACAATCCAATAAAAAATTAAAACGATAAAAGAACTGCAATTATAAATCCAAGTCAACAATATTAAAGATTGACACAAGTGAACCAGACTTAAGCTTAATTAAGTTTTCACCAAAACTTAAAGTGAGCAAGTGATACATGTATGAATCACAATAAAATGTTTTATCTGGGCCTATTGGTGTGAAGTAATAATCACAGACAAGATAAAGCTGCAGCCATCTGTCCTGACAGTAAACGCTCAGGTGCACATGACTTAATCCTATCAACAACTCAACCGAAGAAAACTAAAATTGATTCCTGGAATAGAACTAAACAAGACAATTGTACCGTGAAAGCATTATCAGAGAGTGATTTGAATACATTCCGTCGAAAATGTCTTATAATTTCAGTTTAATTTTTCTGATTCATATCTAAAATGAACATTTTTGAGGAGGCATATATGGAGTGTAAGTTAGTTATTCAACTCGCTTATCTGTGTGTATGGCAAACATATCAAGAGTCTAGATATTCATTTCGGGCTGAAGCCCTTGGTAAATACACTCCTAGTATGTTTGTTATATGCCTTAAACTCGTATAAGGGGGCCACCATTTAATCTTAAGAGGGGGCTTGGAGTTGTTTTTATTTAGTATATAATTTCTTGCTCCGTTTTGGTGAAATAGATAAAATCTTTTGGGCAGTCTTGAAATAAATAATTTCTGAGGGGGGTATTTCTCAATAAGGCGTTGCTTGATTTGGGCATAAATATTCGGGGACTTCACGCGCTTGAAATGAATAATTATGGCTGGCATTGCCATGAAATAAATAATTTCCTGCCGAGGAAGCCCCCCTGATCATTAAATGGTTGCCCCCTAACCTTTACAAAATTAGTCTGAGCAACGTCCGCCATCATGTGTACATGTACATGTATGTTATGTTCAAAATTGTCCGTGATGAAAATTGTGAGTGGAGAGAGAATAACATTCTGGGTCATACAATTGTGCAACTTCTCTGTGACCCTGCATTTGTCCCACAACATGCGAACTGGTGTTTGGTTTGATTTCTCCCCATCTGCAGGTCACACATTGGCAATACTCATACTCACGTGTAGATGAGCAAATTCGAAATTTGTTTTTTATATTTTTGTGATGTTTTGGCGCTTTTTTGCCAGATTTTTTATGACAGCCGCCCAATCCAGAAATGCGATAGACTGCAGCATGTCCCCGTCATCAGCCACAGCAATGTGTGTAACAGTAGCTGCTTCTTCAGGAGAACAAGTTTTGAACTTGAAGTTATGAAACCACATGTATGCCTCCTACACCCAGCATTTAGTAGATGCATTTTGCACTCTGAAGCGGGACTACATCCCCAGTGGGCAGACTGCTTTATGATTTCTTTCTTGACAAATAGCTTTGAAGCTGATGGTCTATTTATATTTCACTCAGAGAGGAAGAAAGATAAGAAAGAGTGGTTGTAAAATGTAAGTACAACAATATCGTTTACTCGATCAGAGCATCTGCATACATATATCAGCTATATGTAGGCCAACTCTTTAATAGATGTAAAATTAAAATTGTAGTAAAAATATAAAATATCGACATAAAGAATAGTCAACATTGTCTAAAAGTATTTTCCTAAGCCCAAACAGCTGAGTCTTTTTAAAAAGAAGGTTTCGGACAAAGTACACCAGTATGTCAAGAGCACTTGAGTTTGTGGCAATAGGAGCATAGGGTTGGAGAGGAGGAGTGGTATATTGGGGAAAGATGTATAGGAAGCAATAATGCTGGGAAAGTGACCCTCCCTCTCCATCAATGCCCATACAGCCAGCCTTCCAAATGACATCCATTACTATAGCAGTGTGTCTGGACAGCTTTGAGGAGCTATAGAAAAGAAAAGAAAAAGGGCACAATGAGAAAGGTTATATAGGCAAAACCTTCAGTGAAAAATAGCTACAACTGAAGTTCTTCAGTTCCTCATCATAAAGAGTGATTTTGCCTGCCATTCCATATCTCATATCACTAAAAAGTACATAGTTATTGCAAACCATAAAGGTTAACTTGTGTTATTAAGACTTTTTAGTGAAACTTAAATGGAAAGAAACTCCGAATTTGCCACATACAAATTTTTGGTTATAGAAAGGACTAGTATAGTTAAACTTTCCTAATATCCTACTTGTGATCTCCAACGGCTCCTGATAGAAGTAATTTTCCTTCAACCATGCTCTTTTGATCTTCCCACAAGTGTTAGACTATTGTCTGTTCATGGCAAATTGATTATTTTCATTAAATTTATAATAAAGTCAGTCATACATGAAGTGTCCATTACAGCATATGTTCTAATGCCATATCTTAACTTTCATGCTGGATGTCTACATTTATGAAAACCACTGTCAGAATTATGAAACGAAACTCACCAAAAGGAACAGCCTCCTGCAATGCCAACCTAGTAGTAAGAACACAAAATATTGATGTGGGAAATAATCGACATTAAATATGTATTTCCTGAGCCCAAACAGTTGAGTTTTTAATGAGTTTTGGAAATAGACACACCAGTATGTGAAGTTAGTCAGAAAACAATAAGTGGTAACTACTCATTACTTTCTAAAGAGTGAAGATGGTTAAATAAAGACCGAAATATTGAAAATGAAACTCTCGATTTTCGGATTTTTTTCCCTACTAACTTATATAAAACTTTTCGGCGGATATCATGCAGTATGTGGAGAGCACTTGAGTTTGTGGCAATAAGAGCACATAGGGTTGCAGAGGAGGATTTGTTTATTGGGGCAAGATGTATAGGAAGCAATAATGCTGCCAAAGTGACCCTCCCTCTCCATCAATGCCTATACAGCCAGCCTCCGCCAATGATACCCATTACTATAGCAGTGTGTCTGGACAGCTTTGTGCAGGGAGAGAAAAAAAAAGTAAAAACACATAATGAGAAAGGGTAAATATGGAACTCTCAGTGAAAAATAGCTACAACTGAAATTCTCCAATTACTCATCATATACACTGTCTTAGCTTGTCCCTTCCATATCCTATGTCAGAAATAAGCATAAATAATGTTATTGGTTATAAAAGTTAACTTGTATTGGTAAGTATTTTTGATGACTTATACACAAAGAAACCCTGAACGTGCTGCATTAAAATTTGAGAAAGTGACTCCCTGTCCTGCATGTGCATGATATTCTTACAAGATTTGGGTAACAGCGGATAAATTGAATTAATGTGAGCCTTAAGAGTCACTGTTCGGGTATATTGAACTCAACCTGGTGGTACAGATATGTGATTTGGTGTCCTGGATCAGATTAGTGCAGAGTCTGGCCATGACGGCCAATGTACACTTGTAATCCTTGGACTTCATTTATCAAGTGTATGTTCATATAGAATCACACGACACATTCAGTCTTGTGAGAGTCTTATGTATACATGATATGAGAGCCTTGTGTATGCTCTGATTGCTCTGTTGTCCATGGAAGACCGAACTATCCATCACCCAAAATGACAAAACAGACCATTCTTGTTTGTTTTACAAACATAACTTGCAAATATATTTCTTAAATTGCTGAATTAACAACTCTGTGATCTGCTTCATGTGACAATGCTAAATGCGCTAGACTTGTGTCTCACAAGTGCCCTTTCCCACACAGTATTCTTCCATTGGTAAAACGTCTTGTCACATTTCCCAGGCAGTAATTGCAGAGACCTAGCAAAGTCTGCAATCAGAATGCAATTTGAAGAATCCCTGGGTGATCCAATTTATCCTTCTTCTGAGGCAGGTCATCACAAGATCATTTCCAGATTCAGGTCTAATTTTTATCACATTTTCTCATAGTCAGAGGAGAACTGAGTTTTATGTCCAATGACATCAGAAAGGCTCTGTTGGAGGCCATGTATAGGATCAATCTTTTTCAGGCAACAAATTATTGTAGATCTACCTTAATATGCACCATCCCAGGATGATGTTGTTTTGAAGAGAGTCAATTTACATTGGCAGCCCCTCTTACCAGTTTCTCTGCTGCACTGTAAATTCTGAAATTTTGAGTTAGCTCAAATGATTAAGTGAGATGGTTGCACAATTTGTTTGAGCCATGATAGCTTGCTGTTTTGAGTTATGATAATCTTTATGTTGTTATGACTTGCAAACAACAAGCTATCTTAGCTCTAAGGTATTGTGCAACCATCTCACTCAATCAATTATTATCGTTTTCATAGCTGTGTGTTTTTCAAATTTGTACTTAGATTTATCTCAAAACCGTGATGTCACAGATTTAGTTGCATAACTTTGTATATTACAAGCACATATTTCAAGAAACTGATTAAATGCATTGACAGATGGATTATGTATGTTTAACTTGTTTGGCTTTTACACCAGCACTGGATGATATATGCTTCAATCAACCATAACTGAATCAAACAGACTACTTATCCTCAAAGGACAGTTAGGGACCATTCACAATTTATGACTGGGGGGTAGGTGGGAGTTTTGCCAGAACTTCCAGTCACAATTTGATACCCCTCTTGAATTTGATGCAGACTTTCAGTACCCCACTCCTAGGTTTCATGCATATTTTTACTATCCCCCCCCCCCTCAACGTAAAGCAATACACACTTATATACTGTTATACTTGTGCAGGGGGGGGGGGTTGGTCTAGTGGTAGCGTACTGGACTGCCAATCATTGGGTCCAGGGTCGATTCCAGCTCTTGCCGGGTCACCTGGGCCTATGTTGGACGGCTTCCACCTCCCCTAGCCATAAATTCTGAATGGTCCCTTACCATGACTGACAACAAATTTCTGGAAGTTATTTGAAATTGTGATAACTAGTGTCTTGTGAAAAACAATAACACCCTTTGTTTGCAAAACATTGAGACTCTTATGGCGAGGTGCAACACTCGGCTTAGACAGAAGTTGTTTATTGTGGTTGTACACAAAATAATAACATTGCCTGGCAGTTTTAGATTCCTTTGTGACTAACTGTGATGTCAAACTCTAAACTGATATGTCACAGGTTGAAGATAAGACCAATCACATTCCCAGATACCCTCTGATGTCATGGTTTAACTGCAAAACGAAGTTTGCAGAAAAACACACAGCTATGAAAACGATAATAAGCTAATTCAAAATTTACAGTGTGGGCAAGAAATTTACAATTTACTGTTTGACAAACAATTAAATTGGGAGTCTCTATTATTAGTTTATACCCCATAATGTTTACAATACCACATGAAAAAGCAGTGGATATATCCCGTGTGGTATTGCGTTGTGCTGACGCACTTGTGGGTACAGAGGACTCAGGATATCTTCAACTCATGGAATACATCTCAAAATACCACCATACCCATTTGGTCTTATTATAATACTTTATGGACAGGCTGTGTTCAATTCGTATAGTTCATAATCGTTTTTCATCTTTTGAAAAGAAAGTCCACAATTTTATGTAATATTCTGACACAGTCTCTGCCTTTGCTCCAAGACAAAAAAATAGTAATGAAGTCAGAGGTGACTTGGTCAGTAACCTTTTGCAATTAGAGTGCCATAGAGGGAATCTCCAGGTGGTCCAAAATCTGTTCTCCATCAAAGGAAGAATATCTAGAGGTCATTCCCTGTCTAAGGTCTGGCTTTATCAGATTTCTGCAGAGTAGAAGCAGACCACAAGAGCACAAGAACTTGTAATGTTGTCTAATGAAAATACCAAAACCTCCAAAAAGATTATTTTGTTGATGTCGGCCAGTCTTGTCCAAGGTATACTATACTACTTCAATGCGAAGGAGACCTGAGAAAAGAGGTTTTTGTTGTTGATATCTTCTCGTCCCAAAGTAGCCTGTATGCACCGTGTTAGAAAAAGAAGCGCAAGATCATCCTGAAGGCCACAGATTGCCATATCCAAGAATTACTTTAATAAATTGTAAATTAAATTAAATCTAGATGAGATATTCAGTTTTCATACTTCTTTTTTTTTTCACATTACTGACCAAGAGACTGATACCACAGAAGTATATGTGAAATAAACATGATATTGTATATCTGACTTCAGCAAATCTTACTCTGGCCTCATCTTTCACAAAATTATACCTTCATCCCAGACATTCCTTTCAGATGCATAAACAAGCATATGATTAAATGACAGTGACAAATGTCAGCGATATGGCAAGCATAGAAACCAACACATTATTTCCTCTCAACTGGCTGTCTGAGCTTTCAAGCGCATTGTGTGAAATTTATAAGCATCCTGGAACAGATGATGCTTTTTTCAGGAATCAAATACATTTGGTCAGGACAGACAGCTACAGTTTCTAGTAAGGTTGATAGACAGGGAAACTTTCATAGATTGACACGCAGTCAGAGTGACAGAAAAGAAAATGAATGAGATAGATTGACTGATTGCTAGCTGGCTTGTAAATATTTCTATAGAAGGGTACAATGGTTAGAGAGAGAGACATGTATGCACACAAATTCATATCATATTTGCCTAAATTCTTAAGATGAGTGCAAGCCAAAAAAAAAAAAAGGTATGTAGATTTATTAGAGCTACTTGTTCTTCTTGTGGGTGGCAGTAGCGACATGATATTATTACCAAATGTTACAGTTTATGGAGGATTGGATCTTATCCAAATTGGCTTGACTGAATGAATGCTTTTGTTGGGTTGTATTTGGATATTTGGAGAGAGGATCTACTAAACGCCTCTTCAATGGGATCACACAGGTGAATGTAGTCAAGCTCTGTAAGCTCTGTGACTTGGGCACCTGCTAGCACAACCTGAACTTTGCCTTGAAACTTTGCACTGCATTACAGCCATACAAGCATTAGAAAAAGAAGCTCACATGCTATTCGCTACTTAAGGTGTGCTGTCCTTTGATCTTGATCCAGAGGCAGGTAGCATGACCTTGCAGATGTGCAATGGAATAACCGAAATGCACTGATGTCTCAGAAATCATGTTACTGTTGGATTATATTTCCCTTTATCATTATTGTTCTCTTATGCCATTCATTTTAGTAATAAGATAAAGTCCCAGTCCAGAAAATCCAAACTTACAATTCAATAAAAACCTTCTTAGCAACGATGGGTTCAAAGAAATATAAGGAACATTATTTGCAAGTATTTGTGTCGTAAGTGAATGCCATATCAGTATCATCCCTATAATGGTGTTGTGGCGATAGTTTCCATGTGTTGTTTCTTCTTTTATCTTAATACTTTGGTCAATCAAATTTGAACTCTAAGTGTAGATGTGTATTTGCCTAGTTACACACTTGATCAAAACACTGGAATAGTTGCTTTTCAAAGTTTCAGGACTTCATTAATCTAAAATTTACATTGAATGCATAGATTTGTTTCTCAGACGGATTTATGTATTAGTTGTATTATAAATATTTTTTTGTGGCTGAGCATTATTCAAAATCTTTCTCTTGCATGTGGCCTGAAAAAGCGTATCTTTTTCAATGAAAAATCATTAACATCTGCATTGTGACACAACTAGATAGGCGCAAACATTTCAACAACAAAATCTTGATCTGGAAAACAAAGCAATGTCACTATGCCACCAGTTTCACCCCATCCTTCATTTGTCTTGACATGAGTTCCGCCATTTTGTTTTCACTTTTTTTTTTAAGGAATGTGACCATTTTCCAGTCACTTCCTGATTTAGATCAGGTTGCCAGACCTACCTTTTAAAGTGCACAGAATAGTCCAAGATGTCCTCATGGTTACTGGGATCAAGTCAAGTGAAGTCTCAATTTGCTAAGTTTCGTAGGATTTGCGGTGCGCTGCGAGCTTGAGCATGTCAAAAATTAATAAGAAGTTTTCACGGAAGAAAAGCGTTTTCTGTTGGACACAAACACTTTTTTTTCAAACAAGTCAGAAGATGCCATGTTAACAAAAGTGAAGGCTGATGTCAAAGTGTGTGGCATTCAACAGGATATTGTGATGTTTTTTGGTAGAACGCATCAAGATTAAATTGACATTTTTTCCATTTGTGGAAATGTGTGTCTATCTTGTGCCGTGACATGATTTTGGTGATTTCTCAATAAAAAAAACCTCCCAAAACAAACGTTTCAAAAAAAGCCAAGCCTAGATAAAAAAAAAATCTAATATCATTTTTACCTTCATCTATCGTATGGGTAACAATTCTTTTCAATTGTAGAGCACTAAGCATTACAGAGCAGATAATCATTTTCTAAAAATCAAAATTATAGAAGGTTTGCAGTGTCAGTATATGGGTCAGTATCCAATACAGCGTGGGTGATGCAGATATGTCAGTGTATATTGTAAGTGTCCTTGTATCAGTTTAGCACAGAGTATAGCCATGTCTGCCAATGTACACCCATATGCCCCTGGGAGCATTTATCAAGTGTATGTTCATATAGCATTACACAACACATTAGGTCTGGTGAGAGCCTTGTGCATACAAGACCATATCTGTTGTCCAATGCAGACCCAACCATTCATCACCCACACAAACCAGGGTGCTTTTTTCTGTATTCTACTTCATGTGCGGAGAGCCAATGCAGTCACTAAATTTGCCCTAAGTCTGTTGTTGTGATGGGTAGTCCGATCTTATTGTGACAAAGTTTTCAACATATATTCAGTTTGAGGTTTGTACACGAACATTTCACTGCAATGTGGTGTACTTTTGGCTCCCAAAACCCTCACTAAGATCTCATACACTGCTAAATGTGTTAATATTGTACATAGTAGCTATGTATTCATTGTGAGAAATGCTGGTCAGCCTCCTGTAGCAATGCCTCTTGAAAAGGGACATGTCTGAGCACTGAGTCTCAAAGAATGAGAGAATATGCTTAAACTTCCACACCACAGTAATAATGCATTTCACCCTAGGCTGCCACCTTTGCAACATTTTTTGCCACCGGAGTTCAATAAGACAGTATACAGGTTAAACATACCACAAAAATTTTGGATGCCCTTGGATATGTCATACACGAAAAAAAAAATTGTATTGTATTTTGCTCAGCAATTAACAGAAAAGGAAAAAAGTTTCACATTAAATTTTGGTACTCTCATATTCATACAAAGTTATAAGAGAAAGCAGCTCATTTAATTTGTAAATAATTATATCATTTGTTTGGATGTATTAATTTCCACACACAATACCATACAAGTGTATAGATCTATATAATTAGAAAAACATGGCACTGTGCGTCAAACTTTAGCAAATCTTTCTATGGCCTCAACTTTCAGAAACTATCCATCCCAGAAATACCTTTCAGATGAACAGACAAGCACATGATTGAATGAAAAACTGTCAGCGATATGGCAAGCATAGAAAATGACACATGATTTCTCGTCATCTGGTTGTCTGAGCTTTCAAACACATTGCATAAAATTTATGTGCTTGCTCAACCAGATGATATTTGTCAGAAATGAAAGGCAGGTGGTCAAGATAGATGGCTGCCGTTTCAAATAAGGTCAATGGACAGACAGACATGTACAGTGTATATTGATAGACACAAGAAATGAAGGCATTCCAAAGAAATAAAGTTTGTATTTAAGGTTATTAGAACAGCTTCTTCTATTTTGGGAATGCAGTAGTGTGTGTTGCCAACTGCTGCCATTTTGGATGCTTTGATTTTATCCAGTTTGGTTGGTTATGTTGGGCTGCATTTGGATGTTTGAGAGAGGATCAAACAAATGTCTATTCACACAGATCTGATACATGGGTGAATGCAGTTGAGCTCTGTTAGCTTGGTGACTTGGGCACCTCTGAGCACCACCTGAACTTTGCCTTGAAACTTGCATTGCGTTGCAGCCATAAAAGCATTAGAAAAAGAAACTCACATGCCATTTGCTACTTAAGGTGTCCTGTCCTTTGATCTTGATCCAGAGGCAGGAAGCATGTCCAGGTGTGCAATGCAACATAAGAAACTCTGCACTGGAGTCTCAGAAAACATTATTTATGTTTGTAGGATTGCTCTTCATCATTATTGTTCTCTTATTACATTCGTTGTAATAAAATGAAGTCTTGTAAACCCTGAAATTATAAATACAAAGTAGTTAAATTTTCTTACCGATTATTTACATATCAAGGACCTAACTTGCAAACTATCTAAATCGGGAGTGATTAATCAGGATAATCCCTATAAATAGTATAATGGTGGGGCGGTGCAAATGTTAATTAGTCTAGGGAAGTTCTTACAATTAGCCGATGTGTAAGACAGATATATCTCCTACATTCACATGATTATGTTTGTCAACTTTGTACCACATATGTATATTATCTTTGTTTGTACTTTGGTTTACATAAAAGATTCAAAAGAATACTTAAATGCATGCAATTTTGTTCTATGATGTCTATTTACCAATTTACCATATCTTTGAATGTATATATATGTGACAATTAACATTAGTTTGTGCAGTGACTCTGTAAATTGGTTATCCTGAAAACTGGTTTTGTAACAGCAAATCAAATATCCTCCGATCGATTGCTTTTCTAATGTTCTATATATTTCTCCTAAATTGCTTAATAATAAATATATATTTAATAATAATCTTAAGTGATGATTAATGGTTTGACAAAAAAATGTATAATGCTGTACACAAATATAGGAAATATACGATCCGAAAAACATTGGCTAAAATTGTTAAAATATTTGACTATCTGGGTGGCTGGAACCTGAATTAACTTAAAACTACAATTATTTTATGATTTGTCTGTATTATATATATATATGTATATATGTGAATTTTTATGGATATATAACTGTGTGTATTTTATGTTTTTATTAGTTAGCCTATTTTGTACTTAATTGCACTTGTGCAAGACATATGTATCATTTCTGATAATTGAATGTCTAATAAAAAATATATATATATATAATATCATAGGGCACATTAGGTCTAGCTAGAGCCAGGAATATGCAATGCCATCTCTGTTGTCCATGGCAGACTCAACCATCCATCCCCCTAACAGACCATGGTGCAATTTTGTGTTGACTTTGCTGCCTGTAATTGTCCATAGCAGCCCAGTAATCCCTCCTTCCTATTGCTTTATGACTCCAAAAGATAGCACTGCTTGGTATACTGCAATTTGACAACACTGCTAACAGGATTCATCTTTTAGGCCTACTCACATGGTTGAGCACCTCTTGATAATACATTATTTTTGGAAGATTAGGCATTTCTACCAGAAACTAATCATTACTATAACAGAAGATATGCTTATATCTGTATTTTCCTAGGAAATTACACCTTTGGAAACTGCAGCTTGGATATTTGTACACGATAGTCTAATGCAGTTGTAGAGGTTGAGGGTAAAGGTGGCAGTTATAGTTTCTAAACTGATAATCTCAACTGCATCCTCAGCCAACTTTACACTGTATACCTAATGCCTAGTTGTCACTAGACATGGCAGAGAAGTTTTTTTGATCGACGGAACAGAGGTAGACGATTTCTAGGAGAAATATGGCTAACTCAGCGAGACACAACGATTATATAACAAATATATTATAATTAATTAGAGGCATATCAGGGCGGAATAAGATCTTAAATCGGCAGAATAAAATCTTAAATTGGTGGAATAAGATTGTAAATCGGCGGGGCAAGATCATATGCCTGTGGGGCAAGATCTAAATGCCTGTGGGGCAAGATCTAACCAGCGGGGGGATCGGCGGGATGTCAAAAACCATCAGCAAGATGTCAAAAACTGCCGGTGAGGCAGCAAAAAACTGCCGGCGAGGCTGCAGATGTCCCACAGGGCCAATATAAATGTCTCACAGGCAGGGGATGTCCCTATATCCCTCCGATCATGTTTTTCCTCGTTCTCACTCGAAAAATGCCCGCTGGACATCCTAAAATTTAGAAAGATTTTGGCTCTTTCCCAGCGACTTGGAAAAAAAGTTTTTTGACATTCACGGCGGAGTTCTCCCTATTTCTAGGAACCCGCTAACATGCAAAAAATATGTTGGCGAGAAGCAAAAAACTCCCTGTGGCATAGGTCAAATTAGCAAATATTTTTCCTATTTTCCAGGAAAACCTTCCCCGGCTGTAAAGAAAGTTCTCCGGTTCCCATAGTGAGAATGGGGCATAATTTAGGCTGCAAGCTCAATGTAACTATGAACAATGACTCTGACGCTCATGTTTCTCTTTTAACCAGCAACAAATACAGGAACATGTACACAGCAACATGGATAGAAACAGTTCTGCCCTTTGGCTTTTTTTCAGTTGAGGTCAAATGTATTCATACAGCGAGGGCTGCTGTTTTCAAAGTTATGTGGCATCATGAAATATGCCTATATTGGAATGAAAACACTTCAGATTATTTCTTGTGATTGTTTTTCAACTCATGGCAGTGAAAAAAACCAGAATCAAATATGATTTGCAGTTGTTATTACAGATTTCGTATTAGTGTGCCATGTTCTTTTCAACTGCCACAGTGCTCTTGTGATGTCAGTATCAGCATAATGATTTCACAGTTGTATATTCGCAGTTTCGACTGTGTCACTTGGAACCCATACTGATCACACCATTACAAATTCACACATACGCTGTTAGATTGTTGCTCAACATTGATATAATGCATGGATTTTGTGTATAACTGCTATCAGTTTTAGCACTTTTACAACAAAACAAATTCATTCACTCTCACATTCACTTGTTCGTCTGAGAGGTTATCATGTGCTGCTCCGTCTTGGCAAAAATAATATACTCAGGATCCATTCAGAATTTAAGACCTAAGGGGGGGGGGAGTTTTGCTTGGGGGCATCCTTATCACTGATTTTCAATACTTTATTTCATGATCAAATTCTTAGTCTCCTTGTCTGGCCTTTTCCCAAATTTTTGGTGAGCAACTACCCCCCCCCCCATTTCTCGTCCTCTGGTATGCCCATGCAACACCGCCATGTTCACTTCCGAAAAATTTTCCAAATCTCAATTCTGAACAGTTTCTTTGGGGCAGATCTCACCTAAAAGGCTGAAAAGCCACAAGGTGCTGCCCTCAATGAGAAATTTCACAACAGGACACCATGAATGTCCATGATGGATCAAGCAAGTGGCTCAAACATATCAATTTCACCGCTCCAACTGAATCAAACAACCATACCAATGAATGCAGATTAATCAATTGTCATTCTCACTTAGACAGCCCATAAGCCTGACTTGTTGGTAGCAGTTGGAATCAACACTCAAGCTTGGAGTGCCAATAGTGATGTCAGTATTGCAATACTGACATCATCTGGGCATATATTCACATGGAACATGGCACACTTATACGAAATCTGTAATAAGAGGCTCTGAATTCAAAATGTCCAACGTTTGGTGGGTCAAAAGAACTCATACACTCGGATTTTTCTCCAATATATGCAAAATAAGCATTGGTAAACCAACTAAACAATGGATATTGATGTTAGAAAGTAATGCCTCAATGTCTGATGAGGTTTTGTTAATTTCTGAACGGTAACAAATTGACTGACCTAGTTTTTCCCACGGGATGTGATAAGTTGCTGCTCACATATTTCATTCCAAATTTCAAAAAATTTTGAATGGAAAAAAAAAAAACATGCAGAAAATACATCAAAACAATGGCAATCAAATTCAGAGAGTCTGGGCGCTGATATTAAGTGGTATGTGAACAATTTAACAGGACAATGTCTTCTTGTAGATGACCATCGAGTGCTCTGCAGCCTATCGGTCAACAGAATCATGGCATAAATAGGGAATAGATACATGTAGGACCTATCTGCAAAACAAGAATGCATTTTGGTCAAAGAGGTGGATCTCACCCCAAAATTGACCAAGAAGGAGTTCTGTGGAGAGCTACAAGCATTGTGGACAGAGCTGTGGGTAAGCATTGTCAAACACACTTTGCCTCAACACAGCCTGATGGGCTTCAATGCAATAAAAAATTCACTAAATCTGGTTTAAAGTACAGTCGAGATTCATAACTTATCCCAAAAATCTTTCTCCTACTTCATGAAGTTATCATAGATGAAATTGGATGTTTTGTTTTGGTGCATTGGCTCTTCTTTGCATTGAGACCTCTTAGAGGCCATGTTGGTGCAATGTTCAAAGTACTTGTTGACAGCTATGTCCCCTCTTCAGCTGTGTCCATAATTCTCCACAGAGCTCTTTCATTGTTAATTTGGGTTGTTTGTTACCATACTGACTAAAATGCATTGTCTGACAGACAGCCGCCATCCATTTCCCGCATGTGCAATGATTCTGTTGACCAATTTTCCACATACTTCCTCGTGGTGGTGTATATGGTGGACTTTGGTGTGTGAAATTGTCTGATGCTACATGCAATTTGTTTCCTGGCCATTTGAACTCAATTATTCACCTTTTCATGTATTTGCCACATGCCTTTTCCTTTTTAAAATAAGTTTTGAAAAATGGAAATAATATATGTAAGTAGGTTACTTATCACATCCCTTGAGAAATATTAGGTCAGTCAACAGTTTGCATTTCAGAAATATTTACATTTAATCAGGCATTGAGGCATCCATTTCTGACATCAATTTCCATTGTTTAGTTGGTTTACCAATGCTTATTTTGCATATATTGGAGAAAAATCCTAGTGTATGATTTCTTTTGACCCGCCAAATTTTGGACATTTTGAATTCAGAGCCTCTTAACAACTGCAAATCATATTTGATTCTGGTTGTTTCACTGCCATGAGTTGAAAAACAATCACAACAAATAATCTGAAGTGTTTTCATTTCAATATAGGCATACTTTACGATGTTGTGTAACTTTGAAAACAGCGGCCCTCGCTGTATGAATACATTTGACCTCAACTGTATATAAGTTTTTTCATATGGCAAAGAGAAATATTCAAATTAATTCTCTCTCAGATAAATTGCTTAAAAGAACTGGAAAAACAGATGATTGTCAAAAAAGGGCTTGATCAGTTGATAATCTGTAAATTGGAAGGTAGACAGACTTGCTTCGATTTAGGATATGACATCTGCCATTTCTAGTAATTGCTGAGACATACGTTTCTTATTAATCATATTTATGACGCCTCCATGGTACTGCCTGAAGGAGCCCCCAGATATATATCTTTTTATCTAGTAGGGCACATAATACAAACTGACATTTATTAGATTTATATGATGTATAATGTCTTTTTGTGACCATCTTTAATTTAACTTGCAAGACTTAAATTGTGCTTGGGAAGGCATTTTATCGTTTTGTTTCTGTATGCTTTTCTCATGATACCACACACAGAAATCAAATATTGTGACGGTATGTCCCAGTATGGTATATGTTATGCGTAAGTGTGTTATTGACATTCAAAATCAACAGGCCTTTAGAACCGTTCTCCCTATTATCACATATGTGCCTTGTTTCTTGACATTAAAAGGAAACAAGATGTTATTCTTGAATGTCAGAGACACAATGCTCAGACATATCTCTTTCAATATCATGTTGCACGGCAAAAGAAGTCGAAACCAACAATGCCTTTCTTATCATATTTTTTCATTTTGATTTTGACATTCCATAGCATATATATTTTTTCACAGAACAAGAACCTAATAAAATTGGTGAAAACCTCTGCAAATATTCATTATCAGGTTTTGCTCATTAGCTCTACATGCCATGATCAAATGAAATATAATGATAATGAAGATCAAATTTGATTCACACTGATTTGATTCAAATTTGACTGTGATTCAGACATTGGAGACGAGAATGTGACAATTGGAACAAATCAAAAGGAAAAAGGCACAGAGACAGAAAAACCTCAAATTCTGAATCGGCAACTGTTGTACGGTGCTATTGACATTTTTTGCACCAATTGTATTACTGGTCTCTCTAAACTCTGTAAATGCTGCTAGACAGAATCCTTAACCAAGTGATGGGTCTGCGTCTGTCTTCATCGATATTGAATTATTTCATTAAAGATGATATGGTTACAAAGCCTCATAAATTTATTGGTAAGAACTGTGGTAAGATCTAAACGTTCTTGTTAATATATTTCATGAGAGTCACATCATCACTGATATATAGATATAAATTTTCTTTTGCATTAGTGTATTTATAAAGCATCCAGCATCTCAACAACTAGTGTCTCATTCAAAAATATGTGTGCACATAATTTAAATTTTGTGCACAATAATATAGGGGAGAGTGGGGCATAACCGCCCCCAGGGGCATAACCACCCACCCAGTGGTTCCAGGTGATTGGTTCCACATAGTGAAAATATTGTTAGTACAGGAGATTTTACTTGTGAAAGACAACTTCTTAAAAGCTCAGTTTGTTTAGTTTTTTAGCTTTTTTAAGCCGCTTCATCTTATTTTTACATGTGATGGTATTTGTGATGGCATTCTACATAAAGGAGACGTAAGGTATCGGTGATAGGCATTGTGTTGGTTCATATTCTGACTAATTTTTAAAATGGATTTAACTGTCATTAAATCATGTCATGAGTGATAATAGGGGTAGTGGCTGTTAAACCCCAATATGGGGAATAACCCTGGAAAAAATACAGTAGGGGGGTGACAGAAATAGGAGGGGGGTTTACAAAAATGTACTGTAAATGTGTGAGAAACTTGGGAAGGGTTAGCATAGATTATGTCATTTGGGCTGTCTTGAAAAACCAAAAGATTGGTATTGGCGGGAGCGTCCCGGAGAGAAATATCTCAGAAGTCATTACCATAGCAAAAGTGAGGACGCTTACATGGTTTGATACTTTCCAAGTCAAGTGCACCTGCATTTTCATCAGAAAGGGACATAGTATCCTTCCACCAGATATGGAAATCCTCCAGTTATTTTTGTTGCTGGTACCTTGGGGGAGGGGTTATGCCCCGTGGGGTGGGTGGTTATGCCCCGCGCATGGGGCATAACCACCCACCTTTTACCAAAAAGCATTTCATATCCCTGTGCTATAAGGGAGAGTCATTTGATGCTGCAGGTAGGGGATATGAAAGTACTCTAATAGTGTGTCATACTGCCAATTGGAGTTCTTAATTGTGTTGGTCATTATCATCCTGTGAGACATTTTGTCTTAGGGGGGTGGTTATGCCCCACTCTCCCCTACACCAGTAGAGTGGGTCGGGGCAAGAAGCCCGGGTAAGGTGAGAGCTCCCTTCCCCCAGGGTTATATCTAAACTAACATTTTTGGCCCATTTTCTTACTGATAGGATTGAAGCTAGAAATTTTCAGGGCAAACAGCATCAAACCATAGTAGAAATTGAAGAGACAAAAAAACATGCATGATTGTTGTAACTTTGACTAATTCTTTGAAAGGGTTTGTCAGAAATAGCTTCGGAAATTTTTAAAAGTATAGTGGATATCTGCATTGCTTCACTTTATGACCATCACATAAATATGATTTGGATCATGTTTTTTGCATTTTAGTTCAAAATGTAGAGGTCAACTTAAAATATGTGGGTTTGGGGCAAGAGGCCCCATACGATTCGGGGCATGAGGCCTCCTTCTATGGGTGGTCGAAGCTGCTTCAGGAACCATTTAATAATGTGTACCTTACCTTAAATCTTGATAGAATAGCTAATTAAAATATAAAAAATTTGGTCCGAAATTGATACAGGGAAAAAAATATTGAAATATAAAAGTATGAAGAGAAAATTTCTGAAATTCAGAAAAAGTTAATAGAATGCCTTAAAAATGATAGAAAAATCCTAAGAAATAACTTTTAAGCTGAATGTGCTCGCAAAAAAAATTGCCATAGGATTATAATACGGGGGCTTCTTGCCCGATGGGTGGGGTAAGAAGGCCGTTATAATTTTTTTACAAAAAGGGCCGTATATCCTTTATTAAAATTGGTAGACATTTGTTTCACTAGACATTTGTTTCACTAGTTATAAGTAGAGTCAAGTGACCCCTTCCTGACAACATAAGCATTTAAATAATCGACCACAAAAAGTAGGTCAAATCGCACCTTGAAGTTAAGGGGGGCTGCATGCCCTGCGCTACTCTATATGTTTGTTTTGTAGGCACAAATACATCAGAAGATCTGATATGCAATCTCAACTATGAAACTGTCTATATAGTAAAAGAGGTCAATATATCAATGTGAGATACTATTCTCCAATCCAAAAACTGGCCCATATTTTTATAGATAGGACTTTTGAACGCAGACACCACAGAATAAGAAGAGCGCTTGAGTTTGTGGCAATAGGAGCATGGGACAAAAGTGGAGTTGCGTATAGCAGCAAGATGTATGAGAAGCAATAATGTTGC
Source organism: Platynereis dumerilii (assembly GCA_026936325.1). Taxonomy (NCBI): domain Eukaryota; kingdom Metazoa; phylum Annelida; class Polychaeta; order Phyllodocida; family Nereididae; genus Platynereis; species Platynereis dumerilii. The sequence continues at coordinate 57,229,655 of JAPTHN010000002.1, forward strand.
GAAAGTGAACCTCCCTCTCCATCAATACCCACAAAGCCAGACTACCCAAATGACACACATTAGTATAGCATTCTAGCTGATCAGCTCTGTGGACAAAAAAAATGAAATGATGGCAAAAGGACTGGGAAGGTGACCTGAAACCGATCATTAATCTTTTAAACAGTTGAATTACGATGTGGAATATGTCTGCATTTATTAAAAACTATGTAACTTTTAAAGTATCTGTAACAGCAATAACTTAAATTACAGCAAAATAAAGATATCATCAGTAAGACTTTACAAATCACTTTTCAACAGACCAGAGAGTGACAGCCTTCATGAAAGCTAATCATAGTCAATCTGAACAACATTAAAGAAGGTAATATATGACAAGAGTTCAAAGAGATTGCTGCATACCAATGAACTTGTGCAGGTCTATTTGTGCATGTTATTCTTCTAGCAGTCAAAGAAGGACTCCTCACAATCTTTTTTAGTTGCCTCTAAGATGGCATGGTCAGAGACCTTGCAAAGCCTTTGCAATCAGAGTGCAATTAGGGGAATCCCCAGGTAGTGCAAAATCTGTCTTTCTTCTAAGGCAGGTCATCTCCAGATCATTCCATGTCTAAGGTCTAACTTTTATTAGATTTCCACAGCAGCAGCAGGAGTCAGAAAAGAAAATTGGGCAAGAGATTTTTTGAGCCAGACATTCTCCTGTTTTGTCTAAGAGAATTAAAAAGATACCGGGTACCTTATTAGCCCGGCATAGATTTGTTTACTCCCTCTGCAGAAATGGGGATTTTCTCATAGTGCTGTTATTAGTTAGCTACATGTGTCAACCCCAAAGGTGTTTTGGATATTTTATTTTGTTTACAGTACAAATTTCTAAAAGTGGCTCGTCATTTAAATCTAGCCTTAGCTATCTATCCATAGCCATTCCAAGCTAAACTTAGCTACACTTATCCATAGCTAGCCATAGCTATCCACAATTACTATTGTTTAAACAAGGGGTAAAGAGATTCCAGTGTATACAGAAGAATAGAAATGGACAGTTATGGATAGATATGGATAAGACTAGTAATGAATAGCTACAGACAGCTAAGTTGAGCCTAATTGAAAAATTTGTACTTTATCCATGGAAGATGCTTTAGCTTGACACTTGTGTCATACAGTTAATTTTGGGTCATTCGGTTTGTGCTTTGAGTTATGGACTTTAATGGGTTTAACATGTGTTTAAAATAGCACATTTAATCTATGATTGAAAGTGAAAGACCAAGAAGCAGAATAAAAAAAACGAGAAAATGGACCTGAATTAAAGACATTTTCATTCACATTTTTAAACATGTTTCGAGTTCTGTATTTCACATAGGTCCAGTTCAGGATATGATGACGTTTCACAGATAAAGCAACTTTCTATCAATTTCTTATATTGTTTATTCATCTGTTTTCTGTAAATCATTATCTGTAGGTTGCTCAATTGCTTCGACTCATCATGACATGATCAAGTGACATGAAACACCAGGGAAGATCAAATTTGATTCTGATATGATTCGAATTTGACTCTGATTCAGTGATGATCGAGAGCAAAATGACATTGAGGACAAGTCAAAACAAAATGGCAAAGAGGCATGACAAAGAGCAGCCAGGATGCAGCCCAGCATTTGAAAGCAGCAACCAGTAGGTCCTATGAAGTTCACGTTGCTAATTTAATGTAGATTTTACAGCCCAAGAGTGCTGGAAGAAAACAAGGGTGGCAGAGGCAATATGACGAAAAAGGGCATATCCATTCAGCAGCAAAATTTCAATACAGCATTCATAATAATTTTGAATGTACACTTACCAAATTTTGCCTCAAATAAGGTCTAATAATTTTTTACACCCCCTGTCCCCCTGTTCCAGCATCCCTGTCGGAATCCAAGTAAATGATTCAAAACAAGGCAACTTTATAAAGCTGGCTATTTTCTTATAATCAGAGAAAAGGGGAACACTCTTTCGAGATATTTACATAAAGAATAGATTAGTCCATTAGAGAAACAATTATTTCAATTCATCAATACCTTGCAATTGTATCTCATGGCAAGACTGGAAATAATGCTACCAAAACAAGTCAGGTGCAAAGCTGGGCTACTCTTGGGGGTATGATACCATAGCTGGCTCCCAAGCTGACATGAGTGACCTGGATGAGGCTATTATGTTATTGCTAGTACAAATTTGTAGTTATCAACATGTTTACCTTCAGCGAACGAAGTTTGCAGAAGCTATTGTAATCACTTGGGTAAAAAGTTGTCCGTCCGCAGGGCGGGCGGGCGTCGGGTGGACAGATATTTTCGGATCAGAACTCGGCCACTATTGATTGGACAGGGATGAAATTTGGTACACATGTAGCCTGTATGGTTTAGTTTTTCCTTATGATGGTCTGATGGATACATATTCCATACTGATTGAAATAATTAAACAAATATATAAATTATATTTGTTCATTCCTTGGCCAGGACTCAGTCGCTATTGCATTTGCAATTGTGCATAGATGGAATTTGGCAACTGTGTGACCTCTACAGCCTAGTTGTGCTTTTGATGGTCTCATTGATAGATATTTGATACTTTTTGAAAAAATGACAAAGAATTTTTTTTTTTCGGGCAAAGACTCGGTCACTGTTGCATGTACAGGGATAAAGTGTGGTACATATATGGCCTATGTCGTCTAGCTGAGTGAAAATATATATACTTTTTGGAATATTGAAAAAAAAAAACAATAACAATTTTCAATTTTCTTTCCGGCTCATGACTCAGACACTATTGCATGTACATGGATAATGTTTGGCACACATATGGCTTATATGTTCTAGTTGTGTCTTTTTATGGTATGCCCAATGGATATTCTGTACCTTTTTTTATATTGAGAAAAAATATTGGAAAGAATTTTTTTCACCTCTGAGACAAAATTTGCCCACTATTGCATACAGCAATGAAATTTCTACAAAACTCAGCTGTAGAATTTAGCGGTGCTTTTTGACATGTATTTAACACTTTTTGAATGATTGAAAAAACTATAACAGCATTACATATATATATTTTATGGTATACAACCGACAGCACATAACCTATACTTTGTACATGCATGAAACTGCACCATAATATGGGTAGAGTAGTCTAATAAGGCATTTCCCTGGTTTCATAAACCCTGGCTAACAGATGGCCAGATGTCAGGGCAGCGGGCATATAGATATATTTTAAGGCCACAGCTTGTCCACTGTTGCACACCTATATGCAATTTAGTAAACACATCAATTTGATACTGTAATTGTAATGTTGTAACGGTGTTATTCGCTGATGGTTTACTGCTGTGTAGCTTTTGTTTTTATACGGAATTGCACAACACTTTAAGTCAGGACTAGTGTTTCCAGGCCCTTATTTGTTTTCAATGGTAGACCAAACTATTCATCACCTGCCCAAGCAATGGAGCAAAAAGCATGTTTCCTGGAATCTATTACAGCTGTACAGACAGCAAAGTAGGCCTACTCATGCACATTTATGATAGAAAGCTGATGTCGATTGACTTCAATGTATTTTAAAATTCCCACACATGAAAGTTTACAGATACCACAGAATCATGTAAAATAAATACCTTTTGACTTCAGAAAATCTTCCTCTGGCCTCGTCTTTCAGAAATGATATCTTCATCCCAGACATACCTTTCAGACAAATAAACAAGCATATGATTGAATGACAGTGACAAATGTCAGCGATATGGCAAACAAAGAAACCAACACATTTTTTCTTGTCATGTGGTTGTCAGAGCTTTCAAGCACATTGTGTGCAATTTATATGCTTGCTGAAACAGGCGATGTTTTTGTCAGGAATAAAAAATAGTGCGGCAAGACAGATAGCCTCAATTTCAAATAAGGATGATGGACAGATAAGGTCTATTTGGTGAAATTCTTCTGATGAGTGCATGCCAAGAAAACACAGTTTGTATTCGGGTTTTTAGAACTGATTTTCCTTTTGTGGATAGCGGAAGTGTTTGTTGCCAAGTGTTGACGTATCTGGATGCTTGGATGTTATCCAATTCGGCCTGACTCAGAGGATTCTTAATATGTTGTGGGATGTATTTGGAGAGAGGATCAAACAGACACCTCTTTGCAGGGGATGGCTCAGGTGAATGTAGACAAGCCTGGTATGTGAGGTGTGGCATCTGTCAGCACTACTTAAAATTATCCTTGCAACACATGACTCCAGCCAGATAAGAAAAATGCTTATCTAGAGCCTTCCAGAAAATAAGGCAACATAACATTTTGATAACAGAACATAATTTGTATTGCATCTGGAAAAGAAGTTCACAAAAGGTGTGTGGTGCCTTGGTCTTTATCTTGACGCTTTTAGCAAGGCCACGTGTGCAATGGAATGGCAGAAACACTGCACTGGAGCCTCATATGATTACTACAAGCAGAAATCAAATGTTGTGACATTCAACCCCAGCCTTGTACCTTCATGATTTGTGCTACAATAACCAGAACAGTTCTGTTGCTCACCAAACACATGCCTTGCTTCTTGACATTAAAAAGAAACAAAATATTATTCTTGAAGGTCAACAACTCAGACATATCTGTTTCAGAATCATGTTACATGAAAAAAAAGAACTTGAAACCAGCAGCAACTTTCTTCTCTTCATTTTACTTTTGATTGTGACATTCTGTAGTATTTCTTTTTTCTGGAATGTGAATAGAATAAAATGGAAGAAGAAGGGAGGTGCATTTGTACAACCTTATAAATGTATTCTTTCGTGATATTAACAACATAATGCAATGGAATTTGAACAGATCCGTGGCCTAATGGTCAAGACTGCTTGTCCACTGGCTTTGAGGGTATGGGTTCAAATCTCACCCCGGAAACCCACGTAAGTCTGAGCCCATGGGACATGATTTCAAATGGAGGCGGGTTGTCTCCAGTATTCTATGCTGGGGCAACTGAAAGACCCTGGGCATCCCTGAATTAATAGGGTATGCTCCAGATGCCCAGTCTTCTCATCTCATCATTATATGGCGATCACCAAAAACCAAAAAGTGCAGCTCCCTCCACAAAGATGGTGGTTGAGCTGCCTCGGCTGATCTGGCGTACACCAGCACAACACAAGTCAAGTCAGGCTAGGTAGCTTTTGTGACATAATCAATACCTCTGCAAACAGTTATGAGGTTTTCCTTGCTCTTTAGCTCTACATGACACGATCACATGAAATGGAATAACAATGAAGACCAAATGTGATTCATATTGATGTGATTCAAATTTAACTGTGATTCAGACATGGCAGACAGGAATGTGACAATTAGAACAAATCAAAAGAAAATGACAAAAAAGACATGAAATTCAGAATCAGCAACTAGTATGGTGCTAGTGAAGATTTTTGCACCAATTCAATTTCTGGCCAGCCTCCTCAAAACTTGTTAAATGCTTGACAGAATCCTTAACCAAATTACGGGCCTGCCTTCCTTGACATTAAATTATTTCATTAAAAATTATTAAGTTATAAAACCTCATGAATTTTATTGGTAACAACTGTAGCAAGATCAAAACGTTCTTGTTGATATATTTTATTATGAGAGTCAGGAGATCCCAGATATGTCCTTTGTAAGCCTGTATTAATAAAACAAGCAGCATCTCATCAACTAACATCTGCATTCACAAATATCTGGGCACACAATTTTAATTTTGTGCAAATAATATACATCCGTATGTCTGTTTCATAGCCACAAATACACCAAGAGATGTTGCCATCTGATATGCAATCTCAACTATTACACTGTCTATATAAAAAATGAGGTTAATATATCAATATGAGATTCTTTTCTTCAATCCAAAAGCTGCCCCATACATGAATTTTATAGAATGGATTTTTGAAAGCAGACACCACAGAATAAGAAGAACGCTTGAGTTTGTGGCAATAGAAGCATAGGACAGAAGGGGAGTTGCGTATTAGGGCAAGATGTATGAGAAGCAATAATGTTGGGAAAGTGACCCTCCCTCTTTATCAATGTTCATAAAGTCAGGCTTCCCCAATGACACACATTGGTATGGCATTCCAACTGAACAGCTTTGTTGGCTACAGAAAAAACAAGGAACGGCAGAAGGACTGGGCAGGTGACCACAAGCTAAAAATTTCAAACACTGGATCTAAATAAATAAATAAAATTTTATTTAAAGTCAAAGAGTAATACAAAAACATTAGCACAAGGGCTATTAATCGACTATAATGTGTAAAAACATAACAATAAAATCCAGTAACACCACTAACAGAGGAATACATCCGCATTTCCTGAGGAATGTGTAACTTTTAAAACTTCTGTGAAGTTCCGACGGGGAACATAATATGTTGTTATTAACATCTCGCGATGACAAAAAGTACAGCGAAATTAGGAGGAAATGAGTAACACTTTTACGAGTTGATTTTGTAAATATCAAAGAAATGAACCATGGTCAATAAGAAAAAAGCAAAAAAGGGTAATATAAGTCAAGCATACAGGATTGCTACATGCCAATGAACTTGTACAGATCTATTTTTGCACGGTATTCAACTTGCATCTGAAGAAGGACTTCCTATAATGATCTTTTTATGTCACCTCTGACATTGTCAGAGACCTTGCAAAGCCTGGACCTCAGATGACCTTCCTGGAGTTGATTCCTCACAGTTTGAGTCTTCAATTTTCTCCCATGATGGTCCTGGAAGGATTTTTGAGCCGCACTGTGGTGTTCTGCGGAAAGTCCTCTCAAGTCTGTGCAAATATCGATACATTCCAGTACACTCAATGACTCCCCAAGTGCCACCAAAATCTGGAAATGCTTTATGAATAATTCTATCATCAGCACAAACACTAGAAAAGTTTGGTTTCAATTCAATATAGCGAAACCTGCTTGGTCCTTTAAATTTTGTAAGCAGTGTATATTGCAAGTGTTGATGTATCAGTATAGCCCAGTGTATAACCATGTCTGCCAATGTACACCAATATGCCAGAGTATGTTTATCAAGTGTATGTTCATATACCACTACACAACACATTAGGTCTGGTGAGAGCCTTATGTATACAGGACCATATATGTTGTCCATGGCAGACCCACCTATATATCACCCATACGAACCACGGTGGTCTTTCTGTATTCTACTTCATGTGCAGAGAGCCAATGCAGGCACTATGCAAACTTGCCAAATGGTCTGTTTGGTGATAGAAGATTAGATATTATTTTTATCAATATTCAAGCTTATATTCTGTTTAAAAATTGCAAATTAAGTGTCGCCATTTCTAGATGTTTGGATCTCATCCAATTTGTTTGACTGAATTGATGTATATGTTGGGTTGTATAGGGAGATTTGGAGAGAGGATCGAACAAATGCCTCTTCAACAGAAACTCTGCACTGGAGTCTCAGAAAACATTATTTCTGTTTGTTGCATTACCCATTAACGTTATTATTCTTTTATGACATTTGAGGTAACAAAATGAAATCCAAGTTTGTAAACCGAAATTACAATTCAAAGCAATACAACCTCCTTATTCAGTATGACGTGTGTGCACACAGCGTGGTCACAAAAAAACTTTACTCAGTATCTTTGGCATAGTTCTATGCATTTGTCTGTAATTACTATCAAATTTTTATCAAATATAGAGAGGATAGTTCGACTTTCTTGGAGTGAAACTCAGTCCTGTGGGAAGATTGAAAGAGAAGAAGGTTCATAGAAACTGCAAATAACCAAGGTGTGTCAAAATGCATCTCCTGTCGTAATGCTTTATCAAAATTTTAATCAAGAGTGATGTTAAGATTCCTACCTTAAATTCATGCAAGAATGAGACTGATTGGATAAGAACTCAGTGTGTTGTGCCTCAAGACTGAAAGACTGTAAAGTTTTTTCTTGACCACCCTGTATTAAGGATACAACTCGCAAAATATTTATACTAGGATAGAATACCATATCAGGATCATCCTTATCTGTTTGGTGGTGTAAGTTTCCATGTGGTGTTGTTTTTCTAAATCATGGTGCTTTGATCCATCAAATTTGATCCGTTTGTGTATATGTGTGTTTGCTTATTATCCTTCCAAAAAGTATGTAGAATTTGAAAAATCTTGCAAAATTGGCATGTGACCTCACACTGCTGGGGCATCGTGATTGGCTGTGCTGTGGAGTGTGATGTAGTGTTGGCATATGACACATTTATTTGTCTAAAGTTTATTTTGTGCCAAGCATCATTATTCAAGAAAAAATGATTTGTGTATGAGCAGTATTATCAAACAGTCATGTATTACCCATTATTTGCTCCCCTTGCTGTGGTAACTTTCTGCAGATGAGACCGAAATGATGTGAATGCATGTTTGATGCACTACACCTACATTTTACCCCCTTACAGACATGATGGAGACCTTTAACTTTACTGCGAGGGTTGGGATATCTTGCTGGATTCTGCCTTCAAAGTTGCCCATACCAAGTAATTCACTGGGTCCATCTCAAGAGACAAGGGGTGGCACTCTACCTTGCTCAGCAGGTTTGCTTTGAGCCACTCCTGAGTCCCACTACTCGCACCATAAATTTCCCATCAGCAATGAGGAAAACAGGACAACAGTGGACAGCTTGCAGCAATGCAAGCACTTTCACATATCATGCTTCCATTTTGCCTTTAGTTGTGATCTAATTCTCAAATGAACTTATTTGCAATAGATCAAATATGACTGACTGTCAAATCCACTCTTATGTCAAACTTATCACCAAATTCTGAACTTATATGAGGTCAAAAAAGAAGACAAGTGACTGTCCTCTTTTTCTGTAGACACCCTGTATGTAATCCCAGAGAAAGTTCATCTACTACAATTTCATATGAGCTTAATATCACAAGGCATGTTAGGTCTGGCTAGAGCCAGGAATGCGCAGTGCCATCTCTGTTGTCCATGGCACACCCAACCATCCATCACCCCAAACAGACCACAGTGCCAGTTTACTTTAACTTTGCGGCCTGTAATTGTAATCCCTCCCTTACATTGCTCTTATGATTTATGACAACTCCGAAAATCAGCACTGCTTTTATTACTGCAATTTGAAGTTGACAAATACTGCTAGGAAGAGTCTTCTTATACTCACATGACTGAGCTTACTATTGACTATTGAGCATACATTATTAAGGTACCATTTCAATTTGAAATCGACTGCTCTTAATCCTAAATAATTGTGGAAGATATGAATCTTTATATTCCTTTTGCACTTGCAGCGGGTGAAGCTTAACATAGTACCGCTGCCAGCAGGCTCAATGTACATGCTAATAATGAGTCTGATGTTTATGTTTTAGCAAAGCAACTTCTATTTGGTTTATTACGTAAAAGTTGTACTTTTTTCATCTGGCAAAGGTAGATATTCAAATAAATTCTTTTTCAGATAGATTGCTTAAAAAGGCTGAATCAATAGATAATCGCTGAGTTCGAAGGTAGAGGGATCTTGCTTAGATTTGGGATATCAGATAAATGTATCCTATTAATCATAATTATGAGACCTCAATGGTAATGCCCAAAGGAGTCTACATATTTATGAATTTTCATCTAGCTCGTCTCAGAATACCAACTGACATTCTTAAGATATAATGTGCATTTGTGACCATCTTTAATTAAACTAGAAAATCTTAATATTGCCCTTTGGATCTTGGAAGACATGCTATTATTATGTTTCTGTATTCTTTTGATTACCACATACAGAAATCGAATGTTGTAACATTTAGTCGCAACCTTGAACAAGAAAGTTATTTGCTGTGATACTCAATAGGCCTTTTGAATAGTTCTCCTGACTATCACACACATGCCATGCTTCTTGACATTAAAAGAAACAAAAATGATATTCTTGAAGGTCAGAGACTCAGACATATCTCAAACTTGCCCTTGGGTAGGCATACTAATGATTTGTTTGAAATGTTTCTCTCTACGTTTAGCATGATTACCACATACAGAAATAAAATGTTGTAACTTTAAACCCCAGCTTTGTACAAGAATTTGGCCTTAAGAACAGTTCTCCTTTTTAGCACACACATCATGTCATCCTTCTTGACATTAAAAAGAAACAAAATGTTATTCTTGAAGGTCAGACACATTTTGTAACATACATGTATCTTTTTTCACTGAACAAGAACCAAATAAAATGGACGAAAAACTACAGTTGTACCAACTTATATATTCTTTTGTGAGAAGCACAACATAGTGGAATTTAAACAGACCATGCAGCTTTTGTGAGCTTCTTACAAAATGAATACCTCTGCAAACAGTCATTATCAGGCTTTGCTTGCTCCGTGGCTCTAATATGACATGATCGCATAAAATGTAATGACAATGAAGACCAAATGTGATTCATATTGATGTGATTCAAATTTGACTGTGATTCAGACATGGCAGAGGGGAATGTGACAAATTGATCAAATCAAAAGAAATGGCAAAGAGGCATGAAGCAGAGCAACCTAGATTCTAGAATCAGCAACCTGTATGGTGCATCGGTGCTAGTGACCCTAGCCAGAGGTGGCACAAAGCCCTAGCCACCCTCCTTCAATGACACACATTAGTATAGCATTCTAGCTGAAGACCTTTGTTGGCTACAGAAAAAAAATAGCAGAATGACTGGGAAGGTGACCAGAAGCTGTTCATTTTAACACGCATGATCTTAGATGTGGAATACATCTGCCTTTAATAACAACTATGTAACTCTTGCAATATCTGTGAAGTTCTGATTGGGAATATAATAGTTCTACTCATTTGTCATCTTTCACAATGACTACACATGCACTACTTTGTAATTACTGAAATTCATGTAACAGCAATAACTCAAATAACAGCAAAATAAGGGTGCAATGAGTAAAACTTTTACAAAACACTTTTTTCGAAATCAGAGAGTTGCAGCCTTTATAAAAAATTTATCATAGTTGATATGAACAACATTAAAGATAGTTATATGAGGCAAGCACAAAATTAATACATTTCAAAGAGATAATATCAATGAACCTATACAGGTATATTTGTGCATGTTATTCTTCCTGCAGTCAAAGAAGGACTCCTCACAATCTTTTTTAGATGGCATGGTCAGAGACTTAACAAAGCCTTTGCAATCAGAGTGCAATTAGGGGAATCCCCAGGTAGTCCAAAATCTGTCTTTCTTCTCAGGTAGGTCATCTACAGATCATTCCTTGTCTAAGGTCTAACTTTTATTAGATTCCGGCACCATCTGAAGGAGCAAGCTAGAGAAGCTAAGAAAATTGTGCAGGAGATTCATTTTGAACCAGACATTAGCCTGTTTGTCTGAGGTATATCCTCTATGCTCTGAAATTCCGGACATTGATATTGATATGCAGTATATTAATCATAGGAATAAACAAGATACCTCATTAGCTAGTATAGATTTGTTTGCTTCCTGTCCATCACAGAAATGGGGGTAGGTCCTATATAATACACTGGGTGAAAAATTAAGAGTCATGTAGGCAACTAAGCTTTGTATACCAATCAAATATTTTATTTTTGCCTAAAATGTGGTCCAATAATTTTTTGCACCCCCTGCCTCCTGCTCTGGCATTTCTGTCTGAACCCAGAAGTAAAATTTTTCAAGCTGGCTAGATTCTTATAATCAAAGAAAACGGGATAGTGACAATTAACACTACTTTTGATGAACTTATATGTAAAATATGTCATTCCGTTCAAGTTATTAGAGTGAAACAGTGCATTGATGACCAGTATGTTACAAATTTCAAATTAAATTTTGGGGTACAAGTACTCATACTCTTTTGTGAAACAAAGAAACTCGTTTCATTTGTTAATAATTATGTCAATTACTTCAATGCATCAAATCCTACATATGAGGTTTTACAGATGCCACAAAATCTATGCATGCAAAGTAAATATCTTTTGACTCCAAAATCTTACTCTGGCCTCATCTTTCAGAAATTACATATTCATCCCAGATGTACACAGATCCTTCAGATGAATAAACAAGCATATGATTTAATGACAGTGACAAATGTGAGCGATATGTCAAACAAAGAAGTGAACACATTATTTCCTGTCGTCTGGTTGTCTTAGCTTTCAAGAGCATTGTGTAAAATTTATATACTTGCTAAAACCGATGATGTTTTTGTCAGGAATAAAAAGCGGTTGGTCAACACAGACAACCACAATTTCAAATAAGGTTGACGGGTATTTGGTGAAATTCTTCTGATGGGTACTTGAAAAGAAAACACAGTTTGTATAAACATTTATTAGAACTGATTTTTCCTTTTGGATTTCAGTAGTGTACACGTTTGTTGCCATGCGTTTCCATTTCCGGGTGCTTGGATGTTATCCAATTTCATTTGACTGAGTGGATTCCTAATATGTTGTGTGGGATGTATTGGGAAAGAGGATCAAACAAACACCTCTTTGCAGGCGATGACACAGGTAATGTAGATGGGCCTGGTATGTGAGGTGTGGCATCTGTCAGCGTTACTTAAACTTTAACATGTGGCTACAGCCCAACAAGCAAATCAGCTAACATAAAATATTGATAAAATAATATAACTTCGCATTGCATCACAGACATAAAAGCATCAGGAAAAGAAGCTGAAGTTCAGATCTGCATTTTGGTCTTGATCTTGATGCAGGTAGCATGGGGATGTGTGAAGTAGAATGACAGAAATACTGCACTGGAACTACAAAAAAATCATATTTAATCAGGTTCAAAAATTAAATTCGCCACCATAACTCGGGTTCGTATTCAGAATGAATTTAGGAATATTTGCAAAATATTTTATAACAACTGAATACCAAAAAAGAATCATCCCTGCTGTGGAGAGCAGTGGTGATTGTATCAAAGTTGCTGTTTCTCGGTGCTTTGGGTGAAACAAATTAAGTCTGGTTGTGCAGATGTGTACATGTATAAGCTCAGAAAGAGATTATCAACTGTATGTCCATATAACTTCACATAGTCTGGTCTGTTAAGGCCAATTTTTGGCCATATCGTTACTTGCCGGAACAAAGCACCAAATTTGGCACATAGGTACTTTGAAATGTGCTCTTTCATCCTAGAAGGGGTGCCATGATGAATAATGACTTGGTCGGCGGCCATCTTGAATTCAAAATGGCCGACATCAAATTGGCTTTGTTTCAGGCATTTGTGAAAAAGGCCTATAACTCCTGTTTGGAGCCAGATATCTATATGAAATTTTTACCACATGTACTTGGCAATATGTACTTTAATAATATATAGACATTACACCTTTAATTGTAGTTAATGCGATATTATAGCTTGGAACGCACAAAAAATAAAAATTTCGGCAAAATTTTGGGGAAAAAGTTAATGTTGCAAATATAAGGGGTTGTAGCACTCTAAAATTTGGCAGAATGGTACTTCTGGACATGAACTTCATTTAAGTAACAGATAACTTGGCCATATATTTGCATATTGGCGACATACCATAGTGAAAAGTTACTACCGTAACAATTATATTTCACAAATCTGAACTTTGTGGCTCAGACTTCTTGGTTTTTGTTGGGTAATCTCCTCATTTCAGTGAATCAAATGAAAAGGAGTTTGAATTACAATATAATATGCATCTTGTTGTCTTATTTATGTCTTATTTATGTCTAATTAACTAATAATTAACTAATAATTATTAGGCTTGACCTAATTATTTTTCTTCCATGAGAGTTTAGGTCAGTATAGTAAATAAATCTTGTTTCAAGCAGCGACTCCTTGACAGATTCTTTGGACAATGCCAAGGCCCATGGGATGGTAAAAACAAATTGGTAGTTTTTAAACAAGGCCTTCAGGAACTCCTGAAAGCTCATAGAAACTTTGAGATGGAAGCCAGAGAAATTACCAATTGGTTATTTTGCCATGGAAATGTTACGTTTGATGGTGACTTTTCTGAAAACTGATTACAAGAGTCCATCCCTTTCTCCTTGACAGTATTGATATCTCTGTTATTCAATGGACCAAATATGCTAAACAGTAAAACAATGCTAAGCCAAGAAACATCATTGCTCAGCTTATATTATTTAACATCAAAAAAAGCAAATAAGCAGGAACTGCATCACGACATGGGAAGTCAAGAGAACTTACAGTGTCTATATATATTGGTCTGAATGTGCATATTCAAACATGAAGCAAGAAACTGGTGAATTCACTTAAATGATCTGTGTCTTTGCATTAGTTACCGCAGAGTTATTGAAATAAAGGACCAATTGTCATCCATCTGCAAGCAGTACAACAATGATGACAATATTTGTCCCCCACATCTTCGAAACAGGCTGTACACAGTCGGAGCTCTGGACATCATTGACCAATGACCATAATCCATCATCCACAACTGCCGATGGATCATTTCATCGCACTGGCATCAGTTTGTTCCAGTTCCCAAAAGTTGACAACCCTGGTACAGAGAGGAATAAGATTCAAATTTATGCTAATTCACATGTGCAGAACTCAACATTTCTTCTTGAAAGTTATACAACAGTGCCCACAGTGTTCTGCAACACTGATAGCCAGTGGCTTCCCCAGAAATGAAAATTTGGGGGGGGGGTACTGAAGTCCCAAAGTTCAGAAGCATTGTCAGAGCCCAAAGGCACACTGCATACTCTCCAAGCAGGCTGGTCCAAAGGGTCGAAGCGCAAGCCTGCCAAAAATCCACAGATTTTAGATGTTTGTGCCAAATAAACTGCAAAAAATAACCACACATAGTGCACAACATTCTATGTAGAATGTCCTTCGGGGGGCTCAATGCTCCATTTGGGGTCCCCTAGCACCCCCCTAGTGATGCCTGTGACTGCTGATAGACTTTTGGTTCCACACAGAAAATTGCAGGATACAGAAGAATGGTGGATGATGCCCTTGAAGTTGAGGATACAATATGTACCTGGACACAAAATGCAATAGGTCTTCTCTTTTGCATAATGACAAAATTGAATCAGGCGACAACATTACTTGGGCAAGTTATGAAGCACCAAAGTTACCCAATCCAGTTGATCCAACTGTGCTCAATTCCCTTCTTCACTTTTCACTGAGAAAGCAGCAACACTTACGATGGTTAAATATGGCATGGATATCATAATGAATGCCACACGGCATTTTAATCCTGAACAGATTAGCGTTGTAGCTGTGGACCTGCCTTTGTTTGCCCTAGCTCCACTGGAAGTTCTCTGAAATTCATGGAGAAGAGCAAATCATTGTCATGTTCGGTGGACTCCACCTTGAAATGGTTCTATGGCATGTAATGGGGGATCTGCTTGGCAGTTCTGGTTGGAGAACAGCTTTAGCTGACATTGGAGTGGCATCCAGTGGCACTGCTGAATCAGTGCTGATACCTTTCTCCGAGCAGCACACTTGACGAAGACTAGACATGCACGTGAAGTCACATTCCTTATTATGGCCAAGCTTCTTCAGGATGTATCTGGACATGGCAAAATCATGTTGAAGAAGGAGAGATCACATTTAAGGATTTGAAGATGAGAAACATGGAAAAGAGCCCAACATTCCACCATTGGATTATGATTGATGAACTGGAGTGATCCTAACCTTGGTGCGTGCTCAAAGGAGCAGCAATTTCAATCTCAGTGTAGATTCACTTGAAAATTTGGTTCCATGGTTTTTTGCACTGGACAAGACCGATTATGCTCAATGGTTGCCCATTCATTTATGTGACATGAAATCATTAGCAGACAACATGAGAGTGCAATTTTCACAATGTTGGGTTCTCCATAAAACAACAAAACGATTTTCTTGCATTACTATTGACCAAGGCCAGGAGCAAAACGACGCCCTTGTCAAAGGATTGGGTGGTGCGGTTGGTCTTACCCAGAATCCAGAGGCTTTCCATAGATGGGTGGTAGCAGGTCCAGAGCAGGCACGTCTGTTGGAGCCATTTGAGACCAACTGTCTTGGCAGAACACTGTCAGTTGACCAAATGCAACACCAGGAAAGTATGGCACATCAGAACAGATTCAAACTTCAAGTTCTTGCCACGCATGGTGTGATAGAGGCAATGGACAATCCTTTTAGAGGTCCTGAACTGATTGTTTTGGATACAAGAGACTGCGCATCAGATGATGTCATCAACACAGTGAAAGAGATGGGGAAAAACAATCGAAGCATACATCAAAAGGGTTATCTTGGACAGAACATCAAATATTCAAACACCATTCAAGCGGAACAACCTCCCACTTTTTAAAAGTGTTGTGAAAAGCAACACAAAGTCAAAGCAGCAAGTCTCTGCTCTCAAAAGTGTTTGGAGCCTATTTGGTCGACTCTATATTGCCAGTAAGTTCAGAGATGGAAATCTGGAGGATTTTTTCAGATATCAGAATCATCCTTGGCCGCCGTCATTGTCTACAAATAGAGTTTTGTATTTGCCATCAAAAAGAGTGAGCTTCAGGCAATAATCATAAGTGAACAGGCACAAATGCCAGATTGATTTGACGCCAAAATCATTGATGGTACTGCAGCAGTTCATGTGCTGCCTGTACTTGAGGTATATATCCACATTTGGTTAGTATGTTGAAAGATTGTTTGTGCCATGGACTTCACAACTTTTGAATAACCATGACGAAGCCGACATGCAAATATGACTCCGCACAAATGATGCCTTCCAGAAAGGAAAAAGGACTATTCTTGTGCGGGCAGTAGACACAGATGTGGTCATCATCATTGTTGGTCTTTTCCACCAACTCCAGGCAATGTTTCCTGAATTGCACCTGTACATAGCTTTTGGTATTGGAAAGTGGTGCAAAGAATTGAACATCAATAACATAATGTTGCCATCTTGTTGACGACAAAGTTATCCCATTACCGTGGTAATGTTTTGGTTGTATTCATAGTACATCCATGAAAGTCTACAAATAATAAATAATTTCACTAATCAATGTCCTAAAAGTTCAGGCGGCATTTCTTCAGCACCCACACAGGGCAGTGCATCAGACAGGAATGTGGATGTCAAACCTCAAATCAGTTATGTCAGCCCCATCATCTGAGAGTTATGGATGGAAAAAAGATGGTTCATCTTGGTTTCGACACTGGACAGATGAACCAGAAGCTGCTAGTACATGCCGAGAACTGTTGAAATGCGGATTCAAATCCAGTCCTTTGCTGCGGCAGAAAATGCAAATGTTGTGATGCTGAACTCTTCTGTACTTCTATGTGTAATTGTAGAGGATTATGTTAAGATTACCAGAACAACAGATGTGAAAAATGGGACATATGTATAGGTTTAGCATTGAATAACAGAGATCTATGCTTTATAAGCTTCAAAGGCTGCCTTGTCTTTCTTTCGACTTGAAATTTCAATCTCACTCACTCACACTCAGCTGCTTTCGTTTTTTTAAATTTTAGCTAGTTATGCGAATTTATACATCATTTAATTGTACAATGTTTGTTGTCTCTTTGTGCCCATAAGATGTGTTTGTATTTGTTTTTGAATGTGACCAATGGTCATTGGATATTTTAAAAAGATACAAAGTAATTTAGAGCAGAGCGGCTTCTGGCAAGTTTGACAGATATAGATCAGACATACAACAGCGGTCATTTGATTATTATTTTTAAAAAAAACAGGTCCTCCTATGGAATGTATGTATTCCCTAATGCTGTGTAAAGCCCTTAAAACAGAATGGTGCTAAGAATTTTGATTCAACAACACTTGGACACAATAATTTATTACGGTCGGAAAAATTAACCATTATTTTGTTATTATTGCATATTTTTGTACACTTTCACAGCTTTTTTTATTATATGCATGACTAAGCATGAAAAAAGATATTATTCAGCATCATTCTACCAAATTACAGTCCATTGTGATGTTTCTGAAGCCTCATGGAATCATAAAACCTCCTTGGCTAGGATTTTGACGGCGGCCATTTTGAATTCAAGATGGCCGCCGTCCCGATGGTCGTACATCGTGGCACCCCTTCTAGGATGAAAGAGCATGTTAAAAAGTACCTATGTGCCAAATTTGGTGCTTTGTTCCGGCAAGTAACGATCCAAACCTTAACAGACCGGACTAACACAGCACATTGGTCTGGACAGTATGCCACCCCCCTATGTTGTCCATTGTAGATCCAACCATCCATCACTTCAACAGAGCTTGGTGGGACTTTGTGTTGACTTTGCTGCCTGTAATTGTCAGCAGTCGGCCAGTAATTCCTCCCTATCATTGCTCTTATGACATTGCCACAAGTTAGTGCTGCCTGAAGGTACACTTGGAAAACTTGTTATAGACTGCTACCAGGATATATATCTGATTATTCTGACACTCACATGGATGAGAACAAGTTGGAAAGTAGGGTGATTTTGCACAGACTTTATTTGATTAAATTGAAAATCTTACAATTTGCAATTGGGTATTTTGCAGGTATGCAATTGAACTGTTCTGTCTACTTTTCACATGATTACCACTTGCAGAAATCAAATGTTGTGACATTTAGCCCCAGCCTTGTACAAGAATGTTATTGGCTGCTGAAATCAATAGGTCTTTACAACAGTTTTCCTTACTATCACACATGTACTGTGCTTCTTGAGATAAAAAAGAAGCGAACTATTATTCTTGAAGGTCAGAGACAAAGACAATATTTGTTTCAGAATCATGTCACAAAACAAAAAGAAATTGAAACCAACAACAACTTTCGTCTCTTCTTTTTACGTTTTGATTATGAAATTCTGTAGCATTTCCTTTTTCACTGAACAAGAAACAAATCAAATAGATGAAAAAGGAACTTACCTTTGTACAATCTTATGTTAGCTTGTGTGATAATAACAGCAAACAGATGTGAAGGAATTTAAACAGAACAGGCCGCTTCTGTGAGCTTGTAACATAATGAATATATCTTGAGACAGGCATTATGTGGTTTATGCTCGCACTTTAGCTCTGCATGTCATGATCATATGAAATGTAATGACCATGAGATCAGACATGCTTCATGATTATGTCATTCAAATTCGACTTTGATTCAGACATGGCAGACGGGAATGTGACAATTGAAACAAACAAAAAATGGAATAAAGACATGAGGCAGAGCAACCTGACATTCTGAATCAGCAACTGATGCAATGCTCTGGAGTGACATTTTTGCACCAATGAAATTATTATTATCTGCATTTCCTAAGAAATGTGCAACTTTTGATTTGAAGTTCAGATAGGGAACATCATAGTTCAACTCATTTGTAATCTCTCACAATGACTACTCTGGCACATTCACCACTTTGGAACATAGTGAAACTCATGCAACAGCAATAACCTAAATTACAGCTAAATTGGGACCTGTGCCCCCCCAGGTGCCCCCCCATATGAACTTTCCAACTCCGGCTAAAATATACAATTAGTATGGCAGGTGCCCCCCCAGAATCGCGTACCCCCCCCCCCCAGGTGCCCCCCGCTCGAGACCACCCAATTACGCCACTGGGTGCAATGAGTATGAATTTTACAAATCACTTAAATAGTCAAATTCAGAGAGTGACCGCCTTCATTGAAATGAATTATAGTCACTATTAACAATTTAAAGAGATAAGATAATGCAAGACAAACACAACATGAATACAATTCAAAATCAAAGAGGTTGCTGTCTGCCAATGAACTTGTACACACAGATCTATTTGTGCATGTTATTCTTCTGGCAGTCAAAGAAGGACTTCTCACAATCTTTTCTTTAGTTGTCTGTTAGATGACATGGTCAGAGACGTTGCAAAGCCTGAGCAATCAGTGTTCAATTAGGGGAATCCCCAGGTAGTCCAAAACAAGTCTTTCTTCTGAGGTAGGTCATCTCCCGATCATTCCGTGTCTAAGGTCTAATTTTTTTTTAATTCCGGTATCACCAGAAGGAGCAAGCTAGAGAAGTGAAAAAATTGTGCAGGAGATTCATTTTGAACCAGACATTAGCCTGTTTTGTCAAGGGTACTTGTGTATACAGGACATTAATCAAAAGAATAACCAAGATGCACTATTAGCCTCGTATAGATATGTTTATTTCCTGTCCACCAGAGAAATGGGGGTAGGTACCATGTAATACTCCGAGTGACATCCTAAGTATTTGCAGCTAAGCTTTTGCATCGAAAACAAATGTTTTATTTTTGCCTCAAATATCTTATAATAATTTTTTGCACCCCTTGCCCTCATGTTCCTGTATTCCTGTCTGAACCCTGAAGTATGTGATTAAATACAGCAACTTTCTCAAGCTTGCTAGATTCTAATAATCCCAGAAGAAGGAACAATCCTTAGTGATAATTAACCATATTTTTGATAAACTTGGACATGTCATTCAGTTCAGGTTCTAGTTGTTAAACAGTGCTTTGATTGTATTGTATGAATTTCCCGTTACTGTTTGGGTAGCAAGTACTCCTACTCATTTTCGAAATTAAGAATCTTGTTTCATTTTTCAGTAATTATATCAATTAACCTAAATTTATTAAATACTACATCAGAGAGTTTACAAATGCCACATAATCTATACATGCAAAATGAATATCTTCCTACTTACAAAAATCGAGCTCTAACCTCATCTTTCAGAAATTATATCTTCATCCCATACATACCTCTCAGATGAATAAACAAGGATATGATTGAATGACAGTGACAAGTGACGGTGATATGGCAAACAACGAAGCAAACACATTATTTAGTGTCGTCTGGTTATCCAAGCTTTCAAGCACATTGTGTGAAATTTATTTGCTTGCTGAAACAGATGATGGTTTTGTCAGGAATAAAAAGCGGTGGGTCAAGACAGATAGCCGCAATAATAAACAATATTAATGGATAGAGAGGAATGGATCAATCAACAGAAAACAGATAGAAAATGATGAGATAGATTTATTGACGAATAGATTGGCAGATTTATTGACAGCTTTGAGATTGATTGACAAAAAGGATTACTTGCTTGTAGCATAGTTTGTAGATGATATAAAGGTTACAGAGAAAGGTTAGTATTGATATCATGAGTCTTTGGTTAAATTCTTCAAATGAGTGCATACCAAGAAAACAGTTTGTATTTCGGTTTATTACACCTGCTTTTCCTTTTTTGGTTGCAGTGGTGTTTGTTGCCAAGTGTTGCCATTTCTAGATGTTTGGATGTTATCCAACTTGGTTTGGCTGAGTGGATTCTTAATATGTTGTGTGGGATGTATTTGGAAAGAGGATCAAACAAACACCTCTTTGCAGGGGATGACACAGGTGGATTTAGACAAGCTTGGTATGTGAGGTGTGGCATCTGCCAGCACCACTTGAACTTTGCCTTGCAACACATGACTCCCACTGATCAGCAAAATACTTCTCTAGATTCTTTAAGAAAAAAAACTAACACAACATAACTTCGCATTGCATCACAGCCATAAAAGCATCAGAAAAGAAGCCCAGATGCCATTTGCTACAATGGAATGATGGAAACACTGCACTGAGTACTCAGAAAACATTATATATAATCATCAGGTTCAAAAATAAAATGCATGGCCATTTCATCATCTTAACATGGATATGTATTCAGAGTGATATTATTAGGAATATTTGCAGGGAATTTTATTACTGTTGAAAACCAAAAAAGGATGGTCCCTATAGTAACGTGAGGTAATGTTAATTTCCATGTTGCGGTTTCTTGGTGCTTTGGATGGAAACAAATTGGGTCTGGTTGTATAAATGTGCACATGTATAAGCCCCAGAGAGAGTTTATAAACTGTATGCTCATATAGCTTCACATAGCACATGGGTCTGGCCAGTACGCTATGTCATCTCTGTTGTCCATGGCAGACCCAACCATCCATCACACCAACAGGCCATGGTGCAAGCTTGTGTTGACTTTGCTGCCTGTAATTGTCAGCACTTGGCCAGTAATTCCTCCTCTACATTGCTCTTATGATATAGCCAGAAGTTAGTGCTGTCTGAAAATACACTTTGAAAACTTGACGAAGACCACTACTAGGATTTATCTGACACTCACAAGATGAGTACCAATAGAAAAGTAGACAAACTGTGCATTGAAAAAACATACTACTGTGAATATTGGCATATGTGTTTTTTTATCATCTGACGCTGGTGTTATGAAGGTCTTTGCCTGCATGGGTTCTAACCCCGGGTGGGGAACCCAAAATTTTCAGTGTACCTTCAAGAGCAAAATCCCAGCTGGATGTCGTTCGTATGAGATGTTAAATTGGTGGTCCCTTGCATCAGTGTCTATGCTGGGCAAGTAAAAGATCCCTCACATGGGGTAAATGTGTGACATGCTGAGGACTCCCACTCTCTCTTCGATCTCATCAATCAACCCTCGTGAGCGCCCAGAACTGGGCTTAGAGGGCTGCACTTACCATATCTATCTATCTATCTATCTATCCGAATCATGTATAGTTACACAATAAACAGAAATTGAGACCAACAATAACTTTTCTTCTTTTTACATCTGATTATGACATTCTGTAGTAATTTTTTTCCAGAAGGAGAACCAAATGAAATGGAAGAAATAGGAATGTAACATTTTCCACACTTCTTCCAATTTTTATTGTGTGAAAATAGCTATATTTAAAAGTATTAGCTTTTTGCTGATCTTCTTGCAAAATAAGTCATTGTCAGATTTTAGTTGCTCTTTAACTCCACGTGGCATGATCACATGAAATGAAACGACAATGAAGATAAAAATTAGATTCATGTTATTATCCTTCCAAAAAGTATGTAGAATTTGAAATATCTTGCAAATTTAGTATGTGACCTCACACTGTTGGGACATAGTGATTGGCTGTGGTGAGGAGTGTGATCCAGTGTTGGCGTATGATGTAGTGTGGAGAATAGCCATATATGGTATGTGACATAGTATGAATGTTTTATCAAGCATAACTGAGTAAGGGAAGAAGATTACAAACTGTGAAATTCAATAAATAACTGTTACTCATGATACTCATAAACTGTCTAATCTGAATGTTGTTTACAGTTTTCTGCCAGTGGCACAGCTAGGGTGTCACAAGAAGGGGATACACAGTTGCACATTTTTTATTGGATGGATTCACCCTTGTGTATATATTTTTGAAATTATGATCAAGCCCCCAAATGTTATTTCCCCCCAGGTCATTTCTACATTGTAGATACACCCCTCCTGGCCACACCTTTCAGTGTTTCATTTCTACACACATGGCTTGAAGTCATATGCCTGTATACTACCTCACAGATATGATATGACATACTATGCAGAGTGAGCCATGATTGGCTGAACAACCTGTGACCTCACATGGAACACCTGATTTCAATGCTAACCTATGGGAACTGCCATATGATGTCGAACTCCCACATTACAAGAAAAAATCACTTTCTACATGCTTTTTGGAAGGATAATAATGTGATTCAATTTGACTCTGATTCAGATATGCATGTGAGAGTGTAACAATTGGAAGAAATCAAAAGAAAATGGCAAAGAAGCATGAGACAGAGCAGTATTTCAGAAATGGCAACAGGCATGGTGCTAAGTTTTTCTTACCAATTGAATTACTGGCCAGTCTCTCTTAAACTTGCTGATTTTGCTCAACAGAATTATCATCAGTCTTGATAAAGCTATGGGTCTGCCTTCATTGACATAACATCATTCCTTAAAGATGATTTGGTTATAAAATGAATTTATTGGTGAGAACTGTGGCAAGATCTCGATCATACTTGTAGAAATAATTCATGAGAGTTACAAGTTCATAAGTGCTATTTCGGGTGAATGTATTTAAGTAGGTTTTCTTTTGTAATCCTACCAGTATAACACATCATCACATTTTACTTATGACGCAACCATCAAGCCATGAGTTCTCGTTAACTAATGTCTGCATAGATATCCTCTTAGTTTTGTGCAAAAAATATATAAATTTTAGTCCATATATACAGGAGTTAATGACAAACAGACATAAAACCCCAAAGGGCCTGTTGGTCTATAGAATGTATATTTGTTTTCTAGCCAAAATATTGCATTGTCTATTTAAGAAAAATGGTACGCAAAATACTTTTTTTTCACAAATTGAGTTTGTAGCTACATAATAGAAGCATAGGGCAGGAAGGGAGTTGTGTATTGAGGCAAGATGTCTGGGAAGCAATAATGTTGGGATACTGACCCTCCCTCTCCCCCAATGCCCTTAATGCCAGCCTCTACAAAGGACACAAAACAGAAAAAGACAGATTGGCAGAAGAATAGAGAAGATATAAAATGTAACAACTGAAAATGGTCACTCACTTATCATTTTACACTTTGGTCGCTCACTCATCATTTTACACTTTGGATCACAGAAACGGAATGCATCTACATTTCTGGTACCTGTTAAATCAACGATCAATCATTTGGTCATTTCGCGTTTGATTTGTTCATTCATCACTATGTCTAAAATGATTGTCTAGGACCACTTCTTTAGCTGAATAGATATATTCGGCAAAATATAGTTTTGTTAAAATGTGATAGATAGATGGATAAATAAATGAATAAATAGATACAAACATGAATACAGTTCAAATAGATTGCTACACATACGATTGATCTAACAACGATTCATTTGCGCATGCCATTCTTCTCGCAGTCAAAGGAGAACTCCTCTCTTTTGGTTACTCTGAGCTGGCATGGTCAGAGACCTTGCAAAACCTTTGCAATCAGAGTGCAATTAGGGGAATCCCCGGGTGGTCAAAAATCTGTCTTTCTTCTAAGGTAGGTTATCTCCAGATCATACTTTGTCTATAAGGTCTAACTTTATTACATTTCGACATCATATGCAGGAGCTAGCAAAGAAAACTGTTTCTTATCATATGTTATATACAATGTATTCTCTGAGCACTGCAATTCTTGAAATTGATAGTGATATACAGCACATCATTTCGAAATAAAATATATGCCTTATTAGCCGAATATAAATTTGTTTACTGCCTCTCTACTGAGAGTTTATTTTCATAGTGCCTAGTTATTAGTCAGTTGCTTGTTTTTTGGTTTTGGTTGTTGTTGTTTTTTTGCCATATCTCCAAAGATATTTTGACTATTTTCGTCTCCTTATCCATGGACAATTGGACATTGGTTAACTTATGTTGCAATTTCTGTCATACATAGTTGTATGGGCTACATTACAGGTTCAAAGTGTGCTTAAAATAATGTATCATATTGATAATCGAACGAAAACAAAGAAGAAAACAAAAGATTCATGATTAATCATATTTCAAGTTCTGTATTTCAAATTATTCCTGTTCACAGTGTTCAGTATGTGATGATGTTTCACAGATCAGACAGCTTTTAGTAAACGTCTTACCTTGTTGCTCCTCTGTACCTATTCTGTAGATCATTATTTCCAGGTTGCTCAATTGCTTTAGCTTGAAATGACACAATCAAGTGACATGAAACAACAGCGAGGATCCAATTTGATTCTAATGTGATTCAAATTTGACTCTGATTCAGAGTTGACAGACAGCAATATGACATTGGGGACAAATCAAAACAAAATGGCTAAGAGGCATGAGAAAGAGCAGCTAGACTGCAGCCCAGCATTTGAAAGTAGCAACCAGTAGGCCTTTTTCCAATGAATCTCACTATTATGCAACTAATCGCCTTACAAAAACAATTTTAAAACATGTAGAGCAACCAAACAGGCAAACACCACTACCTTTCGATCTTCTTCAGCACCCTAATTTCTTCATTGCTTTTATTTCTTATTAGAGTGGTTACCATGAGATATGCTTCTTTCCAAAGACCAAGGGTAAATAATTTCATATCATACAAGACAGAACTGGTTCTGAGAAACCAAAGCATTTTTTTCTTACATAATTGTGGGTTAGAAGGGATCTGCCAAGCTCCAGAAACTGTCAGGCTCAGATATGCCACTGGGTATCATAGCGGTGTGTGCATCAGGTTAGTGCAGACCGTAGCCCTGTTTGCCAGTGTATACAATGGCCCCTGGGTGTATTTTTCAACTGCATGTTCATACAGCATCACACAACATATCAGGTCTGGTGAGAGCCTTGTGTATACAGGGCCATATCTGCTGTCCATGGGAGACCCAAGTAGCCCTGCCATCCATCATATTAACATACCATACAGCTTGTGGAACAGATCAGAAACCATTCATCTTCACTTTTCCTTTTTTGAAATAATATTTAAAGATCCTTGTAATCAATAATATTTATATACAATTGGTGATGAAAAGTTAAGATGATAGAAAGTCATTAAGAGCCTCTTCCAGCAAACTGCATGCGCGGAATCTTTATCTACCCAGCCCGTTTCTTTGTTCAAAGACCTAATTGACTTCTTCCGCATGAAAAAAGGAAGAGGTTTCTTGTTACATTTGAGATGGCTTGGTTGGGGACCTTGTAAAGCCCCTCACAATCACAGTTCAATTAGGGGATCCTCCAGAAGTTCAAATTCTTGTCGTTCTTCATAGGTGGGTCAACTAGAGAATATGGACTCCCTACCTTAGTTCTGTTATTGCATGGATTTCAACAGAACCTGTATAAAAAGTGAAATCAGTTGAAACATGTGCAGTATTATTTTCAATTATGTAATTTTCTTATCTATTTTTGAGGTTTAATGTTCTGTCATTGAGACAGATGTTATACAGCACAGGAAGGAAGGAGATACCTTATTAAGTCTGTCATCAAATATTTGTATGCCTTCCCAACTTCCTTTTGCACCACACAAAAAGAGATATTCCATTGTCTTTTGTTTTGTAGAATCAATACATGCAAGCTCAACGAAGTTGATCCCAGGCAAAAGAAAAAATAAACACTGAATACAAAGAGAATTTAAACATCCAATGACAACAAAAGCAGTGAATCCTAAAGTTCTGTGTTTATGGAAGTTCAAACACATCTCTCTGGGTAACGTCACATAGTTTGAGAATCCTATCATAGTAGTACATTGTAAATAAGTTCATTTTGTTTGTTTTTATCAATGCTAAATCTAAAGCAAGATGAAGTGTGATTTTGCTGTCAGCAGTGTAACATTTTGAAAACAGCAAGTTGCTGTACTGTGAGAAATGAGTAGAACAAAACAATCACTGTTGTTTAGGATAGGCTGAGGTCCACATTGGAAGACACAGTGACCATGCATGACATCAGATTGAATTTTAGCTAGACATGAGTAAGACTAACCACATTTTCTCGTCATACAAAGTGTTTTTTCCCCCGAAGCAGTTTCTAAGAAATAAAGTAAATTTTAATTTACCTAAAACATTTTTCTTTGCCATTTTTTTAAAAGTTGCCCATTTATCTGTGCAGTATACACTTTTGCAATTACAAAGATGACCTCAATGAGCCAAAACTAATACTAAATTCACATTGAATAACCTCTCTGAAATTATTTTTTTAATTGCATACATTAGCCGTGATGTAGGCCTGCATTCACAGGAAAGCAGTGGTTTATAGGTGATACTGATTTTGTTTAGTTACACTCTTTAGGCGTATTACCACTTTTATCAAGAAAAAATTGCAAGTAAAAATTTTGGAACAACGCAGAATATGTACAATGCAGCTTTCTGTAGGCCTTTGCTTTGTTAATTCTCATAGACAGGTGCCCTTGTGTTGGAGCTCACTGTGACAATGACTTCATTGAACCTTGATAAAAATCACTCTACTCAAATTGTGATTTTGAGGTGATGATGAGGATTAAACAAAGAGGAAGGCATGAAACAAAAATTAGAAATGGTAAAACAGTACAACATTAGGTTGGGGAAACAATGGTAGACCCACTCTTGCCAGCAGCGACCAATACAGTACAACCCAAAATAAACTACGATTACCCCAGCAGGAAGGAAGAATCAGCCACTACTCAACCTTTCACACCTTTTGGCTCCCTCCAAATCACTTCCTCCCTTTACCTACTTGAAACTACCTTTTAAAATTACATTAAATTTTCATTAGACCAACTCAATTTCAAACTCTATTACCCCATTATGTTTGATTTCTTTGATATTGTGCCCCTTTGCTAATTGCAATTTCATTTCTACTTGTCTCAATTGAGTTCTTAACAAGGAGTAAGGTTGAGGTAAGGAGACAAAAGTAGTTGAAAGGAGATTTGGGGTAGAGAGGAGAAAGGAGGGCAAAAATAGGTAAACGGAAAACTTCTGACATAAAATTTTCTTACTTTATTTTGGGTTGTACTGTAGTTCAATCTTCCTACACTGTTGCCAAAGTTTATTGAATTACTCCCAAGTCTTTTGAATCATTGCTAATGTCATTTCAGTTTCCTCAATTTTAAAGCATCTAGAAGTCTGCCTTTATTGACATTATTTTTATGTGGGTGACGGGTAGTAAAAATTCATGAATTGGTCCTCATGAAAGAGATTTAGAAGTCAGAGAGTTCGCCATGTTCTCTCATTAGTTTTGATGTTGTGTAACTTTGCTTTGATCTGTATTCATTTTGCTTTAAGTTATCTTTTCACCATCTTTGTTTGATGATGACATCATTCAGGGAACTTTATGATAAGGATGCTGTAGCAGGAAGTTCCTTGCTAAGCTCTAGATTCCGAAGAACTTTTTCTTCAGTTATCTCAAACCGACATAGTTCATGTTATAAATACGATTAATAACTGCTCAAGCCTTTCAAAATGTGATCACCCGAGTTTTGTCCAGTGCCATTTTGCACAAAGGCTGATATTTTCCTTTGCACAAGATATAATAAGGGAATCATATTTTTGCAATGTGCGTATGATTTACTTTTTAGCGTCTTGAATACTGAATGGGATTACTTGCATCGAAATATGTTTCCATGCAGATGTATAATCAAAAAGTAAAGGCTGTGATCTCATGCCAATATATTAGTTTATGAAAGGGCATTAATCTGTTCATGTGCACCTTACTGATATCTCCGGAGCACCACAGCTGCTAACAAAATATCCCACATATAACTGGGTTGACGAAAGATTTTCCTGTCTTGCGATGTTATTGCTGTAGAATTGTTTTACAGCTGGTCTTCATGAACTTGACATGGTCATAAAGCATTTGAAGGGGAGCAGAAGGCAGACTAAGGTCTTTCCAAAAGTCTCTCATGAAGACCAATATATTCATGAAATTTTATTACAAGACCACCTGCAACACAATAATAACAATAAAGGCAGACTCTTAGCTGGTTTAATGGTGGGGATAATAGTGTCAGGTGACATTAGCAAGGTTTTAAAGACTGGCAAGCACTTCAATTGACAAGAAAGGTTTTCTCAGAACTGTTAGTTGCTGGTTTGCCATGGAGCTGCCTGCTTCCCTCTGGACAGTATCTCATTTCTTTTTGCCATTTTTATTAATTTTCACTCAGTATTCTCTCCTTGTCACCTCACATTCCTGCCTATCATCCCTGAATCAAAATCAAATTTGAATCACATTTGAGGAGAATAATCTTTGCTATGCTCCCATGTTGTCCTGTCATGCTTCACTGAGCTCAAACACAAGCACAACCTATATCAATGCACACTAATAATATGAAAAGCTCACTGTAGGCTGCCTCATCTTCAGAAATTCCTTAACTTTTCATGAGGATCAGATATGAAAACGTAAAAATTATTCATCAAAAACCAGAATGGTACATAAATCACAAAAAAGACATTTATACAAACCAAGGCTTTAATGTACTCAACATATCAGAGACACTTTCTCAAATTTGGACTTCAGTTGTTTAAATTTCCTCATGTGTGATTTGGACTGTAGAGCGATGATCAGATACTGCTATGATGTGACAAATTTCTTCAGAACCTATGGACACTAATTTTGTGATTTTTTGTTAATATTTTTATATATGTACCAGATGTTTGTGGATGTACATTTTATCTTCTGTACAGTAAGCAATAAATGTTCTACTACTACTACAACTACATATAACATATATGGATATAATTGTATATGACATTGCTGATCTATGTTCATTAAACGTATATTTGATTTTACAATCTTCAGTGATAACAAAGAGCACATTATTGAGACATGGCAGTGATCAACCAAATATCACAGGAACAGTTGTGGCTAAAAGAACAATACACCACCAACTTGTCGCAGCAATATCATTTCTCGGTTGTTCCTATGATCAAGATTACAAGTACAGATTTTTAAAAAATATATCTTAATGACAGCAAAATTGATTGCGACAGCTCTTTAGCGATAACCATAAAACCCATAAATCTTATTACCATAGCTGCTCCAAATTGACAATTATTCAGTCAGACAACATTAGAAAAGTTTTTTAAGAGACTGGTTGATAAATAGAATTTCGAGAAAAGCTTCAATGGCATCAAAACCGGTCGCAAAAGTATTTAGGCTCTGCCTCGAGTACCTCTTGTCATCTGTTTCATTTTACATCCACTTTTTCTATGCTGTCACACTTATGTCTACAATCACTGAAATATAATGAGAATCTGAATAACATCGATCTGAATCAAATTGGAGCTTTTAATGCCTTTGTCCCCTGGGCTAACTGATTTTAGAAATAGATGGATCTAAATCTTTGTTTTCATGAAGAACAGGTGTTTATGTGCTACATGATTCCATCCTGCTTGCTCCCTGTCAATAGTATAGGTTTAATTCCAGCCACAAATACTTGCCAGAACTCTGAAACTATGGAAGATCATGTAAATTTACATGTTTAACTTGTAGTATATTATGAAACTATCTCGCTGTATCTCTTTCGGTGATGAATTATTTCATTGTTACGAATTTGTTTTCATCTATATATATTCACCTTTTTTACAAAGACTGATTTTCATACAGTTTGTATTGATTCGGCAAACAAAAGACAATGAAATTTCCCTATTCGTGTGGAGCAAAAGGAAGTTGGGAAGGCATACAAATATTGGATGACTGACTTCATAAGATATCTGCTTCTTTCATGTGCTGTATAACATGTTGTTGAATTATTGAACATTGAAATTGGAAAAATAGACAAGAAGATAAGAGAATTGAAAAGAATCTTGCACAAGTGTCAACAGACTTTTCTCCAGTTCTCCGGCATTTGAAAATAGCAACCAGTCGGTCTTTTGCCAATGAATCTCACTATCATGCAACTAATCGCCTTACAATACGCGTAGAGCAACCAAACAGGCCAACACCATTACCTTTTGATCTAGTTTCTTAATGACCAAGGTTTAATAATTTCATATCATATGAGACAGAACTGGTTCTGAGAAAGTAAAGCATTATTTTCCCTGCATAATTGTGGGTTAGAAGGGATCTGCCAAGCTTCAGAAACTGTCAGGCCCAGATATACGACAGGGTATCATAATGGTGTGTGTATCAGGTTAGTGCAGACCGTAGTCCTGTTTGCCAATGTATACAATGGCCCCTGGGTGTATTTTTCAACTGCATGTTCATACAGCATCACACAACATATCAGGTCTGGTGAGAGCCTTGTGTACACAGGGCCCAAGTACGTAACCCTACGATCCATCATCCTAACATACCATACATGGTGAACACTGATATAGCAGCTTGTGGAACAGATCAGAAACCATTCATCTCGATCTTTACTTTTTCTTTTTTGAAATAATATCGAAATATCCTTGTAATCAATAATATTTATATACAATTGGTGATGAAAAGTTAAGATGATAGAAAGTCATTAAGAGCCTCTTCCAGCAAACTGCATGCGCGGAATCTTTATCTACTCGTACCCAGCCCGTTTCTTCGCTCAAAGACCTAATTGACTTCTTCCGCGTGAAAAAAGGAAGAGGTTTCTTGTTACATTCGAGATGGCTCTGTTGGGGACCTTGTAAAGCCCCTCACAATCACAGTTCAATTAGGGGATCCTCCAGATGTTCCAAATTCTTGTTGTTCTTCCATGTTTGGTCATCTAGAGAATACAGACTCCCTACCTTAGTTCTGTTATTGCATGGATTTCAACAGAACCTGTATAAAATTGAAATCAGTTGAAACTTGTGCAATATTATTTTCAATTATGTAATTTTCTTATCTATTTTTGAGGTTTAATGTTCTGTCATTCAGACAGATGTTATACAGCACAGGAAGGAAAGAGATACTTTATATTGAGTCTGTCATCAAATATTTGTATGCCTTCCAAACTTCCTTTTGCGCCACATAAATAGAGACATTTCATTGTCTCTTGTTTTGTAGAATCAATACATGCAAGCTAGGCGAAGTTCATCCAAGACAAAAGAAAAATAAACCGCCGAATACAGAGAGAATTTAAACATCCAATGGCAACAAAAGCAATGAATCCTAACTGTGTTCATGGAAGTTCAAACACATTTCCAACTGTGTTTATGGAAGTTCAAACACATTTCTCTAGGTAGCATCACATATTTTGAGAATTCTATCATAGTAGTACATTATAAATTAGTTCTTTTTTTTTAATCAAATGCTAAAATCCAAAGCATGACGAGGTGTGATTTTGCTGTCAGCAGTGTCTTTTTGAAAACAGGAAGTCGCTGTGCTGTGAGAAATGAGTGAATATAAAAATCACTGTTGTTTAAGATAGGCTGAGGTCCTCAATGGAGGACACAATGACCATGCATGACATATCATCAGTCATCAGATTGAATTTTAGGGTGACACAGGTAAGGCTAACCACATTTTCTCGTCATACAATGTCTTTTCTACTCTGGAAGAAGTTTTGTTAGAGATAAAGCAAATCATCATTTACCTTCAAAATGTCAGTTTTTTAAATTATTTTAAGTTTCCCATTTATCTGTGCAGTATGCACTTTGCGATTACACTCATCAGTGGGCCAAAACCAAGTATACTGAATTCCAATTGGATAACCTCTCTGAAATTATTTTTACAAAATGCATGTGCCCTATTTACACATATTTGCCACTGTTATAAAAAAATTAGCAATTTAAAAGTTTTGGAATAACGCAGAATGTGTACAATGCCGCTTCTGTGAGCCTTTGCTTTGTCAGTTCTCATAAATAGGTGCCCTCGTGTTGGAGCTCAGTTTGATAGTGGCTGCATTCAGCCTCAATAAAAATCACTTTACTCCAATTGTGGTTTTGAGGGTTTGATGAGGATACAGCAAGGAGGAAGACATGAAACAAAAATTAGAAATGGTAAAACAGTACAACATAAGTTGAGGAAACAATGGTAGATCAAATCTTGCAAGCAGCGACCAGCAGTTCAATCTTCCTACACTGTTGCCAAAGTTCATTGAATTACTCCCAAGTCTTTTGAATCCTTGGTAATGTCATTTCAGTTTCCTAAATTTTAAAGCATCTGGGAGCCTGCCTTATTTGGCATTATTTTGCTGTGGGTGATGCGGTTGTAAAAATTCATGAATTTATTGGTCCTCATGAAAGAAATTTAACAGTCAGAGAGTTCGCTGTGTGCTCTCCTTCAACACGATTCATGCTCGGTTAAGTTTGTGAAGGCTGGCTGTTAAACAATATTTTATTGCAATAAACTGCATTACAGGGGATAGTTTCCTCACCAAGGGGAATAAAAACTGTCTTTTGCCAGTTTTGATATTGTGTAACTTTGCTTTGATCTGTATTCATTTCGCTCTAAGTGATCCTTTCTACCATCTTTGTTTGATGATAACATCATTCAGGGAACTTTATGATAAAGATGCAGGAAGTTGTTTGCTGAGCTCTAGCTTCCAAAGAACTTTTTCTTCAATAATCTCAACCTGACATAGTTCATGTTATTCTGTTCCATTAGTAACTGCTCAAGCCTTACAAAATGTGATCATCCTAGGTTTGTCCCAAGCCATTTTCCTTTACAGAGGCTGATATTTTCCTTTAAATATACAGGATATAAATAGGGAATTTTATTTTTGCAATGTACATTTTTAATGTACGTATACATATGATTTATTTTGTAACATCTTGAATACTGAATAAGATTATTTCCCATCAAAATGTGTTTTCATGCAGATGTTTTATTATTCAAAAAGTCGAGGCTGTGATCTTATACCAATATACATGTATTAGTTTATGAAGGGCATTAATCTGTTCATGAGCACCGCAGCTGCTGACAAAATATCCCACATATAACTGGGTTGATGAGAGAAACATTTTCCCATCTTGAAATGTTATTGCTGTAAAATAGTTTTGCAGCTGGTCGTCATGAACTTGACATGGTCATAAATCATTTGAAGGAGAGCAGAGGGCAGACTAAAGTCTTTCGAAACGTCTCTTGTGAAGACCAATATATTCATGAAATTTTATTACAAGACCACCTGCAACACAACAATAACAATAAAGGCAGACTCTTAGCTGGTTTAATGGTGAGAAATAATAGTGTCAGGTGACATTAGCAAGGATTTTAAAGACTGGCAAGCACTTCAATTGACAAGAAAGGTTTTCTCAGAACTGTTAGTTGCTGGTTTGCAGTGGAGCTACCTGCTTCTTTCTGAACATTACTCATTTCTTTTTGCCATCTCTGTTAATTTTCATCCAGTACTTTCTGCTTGTCAACACATGTTCCTGCCTATCATCCCTGAATCAAAATCAAATTTGAATCACTTTTGAGGAAAATAGTCTTAGAAGTCAGAAAGTTCGCCACGTTCTCTCATTCACATTGTCCTGTCATTCCCTACTGAGCTTAAACACAAGGACAAAGCATATCGATGCACACTAACAATATAAAAGGCTCACAGTTGGCTGCTTCAGCTTCAGAAATTCTATCACTCTTCATGAAGATCTGATATGAAAACTCAAAAATCTTCATTAAAAACCAGAATGGTACATAAATCATGATAGATCATCCAATTTCTTTAAATGCAAAATGACATTTATGCAAACCAAGGCATTCGTGTACATATAATCGCATATAGATGTAACTGTATATGACATTGCAAAAGTCTTAAAAACAAGTTCAAAAAGATTATCTTAATGTGATGTTATAAAGACTTGGTTCTGACACTTTGAAGATCAAATACAGGTGTAATTTCAGATGTATGATGTACATAATGCATGGATTCATATTACCTTCAAGATGAAGTTTCCTTCCTTCAAGCCTTTTCCTGATATTTGACACGATGCTGGATTGCTGTGTATCATAGGATGACATGAATGCTTGGTACAGTGTACACAGGATTTCTGTCTTTTTGTGTTGTTATTTGTAACTATTTTATTACTTGTTGATAAATGGCCAAGCTTGATGATAATTTGCAAAAATCTAACCTGTATACTGATCTTTGTTCATTAAATGTATATATATTTAATTTTGCAATCATCTGTGATAACAAAGAACACATAATTGAGACATGGCAGTGATCAGCCAAATATCACAGGAACAGTTGTGGCTGAGAGAACAATCCACCCCAAACTTGTCGCAGCATTATTGTTTCTCAGTAGTTCTTATGATCAAGATTACAAGTACAGATTTTTTAAATATATCTTAATGACAGCAAAATTGATTGTGACAGCACTTTAGCGATAACCAAAAAACCCATGAAATCTTAATATCAAATCAGTCTGATGAAATAATGTCATTTAAAATGGCAGACCATAGCAGCTCCAAATTGACAATTATTCAGTCAGACAACATCAGAAAAGTTTTTAAAGAGACTGGTTGATAATTAGAATGGAAAGAAAAGCTTCAATGGCGTCACAACCGGTCGCAAAAGTATTCATCTCTACCTCAAGCACCTTTTGTCATTTGTGTCATTTTTCAAGCATTTTTTCTATATTGGCACACTCAAAGTCACTCATGTCTACAATCAGTGAATAATAAGAAGCTGAATAACATCCATCTGAATCAAATTGGAGCTTTTAATGCCTTCGTCTCCTGTGCTAAACTGATTTTAGAACTAAATGGATCTAAATCCTTCTTTTCATGAAGAACAGGTGTTTATACATGTGCTACATCTGTCTATCCATGATTCCATAAATTTTTTGCTATCTGTCACTCGTATTGGTTTAATTCCAGCCACAAATACTTGCTGGAAATGATAAATTATGGTAGATCATATTTATTGGCTTTTTTAACTTTTGGTATCTGTTTATCAAACTATAACAACATGAGACGCATAAGTAGGTGTGATCTCTCAATAAACAGCAGCAAATCATTGAGCAAAACGTCTCGCTGTATCTCTTTTGGTGATGAAATATTTCATTGTTACAGATTTGTTTTCATCTATATATTCACCTTTTTTACAAACACCGATTTTCATGCAGTTTGTATTGATTCCACAAACAAAAGACAATGAAATTTCCCTATTCTTGTGGAGCAAAGGGAAGTTGGGAAGGCATACAAATATTTGATGACAGACTTCATAAGATATCTGCTTCTTTCATGTGCTGTATAACATGTTCTTGAATTATTGAACATTGAACTTGGAAAAATAACAAGAAGATAACAGAATTGAAAAGAATCTTGTATGTATCAACAGACTTTTTCCCAGTTCATTGGTTACCTCGACAAGCTCTGTTGAAATCTAATAAAGTCCTAAGATTGGAAGGGAGAGATCTCCAGATGACTCCACTTTGGAAGAAGGACACATTTTGGTCCACCTGGGCATTCCCCTTATTGAACTGTGATTGCAACAGGCTTTACAAGGCCCCAACCAAGGCATCACAGACATAACTAGAAAAAAACATAGCTTTGTTTAAGAAGTCAATTACTTCTTTAAATGAAAGAAATAGCCTGTATTTAGAAGGCTTGTGGATACTGCATGTTATAAAAGCTTTTTGATGGTGTATGAATGTTGAAACATAAATATCATTAAATTGTTTTAAATGTGTTCTGTTCAATGATGTAACTGTCTCCTACTTTAAAGCATATACTTGGTTCTGCAATGTAAGGACAGATAGAATTCAACAAATTACATAAATCTGATAATTAACATCATTTGTTACTTTTAATTATCATTATTTGCGGGTTGGTTCTGTGCTAGATTTTGTGAAACATGACACGCATCATTATCAGTTGACATGAAACTGCGATGGGGATCAAATATGATTCAAATTTGATTCAAATTTGATTCTTGTACAGAGACGACAGACAGGAATGTGACAACATGGAAGAAGAAGCGGAAAAAAATTATGAGAAATTACAGAAAACGATTGAGGTACAGCAGCCCAGTATCCTGGCAAGAGGAGGCAATGCCACTGGAGCTTTTACTGCTAATCAAATCACTGGCCAGTCTCTTGAAAACTTTCTAATGTTGCCTGACAGAATTATCGTCACCATCAAACCAGTTATGGGTCTGCTTTTATTTATATTATTTTATCACACGCAATTGGGTTATAAATTTTCATGAGTTTACAGGTTGTCATTAAAGAATAGAAACAATTCTACGAGACTTTAGCCCTGAACTTCTTGTCTTACTCGTCCGTAAATATCATGATAACAGAAAGTTCATAAAGAGCTGTAGTAAACCAATTCACTCATTGATATAGCGAGGATTTATTCCAGTGATATTCTTTAAGAAATCATTTTGCCATTTATTGCTGAATTGTTGAATTTTGTCTATACATGTCATATTGGATTCAATATTGCTTAAATTCATATGAGTGAGGAATTTTAACAAATCTGAAATAATCGAATCAAAACTTGAGAACATGAAGCCGGTTAAGCTTCTAATATAGCGAAAAAGGAATGACATGTATTGCTTTGGAAATCCTTCTATGAATGTAATGGACCTCAAAGGAAAAAAGGAATTCATTTTTACAAAATCCAGTCTAATGTAATACATTATACATCAAATTCAATGTTTCTTCACCTTCATGATATAGACAAACAGTATAGATTCTTGTAGTTCATGTTTTACAAATCTAGCATACACAGTACTCACATGAGCCATGTCCATAAAGTGAACTTCTTATGTATATTTGATAATGATCTTTGTGCAGGGTGCATATCGATATTGGGTATTCGGGTAAGATGGAATTCTTGGATACTGGTGGATACAACATCTCCATGGCGGGGATTTCCTTATAAATCTCAAATTTTATTGAAAATTAGTGCGACTTTTATCATGGAACACCTTGAATTAATGTAGAGAAATGTGTTTCCATGCAGATTTTTAAATACCGTACTCAAAACATCAAGGCAGTGATCATATGCCCATAATTAAATATACTTCCTCAAAGCTGCACAATCGTAGCTATGATTCCTTGCAAGCACATCAGCTAAACACTCATAATGCGATATCCCACAAATAACCCCCATGCCTTACAATGTTATTGCTGTAAAATTGTTTTACAGCCGGATTTCATGAACTCAACATGGTCATGAAGCATTTGAAGGAGAGCAGACTAAGGTCTTTCTAGCAGCCAAAAGTCTGTCACGAGGACCAATGAAATCATGAAATTTTATAATGAAACCACCAGCAACAAAATAATAACAATAAAAGACTCCTAGCTGCTTTAATGGTGAGGATTACAGTCTCAGTTGACATCAGCAAGGTTTGAAAGATTTGTGTGCAATTCAATTGACAAGAAAGGTTTTCTTCGAACTGCCTGTTGCTGCTTTGTAGTGGGCCTGCCAGTTTCTTTAGAATTTCATTACTTTTTGTCATCTCATTTTATTTTCATCCAGTGCTTTCTCCTTGTGAACTCACATTCTTGTATATCATCTCTGAATCAAAATTCAATTTGAATCTCATTTGTAAATAACCTTTGATTTAGTCCCATGTTGTCTTTTTATTCAACACTGAGTTCAAACACTGTAGGGCATTTCAGTAAAGACCGATTTACAGATTTGACAGACCTGTTGATTTAATCTAAAAGGTGAGAAAAGCTTCAATGGCTTTGCTACATGCTACAAAAGTGTTTTGGCTGTACCTTGAGTACCTTATTTCATCTGTGTCATTCTTCATCCGTCATTCTTAATACTGTCATGGTTGAGAAATTCTAAACCTGAATCATGTCAATAATGTGTCAATAATGCATTTGTCTCCTGTGCTCAACTGATTTAAAAATGAATTATCACCTGGTTGGCTGTGAATATCACTGTTTGCAGTCAAAATATCAGGGGCTATGATATTGTAAAAAATACCACCCTTCAAGGGCGATTTTTTAACAATGGTTATGACATCACCGGCATTTCAGATGCCTGATGACGTCACAAACCAAACAATGGCCAAAACAAAAGGATTGTGACATCATGTCTATTGTTGCTCCATGGTGACTTCACATTTTTGTAATGGCAGAAAATAGTCCCTCTTTATTTAACTGAAAATTTGGAGTAAAACCAGGTGATAAAAACAAAACAACCAAGCGTCAGGGCACTTCGTACAATATCACTCGCTGTTGCGTGAATTAATATCAGTCTCGCCCTGCGGGCTCGAGTGATATTAATTCACACAACAGCTCGTGATATTGTTACTCAGTGACCCTGACTTGGGTTGTTTTGTTATATAGTGTATCTATATCCTTGTTATCACGAAGAATAGGCCATTATGCAGAACATCTGCACATAAATGAATCTATATATCAATCGTTTGGCTTCTGTCAATCTTACAGCTGTCATTCCAGCCACAAATATTTGCCAGAACTCATGTACTATAAAGAAGGCCATATTATTTTCATGTTCTACTGATAATATCTTTTTAACAAACTGTCACTGTGATATGTCAGATACAAAAGTTAGTACAATCTCTAGATACATACAGTTAAGAATCACTAAACAAAAATCCTCACTGCATCTATCTTTGTGATGAATTATTTCATTGTAATGGATCTATTTTCATCCGTGTTTTCCCTTTTTTTGCAAAGGGAGAATTTCTTACGGTATGTATTGATTCTGCAAACAAAAGACAATGAAATATCCCCATTCATGCGGTGCAAAGGGAGTTGGGAAGGCATACAAATATTAGATGATAGACTTAATAAGGCATCTCCTTCCTTCCTGTGCTGTATAACATCTTCTTAAATTACAGGACCTGGAAAGACAGACTATAAAACAACAGAATGGAAAAGAGTCTCGTACAAGTTTCAACTCGCCTTACTTTTCTCCACTTCATTGGTTGCCTCGACAGGCTCTGCTGAAATCTAATAAAGTCCTGATACAGGGACTGGGGAGGGGTGTCTCAAGATGACCCACCTTGAAAGAAGGACAGATCTTGGTCCACCTGGGGAATCCCGTGATTGAACTGTGATTGCAACAAGCCTTGGAACGTCCTCAACATCTGTGGTGTAACTGCAGAAAAACATAGCTTTGTCTCAGACGTATATTACTTATTTGAATGAAGACAAAGCTATGTTTAGATGGTTACATGCTATGAAGGCTTTTGTTTGTTCATTAATTTTTTACTACTAAGACATGTTACTGTATATTTTACTTTTTATGACCAGGTTATGTGCACATTTATCACAAACCAAATATAAGGCATACAAATCTCACAAAAATCACACAAGTTGCCTTTCCATATGTTGTACACAATGATACAACAGTCTTCCAGTTTGAATATGAAAGCATTTTAAAAAGCATAGAAAAGATAATTCAACAAATTACACAAAGCTATGATAATTTACATCGCTTGTTGCCCTGTGGATCATTATTTGCAGGTTGCTTCATTGCTGAAGCTCAGTGTGTCATGATCAGTTGACACGAAATAACAATTGAGATCACATTTGACTCAAATATGATTCAAATTTGATTCTTATTCAAATATGATAGACAGGAATGTGACAACGTGGAAGAAGAACTGGATAAAAATTGAGAGAAATTTCAGAAAAAGCTTGAGGTAGTCCAGCCTGATATCTTGGCAGGAGCAGGCAATGCCACTGAAGCTTTTACTGCTGATCAAATTACTGGCCAGTCGCTTGAAAACTTTCTAATGTTGCCTGACAGAATTATCGTCACCATCAAACCAGTTATGGGTCTGCTTTTATTGATATTATCTTATTACACGCAATTTGGTTATAAATATTCATGAGTTTACGGGTTGTCATTAAAGCTTCTGCAGTAGCAATCTGAGAGATTTCAACCCTACTTGTGTTCAAGGGTGCCGGAACAGCGGGGGGCAAGGTTGCCCTTTTCATCTCAAAGAAATAAAAAAAACTTTTTTATGCCTTAACTTACAGTGATTTTAGTTGAAAATGTACAAGTATATATTAAACTTTTTTATTGCCGCTACATTAAAATTTTGTTGCGCGAATTACATTTGCCCTTTTCTCGCCGACCACCCCTGTCGCGTTCGTTTCCTTTCGGCACCGCTGCTTGTGTTACTCTTCCCATGTCATGTTTACAGACAATTCATAAAGACCTGTTGTAGAACAATTGCCACAATAACATAGCAGAACATTTATTCTAGTGTTATTCCTATAAGTTATCATTCTGCCATTGCTGAATTGCAAGTTTGTCTACTAATGTCACATTGGATTCAAAATTGCTTAAATTTACATGAGTGGGGAATTTTAACAAATCAGAATTAATCTAATCAAAACTTGAGAACATGAAGCCTGCTCAGCTTCTTATAGAGTAAAAAGAAATGACATGTAATGCATTGGAAATCTTTCCATTAAAGTAATGGACTCCAAAAGAAAAAGGAAATTCATTTTCACCACATCCAGTCTAATAGAATACATCATAGATCAAATTCAATGTGTTTCTTCATCTTCATGATGCATGAAAAATTCAGGTATGGATGCTGCAGGTGATGTTATACAAATGTAGCATACACACTTAAGTTATGGTCAAATAGGGATGTTATAAGCAATTTCTGACAACCATGGCCGTAAGTTTTCAGGCAATGGCTGTTTGTGTATCGGTGAATGAATTTTGTGCAGGAAACGCAGGTGTATATTATGTATTCTGAAAGGATAAGATCCTTGGAGACAAGTGGATACAATATTTCCAAGTCAGGCATTTCTTTTTATCTCAAATTATATAGTGCCTCTTTATTATGGACTGGGCAACATGATGCTGTATGTTCCATTGTGATTTCTTGGGCATGTTTATCACAGCTTCATGTTCTCTTAGTTGAGGGAGTTTCGCTTCATTATGTTTCACCAGTGTCATAGACCAGGAGACCTTTTAAGAAGTTGATAGAGCCTCTTCTCCCATTCCCACGTCTCTGGTTATTGGTTAATAAAGTCCTGTTTGCTAGCAATGTGCAACTGATATCCACGAAAAGTATATGTCTCATACTCAGTGACAAATGTGGAATTGTCAAACAAAAACAGATGTTTGTAAACTTTAATATACGTTTGCAGGTAATTTACATTACCATTCATCTCCCAGACTATACTTGGAACTTCCTTTAGGAAAACTTTAAATGAATGTATTCCTTCAAAAGATAATACAGTACAAGATTAGCAAGTTCCTTGTGACTCTGTTGAGTAACTTTGTTTGAATGTGCCTTAATTTTGCCCGGTGTGGTTTTTTTCTTTTCATTATTGTTTGAATATGCCATTAAGGGTTAATAATGATTTTGTATGAGGAAGTTGCTTGTTAAGCTCAAACCTCCAAAGAACTTTTTCTTCAGTAATCTCAAAGCAGTATATTTCATGCCATATAAATATATAAATACTCCAACCCTGTACAATGTTATCAATTTAAGAGGTTAAAATGTTTTGTTCTACAATATATTTTTAGGAAATTATATTGTCAATTATTTGCAATTTGTATAAAACATTATATAATACATTTTATACAGCATAACTGACGTCTTGCAAAGTCTAAGTAATTATTTCCTATCAAAATGTGTTTCCTTGCAAATGTTTTGAATTCTTAAAATGTCAAAGCAGTGTTCTTACCCCCATATACTACAAGTATTTCATAACAGGATACTTGAATTTTCTTGAGCATCTCAAACCTGTACAACGGTGCTTCAGCTAACCACTAGTTACCTGATATCCCACAAGTATACCCCTTGCCTTACAATTGTTTTACAGTCAGACACAAGCATGAAACATTTTGAAGGAGAGCAGAAGGCAGACTATGGTCTTGGCAAATGCCTCTATTGAGAAGAGGAAATTCATGAAATTTTGTAACGAAACTACCTGCAACAAAACAATAACATAAAGGCAGAATCTTAGCTGGTTTAATGGTGAGGATAATTGTGTCAGGTGACATAAGCAAGGTTTGAAAGACCTACGAGCAATTCAATTGACAAGAAAGGTTTTCTTGGAACTGCCTGTTGCTGCTTCGCAGAAGGGCAGCCAGTTTCTTCAGCACATCATTCCTTTTTGCCATGTCTTTTTATTTTCACCCAGTACTTTCTCTTTGTGGATTCACATTCCTGCATTTCATCTCTGAATCAAAACTAAATTGGAATCATGTATCATTAAAACAATCTTCGCTATAGTCCCAAATTGTCTTGTCATGCCACACTGACCTCAAACACAAGGCAACCTTTGTCAATGAGACGGGGGGGGGAGGGTTTGTCTAGTGGTAGCATGCTGGACTGCCAATCGCTGGGTCCAGGGTTCGAATCCAGCTCTTGCCTGGTCACCTGGGCCTATGATGGACGGCTGTTTCAATCATCCTTCACCTCATTGCCCTGTCTTCCTTCTGTCCTAATTAGCCTAGCAAGTGCATAAATACAGGACGTAAAGCCCCATCACCGGGATTCTAACCTGCGTCCTCATGTGCCGGTGGATTCGCAGTCAAGCGCTCTAACCATTAGGCTATGGGAACTCTCTGATATATGTTTCTTAAACTATAATTTATAAGACATTGTAAGTAACAAAAGTAGGTGTGGTTTCTCATTAAACAGCAACAAATCACTGAACAGAAAGCCTCACTGTATATATATGAATTTCATACAGTATGTATTGATTCTGCAAACAAAAGACAATGAAATATCCCCATTCATGCGGTGCAAAAGGAGTTGGGAAGGCATACAAATATTTGATGACAGACTTAATAAGGTATCTCCTTCCTTCCTGTGCTGTATAACATTTTCTTAAATTACAGGACATTGGACCTGGAAAGACAGACAAGAAGAAAACAGATTGAAAGAATCTTGTACAAGTTTCGACAGACTTCAAATCTCCACTTTATTGGTTGCCTCGACAGGCTATGCTGAAATCTAATAAAGTCCTAAGATAGGGAGGGAGGATCACCTTGGAAGAAGGACACATTTGGGTTCACCTGGGGATTTCCCTAATTGAACTGTGATTGCAACAAGCCTTGGAAGGCCCCCAACGAAGCCATCTGAGCATGCAGGAAATAGGAAAAACATTCTTCGTCAATTACTTTTTTGAATGAAAGAAAAGGCTATGTTTAGATGGCATGAGGATACTATATTTTAAGAAAGCTTTTGCTTGTTCATGAATTTTGACTCTAAAATGTCATTATATCTTTGCATTTTTAGAACTAGATATAATGCACATTTTTCATAAGGAACCAAATATAAAGCATGAAAATCTTCTTGAAAAGGGAACAAGTTGCTTTTTCATGTGTGATGTACACAATGATCTAATAGTCTTCCAGTTTGAAAATGAAGGCATTTTAAAAGGCATTTCATTCTGGTTCTGCAAAGTAGATGAGATAATTTAACAAATTACAAGAAGCTCCGCTATTTTATATTATTTGTGGCTCTATGGATCATTATTTGCCGGGTATTTAAGCTCAGCGAGGCATGATCAGTTGACATGAAACTACAATTGAGATCACATTTGACTCAAATGTGATTCAAATTTGATTCTTATTCAAAGATGGTAGACAGGAATGTGACAATGTGGAAGAAGAAGAGGATAAAAATGGAAGGAAATTACAGAAAAAGCTTGACTTAGCCCAGCCCGGTATCTTGGCAGGAGCTGGCAATGCCACTGAAGCTTTTACTGCTGATCAAATTACTGGCCAGTCTCTTGAAAACTTTCTAATGTTGCCT
Organism: Platynereis dumerilii; assembly: GCA_026936325.1. NCBI lineage: Eukaryota > Metazoa > Annelida > Polychaeta > Phyllodocida > Nereididae > Platynereis > Platynereis dumerilii. Next base: position 57,274,272 of record JAPTHN010000002.1, read on the forward strand.
GACAGAATTATCGTCACCATCAAACCAGTTATGGGTCTGCTTTTATTGATATTATTTTATTACACGCAATTTGGTTATAAATTTTCATGAGTTTACGGTTGTCATTAAAGCTTCTACAGTCGCAATCTGAGAGATTTCAGCCCTACTTGTGTTACTCTTCCCATGTCATGATTACAGACAATTCATGAAGACCTGTTGTAGAACAATTTCCACAATAACATAGCAAAAGATTTATTCTAGTGTTATTCCTGTAAGTAATCATTTTGCCATTGCTGAATTGCAACTTTGTCTATTCTTGTCACATTGGATTCAAAATTGCTTAAATTTACATGAGTGGGGAATTTTAACAAATCAGAATTAATCTAATCAAAACTTGAGAACATGGAGCCTGCTAAGCTTCTTATAAGGTAAAAAGAAATATTTGATGACAGACTTAATAAGGTATCTCCTTCCTTCCTGTGCTGTATAACATCTTATTTAATTACAGGACATTGGACCTGGAGAGACAGACAAGAAGATAACAGATTGAAAGAATCTTGTACAAGTTTTGACAGACTTCAAATCTCCACTTTATTGATTGCCTCCACAGGCTATGCTGAAATCTAATGAAATCCTAAGATAGAAAGGGAGGACACCTTGGAAGAGGGACACATTTGGGTTCACCTGGGGATTTCCCTAATTGAACTGTGATTGCAACAAGCCTTGGAAGGCCCCCAACGAAGCCATCTGAAGAGGAACTAGAAAAAACATTCCTTTGTCAATTATTTCTTTGAGAGAAAGAAAAGGCTATGTATAGATGGCATGAGGATACTATATATTAAAAAAGCTTTTGCTTGTTCAAGAATTTTGACTCTAAAATGTCATTATATCTTTGCGTTTTTATAACAAGATATGATGCACGTTTTTCCTAAAGAACCAAATATAAAGCATGCAAATCTTCTCGAAATGGCACAAGTAGCTTTTTCATGTATGATGTGCAAAATGGTCTAACAGTCTTCCAATTTGAAAATGAAGGCATTAAGGCATTTCATTTTGGTTCTGCAAAGTAGATGAGGAAATTTAACAAATTACAAAAAGCTCAGCTATTTCAAATTATTTGTGGCTCTATAGATCATTATTTGCCGGTTATTTAAGCTGAGCGAGGCATGATCAGTAGACATGAAACTACAATGGAGATCACATTTGACTCAAATGTGATTCAAATTTGTTTCTTATTCACAGATGATAGACATGCAGGATCGAAAGCGACAATGCGGGAAAAGAAGCGGATAAAACTTGAGAGGAATTACAAAAATAACGTGCAAGCACTTTAAGCAGCGCGAAATGTCAACATAATATCGGCGTAGAAACCAGAGGGCAGCTGCCCTCCTTAAAATGTAGCAGTAGGCCTATTATACAATGTATATACTGAGAATAAATTTGGTAGGGAGAAGGGCCTGAAAAATTGTTAGGTATCGAATCCCATTGGCCCAACAATGCATTGTCCCCCTCCTTGCCAGGAATCCCATTGGCCCAACAATGCATTGTCCCCCTTGCCTTGCCAGGTTGTTCATGTGAAAATTAATGATATTTTGTGTACAAGCTGTTTATCTATTTCTATATCCATCTATTTATCTGAAGACTTCTCTCTGTCAAAGTTGTTTTGCATTAAATTTCAATTTTATAAAAATGTGTAATTGTTTTGTGATTTAAGTGAAGGCCTTATAACTCTACTTTGGGCAAAATTTTATGCATTCAAAGATTATATTTGGTTGACCTTACAGCAGCCCCAATTTGAAATTGCCAGGCAGGCCAATTCCCACTTGGCCCCCAACTTACCAGATCACATAGCTTCACATGTATGCATGCTAATAGGCCTACCCCTGTTTTGATTGTTTGTTGTTCTTTTTGCATTTGGGTGTGTCTGATTGTGTATTGGGATGTTCATAGACATAGCACTGAGGAGGCCAACTACAGGTGGACCCAGAGTGGATGCAGATTCCAGACTGTCACAGCTGAATGCACAAGGCGGCCACATGGCCAAGCGCACTGTAAACATGAGCATGCAAATTGAGCTGACCTTTGACCCTGTGAAAAGAAGCCAATTTATTTTCTTTATTAAGTGCTTTTGTAACCATTGGCAACCAAAAGCTTATCAACGCGACACAAAATCCAGGCTAGACTGCATGCGAAGTTTGAATGAAATTTATTAGCACGGGGGCCCTAGCAAGTTGTCATAAGTTTTGGCAAATTTCTTTAGGAACAGCTTGCGCTTCGCGCTGCTAAAAACAGTTTGAGGTAGCCCAGCCCGGCATCCTGGCAGGAGCTGGCAATGCCACTGAAGCTTTTACTGCTGATCAAATTACTGGCCAGTCTCTTGAAAACTTTCTGATGTTGCCTAACAGAATTATCGTCACCATCAAACCAGTTATGGGTCTGCTTTTATTGATATTATTTTATAACACGCAATTTGGTAATAAATTTTCATGAGTTTACGGGTTGTCATTAAAGCTTCTACAGCAGCAATCTGAGAGATTTCAGCCCTACTTTTGTTACTCTTCCCATGTCATGATTACAGACAATTCATAAAGACCTGTTGTAAAACAATTTCCACAATAATATAGCAGAAGATTTATTCTAGTGTTATTCCTGTAAGTAATCATTTTGCCATTGCTGAATTGCAACTTTGTCTATTCATGTCACATTGGATTCAAAATTGCTTAAATTTACATGAGTGGGGAATTTTAACAAATCAGATTTAATCGAATCAAAACATGAGAACATGGAGCCTGCTAAGCTTCTTGTAAAGTAAAAAGAAATGACATGTAATGCTCAGTGGCGGAGCTATGGGGGGGCCTGGGGGGCCAAGGCCCCCCCAAATGGATTAGTGCCCCCCCCACTGGCCCCCCCATTTCAGATTTGAGAAATTTGAAAAATTATTTGAGCAGAGCACATCCGTCTTTGTGACCCGAGCCAGCGCTCACTTACAACGGATTCTCACCAGAATGACAGTTGCCCTATAAAAACTTCTAAGGCATTTGACAATTTTTTTATTTTCTTTGAAATTATCTGGCAATAGGAATACCTGCATCTGAACTTTTTAGTGCGGCCTTGTGACATTTGTCCTAATTTTCAAGATCCTGATTTAATACACAAAAGAAATCTTGTGGATACAATTAGTTTGCCTTTGTTCCTAGAATTTTATTGTTTCCAAAATTCTAACCTCCCCCCTCCCTCCTGTATGCCTACGTATCTATGCAGTTCCATGCAAATTCAAAAATATTATGATTTGAGGAAATATTTCCCTTGCCATTGTTGAGCAAAAGAAATATTGCACCTTTGGAATATTTCTTGAGGGGACTGATTATCCGGAGTGATTTTTAGTTCAAACTTCTCAGTTTTTCATTTATTGCATGGAATTTCCCTATAATATATTTTTGGAGTTTGGGTCATTTCCAGCAATCGCTATCAGCTTTTAGGCCTATTTGAGCAGATAAAAAAAATAATCAATTGCATGAGACCATTCAAGTCTGTGTTATACTTGTATCATGGCAATTGATTGTAACATCTCATTATTGTATGCACCCTTGAGGTTTTTCTTCTTTATTTACAAGCATGGTCATTGATGTCGTATCAGGGAATTTTCAGCCAGAAACGGGCCGTGCTCTCTCAAAAGTAAGAGCAACCCAACCCCAATCAGCATTATGAATCAGTAGGCCTAAGTGCTATTTTCGCAACAAAATGTCCTCTCAAACAAGTGGCATCAGTGTATAGGTGGGGCTGGTGGGACATTTGCAGCACTACTTTTTGGCTAAAAACGGGGTATTGTTTAAGGAAAAATTTTGAGCGTTCCCCGGGACCCAGTTCCATGAAGGCTTTGGCCCAATTTGCCCCACCACTTTAATATTAAACTAATGCCCCTGTTTCGTTTCGTGTGCATAACAAATTGAACAGCTGAAATCAACATTCTGCATTTTGTCCAACTGGTTTTATGGAAAGTCATTTCTCTCTATGCAGGAATTGAAAAGGAATATTTAGTGGTTTGTACCATCTAAATTGAATAATAATTGCAGTGAGCGTATGCCAAAAGAAAAGACCGTCAGTGCTCCTATGTCACTTGTAATGAGGGCCTGTGTTGCGGCGTTAATTCTTACCCTTGTATTGCCCCAAAAATACCGCAAAAGCGGCCCCCCCAGCTCAGACCCTGGCCCCCCCTTGGCCCCCCCACTCCTGGATTCCTAGCTACGCCACTGGTAATGGACACCAAGGGAAAAAGGAAATTTATTTCACCACATCCAGTCTAATAGAATACATTCTAAATCAAACTCCATGTATTTTTTTCATGTTCATCAATATATGAAAAATACAGGTATAGGTGCTGCAGGTCATGTTTTAAAAATCTGGCATGCCTACTTGAGTCATAGGCAAAGAGGGATTTTATAAGCAATTTGTTACAACCATGGCTGTAAGTTTTCAGGCTAGCTGTTTGTGTATCGGGGAATGAATTTTGTACAGGATACAAAAGTGCATATTATGTATTCTGAGTGGATGATATTCTTGGAGACCAGTGGATACAATGTTTCCAAGTCAGGCATTTATTTTTATCTCAAATTATATAGTGCCTCTTTATTATGGACTGGGAAACATGATGCTTCCATTGTGATTTCTTGTGTATTAGTTTATCACAACTTCATGTTGTAGTAGTTAAGATAGTTTTGCTTAATTATGTTACACTAGTGTCTTAGACCAGGACACCTTTTAAGAAGTTAATAGAGCTTCTTCTTCCATTCCCACGTTTCTGGTTATTGGTTAATAAAGTCCTGTATGCTAGGCATTGCTAGCAATGTGCAACTGATATCTACAAAAATCACATGTCTCCATACCCAGTGACAAATGTTGAGTTGTTGAACACGAACAGATGTCTGTGAACTTTAATATACGTTTGCAAGCAAGTTACGTCACCATTCATCTTCCAGACTATATTTAGAACTTCCTTTAGGTACACTTTAAATTAATGTTTTCCTTCAAACAATAATACCGTACAAGATGAATAAGTTCCTGGTGACTCTGTTGAGTAACTCTGCTAGAATTTACCTTAATTTTAGTCTGTGTGGTCCTTTTCTTTTCTTTTGTGTTTGAACATTTAGGGTTAATAATGATTTTGCGGGGGAAAGTTGCTTGCTAAGCTCCAACTTCCAAAGGACTTTTTCTTCAGTAATATCAAAGGAATTCAATTAATGCCATATATGAATAAAGGTACTCAAACCCGGCACAATGTCATCATTTTAAGCGGTTGCAATATATTTTAAGGAAATTATATTGTCAATTATTTGCAATTTGTATAAAATATTATATAATACACTATTAGTGATGTTATGTCCATATATTACATGCATTTCATAACATGACAGTAGTATATTTATGGGCACATCAAAGCTCCACAATGGTAGTTATGATTTCTTACAAGCACATCAGCTAAACACTAGTGACCAGATATTCCATAAATAACCCTCATGTCTTACAAGGTTATTGCTGGAAAATTGTTTTACAGCTGGTGTTCATGAACTTGATAAAAGCATGAAACATTTTGAAGGAGAGCATAAGGCAGACTGTGGTCTTGCCAAATGCCTCTAATAAGAACCAATAAATTCATGAAATTTTGTAACAAAATTACCTGCAACAAAATAATGAAAATAAACTCTTAGCTTGTTTAATGATGAGGATAATAGTCAAATAAGATCAGCAAGGTTTGAAAGACTTGTGAGCAATTCACATAGTGCAACAACATGGCAGCACTGTACATGTTGTACATGACTTCTTGTTTGATCAAAACATTGGCTTGGAGAAAGCACATGTTTCAGAAAAAGTTAATTCATATAAAATCAAATTGCTGTCAGCTGTAGAAAACACATAGAACTGGTGTATTTAGTCACTGTGGACAAAGCCTATGCAACGTGTAACCTTGAAACATCTTTGATATTTGATTAACAGCCTTCAAAGTTTCAATGTGAGTTGGCATAAAATTTGGTGTTGACATGGCCATAGGAGAATTTATATCTTACCTTTTCAATGAATCTTTATCTTAAAATTTGTCCTGTTAGCAATTCCAAATATAGATATCCCATGCAATATAAATATAGTCCATGAACAATTCCATATGGATAAATGGATGCACAAATGCTGAAATTAGGAGTTCTTTGGCAAAAAATCCCCGGCTCTGTGAGCCTCTAACACATTTTCTTATGCTCTGACAATGTTTAAAGGGGCCTTGTTACAAAATAGCAAGCTGGATTATCTTGTTTAGCATTGTTTGGCATTGACTGTTTGTTTTAATATAAATATCTTTATTATTAGCGTACTCTGGGTACAATGAATAATTGAATATAGTAATTGAATTGATTAATCGAAGTTATATATTAATTCATGAGATAATTCTCAGTACAAACATATGTTTGAGATAAAGTCCTTAATCTCATTGGCATTAAAATGTTCAAGAGTCAATTCATTTTCAAGGCAGGAGGTGAGTTCTCGGATTATAATTGCTCATCCACTTTCGTTATCGTCACTGGAGTTTGGCACGACCTGCATGACTAGTATATTCTCCCCAAGGAGCCCATACGGCGTGGAATGCACACTGAAGTGCACAAGATCCTTCATCCTGTCGTTATCAGAGCTCAAGATTGTCCTGTGTAGGACAGCAACTCGTTTCTTTAGGATCACTTCTACTGACGGGGTCTTGACAAGATATGGTAGAATCTTTGACCGAGCTGTATTAGGCAGATTCTGCAGTTTTCTCACAGCTTTTTGCCAGCTGACATAGAAACTCTCCAAATGTCTGTCCTGTAGATTCCAGGTTTCTATCCCATAAAAATGGCAGCATTGACTGTTGAAGACTAATGAGCAAATGGATCTTTGCACAGATTTGAAATTGGCGCAGACGCTATTTACTCGGCCGACCAAATCACATCTCTTTAGATGCACATCATCTGCCTCACTTAAATCTGACCTGACTATATTACCTAGGTGTTTTGCCTTTTCACTCCAGGGAATTGGTTCACTATACAAGGTGACTGGTGGTACAAATGCAGCAGACTTCAGTCCAAATATCAGTGACACTGTCTTCTTTGCATTGTACTTAATGTTGAACTCTGATCCATACTGTTCACATAGGCCCAGGAGTCTCTGAAGACCACTGCGGGTAGGTGACAGGAGGGCAATATCATCCGCATAACACAGCACACCAAAATAGTTTTGATTAATCATAGAGCCCAAGCCACTTGACTCGAGACGTTGAAGTAAAACATCCACATACAACGTAAATAGAATTGGAGAGAGTACCCCTCCTTGACGTACACCGTTGCGTGCCGAGAACATTTCCGATAAGTGTCCCTGCCAAGATGTTCTCATTTGCTGATTCGCATATTGGAAAACCAGCAGTCGCAGAAGGGGAACAGGTAAACCATGGGCCAGTAAAATGTCAAACAGCTTATCATATCGAACACCATCGAAAGCTTTTGAGGCATACAACATGGTGCAATAAACTCGACCTTTACGATTACAATAATACGAAGTGACTTCTTTAAGTGCTGCTGTACACATAGATGTTGAGTGGCCTTGTTTGAAGGCGAACTGCAGGTTGCTTGTTATAAAACATTGGGGATATTTCAATAAAAGCATCCATTCCACCACTTTGTTGACTGAGGACATCAGTGCAATACCCCTGTAGTTGTTGGCATTTCATATGTCCGAGCTTCTTACATCCTTGGGTAGTGACACAATAGTTGACATGAGCAGTTCATTGGCATAATAACCATGAATTATCATACATGTAATCAGTTCTGCCAGGACATCACACTCCTTGCTCACACACGTTCCTGGATATCATCTCTGAATCAAAATTAATTTTAATCACATATATATAGATGTAGAGGAAACAATCTTTGCTTTAGTCCCACATTGTCTAGTCATGCAACCCTGACCTAAAACACAAGGGCAACCTTTGTCAGTGAGACAGTGTTATCATATTCAAAATGTCCGTAATTTTTCATAAAGATCTTAGAAAGTCTTTGTAAAAAATTAGAATAGTACAACATCATTCATTCATACATGCATATCATGAAGTTTCACTTGCTTCTATTTTGGTTGTCACCCAATTTCTTTACACATAATGATATTTATGGAATACTGTCGATGTTATGTATGTGTATGCGACACTGCGTGTTCCTTTAAAAAAGTTCAAAGAGTTTATTTCAATTTGATTTCATAAAGGCTTGGTTATGGCACATTGAAGTCATATATGTTTGATTTCAAATGAACATTCTGCATCGATTAGTGTAACCTCTAAGAATGAGGCTTTTTTCCTTTACAGATATATTTAATGTTATATGTTGCACATGTGGCAAATGTTATAGTAATTTTCAAAAGAGCCTGAATTTCTTACAGTATGTATTGATTCTGCAAACAAGAGACAATCAAATATCCCCATGCATGCGGTGCAAAGGGAGTTGGGAAGGAATACAAATATTTGATGACAGACTTAATAAGGTATCTCCTTCCTTCCTGTGCTGTATAACATGTTATTAAATTACAGGACATTGGACCTGGAAAGACAGACAAGAAGATAACAGATTGAAAGAATCTTGTACAAGTTTCGACAGACTTCAAATCTCCACTTCATTGGTTGCCTCAACAGGCTATGCTGAAATTAAATAAAGTCCTAAGATAGGGAGGGAGGATCACTTTGGAAGAAGGACACATGTGCGTTCACCTGGGGATTTCCCTAATTGAACTGTGATTGCAACAAACCTTGGAAGGCCACCCAACGAAGCCATCTGAGCAGGAACTAGAAAAAATATTCTTCTGTCAATTACTTCTTTGAAAGAAAGAAAAGGCTATGTTCATATGGCATGAGGATACTATATTTCAAAAAAGCTTTTGCTTGTTCATGAATTTTGACTCTAAAATGTCATTATGTCTTTGCATTTTTAGAACTAGATATAATGCACATTTTTCATAAAGAACCAAATATAAAGCATGAAAATCTTCTTGAACAGGACACAAGTTTTTTTTTCATGTGTGATATACACAATGATCTAATAGTCTTCCAGTTTGAAAATGAAGGCATTAAGGCATTTCATTCTGGTTCTGCAAAGTAGATGAGATAATTTAACAAATTACAAGGAGCGTCACTATTTTATAATATTTGTGGCTCTATAGATCATTATTGCCGGTTATTTAAGCTGAGCGAGGCATGATCAGTTGACATGAAACTACAATTGAGATCACATTTGACTCAAATGTGATTCAAATTTGTTTCTTATTCAAAGATGATAGACATGCAGGATCGAATGTGACAATGCGGGAAAAGAAGCGGATAAAACTTGAGAGAAATTACAAAAACAGTTTGAGGTAGCCCAGCCCGGTATCCTGGCAGGAGCTGGCAATGCCACTGAAGCTTTTACTGCTGATCAAATTACTGGCCAGTCTCTTGAAAACTTTCTGATGTTGCCTGACAGAATTATCGTCACCATCAAACCAGTTATGGGTCTGCTTTTATTGATATTATTTTATTACACGCAATTTGGTTATAAATTTTCATGAGTTTACGGGTTGTCATTAAAGTTTCTACAGTAGCAATCTGAGAGATTTCAACCCTACTTGTGTTACTCTTCCCATGTCATGATTACAGACAATTCATAAAGACCTGTTGTAAAACAATTTCCACAATAATATAGCAGAACATTTTTTCTAGTGCTTTTCCTGTCATTAATAATTTTGCCATTGCTGAATGGCAACTTTGTCTATTCATGTCACATTGGATTCAAAATTGCTTAAATTTACATGAGTGGGGAATTTTAACAAATCAGAATTAATCGAATCAAAACTTGAGAACATGGAGCCTGCTAAGCTTCTTATAAAGTAAAAAGAAATGACATGTAATGCATTGGAAATCTTTCCATTAAAGTAATGGACTCCAAAAGAAAAGGGAAATTCATTTTCACCACATCCAGTCTAATAGAATAGATTTTAAATCAAAGTCAATGTATTTCTTCATCTTCATGATGCATGAAAAATTCAGGTTTTGATGCTGCAGGTGATGTTTTATAAATGTAGCATACACACTTGACTTATTGGCAAATAGGGATGTTTTAAGCGATTTATTACCACCATGGCGGTAAGTTTTCAGGCAATGGCTGTTTATGTATCAAAAAATGAATTTTGTGCAAGATACATAAGTGCATATTATGATTGGATGAGATCCTTGGAGACAAGTGGATACATCATTTACAGGGTGCGGCAAAAAAACTTGCACCAGCAGCAGTTATGAATTGTAATCGTTGTATTTTCACAACCAAAGCTTCTGCAATTATTAAAGTTGGTAGTAATCAGTCTGTATATGTCTAAATTGATATTATTGATGTTTTGTCTTTGCTGGTCAATTACTTTTTTTTATTTGAGCTTTGAATGTAACCCATATGCTTTGGTGCACTTGGGTGACGTTTTCACCCTACATTTTATAATTCCTGCTTCCCAACATGCCAATGACATTTTTTGGGAGTAACAGACATCTGTCCGCACCTTTGCCCGCCAAAAATAGTCTATTTTATTGAACTCTGTTAAGGAGGGAAGCACCCGATCATCAGACGAGTGGTTAGAGATATTTCTTGAAAATCAGTCTTAGGTCATTTTTCCAGTGTTCGAGGGTTCCATTTGGTGAGATATGTCATATAATAACTGCTACTGAAGTGAAGTCCCCTTCCAGGTTTCAAATGTTCAGATATCAACCTTGTATATGCCTTAGAATTAATTTTCTCTTATCATTTTTTGCGAGGATGGGTGCCATCATGCCATTTGCGCAAACCAATCCAAAACCGTAACCAATCGCAGAAATTAACTGAAACTTTCAGAATATCTCTTCACTACCTCCCCTTCCTTAAACTTTTTTTTTCCGGAAAATATCTGAAGTCTACAGATGCCAAATAGACCAGCGAACATGAGAGCACAGTGCATGCGATTCAAAGTGCAAGCAGAGTTTTGAGGATGCCTCTAAACATTAAAAAAAGGAAGTGATCAAGCTTTAATTTTACACTGATTGACTTTGTTAGCATTTGTTAATGTCTTGACAGGACATTCCAATTACTAGAGAGTTCATTTCTCTATTTTTTAGTAGTTTGCAAAGGCCTTTTTGACTCCATGCATAGTGCAAGTTTTATTGCCGCACCCTGAAGGTATTTCTTTTTATCTCAAATTACATTGTATAGGCCTATACAAATTTATATAGTGCCACTTTTATTATGGATTGGGCAACATGATGCTTTATATTGCATTGCGATTCAAAGCAAAAAATATTTTGGATACAATTGTAGTGTAAAGTCTTAACACTTGAGTTTTAACTGGACAGAAAAATTTCAAACATGGATCAAACTTCTTAGAGAAATGATTACTAAAAGTTTGAAACATTCTCCAAGGTTGGTGGAATATGGGGAGGGACATGGGGGAAGAAGGGGCATGTCTACCAGACCAGAACATTTAATTTTTTTACACAAATATTTGTACAGGTGATATGCTGTGTAGTATTACTACGCTTCACTGAGTTGAACAATTTTAGAGACTGACAAAAAATATACACATTCATGGAACATATACACATTCATTGTGTCTGTTCCTATTTCCTATTGCTATTTTAATATCTATATATATTCTAAAAACAGTAAGTTTTTGTGACACCAAGGGCAGACAGGTGTGATGATGACTGGAGATGTTTATTTGTAACAAGGGAACCTCAAATTAATTAGCTTCCCTTGTAGTTTATCCATGTCTATTACTGAAGCACGACTCAAGCTGAAGCATTCATCCAAGTACTAAACTTGTAGCGCATTATGGATGGGAGAACTGTCTACCAGAGGTGATAGATTACATTGAATTTTTAATATTAAAAAAACATTATGATATCTAATATTTTGGATCGGTCCTTTTTTAGGTATGGATTTGCCCATTTTTTATCAGACTGTCCTTTTTTCTTTCTGCACTCCAGACATTTTCTTCCCTAATGTGAAAAATAATGACGGCCAGGCCAAACATTATGGCTGTGATATGGAAATCACTTAAGAGCCTTCCTCAATTCCTAGAGGTAAAGCCAAACTCACTCAACCCCACAATAATATATGAAGTTGTTACTTATTCATGCCAACAAAATCACAGTTGGAATTGGAGACAAAAATATTTCATCTAACAGTAATTGTATATCTCGAACGACAATGAGCAGACTGCCTTTTTATTCATGATGCTGTGTGTTGAATTCATAAAAATAAATGATACTAAAACTGCAATAGCAAAATGCCTGAATTACATACATAACAATGCCAATTTTCATGCGAAGGTAATATAATATCCACATAGCTCCATATGAGTTATTCATCAAGGCCTGTCAAACAAACTGAATCAATTCTTGGAAGTTTTTACAATATACATATAGAGCTCTAACTCCGAAAACAAATATTGTCGCGGTGACAGAGGAGAGGATATATGATTTTGGTAGTGTCATGTTTCCCATACATTGACTGACAGTGACCATAATTAAATACCTTTTTAACGAAGCAATACTCCAGCTAATGATCATTCAAGAAAATAGATTAAGTTTCACTGCTTATTCTGTATAGAAACTACAATTATCATTATGTTGTTTGACATCCTGGATGAACAATGTCGAACATCCAACAAGCAAGATGTTTTGATGCTCTAGATTTTTGCTACGTTGTAAAAAAATCCATAAGACATTTTTCCCTGTAAAAACAGGCAGAAGCTATGAAATATCTATTATATCAATTATGTTTTAAAATAAATTAAATATCACCCTGTAGTTAGATTGAAAATCAGTATCACTTTGACATTGCAGTATCAACTCAAGAGTATCAATACAGGAGACAACCGGTTTTCAAAAAATAGAATTGAACTCAAACTTCCTATTGGCATTATCCAACTCTTGAATTGGAGGTTGGGTGAACAATTCCATAAGCACAAAGCTTCTCAGTTCAATGTCCACTTTGAGTTGGCCCTCTTGGTGGGTAATTTACCCTCCAGGTAATACCTAGAGGAGAATCACAGTAATTAGTAACAAAACAAAAAAATCTTTCCAATTTTGATTTCTTGGGCTTGGCTAAAACACATTTTCATTATGAGCTTGTGGCTGAGTCAGTTTGACTTCAGCTCCATTATGTTGCACCAATATAACACTGAACGGTAGACCATCATAGGAAATGAGAGAGGCAATTCTCCCATTGCAAAATCATGAATTCCACGGTAACGGAATCACCGCGGGGTCATGAAAATTGACCTTTATTGATACATTACCGAAGATATGATGAATAAAATCATGAATTTGTGATTTATTCTGATTTATGTGAATGTAAACTTGATTTTTTGACATGCAAAATTTCTGACATATGCCCGAGCATTTTTTTACAGCAAATCAAACTTTGGGTAACGGAATCACGAGCAAAAACACCCATTTTTATGACTTTTTTATCTCATTGCCTCATTTAAGAAAAATATTCCAGCTATGGGAGATAGAAATAGACAGTGCTCATCCCAGGAGAATATTCTCAAAGTAATTCCATTTTGATGGACTTGGGTCTTCACAGGTGGAAATAGTGCTGCTCCCTTTAGGATGGGATTTTCAGGGAATTGTGTAATTCCGTTACCGAGTCAAATGTGATTCCGTTACCTTTGATTGAATTTAGCCTATGGAGCCAGACAATAATAAAATGGGAAAAATTATTCTAAAATTTTGAATTTGAAAAATATTAACATCAAGTGATGTCAACATCAAGAACTAAGTTAACCACTTGCATTGAAGCCTCGAAAAACATTTTTCATGATTTTTTTTAGTGAAATAAACAGTAATGAAAAAAAATATCACAATTTCTCATGAACATTGAAAAAAACAATCTAACCAGGATAAATATTTCAAAATATATGTAAATAACAAGAAACCTTACATATCTGGATCACAAATAATTTTGTTTTTGGTAAATATTTTGAAAATTGTCAGTGCCAGGTCACATCATGAAAGAAAAGGTCATGTTTCCAAGAGTTGAAACATTTGCGTGGAATTCATAAAATAAGAGACACTTACAGTAAAGGAAACTCAAGTGCTTACAAAAAAGCACTGGGATGTTCCTTGTGAGGCCACACCCTATCCCTGTCATGTAATTCCTTTTGAGTCATTAGCAGCTTGTGAAGTCATAGCCTATACTTGCAATGTTATCAAAACTAGTGACCAACTAAGTTTCAATGATGTCACAAGTTACTCAATGACACGCTAACAGCTTATTTCAATGCTATGGATACTGGATAGGGCCTGTTGTGAGGTCATTGATGTCCACAAGCAGCCAAATGTAAGTACTCGTCATTTGTCGGCTGTAACAGTTGGCTTTTTCTTATAGTTGTGACATTTCATGTCAGGATCTTCATCAAAAAGACAAACACTTTATTCATGGATTTCAATTTATTATCACAAAGATGGAGACAAAGTGTGTTATGATGCATTGATAAAATAAGTTCTGAAAATACGGATGCATTTTTAAAACTAATTTCACAGTTAAATATTTAACAACTCAGCTGACAACTTGAAAACAATTTGATACAATGAGACAAGTATACAAATTACTGATGCAGTGGAGAAACTCTTGAACACATACTCTTATCCTCCCATCGTTTATCTCATTGGGCAATGCATAAATTTCTTTATTAAGTAAAAATGCTAACTCAGGAATGAGTTGTAAAAGGAGACAGTATTTACAAACACATTATCACACTTGACACTTTTATGACCAATGTAATGTGTCCGCATCAATGTATACCAATTTATGACCACATCACAGTTTTGCAATCTGCAGAAGCAATATCAAGAGTGAGTAAAAATCTCTTGAATATGTTTACTTGAATAGCCCTTCGAACATATCTATTTGAAAAGCCTTTTCTGGTTGTTGGCAAATATCAATCTGAAAAAAAAAACATCAACCAAATAAATCATTTTCAAATCAGTGAAAGACCATCTTATGCTCACCAAAAAGCATCTGGGATACCCTCTTTTGTCAAGTTAAATATATGGCAAGTCTTTACAAGTTAATCATCTTAACAGAGATAAAAATGGAGAACAACATGAAGTGGAGGCAGGCTTTTAATTGATTGTAATTTAAAGAAAAATGCTCTTAACCTCAGTTTTGGTCAACATCAGATATATCTTGGAATACCAGTCCCAGTAAATTTTAGTGCACTTTCGCTGTCAGTGAATTTCAGCGCTCATGTCGAAGTTTCATGGATATTGCTCAGGAAAATCAGTAAGGTAACGTTGGGCCGCTTGTCATTTGTTTGCCTCTTTGACTGTAAATACAACTTATTTTTCGTCCCTTTGGGATGAATTTGGCTCAGGCAACATTTGCAACATGTTACTTTCAATGCCTAATTTTGACCTAGGTTGTAGCTCATACAAAATTGCACAACTATAGCGTGCAGTCGTGCAATTGCTCATTGGCAGTGTATATTTCTTTTCAATTTCAAGTCGTCATGCGCAATAAGAATACACATTTCTCATACTGTACCTGTAAAATCCGCCAGCAATACAGGCACCAATGGCTGGTCCGACCCAGTAGATCCAATGGTTTGTCCAGAGAGTTGTACTCAATGAGCTCAACACCACTGCTGGTCCAAAACTCCTGGCAGGATTCATGGAGCCTCCAGTTATCCCACCTCTGAAAACAAATCATTTGTTTGCATGTGTCGGTTTAAACTGTTAGACCAAAATGTGAACAAAACTGCTTATGTAAATAAGGTTGTGTAACCAAGCATTTTTGTGGGTATTTGAACAAGGGCAAAAAAGAGCAATGTTGGAGAGAAAAATAGTACACTTCCTGGTCTAACAGCAGCAGAACACAACATAATATTATTTTCTATAGAAGTCATAAGCATTGAATATTACTATAGAAGTCACCAGCCTAGTCTCAAAAATTGCTGAGCACGTCATGCTTTATGAACACACTTATGAATACTTTTTAACCCACAATGTAACTATACCAATACAATCCATAATACAAGATCAATAATTTTCTAAGATAAACACATTGGTGTCAATAAGATATAAATATACATGTATAAACCTCAACTGGAATAATAAGAAACAATATTGTAATATTATCCGCACAGTAGGCCTACGCAATTCCTATAACACATGCACATTCACTAAAATGGAACCATTTTGTGTTATTGAAGCAGGGTCTCTGTCCAACATGAAATACAAGTTAGCAGACAGGAAAAGCAGAAGAATATGCCCGCAGCAATTCTCCTGCCACTCAAGCCGAATAAATATAAGTGATGGTGCTCAGAACTCCGCACTTACGCTGCTAGAATGTCCACTACAATCGCGAAACCAATAGCCAGGGGGTGGAGAAGGTTCGTTCCGTTGCTGTCATACGCACACATCAGTATTACAATCACGAGTATTGTGGTCAAGGCAATTTCTCCCAGAACTCCCTCTGCTACCGAAACCCCTGGGCCAAGGAAATGTCCTCCTCCCTTTATGTGCTCATACATTGTGGTGTTGCCCGCCACTTGGAAACTGAGCATGCCCTGCAAAATATTGAAGCATATGGATTGACACAAATATACTGACAGTGCAGTTATCTTTATACACTAAGCGAAGCAAAATTTTGATACAATAACAGCTTATTATGAGTAAAGTATCTAAAACGGGAGAAAGTGTGCAATGTAGGCTACATATTCATTTTACATGACCTGCCAACATATTAAAGCACGCAGAGTCACGCAGATCATACTGGCAGTGCAGTCATCTAATCTTTAAATAAATCCTACTCGGTTAAACAAAATTATGATATACATATATTTCAGAAACAGCCAATTACTAGTAAAACATCTATATTGGCAGTAAGCATATGAGTATTGCCAAAATATTGAAGCATACCGACTGACATAAATATACTGACATTGTCGCAATCATATTTATAATAAATTGAGCAAAATGTTGATACAAAAAAAGATTTTATAAACAAAAATACTAATTTTGTCTGTGAGCATAAACGTGCTGCCAAAATAGTAAAGCTTACAGGTTGACATAAATATACCCATAGTGTCGCAGTCATGGTTAAATAAGCTAAGGAAAATTTTACAATAACAGCTTATTCTAAGGCTTGTCAAAATGAACAGATGTTATGAAAAAAAAATCCAAGTAAAAGAGTCATATTTATTTGTTGAGGATGTTGTTGTGCCTTAGAAAAGTAAAAACAAATAATCTAAAATAACAGTAGATAATAGGCCTCATGACAGGATACACCCCCCGCTCCCTTTTGTTATTCTCGTACTATCGGCTACCCCCCATTTTACCCCCGTTTTGCCCCCTGCTTCCCCCCTCTTCCCCCACTAACCCCTGCTTGCCCCGCTTACCCCCCACTTGCCCCCGCTTATCCCCCACTTGCCCAAGCTTCCCCCGCTTCCCCCACTTCCCCCCACTCCCCCCCTTCCCCCTGCTTCCCCCCACTTGCCCCCGCTTACCCCTCACTTTCCTCCTGCTAGCCCCCACTTACCCCAACTTACCCCTGCTTGCCCCACTTTCCCCGCATAACCTCCTACTTTCCCCCATTTCACTCTAGTTACTCCATAGGTTGGGGGGGGGGGGGTGTATCCTGTCATGAAGCCTGATAGTATGCTGATAATGTGGCAGTAGCCAACTACTTCATAACTTTTATCCTGTATACTCCCACATTGTAAAACCAGTTTTAACAGTTAACAATAACCGTACCCTGGTCAGTGCCGCTCCTACAATTCCGCCGATGAGTTGGGCTAATACATAAAAAATTGCCTTCAGCCATGTTATGCCTCCTGCTATGATGAACCCAAGCGTTACAGCTGGATTGATGTGTGCTCCACTGAAATATGAATTTCAAATAAATATTGTATTGACAGTTATTTGTGATGCGACAGATTACTTATTGAGTTATAGACCAAATCAGTAATTTATGAGGATAGGTCAAATCTGATAACACCAATAACACTTTCCAGACACCAACATAACTTTCACACATCAATAATATTTGCCACATGACCAGTAACGCATGGGGGAGGGTATGCAAATTTTTAATTCTTATGCTAATATAAGTTTAAAAGTGATAGGTGAAATAGTGCAACCTCCTATATGGTCAGAAGCTTACCGAAAATTCCTCCTGCAATACAGGCTGCAAGCAGCTGTAAAAAGCACTAGTGCCTAAAATGTGCGTTTTGACCTGAGGCAAATTTCACGAAAATATGCTCACTGAGTATCTTAACTTTACCACCTTTCTAATTATCTATCTGTGGCTGTCAGCAGCATATGAACACATTACCAAGTAAAACAATGAGCTAAAAAATAAATATTAATACAAAAATTCATCAATATTAGCATTTAGCTCTTAAAAAACACTTTTTTAAAATCTCTCATAAGGACAATAATGGACAGCAAAACTTACTGGTCATCTGACATGCCAACTTTGGCACTTCGTAGAATCAACAGAAAATATTTTATCAGACTATGAAGATATGTGATTGATAAAATACATTTAAAATACTCATTGGAAGCATTTGTAAATGTCTTCAAATTTATAAATGCTTTTAAAAAAGGAAAAATAAAAATAATTGCTAAATTAAATGTAACTCCATTCTGTCTCAGGACACTGATGTTACATTAGCATCTAAGATTGCATTGAAAATGTACCTTATTTACCTGTATACATCACAAGCAACATTAACAACTTTGAGTGGTAACTGTTTTTTTTCATTGCTAATGTATCTGCAATTTCGCATTTGTCCATTTCATTGTGTTACATCAGCAAAGTTTGTCTATCCAAACTACACAAACACATGATAAGATATCTTTTTTTTCTGCAATAAATGCCTGTTTTCCCAGGAGCAAGCAAGGCGTGGTACCCTGCTGGTGTTTTCATTTATATTGCAGAGGGATCAGCATAAAAAATTCCGTCCTTCATCATTTATCGTTTGTTGCATTAGCACTAGGCCGTATTTTTAGCTACTTTGATCTACCAATCCGTAAAACAGTGTTTACCCATGATTTTATTCGATGGATTGACAAAATAAAAGATTCAGATTTCATCATTTTTTAGTCCTGTCAGCTATCCTTAGGAAAAAACACCCTGAGAAAATCTGAGAAGCTACGAATCAATTATGTCTGGCCTTTTCAGTCCTGTGCTAATGTAACTTGTGGTAAGTCATTTTGCTGATTTTCGTGATGAAATATTGCTTTAGGTCAAACTTTATGTATCAAGCAGTAATCATGAAATACATAGTATTTATGTGTGTGTCAAATTCATATCAACTACTTTTGCATTTGTTGAAGTGATTTGACAAAAACTTTTTGGCCCAGTTCCAGAGAATATTATATATTTCTGAATTGTAGAGATTTCTCTTAAAGTGAAAAACACCATATCTTGCCCAAGGCATGCAAACAGACTTCAAAAACAACACCCACACATTCAAGAGACTTTTTGACAAAATTGTTGTATTTTTTGCAATAAATGATAACAATGTGCATTGCAAAGCAGAATATGTGGCCAGATGACATTATTTAGGAGCTAACAAACCTGTAATATTTGTAAATGAAAAACTAACATCAAATGTCGACATCTTTATTTCTGATTAATTGACTCGGCCTATGGTGGCATGGACATTGTTTTATTAGCTGTATCTACATTGTTCTATGTCAGAAAGTTCCAAATGTTGTTCTAAAGATTGCTGATCTTAACAAAGCAATCTTTAGGTCTGATATTGGGAGTTTCAAGGGCGCATTCTGAAAATGTCAGGCAGGAGGGTTTAAGAATGGAAATGTACTAAAAATACCACAATTCTACTTTTTTACATTAAAATGAGGAGAGGGGGTCTGAACCCTCTAAATCCCCCCCCCCCCCGCCTCTGGAGTTTCACCCCTACAATTTTATTATTTAAAAAAGCAGTCACAAAAAAGTTTTTTTGAAACGTCATACCACTGATCCATACAGTCATGAAACTCCATTATCAAGAAGCATTAGAATTGATTTTCAAACCAGAGCAGGAACTTTTAAAGTGTAAAATATCCAAGAGACTCATACCTTATCTGACCAAATGTTATGACCAATATGGCGATAGTAAACCCATGAGCTACAGCAATGGCATGAATATCTCCCTGGACCACTGACGCTGTTGCGATAAAGACAAAGATTGCCGTTGATAAAAATTCTGCTGCCACTGGTTGGACATATTCTTCAAATTTCTTCTTTTGGCTTGACTCTTCAACAGTTACATCTCCCCCCAATAAGGGTTGGTCATCATCCATTTTGCTGCTGCAAAGAATATTTTTAAAAATCTTTAACATAGCAACATTAACACAGTTTATAAACTAGGTTTTAATTGAGACATGTTCATGAATATTTTCACTGATGTAAAAGAATCTTAGGGTCTACATCTTAGGTCAGTTCTAAACTGGCAATGTGTGACGACTGCTTAGATATTTAAAAAGTTTGGGCCAATTCAGCAAAAAATAAAGCCAATCTCTTCGCACGCCTCAAATTCAGACAGTAAATTAATCTGATAAAAACTCTTCTTTAGATTTTATTTGCTTGCTGCTTTTTTACAGCCAAAAGTTGGTCACCTATTATTGTTTATTTTCTACATATATATCAATGATGTATGGAAATACAACTTTGATCCATGAATGAAATAATAGTTTGTTTCGCAATCCTTTGAATATATATATGTAGTTATAAGACATTCACCTATAATTTCTTTAGATATTGAAAAACTGAATCTGTATACTACTAAATGGCTTAAAGGGATTATATAATATACATGCATACAATTATAGTAATGACACCACACAAGATTTTCTAAATATTGTTCAGGCTGTGTATAAGGGTAAAAACCAGTGATTCATACAAAAAACCGTTCATTTTGGAAAATACTGGTGTTTTAATTGCTTTCGTCATCTACAAACAAAAAATTCTGACCCACGAAAAGTTGTATGCTATCCCAGCATTTTCAATTAATATTGCTTATTTTCTCCCCCTACCAGTTTTCATTTGGTAACCCAATGATGCATATCAAAACACTTCACTAATTTTTTTATAAGTTTATAGTATTTGATAATAAACTAAAACGAGTCCAGTTTTTTGCAAAGAAAGACAGTAGGCCTATCCAACTAATTTCCAAGAAGGTATAATGGGCCAACCAGATGATCTTTGGGGGGGGGTATGGCTTGTAGGTGAAAAAAAAGTTTGTTTCCCTCTAGACACTGAAAAAAAAATTGTTCAGCACATGCAAGAGAAAAAGTTTGTTTCCACCAGTAGCTGGGATACCGCAATGTTAAAATTGCAAATAAAGACGTTTCTCGCACGAGTACAAAAACAATCGTTCGTCAGCGCTTCACGCAGGAATAAAAAAGTTCGTCCCGGGGGAAAAAGCCATAGCGCTCCCCCAACTATCATCCGGTTGGCCCCTAATAGAAAGAGCCCAATCGACATTGACATAAAGTTATTATTGTGCATCTTTCTCACATTAACATAATTTCAACATGAAAAAATTAAATATTCAATTTATCAATGAAGCAGTTGATAAGGTAAGTGTCAATAAAATTGTTCTTACTGGATCCACCCCTTCATGAATGCAGTAAGCATGGTACACAACATTAACACTCAGTATAGTGAACAATGAATTTCAGCTGACTAGGCAAGTAAATCAAAATAAACCACACACAGACTATCTAAAAACACTTGATTATTCATAACAGATAATGTATGAATGAGTCAAGACATGACATTCATTTTATCAAATCAATAGATTGCCAAACCTCTTGTTTTCATGAGACACCTCACCTTGTGTGCAATGTTGTTGTTGTACTATGACCCTCTTAGCTTTCATCAACCATGAAAAATAGGTCACAATAGCCTACTTGCATGAATGTGTACTTTAAAAGACATATACTGCCCTCTGTTGTATATATGCTGTACCTCAGGCATAAGCCAGATGTAAAACCTGCCTGTTACCTGTATGCAATGACTCAACTACCATGGGGCATAAACCCCTAAGGGAGCCCCCTAGTGCAGTAGCTTAGCCCCAAAAAACCAACCGATTGTTCACTTTTATGGTAAAAGCACCAAATTTTGCATATAGGTACTTTTGAATATGCTCTTTCAGGAACAATGGAGTACCAGAAGATATCTGGCCCAGAACGGCCGC
This sequence comes from Platynereis dumerilii, assembly GCA_026936325.1. Taxonomy (NCBI): domain Eukaryota; kingdom Metazoa; phylum Annelida; class Polychaeta; order Phyllodocida; family Nereididae; genus Platynereis; species Platynereis dumerilii. The sequence goes on from JAPTHN010000002.1 coordinate 57,296,520, forward strand.
CATCTTGGATTTAAAAATGGCCGCCAAAATTTTGCTATTTTCCCTTTATCTCAACCATTTCTGAAGATAGAGAGATGATATTTGGCCAAAACATGTATTTCAAGGCATATTTCAATATCAAATTTACTTTATGTAAATAATTTGGCCATATGGCGGCCATGTTGGATTTAAAGATGGCCGCCACCATTTTTGCTATTTTCTCTTTTTCTCATTCATTTTTGTAGATAGAATGATGAAATTTGATAAAAACATGTATTTTAAGATATATTTTGATATTATAATCACTTTATGTTAACCATTCCGACATAGTGGCGGCCATCTTGGATTTTAAAATGGTCACCGCCGTTTTGCTAAATTTTCGCTTTATCTCAACTATTTTTTTAGAGATATAGAGACGATATTTGGCCAAGTCATGTATTTTATGATATATTTAGATATCATGATCACTTTTTGTCAATAATTTTGACATAATGGTGGCCATATTGGACTTAAAGATGGCCGCTACTATTTTTGTAATTTTTACTTTATCCCAACCATTTCTACAAATAGAAAGATGATATTTGGTCGAAACATGTTTTTTTAGATATATTTTGATATCATAATCACTTCGTGTTAAGTTTCTGCCGGTAGTGGCCATCTTGGATTTTAAAATGGCTGCCACCACTTTTGCTATTCTTATTTCTCTTAGCCTGTTTATACTTGGCCAAAACATGTCTCATTGTTAAATTGTACAAATCAGTGCATTTTACACCCATGTTTCTATTCATTTAGGCTAATCTGTGAATAAAGTTATGATTTTTCTAATCTCAAAAATTAATTGATTAGGCCATGCAAAGGCAGCCATGTTAAATAAAAATAATAGTAGTTAGAGTAATATATAATATGGTGTAATGCACATCTTCAATGAAAGCAAATTCTGTACATTCAGGGACAATTTCAGGTTTGAAAAAATCGCATCATCAATGCATTAGGCCATACAAAAGCAGTCATGTTAAACAAAAATAATAGTAGTTAAAGTAATATATAATATGGTGTTACGCACAAGTATCTGCAAAGAAAGCAAATTCTGTAGATTCAGTGAAAATTTCAGCCCTGAAAAAAAGTGCATCATCAATGCATGATGCACATCATGTGTCTGTTAATATTGATTAAAAAAAAAATCTGTTGAATTGTTGAGAAATTTGATTTGACTGCCTAAAAATATAGGCACAAACTGTACTAGATAGTCTGTTTTCCGTATAGCATAGCTACCCAGGCTGGAACGCTGTGATGCACACTTGAGACTAACTTTGAAGCATTTGCAAAAATTTTCAACAAGCTTGTTAGAGCCACCGATTAATGTATATCAGGCCATAACAAGACTTCCCAGCTTCGGCCAGATCTGTCCAATGTGGAGCCCAGCTTTGTGCACTGTGTTTCCATCTGTATTCTTCAGGGGCTATATTACGTAACTGGATTGGCGATTAAAACTTGTCTAAGTGTAGCCAGGAAATTTGCATTTTAAGACATTGAATGGCGACAACATGTTTTGGCGTATTGTAAGAATAATGGCCAAAAAGCCTTTGCTTGGCGTCGTAACCAACTTGACTTGAGTGCTCATGTCTTCGAGCAGTGAAGAACAGCAAAACACTCAATATACCAGAAAACCTCATACATGTACATTGAGTTTGTACCGTACATAATAACCAAATATAGCAACAACAACTGATGTTTTATCGCTACACACAAACTAAGTTTCTCATGCAGTAATTTCTCTACCTCTGCAAAACTGATGTTTTATCACATCTGAAGCTGTTAAAGAACAGGAGTGTTAGGAGTGATGTGGCTCTTACTTCGCTGATCGACTGCACCATCAAATGCAACCTCCAATCTCTCTCACTAGTAGCTTGTGAAAAAGGCAACTAACAACACAACTTCATCAGGATCCAAGGCACACATAGAGTACTGTCATCTGGTGATCCTGCCTTTCTGCATCATGTGCATGGGCAGCATCTAGCGTGAATCTGCTTCCACTTATGTTTATGGTTGGAACAATCAAGACTGGTCACCTACTTCCAGGTCTTTTGCAATCAGTCCTTTGTCGAAGTGACATATTACTGTTGTGCACCCACATAAATATTCATTGCTCTTCATTGTTGCTTGAATTGTTAAATTTCTAGGAATCAGTGTAATGTCCTTTTTTACCAACATCCCTGCATGGTTTATTCCTTTAAAGCTGTCTGGAACAAGAAATTAGGTCTGACTTTTTGGTCAGTCTTAATCTTGCTTTTATGGTTTTAATACACCTCCTGACGAAAGAGCTGTTGATTCGCATTGGTTCTCATGTGGAAATAACATCATCTTTGCCATACTCACATGCAGTAAAAAGAGAAGAAAATATCTGGTCTCTCTTGGATGCATCCAGTGGCAAGGATGATTTTGCAGTTTTTCTGCAAGAGGATTAACTAAGCAGGACAATTAGTGTATGTCTTCCTCATGATTTCACCAACATGCTGTTTCCTTTCTGCAGTATTTTAGAAACGTATGACCCATAATGTCTCTCACCAGAGTTCATAGATGATCTTACAACTGGCATGAATTGCCCATGTCTTCGAACACAGCAATCAGAGGCATCTCGGACAAAGAAAGTCTCAAATAAACAGACTCCTCATAGTGAATGTGACCAGATCTTAAGCACACGGACAGCTCCTCTGATTCATAAATTGCCCTTAAGACCTCCAGACCTATGGCTGTCCATTTTGAATGCTGACATATCGTCAAGAAGTCTGTGACATCTCCATAATTTTTCACAAACTTGTTAGATTGCTCATGTAATTGGTCAAGGTCCATCACTTAAAATATATCTGACGATATGTTTGCTCATGTGATTGGTCAAGGTCCATCACTTAAAATATATCTGACGATACGTTTTAAAAGTACTAAATGACCTTCCCTAAAGATAACTTTGTTGCAGAGAGGTGGAATCCCTGGGTGACTCTCTGGAATAATGCAAACAAACTTTCAAGGAACAATCCAGTCAAGGGGATCAATATCAATAGAAAGTCTCCTTACCTCTGTATACTGAAGAACTGATGTTAAAGCATTGAAAATTCTAAAACCATATCAGAGCAATAGAACAGAGTAGGTCATCTCTGCCATCATATGCCTATGATAATTTATCTGAGAATTAAAATACTAGTCTGCATTATAAACTATTTGAAATGGTGGTTGTCATCTTTGAGTTCAATTACTACTACAAAATCATTGTGATATCAAAATATAACTTAAAATACATGTTTTGGCTAAGTACAAACTCTCTATCTCCAGAAATGGTCAAGCTGAGGAAAACAAGAATAGCAAAAGTGTTGGCAGCCATTTTAAAATCCAAGATGGCCACTACTATGGCAGAAATGTTAACACATTATGATATCAAAATATATCTAAAAATACATGTTTCGACCAAATATCATCTTTCTATCTGCAGAAAGAGTCGGGATAAAAACGAAAATAACAAAAATGGTGGTGGCCATCTTTAAATCCAACATGGCCACCATTATTGCAAAATTATTGACAAAAAGTGATCATGATATCAAAATATATCATAAAATACATCACTGGGCCAAATATCATCTCTAGATCTATGAAAACAGTTGAGATAGAGAGAAAATTTAGAAAAACGGCGGTGACCATTTAAAAATCCAAGATGGCCACCACTATGGTGGAATAATTAAGATAAAGTGATTATAATATCAAAATATATCTTAAAATACATGTGTTGACCAAATTTCATCATTCTATCTACAGAAATGGTTGAGATAAAGAGAAAATAGCAAAAATGGTGGCGGCCATCTTTAAATCCAACATGGCCGCCATATGGCTGAGGTATTTACATAAAGTAAATTTGACATCTGAATACACCTTTAAATACACGTTTTGGCCAAATATCATCTCTCTATCTTCAGAAATGGTTGAGATAAAGGGAAAATAGCAAAATTTTGGCGGCCATTTTTAAATCCAAGATGGCGGCCGTTCCGGGCCAGATATCTTCTGGTACTCCATTGTTCCTGAAAGAGCATGCTAAAAAGTACCTATATGCAAAATTTGGTGCTTTTACCATAAAAGTGAACAATTATATGCTAAGCTACTGCACTACCCATCCCCCACCCCAGAATGTAACATAAAAAATATAAAATCTCAATGCGCTTGGTTCTTGATGGGGGCCCCAACCGGGCTGACCCTGCACTATGGTCACCACTAGCTCTAGTTGTGCCCCTGCCTGTATATATATATTTTTTTTTTACAGAAAACCAGGTCGGAATTAAGGAAATACACAAAAGTATTTTTGGAAATCACCCCATCCAGACGTTTAAACCCTATGCTACCTCCTGAAAATGATTCTTTGAATTATTATAATATACAGTACACTCAGCTACTGAACTTAAAACATATTATAGCATTTTTTTCTGACAGTTCAAGAGTTTAGAATAAGAGACATTCAAGTGCATGATTTAATCTATTTGTGCCATCAGGCATCAGCTATATATATAATCCTGGCTATAACAACAAGTCATTGCAATAATTTTAAAGATGCTGACATTTTCACGCATAGCCTACTCTGTCTTTTAGAATAAGAGCTCCTTGCAGATTGGCGGTCCACTTGAAAAAAATAATTTTCTTCTTTTAAATTTGCAAACTGGCTTTGCAACGTCATTGATATTTTTCTGTTTGACTCCAAACCTTTTTATTTGATAAGTAGTTTGTACCTCAAGTCATGTAATAAGTTCGTTTATTAAAACCAATGCTGCTATAGACATGATATATATGCGCTATAAACTGAATCAACTGATTAACCATAACTAATATGAACAAACCATTTTTAAGCCAGTGACATCACAAGATCAAACATAAGCGGGGTACTAGTAAAACTGCATGAAACCTGTGGAATTTTTAATGAAATTTCTGACAAAATCCCCCCCCCCCTCAGCACCCTGCCATAAATACTGAATGGTCCCTTATGCAAAATTTGTAACACACAAACATGTTTTAGAGTGTATTATGTATGCCTGCTTGGAACATGATACAGGGAGTTCCTTAGGTTTTAATTTATATAATCCGGGTCATAATATATATATATACTTGGTCTTTGTGAATCTTCAACAGGATATTTTGGGTGTCGTATTGATTTTTTGACCTTTTTAAATAATCATCTTTGTTTTAAGGTCATCATATCTAAATGTCAGGATGATTCAACAGAATTTAACAAAGATTTCACCAGGTAGACACACATGCTGATAACCATCAGTTGGATAACACCTGCGGGATGCATGGCAACCCTTCAGGACTACCTTTTGTGCCGATATTTTGACAACTAAACTGCTAAATAAAGTAAATTTTACTACATGTGTAGTTCGCACTCTGACATTACTCTGTCTTATATATCAGTTAATAGAGGAACAGTATAGTATGCTTTTCCGAAAGTGAATTTTTTTTTAATCGGGTGTATAAGCAATCGACCCATCTTTGGGAAATAAACTTCGGGTTGTGGATTTTGCAAGCTACAGTATCTGTATTATAAGACACGACTTGCCTTCCTCCCACACAAAGTAGTATTGTTGGTGCATTATGCACTCCGACAAAAGACTGCACCCCACGAGAGACTGCTTGACAGGGGTGCCGGAAGAAATCGCAGGCTGCAGGGGCGGTCAGACGAAAAAGGGCATATCATATTCGCACCAATTTCGAGGGACAAAATTTAAATAGAGAGTCAATGATAATTTTAATATAGAGTAGGTTGGGGCATGCGGCCCCCCTTAACTTCGAGGTGCGATTTGACCTACTTTTTATGGGCGAATATTTGAATGCTTATGCTGTCAGGAAGGGATCACTTGACTCTACTAATAACTAGTGAAAGAAATGTCTACCAATTTTAATAAAGGAGTTACAGCCATTTTTGTAAAAAATTTAAAATGGCCTTCTTACCCCACCCATCGGGCAAGAAGCCCCCCTATTATAATCCTATGGCATTTTTTTTTTCGAGCGCATTCAGCCTAAAAGTTATTTCTTAGGGTTCTTCTATCATTTTTAAGGCATTCTATTCACTTTTTCTGAATTTCAGAATTTTTCTGTTCATACATTTATTTTTTAATAATTTTTGCCCTGTTTCAATTTCTGGCCAAATTTGTTCTATTTTAATTAGCTATTCTATCAGGAGTTAGGGTAAAGTACACATTATGAAATGGTTCCTGAAGCAGCTTCGACCCCCCAGTGAAGGGGTCCTCATGCCCCACATCATGTGGGGCCTCTCGCCCCAAACCCACATATTTTAATTTGACCTCTATATTTTGAACTAAAATGCAAAAAACATGGGCCAAATCATATTTATGTGATGGTCATAAAGTGAAGCAATGCAGATATCCATTTTTCTTTAAAAAATTTCCAAAGTTATTTCTGACAACCCCTTTAAAAGAATTAGTTACAAAAACCATGCACATATTTTTGTTTCTTAAATTTCTTCTACGGTTTGGTGCTGTTTGCCCTGAAAATTTGTGAAATCACCTAAAACACCTCCAGTTTCAATCCTATCAATAGATAATCGCACCAAAAATGTAAGTTTGGATATAGGCCTGGGGGGGCCTCTCACCTAACCCGGGCTTCCTGCCCCGACCTACTCTAGACTTACTAATTTGTGCCTAAAATTGATAAAACAAGACCTAGTAATACATTTTTCTTTAAGATCCAAAGGGCATACCTTGCCCCCCCTGTCCCCCTTGGACAAGGGCAGGAGGGGCAATTACCCCTGTTCTGGCACCCCTGCTGCTTGAAGACCACAGAAAGGGGCGGTCTTATAACACCGACAGCACAGGATATATATAGTTATAGAGACAATTCAATCCAGTCACTTGAATAAATTTGTAATGTAAGATAGGTGGTATATAACCTACTCGTCCATTATACTATCTGTATTTATAATCACAGTTCTTTCTTTCATGTGCACACGTTGTTGTTCAGTCCTGGGTGATATGAATTAATTGCAGGTTTCGAAAACCAAGCGAATATTGTCAGGGTCAGGATGCTTATTAATCTCACTTTATAGAATAAGAATATTCACAGTAAAATCTGTCTGCCATCACATTATATATGACAGCTACAGATGTTTCTAATGGTCTCAATCTGTTTCATATTGAACAATGCATTATAGAGCCATTAAGATGCATTAGAAAGGAATTATCTGATTTAAAATTCATGATTAATGAGCGATAAACATGCATCTGTTTGAGTGATGAAAGTGTTTGATGTGAGACAAACATGCTTCTGCAAAGAGCACATATTGATACAGCTTTTAAATGTTGCACACAATGTGATAATGTGATAAATGGGATCTCATGAATTAATTCAAAGGAACAGAACTGATTTGGGCACCGAATTAGAAATGCAAATCTGATTGAGATGCTACACATTTGAATAAGGAGTTGTGAACAGTTCTACTCACCCATAATTAGCTTAGTTTGATTTAATTGCATAGGACCCACCTCTTTATTCTGAGGAGAGTGTTTGTCATACGAGATATTTTAGTTTTAAAAGAAAGTGTTGAAAATCAATTTCAATGCTTTACTGCTCTCTTGGTCGCAAACATGGAATAAGAAGTTGTGCATTTGCTGTGAAGAAATGGCAGACGCGAGAGCTGCTGCTGGCCTTAATCACTACGATGGTCTTGCCCAATTGCAGTTTACACTGCTTTTAATAAAATTCATGTTACGAAATTCGCCCCAGGAACAGCAGCATATTGGAATTTGTGGGGCCTCCATGATATAAGGTTGCACCTCAAACTCAAAATACCTGAGAGGATAAATATGGTTATAACATTTACGATGGATCCAGCAACACACAAGCACACAAATGTACCGTCATAATGATATTGTATTAACTAGAGATCTTTGTGTAAAGGCGTTTTTCCTTCAACTTACTTCAATTGTTATTAACTAGAAAATGCCCATTAGTGAAAAAAGTTCGACAATGCATCATTGTGAAGTGATGCTGTTGACGCTGGCGTGTTAAAGTAAGGAAATATTTTAGGGACACCCGGTATTTAGAGTGACGTTTAGGTGTTTAAAGTTGAAAATGGCTAACTGATGACACGCTCCTGTAGATGGCAAGCAGAAGTTGGCTGGATGCCTGCCGGCGACCTTACAGCCTGATTTGTAGTGGGAAGAATTTGTCCTGCACTGTAAACCCGTGCCGTAGGTGCCGTTGAAAAAGTGCCGTAAAACTGACGGCGATCTTACCGTAAGTCTTTGAAAACGGTAAATTGCCGTTAATTCAACAGTAAACCGTCATTGTAACAGTCACTGCCGTCAAACCTACAGGAAGATACCGTAAAATACAGATACGGCAATTGCCGTTACTTTTACGGGACGTTGCTGTAAAAGTAACAGCAACCTTGCTGTTAGCTGTGAACACGGCTAGCTGCCGTAATTTCAATGGTTACCGTAATTGTAACAGTAAGCACCGTCACATTTACAGCAAGTTACCGTAAGCCGCAGGTTCAGATATTTGAAATAAAAAATGTAGCTGCTGTTTCAAAATCAGCAGTAATGTTATGCAACATAAGATGGCATAGATAAAGGCAGCTTCGTGGACACTTTAGTTCCTTATCGCCAGCAAATTCGCACAGTGTACCTGTGGTGTTGTCCTGAAGCAAGCAAGCTACTTTCTTCCAAATTAAAAAAAAAAAAAACTTGAAAATTTATGTAAAATTTAGAAATAAACTGCATTTTTTTATGTTTTTTTTTATTTTTTTTATTGACAGCAAATATCATATTTGATACAATTGTCACAATCAATCAATGAAATCGATTTATGTGATTTTATGAACATTGTCCTCAGGTCCTATTTCCAAAAATAAATTTTGTCCAATATTTTTCCCCAAATTTTTTTTTCTAACTTATTGTTCACTTAATATTTTTCAAACATTATTTTTCCCCAACCATTTTTTTACCCGATTTCATTGATTGTATAGTTCTAACTGGAATTATTTGGAATATTTGATCAGAACCTGGTATTGGTTATTATATATAGTCATAACTGTTGTTGTGAATATATTAAGTTTGATAAATTATACATTGGGCTAGTTTTACCAGTAATAAATTTTTGCTCGGAATAACACGTACCAACATCTTTTGTTTTCACATAATTATGTATCGCCTGTATGAAAATCAGGAAGCTGAAGTAACAAAATCAGTTAAATGAACCTTTTTACATGATCAGAATTCAGTCGGAAATGCATGATGGGACATTGACTCCGTAACAAGATTGATAGTTTATATATACTTAGGCATGCGCACTGTTAGAAATTTCAGTACAATCAACGGTTTTATTCTGTAATTTATACGGTCAAACGACCGTGATCATGAAACTGTAGAAATTACAGCTTTCTTGATGTTATGATAACGTGTTTGAATTCACGGTTTAAAAACTGTAACTGAAGACTTAGCCTTGTTTTTTTTCCATACCCTTAACTAGGCTTAATGGGCAATGCCTTAAACAAGGTGTTTAAACTTAAGAGCATTCATTTAATCTCTGGAAGCAGGACTGATAAGACACGTCACACATGAGCAAGGTAAGATTACTGTTATTTCTTCATTTGGCATGCACGATAATGCTAAATTATATTCAATTGTCTATTATTTAATAACTACCATAATGGTTATATTGAGGTAATAAAATGGTATGGTTCCACACCCCACAATATTTTGTGTGAGATATTCCTTGATGAGCATGGAGGGGGAGGGTTGGTCTAGTGGTAGCGTGCTGGGCTGCCAATCGCTGGGTCCAGGGTTCGAATCTGGCTCTTGCCGGGTCACCTGGGCCTATGTCGGACGGCTGTTTCAATCATCCTTCACCTCATTGCTGTGTCCTCCTCCTGTCCTAATAAACCTACCAAGTGCATAAATACAGGACGTAAAGCCCCAATCATCTATCCATCCATCCATCCTTGATGATGGGGCTTTACATCATGTATTTATGCACTAGTCTTGATAGGTTAATTAGCACAGGAGGAGGACAGGTGGCTCTGCAAGAGCTGAAGTCGAACCCTGGACCCATTGATTGGCAGCCCAACACTCTACCACTGAGCTGATCCCCCCCCCTCCGTAACAGAGGCATTTATTAATCAATATGAATAAATTATCATCACCCTTTAGACTAGAATAACCTAAATGTTATTTTCTAATTTGTGTACAATGCTGAAATATTAATAGGCCTACTATGTAAAAAAAATTTAATTTCATTGTTTTTCTTGGAACATTTAATATTTATTTATATAATTTATTTGTTATTATTTTATGGTTTACAATTGATTTTTCACCACTATCAATGATTTAAAAATAGCTTTGCATTGAGAGTGTCACTTGAGTTGAGGACTTTGGTCTGGGTTTCATTGGTGATGTTTGCAGACTTAAGACTTAAGCACCGAAGGCAAACATCTCAATAGTAAACTATCAACAACAAACTTCTAGTCTAGGCCTATACAAGTTAAAGAGTGTTGTCTAATTTTCAGATTCAATACAGAGGCTGAGGAACATGTTTCTCAATTGTGGAATGCTTGTTCATGGAGAGGCCTTTCATGGTTGTTTCTTCAGGTCTTTGAAGCTGTCAACCCTTCCAAGGTTTGTGGCACATTGATCTCAACAACATTTTTTATGTCTGCTCTCCTTTCCTTTAAATAACTAATGCGCAAAAACTCACTCATAGTTATATAATATGTCTGCCCTCAACTAGTGAAAAAAAAGTAATTTGTTAGTAATCACTGAGGTTTGCAATATTTCACACATAATATATTTGCATTAATTTCCAAATGTAATTGATTGTTTTGCAACAGTTTAACTTCCAAATTCTCCTGGCTTATTTTGCAAAGCTATAATTATGGACATCCAATGGTTTTTAGCTCGTCTGTTTTCTTTGAAAATGAAGAGCTATTGTCGTCACTCGATCGTCAGCGTCATTGTCCCGGTTAAGGTTTGTGTAAGTGTCCATTTGTGACCTTAGGTTTCCAATTAGAGTCATGAAATTTGGTACAGGTATGGGGCTATGGGTATGAATGGTGAACACGTAGAGAAATCCAAGATGGCTGCCATTTTGTGGCGGCCATTTTTGCCGCCATCTTTATTCTCGAACTGCCCATTTTGACTTATTATTTCACTTACAGTTATGAAATTTGGTACAGGTATGGGCCTGTGGGTATGGATGGGAGCATGTCGAGAAATCCAAGATGGCAGCCATTTTGTGGCAGCCATTATGGCAGCCATCTTTCTTAATTCTTGAACCTCCCATTGTGACCTTAATATTTCACTTTCAGCTATGAAATTTGGTACAGGTATGGATCAGGTATTGATCAGGAACATGTTGAGAAATCCAAGTGGGCGGCCATTTTGGCAGCCATCTTTCTTCATTTCTTGAACTGCCCATTGTGACCGTAATATTTCACTTAAGAGTTATGAAATTTGGTACAGGTATTGGCCTGTGGGTATCGATCGGGAGCACGTTGAGAAATCCAAGATGGTGGCCATTTTGTGGCGGCCATTTTGGCAAACATCTTTTTTCATTCTTGAACTCCCCATTGTGACCTTATTATAATTATTTCACTTACAGTTATGAAATTTGGTACAGGTATGGGCCTGTTGGTAAACTTGGTATTGATCATGAGCATGTTGCGAAATCCAAGATGGCAGCCATTTTGTGGTGGCCATTATGGCAGCCATCTTTCTTAATTCTTGAACTGCCCATTGTGACCTTAATATTTCACTTACACTGTCTTACAGTTATGAAATTTTTTGTAGGTATAGGCCTGTGGGTATGCATCAGGAACATGTTGAGAATACAAGGTGGCGGCCATGTTGGCAGCCAACTTTCTTCATTTTTGAACTGCCCATTGTGACCTCAATATTTCGCTTAGAATTATGAAATTTGGTGCAGGTTTGGCCTGTGGGCATCGATCGGGAACATGTTGAGAAATCCAGATGGCAGCCATTTTGTGGTGACCATTTTGCCAGCCATCTTTCTTCATTCCTGAACTGCCCATTGTGAGCTTAATATTTCACTTACAGTTATGAAAGTTGGTGCAGGCATTGGCCTGTGGGTATTGATCAGGAACATGCTGAGAAATCCAAGATCGCTGCCAAATTGGCAGCCATCTTTCCTTTGTTGAATTGCCCATTGTAACCTTCATATTTTGCTTAGAGTTATAAAATTTGGTACAGGTATTGGCCTGTGGGTATCTATCGGGAACATCCAAGATGGCGGCCATTTTGTGGCAGCCATTTTGGCAGCCATCTTACTTCATTTCTTGAACTACCCATTGTGATCTCAATATTTCGCTTAGTTATGAAATTTGGTACATGTATTGGCCTTTGGGTATGAATCAGGAACATGTTGAGAAATCCAAGATGGCCACTAAAATGGCCACTTCAAAATGGCTGACATCCTTGAACTGCCCATTGTGACCTTGCTATTTTGCTTAGAGTTATGAAATTAGGTACAGTTATTGGCCTGTGGGCATGGATCAGGAACACGTCGATAAATCCGAGATTGTGGTCATTTTGGCAGCCATATTTCTAAAATCTTTAACTGCCCATTGTAACCTTAATATATCGCTTAGGGTTATAAAATTAGCTACAGGTATTGGCCTGTTGTTGATAATCCGGCACACATTGATAGATTTCACATTGACAGATGAGCGTTAAAAACCGCTTGCGGTTCTAGTTAAAAAATAACCTTGATCACTGGCAAGGCAATCTTCCCACTAGAATCGCCCCTCCCCCTCCCTGCTACCGTTTGTCACTCTCACTGGTCAATCTTGCTCCCTCTCCATTGCCCTCTGCCTTCACCCTATCCTATCTGCCCTATCCTATCTGCCCTATCCTATCTGCCCTATCCTATCTGTCCTGTCCTATCTCCCTTGTCCTCTCCTCATTCTCCTTCTTTCCCTCTTTCTCCCTCTCCTCTCAATCCCCTTCCCTTCTTCCTCATTTCCTTCTTTACGTCCAACCATTATAAAATAACCTTGGTGGCTGTCTGGTCCATCTCTCTCCCTCTCCTCTCCCCCTCTCCCTGCCCCTCTCCCTCCCGTATATCCCCTATTCTATCTCCCCTATCTTATCATCCATATCCTCTCCTTTCCTCTATGCCCTGTCGTCTCTCCTATCTCCCTCTCCTATCTTCCTCTCCTGTCTTCCTCTCCTTTCTCCCTCTCCTGTCTTCCTCTCCTTTCTCCCTCTCCTCTCTCCCTCTTCTCTCTCCCTCTCCTCTCTCCCTCTCCTCTCTCCCTCTCCTCTCTCCCTCTCCTCTCTCCCTCTCCGCTTCTCTTCCCTGTCTCATCCCCTATTCCCTATCCGCTCTCTCCTTCCTATTCCCTATTCCCTCTCTTTCTACCCCTCCTGCCACCTTTATCTCTTACCACCTGTCTCCCTTTCCCTCTTTCCTCCTTTCCTTTGTTTTTCTCACCTTAGAGTTGAGTCCAACCATTTTGAATAATCTTGGTTGCTCGCTGGTAAATCTCATTCTTTCTCTTTCTCCTTTATCCCCCCTCTTTTCTCCTTTTCCCTTCCTTTCCTCTTTTCCTTTTTTATTCTCCCACCTCCTTCACTTCCACACTTCTTTTCTATCATAGTCTGACGTCCCTAAATCCTCTTTCTGTTTTCCTTCACTCTCCTCTTTCCTGCCACCGTATGGGATGGGGAGATGGTTAACTTATAAGCCTATGGAATTAACAAGTGTTGTCGATTTTCAGATTCAAGACAGAGGACGATGAAGTTTATGCATCTTGTGCAACACCAGCTTACGAATAAGTCATGAAATTCACCGATGGGTCTTTCATGATTGTGTCTTCAGGTCTTTGAAGTTGTCAGCTCTTCCAAGGTCAGTGGCACATTGATCCCAACAACATTTTCTTAATGAGATATAGCCTAGGACTCTCCAACTAATCATTGCGGTTGCATTATTTCACATACATTTGTATTAATTTTAAAGTGCAGATTTGTGAATGTTTAACATCCTAATACTCCTCGCTTAATTTACAAAGTTATGAATATGGACATGCAATGTTCATAGAAATAGTCTTTATTGCTGCCTCATCAATCTTCCCTTTGGCGTCTACCTCTCCATCCTCGACCCCCTCCCCTTCAACCCCTCCCACTCCTATCCCCTTTCCCCTCTTTTCCTCCTATTTTCCTCCTGCCCTTCTGTTGCCATATAGCCATTTTGAAATAGGTATAGATTATTAACCACAAGAGAGGAAATAATATTATGTTATTTATCACCCGAGTGCTTTAGCCCAAGGTGTAATAAACATATTCCCGATACCATTGTGAATAACCAACTTATACCACGAGACAATCACTCAAACAGTCTAACTCTACTCTTTCCATCTCCTCTCTCCTCTCCTCTCTACATCATTCCCTTCCTCCCCTCTCTCCCTCTCTCTCCCCGTCTCCCTCTCCTATCTCCCTTCATGAGCAAAATCCCAACTGGATGTCGTTCGGATGAGACGCTAAATTGGCGGCCCCTTGTATCAGTGTCTGTGCTGAGCAAGTAAAATATCCCTCACATGGGGTAAATGTGTAACATGTTGAGGACTCCCGCTCTCTCATCTCATCAATCAACCCTCGTGAGCACCCAGAACTGGGCTTAGAGGGCTGCACTTACCATATCTATCTCCCTCTCCTGTCTCCCTCTCCTGTCTCCCTCTCCTGTCTCCCTCTCCTGTCTCCCTCTCCTGTCTCCCTCCCCTGTTGCCCTCCCCTATCTCCCTCTCATGTCTCCCTCTCATGTCTCCCTCTCATGGCATCCTCTCTTGTCTCCCTCACTTGTCTCCCTCTCTTGTCTCACTCTCTTGTCTCCCTCTCTTGCCTCCCTCTCTTGCCTCCCTCTCTTGCCTCCCTCTCTTGCCTCCCTCTCTTGTCTCCCTCTGCCTCTTTTTTCTCCCTCCTTTGTCTCCTTGTTTGTCTCTCCATCCTCTCTCTCTCTCCTGTCTCTCCCTCTCTTGTCTCCCTATCTTGTCTCCCTCTCCTCTCTCTCTCTCTCATGTCTCCCTCTCTTGTCTCCCTCTCTTGTCTCCCTCTCTTGTCTCCCTCTTTTGTCTCCCTCTCCTGTCGCCCTCTCCTGTCTCCCTCTCCTGGCACCCTCTCCTGTGGCCCTCTCCCGTCGCCCTCTCCCGTCGCCCTCTCCCGTCGCCCTCTCCTGTCGCCCTCTCCTGTTGCCCTGTCCTGTCGCCCTCTCCTGTCACCCTCTCCTGTCCCATTCTCTTGTCTCCTTCTCCTGTCTCCCTCTGTTGTCAACCTCGTCTGTCTCCCTCTGTTGTCTCCCTCTGTTGTCTCCCTCTGTTGTCTCCCTCTGTTGTCTCCCTCTGTTGTCTCCCTCTGTTGTCTCCCTCGTCTGTCTCCCTCGTCTGTCTCCCTCGTCTGTCTCCCTCGTCTGTCTCCCTCGTCTGTCTCCCTCGTCTGTCTCCCTCGTCTGTCTCCCTCGTCTGTCTCCCTCTCTTTCCCCCTTTCCCCTCTTTCCCCCTTTCCCCTCTTTCCCCCTTTCCCCTCTTTCCCCCTATCCCTGCATCCCCACTCTCCCTACTTCCTCTTCCCTTCTTTCCAGCTTCTGTTTTCCTTCTCCCTCCCCATCCTCTTCCTGTCCTCATTAGCCTATGAAGTTCATAAATACAGGACGTAAAGCCCTAAATCATCATCATCTCATGTCTCCCTCTCGTGTCTCCCTCTCGTGTCACCCTCTCGTGTCTCCCTCTCGTGTCTCCCTCTCGTGTCTCCCTCTCATGTCTCCCTCTCGTGTTTCCCTCTCGTGTCTTCCTCTCGTGTCTCCCTCTCGTGTCTCCCTCTCATGTCTCCCTCTTGTGTTTCCCTCTCGTGTCTTCCTCTCGTGTCTCCCTCTCATCTTTCCCTCACGTCTCTCCCTCACGTCTCTCCCTCACGTCTCTCCCTCTCATCTCTCCCTCACGTCTCTCCCTCTCATCTCTCCCTCTCGTCTCTCCCTCTCGTCTCTCCCTAAGATATTCTTAAACAATGGTTAAGAACTTGAGACATCACTGGCATTGCAGCTGCCTGATGTCAAAAGCAAACAAAAGCCCAAACAATATCAATGTGTTGCAGGGTTGGGGCGATTAAATTATTTTTTTAATCGATTAGATTAGATTAAATGTAGACTTTGCTTGATTAGATTAAGGCCATTGTGTTGTCATGATACAATTCTTGATTACTTTTTAGATGCTGGATATTATGACCCCACAAATTTCTGAATTTTGGTCAGTTTCTCTCGTATTCTGCTGTAAAAATCACATGTACTGCTTCAGTGCTTCCATTATTATAGCACTTTTAGTGTGCCTCTCAGCATAATGATTTTCGAAAATTTCTTGATTATTTGAGGTTATCCAAATGCCCCCTCATAGACCACTTGCCCCACTCTTTAAAATCATCTGGATACGCCACTGCTGTATTGAAATATTACAACATGACAAAACCACTCGAGTCATGGTCACAATCATGATATTGTTATGTAGTGCTCTAATTGGTAGTTTTTTTTATCACCTGGTTTTAATATTAGTTATAAAGATTTTTTCCACGTGACCATTTAAATACATAAATGTGATGTACCAATGGAGCAACAATGGTCATGATGTCACAATTGCATTATTTGGGCTACTGCTTTAAGACATCATCAGACATCTGCAATGCTGGTGATGTCATAACTGTTAAAACAGATGTCTTGACAGTGATGTTCTAAAAACATCATGGGTCCTGATATTTAGGCTGTAAACAATTTGATAATATTCATAGCCAACCAGCTGGTAATACTTCAATTATGTCTTCTCTTGTATGAATATTTGTCTCTCTATTTACAGGAACATGTGAGCACACTAGAGGTGGCAGAAGAACGGGAGTGCCAGCATCACCAGTGATAGTTTGATATGGTAAATATGCCTTTGTTAGATGTCATTGATAAAGCCTGGCTACTTTTAAAAATGCGTAAACAGATATTATTTTTACACTCAACAAAAAAACGAACGTCCCACTTCATTTTTGCTTATAATATGAAGATAATTTTTTTTGGCAAAAACCAATTAAATAGTATTGATCCTGTTATAAACAAGTATCAATGTGCCAAAAATCATTCTATTGTGACTATTTCCTGTTTATCTTTGACTTTGTTTATCACATTCGAGTATTTAAAAAAAAATTCCAATCCCCACATCTCGCCAAAAAAATTGGGGTGTCATTTCGAAGTGTGTGACATTGAGCCCCAAAGCAGAAAGTTACTTTATTTTAGCTTCAGATCACCTTCGAGATGTGTGTTTGGTAAAGCAAGTAAAATGACTTTTATGAAAAGTTTACATGACATGACCATTGGCATCTCGGAAATGCCAATACTTTGTTCAAATCAAAATATCAAACAGAAAACTCATTTTTGAAAATATTTCAATTGAAAGCCGAATAACATAATTCATTTCCCTTGCTGTACGAAACACACATCTGGAAGGTGATCTGTAGCTGCCAAAAATAAAGCATATATATACACCGAGCGCCATTAAAAATGCAACATCGTTAATCAACATAATTTTCTAAGTTCTTGTTGCTCAATAATTATCAAATTTGGCGCAGACCTCATGGATGATCTTAAGAGCAATTTTGGAAAATATCGTTAAGAAAGATTGACTTTCCACTGCACACCACTCTTTTTAGTGATCTCTGTTAGAAATATCAGTTTACAGGCTGTGCTTCTCTGGAAAATGGGGCAATGGAAATATTGGTTTTGTGGCTTGTTGGATATGAATAATCTTATGAAAGTTTCACATAACATGCACGAGACTTCGAAAAGCTGTCCAACGAAAGTTTAGAAAAATCAATTGAGGATAAAGCAATTTTTAATAAAAAAACTGAAAATATAGGCGAGAGTATACTACTGAACAATGGGGTTCTTATGCATACCCAGGATAGACACAAAAACACAGACAATCATTCCATAACAAAACTCTAAAAAATCTGCATAAAACATGTTTTTTGAAGATTTTAACAAAAAGCTCCAGTAGGGGGCAGGCCAGCATTGACACTAAAATTTTACTAATTTCGTCATCTTTAATGGTGGCTGGGTCAAATATCCCTTTTTTCCATCCCATCAAGCAACTAAAATTGTAAACTATCCTGACTTAGCAAAAAATATGGTGGAAAGAACAGCAAAGTTATTGAAATTAATCAGCACAGGATCTTGAAATTTTGTGACTTGCATTTTCAACAATAGCCACGACGATTTAATTTGACTCAAGAGTTTTGCTCTCAGAAATCCAAAAAATTTTATGAGTATACCTGATGGCAACTTCAAGGTGTGTGCAAAATTTCATCGTGATAATTTGAGAGGAAGTACCATTTTTTAGCAATTTTGAAATGTTGCATTTTTAATGGCGCTCAGTGTATGTTACAATTTTTCCACGCCCAGATTTTTCTTGGTGAGATGT
This sequence comes from Platynereis dumerilii, assembly GCA_026936325.1. NCBI lineage: Eukaryota > Metazoa > Annelida > Polychaeta > Phyllodocida > Nereididae > Platynereis > Platynereis dumerilii. Next base: position 57,315,001 of record JAPTHN010000002.1, read on the forward strand.
GGGTATGGGGCCATTTAAAAAAAAATCCCAACTGTTATAAACAAGGTCAAAGATAAACAGGAAATGGTCGCACTTGAATGATTTTCGGCACATTGATACTTGTTTATAATTATAATAGGATCAACACTATGTTGTTTAATTGGTTTTGGCCAAAAAAAATAAAATATTACAAATTATAGGCAAAAATGAAGTGGGACGTTTCTTTTTTGAGTGTACCATGGCAAGATTCTATACCTACACTGCAATTTGGTCATTTCTGGGGTAGCTTAGTGGCTAAGTGGTTAAGATGCCCACCTGCTCCGCTGAAGCTCTTTGCCTCAACTCCCAGCTGGGGAACCCAACATTTTCAGAGGACCGTCATAAGCCAAATTTCAGCTGGATGTCGTTCAGTGCCAGATTGTATGAACGTTTAACCCGGGTTATCCTGAAGTGGTTAACTCCTATTACATTACTTTTAACAGGGTTATTGTGAAAATAACTAAGCACGTTTAAGCTGACCTCATGTTATATAACGACTAAATCATTTTCCCAGTAACCCTGTTAAAAGATAAGTTTTAGGATAACACGTGTTAAGCGTTGATACAATATGGCACAGTAGAAATGTTATATTGGTGGCCGTTATATCAGTGTCTGTGCTGGGCATATAAAAGATCTCTCACTTCGGGTAAATGTGTTTCATGGTGACTGTTGAGGACTCCTGCTCTCTCTCACATCTCATCAATCAACCCGCGTGAGTGCCCAGAACTGGACTTAGAGGGCTGCACTTACTAAAACTATCTATCTAAAATAATGCTTTATCCCACTGTAACCATGACTGCCTTATAATTTCTACATAACCAATTATGACATGACAAAACTTTTCTTGAACAACTTAAAATACTTGTGAATTAGTGCAGCCATTGTATTGTTGGTATTTTGTGTGATCCTCCTCCCTCTTTCCATCTATTGGTTATCTTTACCGTTTTACTTTTGTTTCAGGTGAGGTGTCTGTGACTGATTTCTCACTGCTGGTAGGCAATACAGTTGTGATAGAAAAAACAAATACTTTCTACGATGCTCTGGCACTACTGTTTGCCACTTACTACGTCCTGAACATCGCTTATCCTCCAGAATATCACTTATCCTCCAGAAGTGCAAACAACCTTGGAATTTATACAGAGGTAACATTATTCTACAGTGAACAGTACTAGGTACAATGATTGATATAATAGGCCTGTAACTGAAGGCAATCAAGTGACAATACACAATATGTTATAGTAACTGACACTGACAGTAATACTGACTTCTCTGAATTAATAAATTGAGGCTGAGAGGTCACTGCTTGGCTATTTTTTGCAAACTTGAAAATGTGGAGGTTGTAACAATAATAAATTACCCAACACAATATCAAACAATTAGTCTTGAATGGGTAATTTTTGTGAAGCTTTTACATTTTGAATTATTTTCTTTCCGATGTTTCTTCAAGATAACCCCGAAACAAGGAACTGAGAAAGTGAAAGGAAAGAAACGTATGATGGTTGTGTATCAAGCTAATCGGTAAACGTTACTGTTTATATTGTCTACATGTATATGGACAGCAGATGGCATACAGTGTGTGCTCATTAATTTAATGCGGACTATAATATTAAGACACATTTATTTAATATTAAGACACATTTATTTAATATTAAGACACATTTATTTAATATTAAGACATATTTATTGAATTAAGTTCATTAAATAATACTAATATTATTGATGTGTGTGTGGAAATGTTGTCACCTAATTAGTGAAATAATGTTATTGCGTGAAGCAGCTAATCAGTATCTATATGTTGCTTATAGTCTGAATATTAAATATATTGGAGGCAATGTGTTCTTACGTATATAATGCAGTCTTAAATATTTTCATCAAAAGAATTTATTGTGTGGAAATGCTGCCGCCTATTTAGTGAAATAATGTTGTGTGAAGCTGCTTATCGATTAATAGACTGTGTAAATCGTGAAATAAACATATTAATGTACTCTGGATACAGTTTATTTTCACTTATTTATTGATGCTTATAAATTAATAGTAAGACATCTTTCATGATCCTGTCTTTTATTTGATATATTTGTGATTCTACATTAATAAAGTGAATGCATACATGTTTATTTGTTTTGATGAGCACACAAACCGTAACAACTGCATACAGCTTTCTTTTTTTGACACCTGTCCCAGCAATTGGAGTAGACTTTTTCAATGACACTCCTAATAAAGCTGCAGACTCTCTTGGTTCCTTACAGTACATGCTATGTGCATTTTATATAACTGATTGAACGGGCAATTATTTCCTGCCCACGTACTGTTGCGACAGTTTGCACCTCTGCCGCTCTTCAATGTGTGCATAATTACAAAATAAAGAGGAATGTGAAATTTCCATAAGTGTGCAGACACATTTTTGGGTGGGAAAAAAATGCCTGGTGTGCTGAACTACTGTATTATCAGAAGGGGCGTATCTGTAAACTACCTTAAGGAGCAAATAACATATGTGGCGCATATGTGGTCATTCGAAACTTCTGTGTCTTCCATGCTAATTTTGGTACACTGATTATGAGTGCTGGTGTGCAGTTCTCCAGGACCCGTCACTAATAAGACCGCCTTTTTGGCAGGTGTGAAGTGGTCATGTATACGGAGGTATACTAAGTGCAATTATTTAAAACACATACTACAGCAGTCCCTGAGTAATAAGACCGCCTTTTTGGCAGGCGTGAAGCGGTCTCTCATGGAGGGTGCATCTGTCACAGTTCATGTATACGGAAGTATACTAAGTGCAATTATTTAAAACACATACTACAGCAGTCCCTGTGTAATAAGACCGCCTTTTGGCAGGCGTGAAGTGGTCTCTCACAGGGGTGCATCAGTTCATGTATACAGAAACAATTGCATTTTCTGTTACAACATCATCCTGTCATCTAACGTATGATCTAAGATAACGGCGTCGGTACAATTAGCTGTTAAATTAACGGCAAGTACCCGTTATAAAATGACGGCATGCTTAGCCGCAAGATTCACGGCAACATGCCGTAGCATGAACTTACGGCAAAATGGTCGTAAATTTTACGGCAACTTGCTGTATATATGAAATTACGGCATGAGCCTGTTGAATTTACGGCAACATGTCGTAAATGAAATTACGGCATAACTGTTGATTTTACGGTAAGTTACCGGCTAATTTGCTGCCGGTAATGCCGTAAAACCAACGGTTTCGGTTTTACAGTGTGGTAGGTGCCATGTACTAATAAGAGCATGCAGGAAGATTTGTAACCACCAGGTAAGCAGGCAATCAGTTCAATGATAACATAGGGACAACCTGCCTGTTGCATAAGGTCTGAGCTGTCTCCAGGCAAAAACAGATGAAGATAGGTGCTGCCATCTGTGGGAAAATGGGAACGTGAAGCAGCTCCCTCTGTGGAGGAGTAAAATATGAGAATATGCTGTTTCATGCACTCCTGGTGGGAGATCAGTGGGGGAGTTGGGAAACGGAAATGAGAGAGGAGTTACACCGATGTGGGCTCCCATGTGAAGTATGAGACCAAAAAAGAAGGATAGGAGGATAGTTTGGGTAAGAGACATGCCTGTGGCATGCGTTTATAGCTGGCAACTGGGGTGGTCATGTGACCAGAGTTTTAACTCAAATATTAGTGGGGATGAGAAAAGTTTCTATTGTCATGTATTGTACCTGTATAATTTGTAAATAAATATTCATTCCAAACAGTTTAAAAATTAACATTCAGCATGGTCTTGTAACACTGAATGACTAAGGTAACTGTGATTGGTGACGAGTGTAACTGCTGTTACAGCCAATAGGTCTACCTGCCCAATTTGCAAATCGGGCTGCCTTTTGCATGCCAGACACTAAAATAGGTCTTTGTCACAATATCTTCTCCCCTCACCATGCTTTGCCAATATCCCTCACAAAATATCCAAAAAGTGCAACCAAGCCACATTTTCTACTGAACTTTTCCAAAAGTTCTAATGTGCTATGTTAGAAATTTTGTCATAGTATATTGACAGCCATCTCTTCTACATCAAATAGTGACCAAATAGTGTCTCATGGTTAGGAACTATTTGGACACTATTTGTTAGAACTTTGGGCTGTCATGCACTGCCATCTCTTCTACAACACAAGAGGGCACTTCAATGTAAATGAAGTGCAGCATGTATCCAGGGCTCTGAAGTTGAAGCCCCCTCTGCTGGATATTTTGGAACCAAAAATAGGGCCCGGAGAATAATTGGCAGCTGCCAAAGCTCCATACGGTCTGCCAAAGCTCCATACGGTCAGCCAAAGCTTAAGATGGAATATCATCTGATGAAATAGGGTCTGATGAAATATCCAAATAGCATCTTGGGTGATATTTGACCTTTTCAAATATCCTCATAGTGCTATTTGGAATATCCAAAGTCTTTTGAAAAGCAATTTTTGATATTAGACACAATGGCAGTAGAGACATTGTCACAAGCAACTGCTTGTAAATAGTCATTGAACAAATAAAGATACAAAAAGAAGGACAGCTCTGTGGTGTGTTTGTGTAAATTATATTCATACCACATTCAAATGAAGCCAAATATATCCTAAAAATCCATAAATTTAGAGTTATCATCTGGGTAATATTTTGGATTTTACGTATACATATCAGGTCAGAATACATTTGTACTACTCTAGAGGAGTTGGGTTCACACACAAAGTTTTAAGTATTAGTGTGAACGGACACTGTACATATACAGGAGCAACCTGAACGATTGTGTTAGAACTTAGAAGTGAAGGCTTTTGTTGAAGTTGTTGAACACAGACAGAGAAAAATAAATAAGGTACTTGGGAATGAAATCATCGAATACTACATACACAACATGCACTGCTCAATGTTACATGATTGCTATAGTTTTGGACAGTATAATTTTCATGTGAGATGAAAAACCAGAGTTGCTCCATTAGAGCATTATATATGAAGAATTAGTAATGACACATGCCAACTTCTTTGGTAATATCTCAATTTCGTTTTGTATTGAGAACCCCATAAATTAATTATATATAATCAAGTGAGGCATTACAGATGAGCAATAGTAGTTTTGTCCATTTTGAATAGTTATTTTGTCTTTTCGGATCCTTATAGTTAAAAAACATTCACACACTGTAAAAAGTGTTTATCGATAGTTATATTCACTTATATATTATATATCCCTATCCGCCTGTCTATCAATCTATATTTTTGCTGCTGGGCTATGACCAATCCAAGTTTCATTGAAATTCTGATTCCATAAAATAATCTTGATTTTGCTCTCAATTTCTATATTTCAAACTTAATGTAAAAATACCATAGCAGAATAAGCATTTTTGCTTTCCTGGCGTCCTTTTTAGTTAGCCTTAAAAAAAAATAAACATACATATCTCCATGTTATAATTTTGCTAGGGAGGGGAGGATTGGTCCAGCGGTATAGCGTGCTGGGCTGCCAGTCGCTGGGTCCAGCATTCTAATTCAGCTCTTGCTCAGTCAACAGGGCCTTAGTTTAATGGCCGTTTCAATCATTCTTTGTCTCATTGTCGCGTACTCTTCCTGTCCTAGTTGGCTTACCAAGTGCATAAATACAGGACATAAAGCCCCAATCGTCCATCTGTCCATATAATTTTCTTGGTAGGGGGACTGGGGGGTTAGGCCTATATATTGTTAACTTCTTAACCTTTTCTCCCCTATGTTATTACATTGTATTATGTACTATGTTCCGATCAATCAAATCAAATAAAAATCAATCTGCTATAGAACTATCTATCTATACCTACTAATTTACCTATATACAATATATCGATGCATGATATAATCTATTTTCTTTCCTTTCCTCCTTTCCTTCCTTCATTCATTCCTTCTACCATTCCTTCTACCTTTCCTTCTTCCTTTTCTTCTTCCTTTTCTTCTTCCTTTTCTTCTTCCTTTTCTTCTTCCTTTTCTTCTTCCTTTTCTTCCTTCCTTTTTCCAGTTTTTCCTGCTTAATTCTGTTCTTCCTTCCTACGTTCTGTTTCTCTCTTTGTAGTGCTTCAAAACTACAAGAATAACACCTGTGAAACCATGGGAGGGGAGTGAAGAAGATAAAATTCTTGGACTGTAATTACAAACAGCAAGCCTGGGTGAACAATCGGTAGTTTGGCCAGAGTATCGTGAGGGGTTGATGAATTAAGGGATTGGTTTAATTCAGTAGGGCATTCAAAATCCGGGGTGAACACATACATTTCAGTTGAGCAAATGAGCAAATTTAATGCTGTAAAAGTGCACGAAAAATTCTTCAACACATGCTTAATTAAAGTTGAGAAGGTATTAGTTTGTTGACACAGGTAAAACGGCACGACCTCCAAATTATCTGTCACAGTTGAAGAATTATAAGTAGGCTACTTACATTAAGCTGTTTGTAGACATCAATGACATCACAACAGGGTGCGATCCATCAAATAGAAATGAACTGCCAGTCTGTCATTGGTAATTTTTGATCTTAGTGATAATAGACACTAAGTCTTGCACAATGTTGCATCCAAAGTACTCTACAATACAATACAACACAGGAGTTTTGTGCTGAATGCTGGAACAAGAGTATTTGAAGCTTTTGTGATGCTATGGGTATGTCTGGATAATTCCTGTAGTCTATTCACTTTGCGTTTATGGTTATTAACTTTGATTGACAATGGGCAATTACCCTCGTCATAGCAACAAGCATGGTTACAGTTACCCTCGTCTCGAAAAGAAGTTACCCTCGTCATTTCGGACGTGCTTTAAGCCATTTCTATAGTCTCCCAGTCTAAATCAGCATTCGCTCTCTCTTGTAATGTTATTTTGAATGCCTAATAATGGTCATACATCACTTGAATAACTTGGTAAATCACCAATAAGCTCATATTCATGATTACATAATATCTAAGGCTATTTTAGGGACGAGGGTAACTCAGTTACCCCTCGTCCAGTTTTGCCACAGTGTGTAATGTCACTGGCTTAATTAAGCACATATATCATATCTAGCAGCATAGGTGTCAATAAACAAACTCATTAACTAATTCAAGGTTGCACCTAATAAGATTAAGAAACCAACAAGTAACTATTAATGAGTGATGACGTGGCTTAGCTGGTTTGCAAATCAATAAAAAAATTCCAGGGGACCACAATCTGCTTAGAGCCATAAAGGTTATATATATATTACACATACTGAAAAATGTACTCCATACAATCAAGAGTGTATGAGTATGACTGGTTTGTGATAAAATCTGACTGTGTTATGCTTCCCCACCAATCTGTGTTTTTAGAGCAGAGCAATCTTGTTTGTGAGGCTAGTATGGAGAAAAGAGCCAGGAAGGCTGAGGGTATTTATAAAAGTGACATACATGAGGTACCCTTAGGACCCCAGGATTAATGACTAGTAATAATACTGGCTGCAGATTTGCCTGTCTCTTGGCAGCCCAGATTAATGGGGGCTGCCAGTATTTCAAAGAAGCCAGATTCCCTATGCTTAATACAGCTCTGTCTAGATGTCTTTTTTATGACAATCAGTGCTACCTTCCTGCCATTAGCAGGGATTTATTAAGACACTTCCTTCTTATTTATCTCACTATATTCATTGGCCAAGGGCAGGGGTTAACTAATTGATTAACCCACAAACTGACTCCTTTACAGGCTTTACAAGGTTTCTGTACAGTGATGGTGTTCCTTTGGGTCACTGTCACTCCCTAGTCTCCATGTCAGTGGTATGGTCACCATATCTAAAATAGATATTGGATCAACTAGGAACACGGAGGCGTGCTAATATACAGTTGCTCTCAAAAGTACAACACTGAGTTATCTGCCACTTGATTTCATATTTAATATGTCTCCTGTTACTTCACTGATATTGCATGTAAACTATATCATTGAAACAATGTTTGCAACATAACATCAAGTTTCCCACTAAATTACTAGCATGTCCTAAGTCTCGCACCTCCTTACACCTGACTCTAGTTTGTTTTGGCTTACTTCCTCTGCCCTTTGCCAAGTCAGGTTATGGGATCTCAACAATTTGTAATGCACCAGACAATTTGTTATCTTTTCTCTTGTAATTCTATATGTGATATGGTCACTGAATTTTCATCGGGGTCTATCTAAAAGCTAGATTTGAGTACGTTCCCTGCTTACAGTCCTTTTCATGCTTATGTGGAATCTCAAGTTTTTTTTCTATGCTGTTGAACTGTGATGTCACAGATGACTCTATTCTAGCATTGCAATATATGTAAATTAACTACAAGCTGTGATGTCATTTCAAACTGGGTCAGATTCCCCAGCTTCCAGCCAATGTTGATCCCCTGAACTGACCGTCACAGTTTTAACACAGTGTCAGAGTAAGAGTTTTATCAGGGATAGCCCCTACAACTGCATCATCACAGCTTGATAGCCAATGGGCTGACCGTAAACTACGCATCACAGTTCAAACATTGATATATTGAAGGAAGCATTACATTTTTTTCCCAATGATTTATCACAGCAATCACCAGTCTAATCCTACCAAATGGCAGCTTTATGAGCATTCACAGTAGACAACTGTTATGATCCCCACAGAGTTGTTTGATAAATCTACAAACTTGCTAACTTACAACTTTAAACTTTGATGGAAGTTGGTATAAACAGAAGGCTTTGACAATTTGTTTGTAAACACATAGCTTATGTTATGCATATTTATGTATATTTGTTCTGGCAGCCCATTAGCACTGAGGCTGTGATGTAAAACTTGCATGGGTTTTCCCAGACCCAATTTTAACTCTGACACTGAGTTGAAACTGTGATGCTCAGTATGGTGGATTCGCATTGGTTAGAAGCTGGGGAATCTGACCCAGTTTGAAATGATATCACAGCTTGTAGTTAATTAACATATATTACAATGCTAGAATAGAGTCATCTCTGACATCACTGTTCAACTTTCGCAAGATTTGAATCCATGTCTTTTAAAAACCCTAATTGCTTATATACAAATTTAATGTCTATGGGTGCTACTGATGTTAAGTAAAAATGCATTATGCATTCACAATGGCAACCATGATTACAAAATTTTATGACATTTACGCATGCTAATCAAGTTAACTAGTCGGTTAGATCACTACTGCAAAATATTTCACAATCACAAGGAGCCATGGAAACTTTTAATAAAGAGTTTCAGGTTCGCAAGGGAACCATGATTACAAAGTTTTGTGACATTTATTTTATATCGATATGGCTGGCAACAGCCCATATCATTGTATTTAGCCAACGGACCCAACATGCCAACCATTGTTTGACTTGAATAATGCAACGTCGTAAAACTACGTCATTAGAAATTTCGGAAAGCACTAACTCATGCCATTGCAAAATTGCAGTACGTATATGCCATTTGTCTGCATTCAGATATAGATTGGCAACTCCTAGTAGATACTTCATGGGAATACCACTGTAATTCAGTTTAAGTTTTTTCTGATTCTTAATTGGACCATCGGTCTATATGCAATAGCTATTTAATAGGGCACAGTAAAACCTGCTGTGTTACTTTAACGACACCTACCGTTTTGAATACAAAAAATACAAACTGTTGGTTTTACAGCATAAACTGTTGTTTTACCAGTAACTGCCGCAAAAGTAACGCAGCTGGTTTACAGTGTAAGGATTCTGTCACAATAAAGGCAGATAATCATTATGCATCAAAACGCAGTTCTTTTGCACTTTGTCTTTGTACTATATTAACCAGAACTTACGTAAACATGAATTCCGTAATTATGAGCAACAATATGTGGTATCACTTTCCCAAAAACGCAAACACTCTGTGGCGATATATCATTACCGCAACATAGCTTGTCATGATAAGACTCATTAAATCAGCTACATGATATTTTTTTTATCCTTTGAACACAATTAGCTTCCAAGAGGATGTACAGCAACAAGAGGATTTGGGTTTCAAGTTTCTGCATGTTTTCTTCTCCCAGACATGTCTTCCAGACCTACGTGTAATCTAATTTTACTCAAGATTCAATTACCGCTAATTACCTCTGATTAAATTGATATCTTCCCACTCCACATATTCAGAAAAGTCCGGACAGATTGCAGATCCTTGTCAAATGTATAGGGGGAAACGGGGCAAATTGGAACACTTTTAACGTCTACTAATTTTGCTCAATGCTTAAAGCACTGAGCAACTCAGAAGTTTGCATGGACATCAACAATACTATTGAGCTTAACTGCAAGGCATAATAAATTAGGCTGCATCTACCCTTCTGCAGTCAGACAGCAAAATGTGAGTTGTAATCATAACTATCCCAATATGACCCGACAGGGCACGTTGGGACAGACATGATTACAACTCACACTTTGTAGTGCCAATAGTTAATACCTTTAAACAGTTTTAAACATTTAACATAACTGTCCTGGGTGGGGACATCTATGTAAGTAACACAGTGCCTTGCGATACATTTGTTCACAGAGCATGGTAATCCACTATGCCTCTATTGACTGTGGCCTAAATACCTATTGTGTGGTGTGACAGGTCATTCAGTTGACTTGGACACTTACATTCTGCCATATCAAGTGCGTCTCAATTCACTGTCCCAATGAGCCCCGATATGACTTTTGTGCCAAAATGCTAATTTCTTAGGCACCAGTGAGTGTGTTTTAGGACAGCAATTCAAAATGAACTCCTCTGAATTTACTTTAGCAGTAGAAAAACAAACTTTTCCTCCCCGTACTTCTGCATGTTGCTGTAATTTGTCAATAAAACGATAGAAACACAAGAATGTGAAATTACAAGATATGATGGCACTACCATATCATTATACCCTGCCAGGAACCGAGAAAACCCCACCGTCCCATAGAGCCCCGCGTCCCAATGTGCCCCGGTTCCCCTTACTGTTAATTGGTTGGTGTGAGATATGATACACAATACCATTTTTGCCTTTGTCCTTTTTCTTTTTCAGGGATTGAAGGGAAAAATTGATTTTTATATTGCACATGTTTTTAAAAATCAAGATGGAGACCAGTAGGCCTATATTTTGATAAAATTTGAATGCCACTTGATGGCAAATTTACACTTTTTTATGTGAATGATCTAGGTTTAAACAAAAAAAAAACTTAATTCGAACTCCCCTTTGTATTAGGGTATCATAATTTGCTGGTTTGTATGTGAAGTTTTTTTCCATTTGAAATGGTCTCTCAAATGTACCAAATGACCCGGAGATTACATACAGATACAGATACAGATAATTTATTGATCACATTGCATACATAGATATATACAAGAGCAAAATTTTGGTACTTGGTACAAGGTTAAGGTATATTACACTGAAGCATTTAACAAATGATAAAAATAATATTTGTTTATTTATATATAGCGCTAGTTCCACGGAGACCATGCTTACCAGCGTTTAAGATCTACAGGTGCATGCCAACAGGACACAAGAAATAATTCTGTTTTAAGTCCCTATTTTCTCCATTCCTCTGAAAGTTTGTTCCAGATCTTTGGACCTGATACTGCAAAAATTCTGTCTGCTGACCTGAGTTGATTACGGACGACAGGTTGATCAAGAACTAACCTATCATTTGTTCTCAAAATCCTAGGTGGCCTGCAGACTGAGATGAGTCTTTTTAGATTTAATTGGCTGCTATTGTTATCCCGCATGCCTCACATATCGGCCTTCATGACCCAATTAGAAAAATTGGTTATCTTTTTTGTTTGTTTATCAAACACATGAATCTGTTCGAATTACAAATTCAGAAAGGCCTTTGACACATGAAAAACAACTGTAAATGGGACATCATTTAGATAATGGACACTTAAAACCTTTATAGCAGAAAACAGAATATTGATCTGTATATCTGTGAAATTATCTTCTTCTGACCAAGTTTCGAGGCTATTTTGGGTCCCAAAAAGGGATATTCATAGTCCAAACGAATTGCGACGTTTTCGGAAAAGCCAACCGGTTCCTTTGGTCTTGTAAATGAGCAATATTAGCTTATCATTAAGATAAGATATATATTAATTTGCAATGAACAAAGAGATTTCTCTTCATGTTTCTGTCCTGAAAAATGTTATTGAATAAATATTCCCATTAAAAGACAAAAGAAATATATATCAATAGACGTTCTTATATGGACTTGTTATATCAATCAAACCATCTCATTGGTTTGATGAAAAAAAAGGATAATGAGTGGTTTGCATTTAATGCTTTAAAAATGTTTAGGATGCCTTAATACACCACAAGACATACACTAGCAAATATATTATACAGCAGTATAGAGTACCACCCATTCTCAAGAAGTTACTGTAAATTTTATAGATCAATTCAAGTAAAGAATTGCGCGTGTGCTAATTTACAAAATTACCATATGTTTTGAATATTTTTGCATTAAATTGTATGTGTAGTTGTCCATCATCCAATTGCTCATGGGACCATAATTACATTTTACTCATGAGGGTCTATCGATGAAAATTCCATATATGAACCCTCACTGGCAGCACAGTTATTATCGTTTTCATAGCTGTGTGTTCTTCTGAAAACTTCGTTTTGCAGTTAAACCGTGACATCAGAGGGTATCGGTGAATGTGATTGGTCTAATCTTCAACCTGTGACACTCAGTTAAGAGTTTGACATCACAGTTTTTGACAAAGGAATCTAAAACTGCCAGGCAATGTTATTTTTTGTGTACAACCACAACAAACAACTTCTGTCTAAGCCAAGTGTTGCACCTCGCCAGAAGAGTCTCAATGTTTTGCAAAATAGTGTGTTATTGTTTTTCACAAGACACTAGTTATCACAATTTCAAATAACTTCAAGAAATTTTTTGTCAGTCATGGTAGGGTACCATTCAGAATTTATGGCTAGGGGAGGTGGGAGTTTTGTCCAAGGAGGCACAAACTTTTCAGACATATTTCAAAGAGGTACTAATTTTGACAACATGTCCAAGGAAGGTAAGACGTTTTAAAGAACAAAAAGGTCGAAAACGCATATACACTCAGTTTATCGGTGCTTTTTATGCACAAAAGTCCGCAAATCTGTACATGTGACTGTCCAAGGGCGCAAGTGTAACAGTATATATGTGTGTATTGCGTTGTGCACTGAGGGGGGGGGGAATAGTAAAAATATGCATGAAACCTAATAATGGGGTACTAAAAATCCGCATGAAATTCAATGGGGGTATCAAATTTTGATGGGAAGTTCTGGCAAAACTCCCATCCCCCCCCCCGAGTCATAAATTCTGAATTGTCCCCAACTCTCCTTTGAGGATTACTAAGAGTTCTGTTTTATTCAGTTATATTTGATTTAAGCATCTATCAACCAGTGCAGGTATAAAGGCCAAACAAGCTAAACATACATAGTCCATGTGTCAATGCATTTAGTCAGTTTCTTGAAATATGTGATGGTAATATACAAATTTATGCAACTAAATCTGTGACATCACATTTTTGAGATAAAGCAAAGTACAAATTTGAAAAACACACAGCTATGAAAACAATAATAATTGGAGAACCATAACTTATGTCGCCAATCAGGAGAATGAAACCTAAGAAAGACTCACTTCAATCTTGTTTGGGAATTACACAGGAATAGAGTATGTTTCATTCCGACAAGGCAAACCTAGTTATGAAAATCCAACCTAGAATAACCGTATGTTGTATAGGCTGGAAAGTGACAAAGTGTTTTGTCTTGCACCTTCAATGTATCCATGTAGATTACCGTGTTAAAATAGATTTAAATATACATATACTTTAAATTTCAATTCTGATTGAACATTGCAATGAATATTGTTTGAGAGGCTGAGAGCATATGGTAATATGAAAGGAAGGATAGACATAGCAGACCAAGTTTTGGTTTGTCCAATGTGAAAGGACTTATTTATATCCTTGGCCCTTATCCAGGAGATGTATGAGTGACAGTTAAGTGATATAATCAAGCAGTCTTGGATCATGACCATATCCACTCAGGTTGCCCGAAGATGTCGATCCATGATAATCACTACGATCTATGCATTAAACTAATCTGCAAGATCTGTTTCCCATATTTTTGGTTTCACAAGATGGAAAAGAAAATACAAGCAGGAGTGGCACTGTGATAATACAAGATAGGTTGTTTCTTTCTCCTTCCAAAGATTGTAGGATCTTTGTATTGATAAGCAAAATAGCTTCTTTTTTCATTTGCCTGTAGTCTTCCCTAAGAGGAAACGTAGCTTATAAGACAAACCATTAGACAACATAATATGCAATGTTAGGGACTGTTTAGAATTCATGACTGGGGGGGGGGGTTGGGAATTTTTCCCGAGGGGGTACTAACATTTCACACGTGTTCAAAGAAGGAACATATAAATGTACAATCATTGGCTCTAACAACATTGTCTCTGTCATGAGTCTGAGTCACTCTAACCTCTAAGCTCAATGTCCAGTAATACTCTAAATGCATTTGGCCCCACCCTGATTTTGACAAGCAATATTTTTAACAAGAAATTTCATTATGTTTACGAGATATTCATATTTCTCAATCATGACCATCTCAAAATGCACAATAGGCACTGAACAGCATGCAAATAACCATCCAGTTATATTCGCACAGCGAGACGGCCATCTCTGCAGTGATGCTCTCAACATCAACAGTCCACAGTAGGGAATTAAGGTCAAGTAGGTCCTGTCTCTTATCAACGATTAAATGCATAATAGGCACTGAACAGCATGCAAATAACCATCCAGTTATATTCGCACAGCGAGACGGCCATCTCTGCAGTGATGCTCTCAACATCAACAGTCCACAGTAGGGAATTAAGGTCAAGTAGGTCCTGTCTCTTATCAACGATTAATTAGTTTCGTATTTTTAAAACAAAACATTACGTATTCATCTTCAAAAGTGCCTTAAAAATTCAATTTTCTCCAGTATGATTTACTGTACCAATAGTTTTTATGGAATAGTTAATTATTAGCCTTTACAAGCTAAATCAAAGTACCAACACATGATTAATTTAATTTCAAAACAGACAGCAAGAAAACATAACAAAATTAAAGTAACATGATCGTTATTATAAACTGATGATTATGTAACGGTGAGTAATTAAGCCTCATGCAAATCATGTTATTGTTGTTTTATTGGTATTGTACTATTATGTAATATCAACAATCTAACATAGACTTGAATTTGGCAGCTTGCAGTGTTGTTTACTTATTTGCCATTTAGCAGATTATCTATCAATCTTATTTGTCATTTTAATATATTGTTTATCTATCTATCTATCTATCTATCTATCTATCTATCTATCTATCTATCTATCTAATTATCTTTCTATTATATATTTTTTTCTATTTCATCTTTCCATTTTCTATATTTCTCTCTGTCTTTTGTTGTATCTGTCTTTCTAATTGTTTGTAACAGTTGCACTGCTTTTCATGCATACATTGAATATGAAATTAAAATGAAAGTTATACATGTTATAAGTCCTACAAAACTTTTTTAAAGTGCTGCGCGAATTTTATGGCTGTGCCATTTACATATTATATATACATATACCAAATAAAATGCAAGCCACTTAAAAAACCTGACAGTCCACATCCCAAGTAATTGGAAATAATATTTTTTTCTATATTTGTTAAACTCCCTTACACACAATGTCATGTTGCTTCCAAAAACCTCTTTTAATGTTTTTTCGTATCAATTACCTGACCACTTGAAAAACACTTAGCCTGCACAATTTTTTGCTGCTGTTCAGAAGAATGTATTTTCTGAAACCGTTGTTCAGAGTTGTTGAAGTTAATGAAGTTAAAATTGCACAATGATTAATAATCAAAAGAAATGATAATGTCAAATCATAATTGCCCATATGAAGGTCAGTAAAATGCCATCTGTTTCTTTTAAGAAATCGTTACTCGATTTCAGATTCAGGTCATTTATTTACCTAATGTCCAACCTAAAGCAATTCACTATTTTCTGTTTTAAAAAAATTATGCATATTCTGGTATTGATAGGTAACCCAAATAATGTACATATGACCTGAGTGAAGGGCAGCACAGGGAATTTAAATATTTGCCCAGGAATCAGTGGCATAACTTGGGGGTCTCGAGCTGGGGGGGGGGGGATCTACACAAATTGGCTGGGAAATTACAATTTAAATATGGAGTCAAAGCATCAACTTTTAATCATGAAGTCTTGCAGTGAGGTGGCATGCAACATTTTCTAACATGTTGATAAATTACAGGAAATAGAAGGGATCCTTCCAGAAGATATGGAGAAGGGCAGATGCAAGAGGCCCAACATCGATTGGGTCCCATGTGCATGGGCTGATTTACAACCTCCCAGGAGATGTATGAGTGACAGAATCAAGCAGTTTCGGTTATGCATTTCTGTATGTAGGCCTACAGGTTGTCCCTAGATTTTCTACTTCTTCTACAATCTATGCATTAAACTAATCTGCAAGATCTGTGTCCCTTATTTTTTGTTTCTGAGGACTAAAATTCTAACAGATATTACAAGACAAGACAGAGTATACATATCGTTTTCTTCTTTTTTTTCTGCATATATAATTTTGTGTCGCTTTTGTCAGTTGCAATGTATTTGACTGCCTCTCATTTTTTCCTTTTTGAGTGCCTTCTCTCAGCCTAATATTTTATGGAGCTTCACATGCATAATCTCTCTTGACACAGAAGTCTACGAATGCACAGAACTGAAATCATCTTTGGCACATGTAATTATTTTTATCAATAACCAAATGAAAAATGGATTCTCGCAACTTTTCAATAACTGAAACTCAATGTTTCCAGAAATATGACCTGGCGAATTTCAAATTTAACTTAGACATCAAGTTACTACCAGCTGATAACAGTTATTCCAAAGATTTTATTTAAGTTGATAAATTTATAATACTTTCGTTTTAATCCTGCCCAAACAATTCGAATAATATGAGAAAATTCCAATGAGAACTAAAGACAGACAGGGACAAACATATTACAAAAAAAAGCGGTTTTTATATGAAGACTTTGATTATTATTCAGTCAAAAAGTATATATCTTCTTGATATGCTTTATTTAAGATATATTATACCTTAATTGTACACTGTAAAATTTGAAATTTTGAGTCTGCTCAAACGGTTGAGTGAGATGTTTGCATAATTTGTTTGAGCTAACAGAGCTTGTTGTTTAATTTAAAATAATCTGTCCATTGTCACAACTTCAAACAACAAGCTATGTTGGCTCAAAACAAATTGAATCAATTGAGCTGATTCAAAATTCAAATTTTACAGTGTATATATATATACAAATTTTATCCAACACATTATCTTGAATTAATCCTACTTTTTCTCTAAAATGATTATCAAATTATATGCTCTTGTCAATGTATAACTTTTATTAACAAACCTGGAAGTATTTTAGATTATTAATGATAAAATATTGAGATAGAACTCGAAAATTAATTATGATGAACACAAAGGCAGCACTGGCAACTCACACCAAATAAGCTTCTCCAAATGTGGACTTCCTGAAACAAACAACAGCTACATGAAGCTGACAGTTTATATCTCCTGTAATATGAACAGCATCCTTGCCAATTTGTCACACACCCTTGCACATGTTGCTTCCAAAAACATCTTTCAATGTTTTCCATTTCAATTACCTGTTCATTTGAAAAAGGCTTGGCCTGCATGATTTTTTGCCATTGTTCAGAATAATGAGCATTCTGAAACCATTGTTCAGAGTTGTTGAGGTTAATGAAGTTAAAATTGGGACAATGATTAATGATGAAAAGAAAAGGATAAATGTCAAATCACAAAGACCCTTTAGAAGGTCAGTGAAATGTCACCAGTTTCCTGATAGAAACAGATCTACGTTTTCAGATTCAATTTCAGAATATTTACATACCAAATGCAAAATAAAGCAATTCACAATTTGCTATAAAAATTGATACATTGTATATATCCTTGGCTAGAGACCAGAATAAAGTCGATTGGGAGCCAGAATAAATATAAATACTCAAAAGGATAGTAACATACAACAAGTATTCATAAATACATAAATTATTCTATTCAGTCATTTACTTGCACATGTAGAAATGATCACAGAGCAACTGTCAGACAAAATTATATTTAAAAGTTCATGTTTACCTCATATTACTTAGCAAAGAATCTTTGCATACATTTTCAAAGACAAAACATTACACAGAAATCAAGTCAAACTTTTCATTAAATAGATATAATAGTGATTGAATATGTGAATAGCAATGAAGATGATACTAACTACCATGCAGAGCCAATTTGGCCATAATACAAGACATGCGAACACACATGTGCCTTCAGATCTGCAGCAGCAAAGTAAAATTTGTAATGGTCTGCACTCAGTGCACTGTACTATCGCAAGGAAAAAACTTCTGGGTGATATGATTTTGAAATCTCTACAGGCCAATATAGGATCTCCTAGATTCAATTATGGAGTGAGTGTTCCCTGCAGATGACCTGACGTTTTGATGAGATATATGGAAAACACAAATTGGCTGGGAAATTACAAATTGAATATAGAGGCAAAGCATCAACTTTTAATCATGAAGCCTTGCAATGAGCTGGCATTCTATAATGCAAAAACATCATACATGTTGATGAATTAGAGGCCACAGAAGGTATCCTTTCAGAAGATATGGAGAAGGGCAGATGCAAGAGGCCCTACATCGATTGGGTCCCATGTGTATGGGCTGATTTATGGCCTCCCAGGAGATGTATGAGTGACAGTTAAGTGATATAATCAAGCAGTCTTGGATCGTGACTATCTCCACAAAGGTTGCCCGAAGACGTCGATCCGTGAGAGTCCCTACAATCTATGCATTGAACTAATCTGGTAGATCTGTGTGTGTATCTCTTATTTTTGCGTCTGCTGAATGAAACAAAAAGTCTTGCTTGGAGAATGACATCAGCCAAGACTGACAGTATTGATCTGTGTTTTTCCATATCTCTGCTTCTGGTTATATCAGAAGCAAGGTCCTCCTGTATTTTTCGTAATGACTAGAGTCAAGGATGGTAAATCCGTCCACTTTTGGCTGAAACTATATTTCCAGGAAAATGGCTAAAGTTACAAAAATAAAAATCAGTCCATTGGAAGGGGTATATTCCGTTTTATTAGCAACACTCAAAAAAGTTCAAATTTCAAATAATTTTGGTTGAAACCATGACAACAAATCCGTTTTGCAATTTATTAAGTCTTACAAAGGTTTTTGTGTCGATTTTAGAATTATGATTCACTGATTACACTTATAATAGAAGAATTAGATAATAGAGGTTAAGTTAACAAGAAATAATTTCAATTGACTATACAAATTACAATTAAATAACCTTTTAATCCACCAAAGTGGAATAACTGTTCCTATCTAATTTCTCTAATCAGAAGAATGCCACTTATTATTATTTAAACTATGAAAGTGCTATAAAAGTTAATTTTATGTGGGTGGACGGATTTACAAACCTCCTATCAAGCCACTTTCAAAATATTGATGGTAATTCCGTCCACCTTTATTTCCATTGTATTTCATTTCATGGTGTCACAATTTTACAAATCCTGCAAGAATAATTAAATTTTGCATCTTATTCAAAGATTTTTACCTCATAAATGTTTGTTTGTTGACAGGAATAGGCCAATAATATTATCTTATCCCACTCACGTAATTATCAAAAATGGCTGTGATGACGTCACAGGTTTTCATTGTATTTTGTCTTTTGTTTTTAAATTACCCTGAAAAAGCATTTAAAAGGCTGTCAACACAATAAAAACGGCAAAATTAGTTAAAAGATAAGTTTTCCTTGCTTTTACAATTACAACCAACAAAACTGTAACTAATATATTTATATGCCTATAATAGGGGGTGGACGGATTTACCCTCCTGGACGGATTTACCATCATTGACTCTAGTCAAACTAAAGACGCATGACACTATATTTTTGTTTTGTTTTTTCTGAGGTAACTACATGTACTCTGAAAGTCTCAGTTCTTTCAATTATTTCTGTAATCATCTCTGAAGGTGTATATCTGTCATCTTAACAAATGACCAAGATGCCAGCATTTATGAAGTCAGACAAATACATATTTGGTTGCTTAGAGCTTTTATTTCTTTGGAATGGCACCGAACTTCATTGAAATTAATCCACATGTAATTTTTTAAAATGTTACAGTATAAGTGCAAGGCAACAAAATGAAGTTTTGACACGGTTTCAAATATTTATTTAGCCCACTATTACACTACAATCCAATACAGCTTCAAAAAGACATCATCCATGATCTGTTCTTTTGATGGTTTCTGTATGTTGAAGGATTGCAACTGTCACAGAATTTATTCTATATTGTAGCACTTGGCTAATCAATAACACAGGAGATATTGTCTAATTGTTAATTACATGACCATATTCAACTTTGTTTCCAGAAAATAAAGCTCCATTATTCAACTGAAGTCTAGATGTGTATAAAGCTTTTATTTACAATTGTGGTTGTATTTAAGATAATTAATGATAATATATCAATATATTACAGGAAAACTGATCACGATGAACACAAAAGCACCACTGGCAAGCACAGAAAATGACCTTCTCCAAATGTGGATATCCTAAAACAAACAATGGCTACATAAACCTGACAGTTCACATCCCGTGTAAAAGGAACTTCATCCTTGCCCATTTATCACACACCCTTGCACATGTTGATTCCAAAAACATCTTCCAATGTTTTCCTCTTCAATTACCTGTTCATCTGAAAAAGGCTTGGCCTGCACAATTTTTTGCCATTGTTCAGAATAATGAACATTCTGAAACCATTGTCCAGAGTTGTTGAGGTTAATGAAGTTAGAATTGGGACAATGATTGATTGTCAAAAGAAAAATTACAAATGTCAAAATGACAATGACCTTTAGCAAGTCAGTAAAATGCCGCCAATCTCCTGAAAGAAACTGATCCTCATTTTCCGATTTAGTTTAAGATCATTTTATTCACCAAATCTAACATAATTTGCAAATAAAATAATACATTATACATAAACTTGGTAGCAGACTCAAATAATGCCCAGTAAGATTGCTGGCTGAGGGTCATATTGTATGTATGTATCTTTATTGAGACCAGGAAAGCAATGCTTATCTGGCTGGCCTATCGAAAAGAAAACAAAAATTTACAAATATTAACAGAAAATCATTTCACAGTTAAGAAAGTTGCTACATACTATTATCCAAAATAAAATACAACACATGGGGACCTAATTTAATCACAAAGGTAGGGCTATAATGTATATATATTATATAGATAGTGGATGGTGAGGAGACCAATATTGAGTTTTATTGGCCGAAGCAGTAATATTGGTCGAGGCCGCAGGCCGAGACCAATATTACCTGCTGAGGCCAATAAAACTCAATATTGGTCGACTCAACATCTACTATTTGTTATATTCTGCACCAAAATTTTCCGATTTATTTTGTAGTAAAAAAAAAAGGTAGTTTAATAAAAGAAACCATTTGAGATTATATTATAAAACAAAATGAGCAGCCTTAAACTAACACCAAACACCAACGAAATAAATTTTCACGATTTTTAAGGTATTCAAAAGACTTTCACAATTGATCCTTTTTAACCCCCCCCCCCTTTTTTTTCTAAGATGCCAATAATGTCTACTAATGACATGTATGAAATCTGTTAATGTGCGACAAAGAAAAAAAACATCACTATCAATAGTCCTGGAATAGGCCGACTGCATAGATAGCGAGATAGAAAGATAGATAGATAGATAGATAGATATATAGATAGACATAAAGAATATATCATAGACATAAAGAATATATATCATAAACTTCAGTCTTCAGTAGATTATGAAATAAAATAATCACACAGTGCACAAGTGCGTGAATATAATACAAACTTCATTTTGACTAAATTTAAACCTACTTCTGTCTTCTAATAGATAGCTATAGATCTATTTTAGTAACATTTTAAAATGTCACAAAGATCTTTGTAATTATCTTCCTGGATTGTTCCACGTACATTGCCGTGAACTTCACTGCAGACTTGTGAGTGACTCTGCTGAATGCAGTCACGCTATAATTCAAGTGCACCTGCACTCAGGACGCCAATATTACTTTAAGAGGCGCCAATAACACTTAAGGACGCCAATATCGTTATTTATTGGCGTGGCACGTGATTGATTTGACGTCACCTGATTGGCTTACAAATTTTGATGCAGAATATATATATATATATATATATATATATTTAAATGTTACATTTAATGATTATATATAAACCCGTCTCATAATAGAATATGTTCAATACACTTCCAATACAGTAAAATTACCTAAATATGGTGATGTTAAATGTACATATATTAAATTATATTATATTAAATTAATTAATTGGAAATCAAAATGGAATGTCAAAAAGGGTGTAATAAGAAGCAGTAAAATACAAGAGAAATCCATAAAATAATAAGTTTATTCAGCCATTTACTTGCAAACGTAGAAATGATTGCAAAGTATATCTCATAGTCAAAAGATTATTTCAGTTCACACTTACCTCATGTTAAAGTGAAGAACCTAGAGTAGGTCGGGGCATGCAGCCCCCCTTAGCTTCGAGGTGCGATTTGACCTACTTTTTATGGGCGATTATTTGAATGCTTATGCTGTCTGGAAGGGACCACTAGACTCTACTATTAACTAGTGAAACAAATGTCTACCAATTTTAATAAAGGAGTTACGGCCATTTTTGTAAAAAATTTAAAATGGCCTTCTTACCCCACCCATCGGGCAAGAAGCCCCCCTATTATAATCCTATGGCAATTTTTTTTGCGAGCGCATACAGCCTAAAAGTCATTTCTTAGGGTTCTTCTATCATTTTTAAGGCATTCTATTCACTTTTTCTCAATTTGAGAATTTTTCTGTTCATACTTTTATTTTTTAATATTTTTTGCCCAGTTTCAATTTCGAGCCAAATTTTTTCTATTTTGATTAGCTATTCTATGAAGATTTAAGGTAAAGTACACATTATTAAATGGTTCCTGAAGCAGCTTACACCCCCCAGTAGAGGGGGCCTCATGCACCAGATCATGTGGGGCCTCTCGCCCCGAACCCACATATTTTAATTTGACCTCTATATTTTGAACTAAAATGCAAAAAACATGATCCAAATCATATTTATGTGATGGTCATAAAGTGAAGCAATGCAGATATCCATTGTACTTTGAAAAATTTCCGAAGTTATTTCTGACAGCCCCTTTCAAAGAATTATTCAAAGTTTTTTTTGTTTCTTTAATTTCTACTATGGTTTGATGCAATTTGCCCTGAAAATTTGTGACGTCACCTAAAACGCCTCTAGCTTCAATGCTATCAATAGATAAACGCACCAAAAATGTAAGTTTGGATATAAGCCTGGGGGGCCTCTCACCTAACCAGGGCTTCTTGCCCCGACCTACTCTATGCATACATTTTTGCAGACAAAACCAGTAACAGAAATCGAGTCAAACTTATTTTTAGAAGTAGAAGTAAATGAATATGTGAATAGCAATGAAGACGGTGCTAGCTACTAGGCATAACTAGTTTAGCCACAATACACAACATATCAAGAGACATATATGCCTTTACATCTGCAGCTGAAAACCAAACATTTGTAATAGCCTCCACTCTCTGCACTCTATACAATCACATGGAATAACTTCTGGGTGATATGATTTTGAAATCTCTACAGGCCAATATGGGATCTCCTTGATTCAATAACAGAGTCAGTGTTCCCTGTGGATAGCCTGAAGTTTTGATGAGATATATAGAGAACACAAATTGGCTGGGAAATTACAAATTGAATATGGAGATCACACATTAACTTTTAATTTGTATATCATGAAGTCTTGCAATGAGCTGGCATTCTGTAATGCAAAAAGATCATGTATTCATAGATGGAGTGAAGGCCATAGAAGTGGTCTTTCCAAATGTCAAGGAGGGCATATGCATCCCAACATTTGTTTGGGTCCCATGTGTATGGGCTAATTTATGACCTCCCAGGAGATGTATGAGTGACAGTTAAGTGATGTAATCAAGCAGTTTTTGGATCATGACAATATCTACACAGGTTGCCCAAAGTTGTCTATCAGTGATTGCCTCCTTCAATCTATGCATTGAACGAATCTGCAATATCTGTGTCCCTTTTTTTTCTAAACTGAAAAGAAAAGTCAAACTAGAATATCACAAGACAAGACAGACTGTATCTTTGTTCTTGCATATACGTATGCATGTTGATTGCGTCAGTTACAATGTTCTGTGGTATATTTTAGTTGTGACAAGAAGAACAAAAACAGACTAATGACAGGATTTTTTTTCATACGTACTCTCAATCCATTAATTGTTTCCATTATCAACTCGTAAAATTGTAAATATTTATTCAGCCCAATACAAAACTACAAACTGATGCAGTTTCAAAAATATAATTTCCATGATCTGTGTGGACTTCCTAGAACACCCAAGGGCCACATATTAACCTGACAGTTGACATCCCGTGTAATACGAACTGCGTCATAGCCAATTTGTCACGCATCCTTGCACATGTTGGACTTCAAATTTTGATAGAAAGTTAAATACAGATATAGTCTATTTAGATTATTCGAAATGTTTCGATACTGTATGTCATAGTAAGCTGTTGTTTAAATTGTCGAAATATGGTTTATCTGGGACAGCTCATGAATGGATGTGCAACTTTCTCACAGACAGGTTACAGTTTGTTAAAGTTAATAATTCCTTGTCATCTAGTGCCAATGTAATATCTGGTGTGCCACAAGGCACGGTACTCGGCCCCTTATTATTTATCCTATATTCAGCAGACTTACCTAATGTTGTATATCATAGTAACCTTAGTATGTACGCGGATGACACGAAAGTCTTTAAAGCCATAAGAAGTAGGGCTGATTGTCAACTCTTGCAGGAAGATTTAAATAGAATTTTTGAATGGGCCAATAAGTGGCAAATGAAATTGAATCCTGATAAGACGAAACATCTATGTATTGGGACTTCTTTATGTGACTACTCGTTAAATGGAAATGTAATTGAAAAAGTTAATTCGATCAAAGATGTGGGTGTTACAATCCAGTCAGACTTAAAATTTACTAAACATTGTTCATCTGTTATCAAAAAAAGTTATTTCATTATTAGAAATATCTTCACTACTTTTAGAAACCATGATTCTGATTTTTATGTTACTATGTATAAGAGATATGTTCGTCCTATTCTGGAACACACTAGTCAAGTCTGGTCGCCAATACTTAAAGGTAATATTGATAAAATCGAAAGAGTGCAGAAATATTTTACTAGAAGATTATTTTACTCTCAGAATTTGCAATATTCAGATAGGCTGGAAATATGTAAAATGAATACTCTAGAAGAAAGAAGGCTAAGAACTGATCTTATCTTATTTTATAAATTAATTAATGATGTTACTATAATAGATGTAAATGATTCTTATAAATTTAACAATAGGCATAGAGGTCATAACAGAAATTTATTGGCTATACACATTTTTGTCGCACTGAAAAAAGAAAAATGTTTTGGATAAATAGAATTGTTAATAATTGGAACTATCTTGACCATGAAATTGTTAATAGTAATTCTGTAAACTGTTTTAAGAAGAAAATTGGCTTGTATCATTTCCCAGGTAGGGGGAGCTACTATTGTTAATTTTAACACTCGCCCCCTTATGTTTTTATTTTTGTACATGTTTTTATGAATAAACAATTATCAATGTTGCTTCTAAAAACCTTTTCCAATATTTTCCATTTCAATTACCTGTTCATTTGAAAAAGGCTTGGCCTGCATGATTTTTTGCCATTGTTCTGAATAAAGAGCATTTTAAAACCATTGTTCAGAGCTGTTGAGGTTAATGATGTTAGAATTGGCAAAATGATTAATGGTCAAAAGAAAGTGATAAATGAGAAATAATAATGAAGGTCAGTAAAATGGCACCCGTTTCCTGATAGAAACAGATCTATGTTTTCAGATTCAACTTCAGATCATTTATATACCAAATGCAACATAAAGCAATTCACAATTTGCTATAGGAATTAATGTCTGTATTTTGTGTATTTGTATAATTTATTGATCCCCTAGTGTGGAGAAGTTCATGGTGAGCCTGCCACCGATTACAGCTCAGGGGTAGCTACAGAGCAGCTCTCATGACAAATTGTATGTAACTTCGTATGGTATCAACGTAAAACCTATAAGACCCTTTAGAAGGTCAGTAAAATGTCACCTGTATCCAGAAACTGATCCTTGTTATCAGATTTAGTTTTATTTTAGTTCATTAATTTATTTGCCGAATGTAACATAAACAATTCGCAATTAACGAAGAAATTAATACGTTGTTAATTTGTTTGGAAGGAGGCACAAATAAAATTTCTATAACATATCTACATGGATTTCTTGTGTCAAATGAATTACTTTGCAAGTATAATAGAAGTTAATAGGCTGGAGATTTGCTTAATATTTGATTACCACTTGGTAGTTGGCAGAACTTGGTGGGGGTCATGAAATTGATTTAAATGTATGGTTATGACTTAGTAACCCTCAAAAAAATGTATTCTTACCAGTTGGTAAGGTTGTTGGTTACTAGTTGGCTGGTTGCCAGTTGGTTGGTTACCAGTTGGCTTGGTTACCAGTTGGCATGGTTACTAGTTGACAGGATACCAAGTACTGTAAAGCCTGAACGACTGATGGCTGAGGGTTATAACATAGTCACAAACACAATAACGTACAAGTAACATCAATAAATGAATGATATTTTGCTACTTTGACATTCACTAAACCCACAATAATATATGCATAAAATTGATCACAAAGTAAGGTTCAAAAGTTTGTTTCAATTTGTAAATCCCTGATATCACTTGGTGAAGAATCTATATGCATACATTTTCTCATACAAAGATATGCACAGAAATAAAGTCAGACTTATTCTTAGACAAATATAGAAGTTAATGAAAATGTGAATAGCAGTAAATATAATAATATCAACTATGCATAAACAGGTTGGCCACAATACACTACATACTTGAACAATTATGCATTCACATCTGCAGTAAAAAAAAAATTGGAACGATTTGCACACAGTGCACTGAAAAAACAAAAGGGAAACAACTTGAGGATGATATGATTTTAAAATCTCTACAGGCCAATATAGGATCTTCTAGATTCAATTATAGAGTCAGCGTACCCCACAGATGGTCTGAAGTTTTGATGAGATAAACGGAGAACACAAATTGCTTGTTAAATTACAAATTGGATATATAGAGGTTAAGCATTAACTTTTTATCATGAAGTCTTGCAATGAGCTGGCATTCTATAATGCAAAAAGATCATGTGAAAGTCATAGACATGGTCCTTCGAGAAGATATGGAGAAGCGCAGAAGGAAGAGGCCCAACATCGATTGGGTCCCATGTGTATGGGCTGATTTATGGCCTCCCAGGAGATGTACGAGTGACAGTTAAGTGATATAATCAAGCAGTCTAGGATCACAACTATCTCCACGAAGGTTGCCCGAAGATGTCTATCCATGATAGTCTCTACAATCTAACCTGAACTAACCTGCAAGATCTGTGTCCTTTATTTTTTGTGTCTACTGACTGAAAAGAAAAGTCTGACTTGGAGAATGACATCTGGCAAGACTGAAAGCACAGATCTGTGTTTTTGCATATCTCTCTTTTTAGTTATGTCAGCAGCAAGGTCCTCCTGGATTTTATTTTCTGGAAACGTAGTTGAATATGGTTATGTAAATAACAATAGATAATATCTCCTGGGTTATTGATTAGTAATTGGCTGGGTGCTGTCTTTTTGAAGCTGTATAGGATGTAGTAAAATAGTGGGCTAAATAATTTTTTCATAATGCTGATTCAAAAAAAACTAAAGACAAATAACACAATTGTTTTGTTTTCTTTTTTCTAGGGTACATGTATTCTGAAGGCTTCAATTCGTTCACACATTGCTCAAAATCATCTTTGAAGGTATATATTTATCATCTTTAACAAAGGACCAAGTTATCGAGCTTCAAGCAGTCAGACAAATACATTTATGGCTGTCTATCGAGCTTATATATTTCGGAAACGTACAAAACTTCATTGAAATTAATCAACATGAAATTTTCAAATGTTGCAGGATAAGTGAAAGGCAACAAAATGAAGTTGTGACAGGGTTTCAAATATTTATTTAGCTCACTATTATGCTACAATCCAATACAGCTTCAAAAAGACAGCACGTGGCTAATTACTAATCAATAACCCAGCAGACATTATCCGTTATCTATTGTTAATTACATAAGCAAATTCAACTATGTTTCCCAAAAATGAAACTCCATTATTGAACTGAAGTTAAGATTTGTAATATTGACCAGCAGGAGTATCAAAATAAGTTCAAATGATTTACTAGCTACTGAAAAAAAAATTTGAATATTGCAGCATTATTGCCCTCACTCCATAGGCGTACCAGACGCCCCCCAAAGTTTGGGAAACTGCGAGATGAGGGCAAAAAGGCTTAAAAAATTCGGGCAGCTGATCAAATAAAAACAATTGAAATTAATGATTATCAGACAATTTCATTTGAAATGGTACCTAATTTAAATCTTTAAACTCTGGCAAATGTCGCCCCCCCCCCCAAAAAATTCCCCAGTATACCTATGCCTCACTCATCTTTTTTTTATCAACAAAAGAATAACAGGTCTACACTATCCACCATCTTTCAAGAAATAAGTCATTGTCATTTCAGATTTTTAGTTAGATATCAAGTTTCAACCAGCAGATAGTAATCATGTCGTTGTATATATAAATAGATTTATTAGCGTGATGAGGAAGTAGTCATGTGGTGAAGTTTGACAAATGGCATCCCTTTTTGCTAATCTGTGTAGAAATTCAAAAAAGAAAGTTTAGTCACTTTTCTAGAGTGAACTAAAAGTTTTTTTCCACTAAATAGATGATAGTGTTGTTCCTGGATATCACAAACTTTTTCAATGCTTTTCTGTAATTCCACTCTAAAAAATGAAAATCATGAATATGACTATTTAAATTCAATTATAGTGGTTGATAATTTTGGATTTAAACTTTAGACAGACAGTTAGAGACAAAAATCAAAGGAAACGAAAAAAAAAATTAATTATTTGCTGTATTATTTCAGTTCATTGTTGAGCTGTTTTCAAATGAAGACATTCAGACAAAAATGTGTATCTCCTTGATATGTTTACATACTTCTATCTTTTTTGTTAACATTTTTTAATGAGAATCTCGAAGTACAATCATGGTTGTATAATAGATGATTAATGATAATATACTAAGTTATCGCTGGAAAACTGATCATGATGAAATCGTAGGCAGTGGTGGCAAAGCACAGAAAATAACCTTCTCAAAACGTAGACTACCTAAAACACCCAACAGCTACATAAACCTGACAGTTCACATCCCGTGTAATAGGAAGTGCATCATTGCCAATTTGTCACACACCCTTGCGCATGTTGCTTCTAAAAACGTCTTCCAATGTTTTCCATTTCAATTACCTGTTCATTTGAAAAAGGCTTGGCCTGCACGATTTTTTGCCGCTGTTCAGGATAATGGACACACTGAATCCATTGTTCAGAGTTGTTGAGGTTAATGAAGTTAGAATTGGCACAATGATTAATGGTCAAAAGAAAATGATAAATGTCAAAATAACGATTAATGTTTAAAATGTCACTGAGCAGGTGGTTTTAACTGCTTATTGTGAAAAGTGCTGACTTGCGCTAGTAAACTTTGTAAATACATTTCCAAACAAAAATTGATCTCGATTATTTTTCAAATAATATTATATGCAAGTTGATTTTTTTCGCAAAAATCATGAAATTATATGCTTCTATAACAAGTTTTAGATTTGCTGGAGCGATTGAAAGCGAATAACAGTTTGGACTGTAATTCCTTAAAATCAATAAGAATAGACTGGGGTCAGTTGCGGAAGGACAAATGAGGGTATCTAAATGCATGAAAATGTGCACGCACAATGTCTCCGTCATTTGCAACTTCCTTCCTTACTTGCGTTCTTCGATATTTTCTCTCTTCACCATTCCTCCCTTTATTCCTTTCTAACTTTATTCCTTCCTCAATTTGTTTCTTTCTTTGTTCCTTCCATACTTTGTTCCTTACTTTTTCCTCCCTATCTCCCTTTGGTCTGGCCTCCCTTTGTTCCTTTCTCCCTTCCTTCTTTCCTCACTTTTTTCCTTTCATCCTTCGTTCCTTACTACTTTTTCTCCCCAACCCTTCCACTCTGTCCTATAGTATTTTCTTACTTCGTTTCTTTCTTCTGTTATCTTTCTTGTTAGGAAGGAGGTAAGGAATGAAGGAAGGAAGGAAGAAAGTGATAAATGAAGAAAAAATACAAGAAAGAAAGTTATTTTATGAAGGAAGGAAGGGCGGTACTAGATTAGGAAGGATGGAAAGGAATTTAAGAAAGGAAGGAAGAACAGTATACAAGAGTAGAAAGGTAGGAAGGAAGGAAAGAAGGACGGCAGGAGTGTAGGAGTGTGGGAGGGTAGGAAGGAAAAAAGAAAGGAAATTTAACATGTTTCTCCTGAGCATAATCAGACGATCTTTATTCACTATCAGCCAGTTAAACTTCAAGCTTACATAACTTTGAATTGCTGATAAGCATGTAATCAGATAACAGCGTCACAGATCAACTTTATAGGTAGCAGGATCAAAATTTTTCAAGATAGGTAAATCAGACACTGGATAGTTCACACCTCACATGCCTGGATAAAGAACTGGAAACGGACACACTTTTCTGGAGAGTCAAACAGACAGACAAACACGATGGCGGATGCGTCACTAGTGCCGATTGATATTGTCATTATTGTTTTATACTTTGTGGCAGTTTTAGGTGTTGGACTATGGGTAAGCTTTCAAATATTTTTTCCCCATTATTTTAACAAATGATTAAAAATGAGTCAATTATTTAAACGTTTCACAAAGTTAAAGGTAAAAATATGGTGTTCAATAATTATTGTAGGTGCCAGTGTTGGCTGTTTCAAGCAGTTGTAATGCATAAAATGTTATATATAAAGAACCTGGAAGGAGATCTGTTACAGGAATTTAAAGACAAAACACAGGATCAGCGAATCGCATGTGAAAACAAGCACATTTTGTTGGTTGGGGAAAGGTTAGAATAAGGTGTAGAGTTAATTACTACATGTAAATAGAAAGAGTAATGGAAGTTATGAAAGTGGTTGTTTGCTGATAGAAAAAGATTAAAATTTTTATAGTTCTATTAAAATAAAACCACAACTCAGTCTTGTAATTCAGGAAGTAATCAAGCCATTGAAATTAAAGTAGCACATTGTAATTAATCTTGAAATGTGCTACAAGTGAGAAAATAATTCACTGAAAAGACGGACAACAAGGAGAAATTGTGTTATCAGAAAGAAGCATCAAAATTGATTTGATAAAGGAAAGGATCAACACTGCATGTTATCTATAAGAGATGTGGAGTGTGTGATCTGAGGCAAGACACAAAATTCCCTCCCTTTTAGAAGAAGATAAGAACAGGGCTGTTAAATCTTTTGTGTTGCAAAGAGTTCTGTGTAAATTTACACTGGTGCCAGAGACATTTCTCACACAGTTTCTTGTAAATATCAATAAAAATTGGTGGTAAATTTGGTGGAGAAGTGTCAGTGTTCTTGCCGGGTCTGCGCAGCATGCAGAATTTGTTAAACTATTTCTGTTGGTAACTTACATGTCAGAAGTGTATGGCAAAATTAATAGAATAGAATATATAGAATAGAAGAAATATAATTAATTTAAATCTAACAGAATCATTTTTTACTGTCAATCAAACAGATTATGTTCGTCTCAAAAACTTTACAATACAATTACACCCTTAGCAGGCCTGTTCAGGTGTGAGCCTCTTTCAAATCTCCAGGGAGTACACTCTTAACAAAAAGGTTTTATATGGAACCTTTAAGGGGTGTATACTGTATAAGCCGGTATAGATAAGGAACCCTAAAAGGTTCATTACTCAACATTAAAAAGGTGCCAACAGCAAAAAAAAAAAATAGTTGGATAATCCAGCTGCATTGAACTCCCGCTATGGAACTCCTTTCACTCAAGTTGGGAGCATAGGGTCCTATCATAGGGCCTTCCCACCAAGTATTGAACCTTTTCAATTCAATTGAACCCTAAAAAATGTAAGAACCTTTTTTCGGCTGAGAGTTCTTTATATATACAATAAAGAACATTTTGCGTTAACAATGTGTACAGCCAGGTAGAAATTTCCAGCGCCATATTAAATGCGACAGTGTGTCTCATCTGGTATGCGAACTGGAATTTAGCTCTACTTCTATAGTCTGTACAGTACCAATGAAAGAGCTTAGAGGGATAAAACTGCTACCAGTAAAAAGCGTTCGTCTTTACCATTGTTCAGGAGTCGAACCTGGAACCAGGGGAGCACCTTATAGATCTATTAGGCCAAAGCACCTTGAGAATATTATATATTAAGCTATGTATAGAATAGCATAGAATAATATACTTAAATAAAATATTGAATAGGCTAAGTGTAACAGCAGTTCCACAATTTGACTCTATTCTAAATCTTTCAGGACCATTTTTTCTTATTATTCTCATAAAACAAGAATCTCATATTACTACCACAATTATAACACACGACAAAATAACGCAAGATCTAGACTATAGGACTTTTAAATAAATATGTATTACTCTTTATCATGCATTTTTCATTTACAAAATTAAAACTGTGACAGATAGCCTACTCCTTCAAATTCCTGATGATTTTACACAGTTTTCACTGGGGATTTATAATTAGTCTTCAGAGTGCAGCAAGTATGTGCTACTCGCTGTACACTAAACTTAGTGAAACAATGTGCCATCAAAATGCAATTATTCACCTATTATTCCCACCTGACCTGTTCGGAATGAATAATCACATTTTGTCCTGACTTTAAATTGTTCAGCTCATAGCAAATTAAATTCTCTCAAAATGCTCAATGTGAAATGGTTTAACCAATAAGTACTAATGTATATCAAATATATTTTGAAGTACCTTACAATATAAATTTTCCACTGCATCTTGATTTTTGATTATGTAAATTGATACAGTAATTTGATATAGCAATGTCGAATATAACATCCTCCAGAATATAAACTGATAATGTGATTAAATCAAACCATAGGCGTATGGGAGGGGGGGGGGCAGGGGGGGCAGTCGCCCCCCAAAAGTTTGGGAAACATTCGGATTCGGGCAAAAGGGCTAAAAGATTAGGGCAGATGATTGGATAAAAACTATTGAAAATTAATGATTTCCAGGCAATTTTATTTGAAATGGTCTTAAATTTCGATCATGAAATTCGGGCAAATGTCGCTCGCCCCCCCAAAAAATTTGCGCGCCGTACGCCTATGAATCAAACATTATACTCCTTATTCAGCTATCCCTAAATCTCAGATAAAATGATTTGTTGAAGGTATTGAATTGCAATTTGCAACAGACAAAAACCATCAAAACGTTTATATTGTTGGTTATATCAAAATTCATTAAATGAACATGTCACAGCTGTCACTGATATGTACCGTAAAACGAGGTTACTTATGGCTGTTTCAGAATACCAAATTTGTATTCTGAGAAAAACTATTTGTTGAATATCAACATTTTTGTGCCACAACACAGCTAGTATATAGAGGTTTTCATCTGTCAAAAATCAGCAGCTTGTTTAGCCCTACCTTCATACCTCAGCTATTACAATGTTAAACAGTGATGAGGCCAGGAAATAGAGGTATCAAACAAGCCACCAACCAATGCTGCAAGTGCAACAGGAGCCGAGCCTCAAAGCAAATTGTCACCGTGTCGGACGTACTCACACGATGTACGTCAGACACAATGACAATGTAGCTAAAAGGGTGCACTCTAAAAAAATTCAGACAAAATTGGTTTTTTAGATTCAAAATGGTTTTTTGAAAAACCAAATTTCAATTTAAAAAACCAACATGGATTTTTTTTTAAATCCATGTTGGTTTTGCATTGAAATTTGGTTTTTCAAAAAGCCATTTTGAATCTAAAAAACCAATTTTGTCCCGGCATTTTTTAGAGTGTGTGCTATAAGGGGCCGACCAGATGATCTTTTGCTGAACTTTTGGTGAAAAAAAAAAGATTCTTTCAAACTTGACACTGAAAAAAAAATTTGTTCAGCACATGGAAATAAAATAAATTGATTTCCACCTGCAGCTAGGGTGCTGTAATGTTAAAATTCCGATGAAAAGTGTGTCATGAGCATCCGAAAAAAATTGTTCATCGATGCGCCGCGAACAAAAAAAAAGTTTGTCCCGAGGGTAAAGTCTATAGCCTCCCCCCAACTATCGTCTGGTAAGCCCCTAATAGGGAGCAGGGTTGTTAAAACCACAGAGTTACCAAGTACTCGCTCGCCTGGTGCTGTTTAAGGAGGTCTGCACCATATAGAATGACAGTCAACAGAACTGGTAAAATTATGGATATAATGCCTGTGGACAATATAATACAAGTCAATTTCTGTCAGTGTCAATGACTCAATGTCATGATTCAAGACATTGGTCTATTGGAACAATTTTGATATTTTCTGGTGGATGCAAAGTAAATTATTGCCAGCTCAATACGATTTCCTCATTTCCAATTGATTGGTTCTTTCTTCATTAGCTTTCATTCATTTATCCATCCATTATCAACAAGTATATATTTCTATTTTAAACTGCTTTTTTTTCTATTTTCTTTTCAGTCTTCGTGTGCCAACAGAGGAAGTGTGGGGGGCTACTTTCTGGCTGGAAGAAGTATGCATTGGATCCCTGTAAGTATTGTCTTAGATACATGAATGTTATTCTTCATTATTCTGTGTATTTATTTAACCAATGCGCTCACTTAACAAAAAACTAGCCAACTTACATCGACAGGATTCAGTCCACACAGATCGAGCATTGTGAAGTTGTGCCTTGGGGTCTATTTTCTTTGGGTTAGACCACTGTTTTAAACCTGATCTATGATCGTCCTGTTGACTTTTCTGTAAGAGCTTTCTAAAGACCTAAAAAATGAACAAAATGCATTAAGCATCCAATTTCTACTATCAGAATAAGTTGATGAAATGTTGACTAGATATTCTATATCCTTTTTTTCTTGTGGATGACTTGTGGTTTATATCACATGCAGGACAGACCTTGATCACCCAACCGCACTCAAGATACTTTGAAGCGAGCAAATTGTACTTTGCAGCTCCTAATTCATAGTAATTTTGATCTTGTCAAGAATTCTTAAGATTCCGGAATGATATTAATCACTGGACGAAACGTTATTGCAATATCAATTACCCGACGGTTTCCTTGGCCCAGATTTGCAGATTTATTTTGTCCAATTTGAATGATTAACAATTTGCATTGAGATGAGCAATGAATTGAACAATATTTCCGACACATGCACATTTCATGCCACGAGACAATTATCTGCAGCCGGGAAGCTTCTCTAAACATTTGGAATCAGATTTTAGGAAGCCGCATGCAGCTTATCAAGGCATTACTACTTGGCATTACCATCAGGAAAACCTTGCTAATGCTGTCTGCACTCTACAAACAGGTCTTGTCTACTTGATTGGGTCAAAGGATTTACATGTGAAGCTGAAATTAGTTAAAAGGGCATGGTGTCTCAAATGACCTGTGTGCAAAAACCAGGTCATGATGAAAGCGAATATTCTTTTGAGCACGCATATAATCTCCATGTAACATTTAAAAGGGAAATTCTAACCCATAATCACTATGAATACATTCTGAAATTCTTTCATGGTTTTCTTTATCAAGGATTAGCACATGCAGCTTAACAAGACATTACTACTTGGTATAACCATCAGAAAAACCTTGTAAAAGCTCAGTGGTGTAGTGGTTAGCTGAGTTCCCAACTGACAGTTCAGTGCTGGGTGATTGCTTGGGTACTGTTGCCAGCAGTACTAGCCTAGTCTGAATGTCGGGGAGGTAAATGACATGTGCCGTGGGCTCAACTGGAAATAAGTTGTTCCATCCACTCCAGGTTGGGTCTTTCGTTGGCTACCCACGTTGAATAAGAACACCTTTACCTTTTACCTTTTACTCCACAAACAGGCCTTGTTCACTTGACTTTGTCAAAGGATTTACATGCAGGCCCCAAATTGGTTAAAAGGGCATGGAGTCTCAAGTGACCCACAGATGTGTGAAAACCAATGAATGTGAATAACCTCTTTGAGCGTGACGCCAAACCTGCACATGGCATTTTAAAACTATGCATGTGACAAAGAGGAAACATGTAATGAGAGTATTGTTAAAAGTAGGAAAACACATTTCTGGCTGCTATCTCTGTCACGGTGGAAAGAGCAGATTTTCTTTTACTTTCCTTATTTTAGGGACGTCAGTTGATATTTGGCAGCTGAAAATAAATACAGCACCAGAAAAGGTGAAAATTTGATAAACGTTTCAGCACAAATTTTAAGAATTTTCGCCATATTTCACATACGGTCTTGCACCTATAATAATAGGCATAAAAATTGTTTTGTTTTCTTGAATAGAAGCATATTCCATGAAAGATATTTGAAAACCAAATCTTAAATGGCTAAATAAAAATTATATCTTCATGCAAGCCTATTTTCATCTCGAACGTCTTCACTGAAAAGGTGAAGTGACGTCATTGTTAGCGTTATTTGTTGTCAATTCCGCATTCATGCTCAGTCTTGAAAAAATGAATGCATCATGATATCAATATAGGGTAAAAAGTACTATCTTATAGGAGAAACAAAATCCTGTTAAGATGATAATGGCTATTGAGAAATTGGCCCAACCAAAGTATATTATCCATTATTGAGTAATTATTGCTCCCTTTATTGCTAACATCAAGCAATAGTGTCAGAGCACCCACAGCACTTGCAGTAAATTAGTGAAAATTATCCAAATTTATTTTACTGACTTTTACAGAATACATCTCTGCTTTTGTTCTATTAAACAAAAAACGTTGCACTCAAATAATGACTCCTCCCTTTTCCCGCCAAAATATGATTGTCACTTGAGCCTCATTTTGGAGTCAGCAATTGCAGATACAGCAGATCATTTTTAAGGTTGGAGCTATAAGCTTTTGTCTCTTTTTCTCTCTCAACGTCAATGAACACAGAAAGCAGAATAAATCCTAAGTGTTATTCATACATAGTCATACATTTATTATTTAGATGATAATAAATCATTGTTCAATTTATGCCGCTCCATACACAAAATCAGCTGGAGCTACAGCAAAAAAAAAGGTGATTACTCAATTGAGTTTTTTGAGATGAAAGGAAGGTTTTCCTTTTTTTAGCAAAATTTGTTGGGTTTCATAAGCTGTTGAAAATTGTAAGGGGCAAATTGCCTCAAGGGAAGAAAAGTAGCCAATACATTTACATGATGTAAGAAAATCTTTGATCGAGAACGTGAAGTACATAATTATAGGCCTATACGTATACACTGTACGTATGCACTAAGCAGCATCAGATTTTATAATGTGAGCTGAAGTTGCCCACACCAAAATATTTTACATTATATCCTTATATCATTGAAAAAAAAAATCCTTTATGAGCTACCAATGAAAAATCTTGTTTTTTTTTTCAAACATATAACCAGTTGAAGTCAAAGCAGTGATCAGCTATCCTTTTCTATCCATTTTTATTATAATACATCGAGGTAAAAAGAAATAAATTAAACACATTGGGTTGAAAATCTCGAGAATTAAACTGTGGAACAAAGAAGAGCTTTTCTGTCATTTTTGGGACTCAATCAAGGTTACCAAGGTTGCTGGGGGGAGGAGCCAAGAGGAGGAGCAAACCACTTGTGCCTCACTCTGAGATCAGCGGCTATTTTATTGCGACAGCCCGCATTGTAAGCCATGATCAGGAAGCAATTAATAAATTTGCAGACTTAGCTTTCAAGGCTGCGAAGCAATGAAACAATGCAATGATTGATTTAATAGCCTACACTTGTGAAATGGTTATATATGCTTCCATAGTATATTTTTTGGAGGTGGAACCAGAAAATGTGAATGCACACATGAAAATTTACACAAATACACTAATTAGACTTTTATGTACTATCAAAATTCAGTGGCGAAATGCCACTGCATGCTGGATCTGCTGCACCTTCTGTATTTTTTGCTACATTAAATGATTAATTACTAATGTCCCTGTCTTAGAGGGCTGACTGTTTAAATTGTCCGGGATGTGGCATTTTTGGGCAAGCAATCAAGTGAAAATCCTGACTGGCAGCCAAAAAAAAAGAAGCTGTTGGGCC
Organism: Platynereis dumerilii; assembly: GCA_026936325.1. Taxonomy (NCBI): domain Eukaryota; kingdom Metazoa; phylum Annelida; class Polychaeta; order Phyllodocida; family Nereididae; genus Platynereis; species Platynereis dumerilii. The sequence goes on from JAPTHN010000002.1 coordinate 57,353,297, forward strand.
AGTGTTGGCGGGTCAATCTACCACCATACAAAGTTTGCTGTGTAAAAGAATTAAATATTGTGTGATTAGTTCATTTATTTATTTTTAAAAGTCAAGCACCCTGACCTGACCAATGCATCATGTCTCAGAATCATCAGCTCAGACACTGTTAACGTCTGGAGTAGCATCAACTTGCTACATTTAATAAATGATTGCATGTTGTTACAAAGTAGCAAGAGATGCACAACTTTTTGTTTAATTTGCAACTATTTGTTATACCATCTGATTTCTTAACTATTCTAGTAAATTCATAGCAAAAGTTGATTAAAAATCATTGAAATAATGCATGATAAATGTGCTGTAATGACGTGATGACGCTACTTCATTAGTTGGCAAAAAAACACTGCATAAAATGTGTCTATTTCTTAGAAAATCTTTTTGCGCTGAAATGCGCTAATATATAGCAAAAAACAAATCACATGACCATGTAGAAGAGAATGTCCACTAACTCCCTGTGATATGCCAAATTTTGCCAAAACCATTTTTGTTTGAGATAAGATAGCTTTAAAATTACCCAAAATTCAATGCTCATTTAACTGATGATTTTTATAAGTGGAACTTTTTTTTTTTAAAATCCATAATTAGGAAATATGTTTTTATTTCTTTCTATAATGTCAAACGAATCCTAATGACACTTTTACTAATGATTTGACCCCAATAATGTGACCTATGTCACCTATGTCAAAAAATACATCATGCATCGTGACATTGTCTTTGATCAGCTCCTTCTCCCAAAATGGGTTATTTTATCATGAAATTTTGAATGAAAAATATTGTTGAAAAAATATGTTATCAATGGAATATTAAGGAAGGCATCTATGTTTTTACTTTTATTAATAGAAGAAAAAACATTACAACTGCAAGTCATTGCAGATAGGCCTGCTGCAATGGTAGCAGAGAGGCAGGCTGAACAGTGGGGAAACTCTGACGTCCCTACTTATTTAGAATAAGCGTCTGAAAATGGAGATGATATCATAAATCTTGATGTTTGCCTCATTATGTTTGAAAGCACATCAACCCATGAAATAGCCCCAGGCTATTTGAAAGACCTTTTAGTTGTGAACACTATGTTAAGAGCAGGACTGTGCAATTCAACCTCAAGTGTGTAACTAGTCGTTCACTTTACCCGAAGAGAGACCTTTGCAGCCGGAGCTTCAGCGTGATGGGTCCAAAATAGTGGAATGAGCTTCCAGATTTTATCAAAAATGCCAAAGACATTAATTGTTTTAAATTGAATTTAAAGACGTTTTTATTTGACAAGTTTTAATAATACTTATAGATATTATATTTATATTATTGAATGACATATATATATTTTATAATTTCTTTTACATGTGAAGTGCATCTGATGATTGTATTTTTCAAAGATTGCGCTATACAAAATAAATTGATACTGTTCATAAACTGACGCCTGACTATGGTTGCATATGCATGGGCTCTTCAAACCCTTCCCGTTCCACCATGCTAGTAACACCCCCATCTCAACTCACTCTTGCATCATCACACATCTCATCAATTGCTGATATTTGCACTGATGAAATCTGACCATATCTTCAGGGATTTCCCTGGTCCCTGACACACTCTTCGACTTGTATGATTTCTGGAGATTGCCCTAGCTATTCGCGTTAGCAATTTCCATGTCATTGCGGATCAAGTTGCAGTTAGGAACTTGGCGTGTGATCAGCGTGATAAATTCATGAGACCTGCATTACATGCTAATTTATCCCATTTACTATTCAGCGTATCTCGTATCACTGTCACCTGTGAAAGACATGACCTTAGAGTGGAGATTTGCAGCATGTTCACATCATGCATTGCGAATAGCTGAGTCCTGGTGTGATTGAAATGATTTATTCATTCCTTATTTCCGTCTCTCTTTAGCATCAGAGCTCTTTGCAGATTTGCGATCCACTGGAAAAAAATAATTTTCTTATTTTCAATTTGCAAACCGGCTTTGCAACATCATTTACAGTTTTCTGCTGGTCTCCTAATCTTGTTATTTGATGACCAACTTTAAGTCTTTTAATTAGTTTGTTTATTGTCACCTATGTTGCTAGATACAATATGCACTGAATCAACTGATTAACCATAACTGACACAAACAAAACATTCTTTGCCAGTGACATCGCACGACCATGCTGAAAGTTAATTTTGAAACTGTTTGGACTGCTCATCAGCAAACAGCTATAAAAAAAGAAGATATCATTGCTAATGTAATTAGGATGATTGAGAAATCTAGCATTGCAACCAAAATTTGGAATCAGAAGTTTGTCTTTCACCCAGTTTTGTCTCGGTGTTGCTGTAACATCAGATTCTGAGAAAGCTGAAGGGTTAAGTCTGAAACTAGGTCGAATTGTTACATATATATATATACAACACTTTTTCATTTTAAGGCAGAAAAGTTAACTTGATTTTTCAATGAGACTGACGATTTTTTTCTCTATTCTACAGAAGATTTCATAATTTTATAGACACTTAAACTGAATGCGAATTTTTTCCTTGGACATGCATGTTATTCTAAGAGGAAAAGTGATATCATTCATTTTTTAATGTCTTTTTTCCACATTCAGTCCCAGAGTCTACAAATATGAAATCACCTGTAATGGTCATTGCTGCAGAAATGACACTGCTTGTATATATTACAGTCGAAATATTATATTATGGCCACATTTGTTCTTAACCTAGTGAAGTATATCAGACAACAACCATGTTAAACAAGGAAAGGTTGTCCTCAATATGTTACCTATCCATCGCATTGAAATGAACTGTTGCTTGTGACAATGTCTCTACTGCCATTGTGTCTAATATCCAAAAGTGCTTTTCAAAAGACATTGGATATTCCAAATAGCACTATGAGGTTATTTGAAAAGGTCAAATATCCCCCAAGATGCTATTTGGATTTTTCATCAAACCCTATTTCATCAGATGATATTCCATCTTAAGCTTTGGCTGACCGTATGGAGCTTTGGCAGACCGTATGGAGCTTTGGCAGCTGCCAATTATTCTCCGGGTCCTATTTTTGATTCCAAAATATCCAGCAGAGGGGGCTTCAACTTCAGAGGCCCTGGATACATGCTGTTGTAGAAGAGATGGCAGTGCATGGCAGCCCAAAGTTCTAACAAATAGTGTCAAAATAGTTCCTAACCATGAGACACTATTTGGTCACTATTTGATGTAGAAGAGATGGCTGTCAATATACTATGACAAAGTTTCTAACATAGCACATTAGAACTTTTTTGAAAAGTTCAGTAGAAAAAGTGGCATAGTTGCACATTTTGGATATTTTGTGAGGGATATTGGCAAATCATGATGAGAGGAGTAGATATTGTGACAAAGACCTATTTTAGTGTCTGGTATGCAAAAAGCAGCCCAATTTGCAAATTTGGCATGTAGACCTTTCGGCTGTAACAACTGTCAATTTGTCACTGGGTAACTTGTGATTATACAGAATAATATTGCATGAATAGAGATATCACATGGAAACACATGAACATAGCAGAGCACTTCTATAAACACTTGTATTTTGTCAATTGTAAGTAAAAAATTAATACACCAAAATGAAAGGAAAACATTATGTTAGATGGCAACAAAGCCAAAGAATTGCTGATATTTGTACTCCCGAACAAAACTATGTCAAAACTTTTGTAGTCTGCATCTATAAATCATGCTATTTATAACCGCATCTAAATTGTACATGTGACTCCCTCGGCATTAATGTATTCATAGAATGTTTAGTGCATAAATAGTGCATTCCCTGAAAACTCTTCAAATATACATTGTATAGGCCTACTTAGAAGGAAAGTTATGCGCTCTTGAATCCTTGATGTTACAAGAGGTAATAAATATATCATATAAAATTTATGTACACTCTTGAAAGCGATTTTTATTTTCATGTAAGCGATTGTTAGACCTCAATGTGATACTTTGACCATTGGAAAAGAGAGGATCTGATGGAGGGCTTTCGCTTTTTAACATTCCTCTACAAAATATACAGTACTTATACAAGCGATAATTTTCTCATATATTTTTTTAATGTCCACTTTAAGATATTGTTTTAAAACAAATGCATGAGGTTTAAGCTATATAGACGTCTCCTTTTCACATTCTAACATGATAAACAGATGAAAATGCATGTTAGAACACCATATTGGCCTAACTGTGTACTTTTGAATGACATGCATTTCACTGCTCTGCATGTCATGAATATCATCATCATGCGATCAGAGTGCCTTTTCGATGGACAAAATGCCTACCTCAGCAGTGCAGAAATACAGGACATAAAATAAGCTACAAAATCAAAATAACCTGTCTGACTTACTGATCATCTACGTCAGCCTACCAATTCATGAAGTATTGCAGCAAACATGGGAAAATAAGTGAAGCCTCAGTGTCAGAGCTTCGCTGAATAAACCATATCATCACATGGAAACAGGTGTCTGATACAATAATGCAGGCAGCAGACATTGGGATGGCCTAAATCAGGGCCATGAATTCGCAATGAACCCAGGGCCGCGATGTCAGCTCTTTGATTACTGGCATTAACGCAGTGCCAATAATGATGACAGTGTGTCTTGCCGGGCTGCTGACACCGTGCTTCACGGCAGAACATCTCCCCAGCACATCTCGTATTTATAGCATCTGCAGCCTTTTTATCCTGAAATATTGCTGGGATCTAATGCTTTGTTTGCTCCAGTTTCCACGTTCTAACATACTCCATCAACAGTCAGCAACTTCAGCCCCAAGCACGGCCGCCCGCTCATCCTTTGAATGACTCCCATGCATTTTCTTCGCCCCATCAACAATGGTCGCCTCAGGCTCCCTGTTTGGCAGCTGCAATATTTGACCAGCAGAACAGTCCTTAAAAATTGATGGCCTGCCTCATATGCCTTTAAGACCTCAAAATGAAAAATAGAGCCACTTTAAGCGGCAGTAGTCTGTCTTCCTATATATGGGTTATATTTGCGAAAAGGTCGCTTAGAATTTTCTTTGAATATGTTTTTCTTTCTTCGTTATATGTATCAACCCGCTATCTATCCATCCATCCATTTATCTATCTGCCTATCTTTCTATCTATCTATACGATTTATCTATATTTATTAGTTTTGATTCGAAAGGGAGCCTATATATAGATGTTAGTGAACAATTTCAATCATCCTGTGCCTCATTATTGTGTGACGTAATCAAATACAAAAAGGAATACAGGACTGAAACCTTACCTGATTAGGTCAACATGAATCCGAAATACGTTCTTTCTTTTTCAGAAAGATAATGTACCTAGCTGGATGATGTTTGCATGGATGAGACGTTAAATTTCATACCATGTCTGTGCTTGGCAAGTAAAATATTCCTGACAAAGGGGCCCTTGTGTGACATGTTGATGAATCCGACTCATTTTCCCATCTTGTTAATCGGACCTCATGAGCAGCCAAAACTCATATGAGGAGGGCTGCGCCTGCCATGTCCATTTCATCCAAGCATTACGTAAAATTATGTCACTAAATTCCTTTACTAACATTAATTTATTTTCTCCCTTTTCACTCATTTCAGGTGGGAGCTTCGTTGTTCGCCAGTAACATTGGAAGTGGTCATTTCATCGGTTTAGCAGGGTCAGGAGCAGCGACTGGAATAGGGACCGCTGCTTTTGAATTAAACGTAAGTGTTCCAGCTTTTTGTGTCTAATATTTGATGTGCTAGATGCTTCACTTTCCTGAGAATACTTATCACTGGATAATGTGCATATGATATCTTTTGACTCTGATCTTAGGCCATAGGAGGAGCACATAGATAAGGATCGGGCATTACTTGCACAATCTTGCGATTATGTGAACTGAAAATCGATAAGAATCAATTAAAATTGTGTCCTCCAAGAGAATTCAGGATGTCAAGTGATCATATCAGGTTCAAGGTGCCATTTATCTCCATAATAACCAACATGCTCTAAATGTTACATGACAGGTCAAAGAATAACATTCCTCTTAGGCGTACGTCATCATAACATTTCTGAAAATTGTCAATTGAAATGCGATGGGAATTTCAGACCTACCTCTTCATAGAATATTTCAATTGACTACTTATAATTCACAACAGACTCTTTTATATTTACACATAATTTATACTATAAATTTTTTGAAAATCTTTATCTCATATTTTATTGTATCGTCAGCGTTCTAGCAAAGTGGATTTTTACACTTTACAAAATAAATTTATTATCTACTATTATTTAATTCTATATAGAGAGGCAAGTGAGACCATTTTGCTGCCAAGGCAGTAAAAATGAGATTGTTACTGATCATTACAACATTTGTCGCGTATGCACTGTAACATCATTGTAGGCTACAGGACATTTCGAGCTAAAACTTGTTGTTTCAAGATGTTTGTAGCCCCGAACATTCAATTGATGAAATGCTGGCTATATTCACTGTAAAAGTTGACTTTTGAGTCAGCTCTAATGATTGAGTGAGATGATTGCAAAATTCTTTGAGCCAACAAAGCTTGTTGCTCTAAGTTATGACAACGGAAAGATTATCATAACTCACATTGCTCAACGAGCTATGTCAGCAACCATCACCCTAAATCATTTCAGCTGACTCAAAATTTCTAATTTTACAGGGCATCATCCTTTCAAAAGCTTTGAAAGATAAAGGAATTGTTTGCCGCTCACTTAGATGTTATCCAAGATAACTAATACAACTGCAGATTAGTCAAATTAGTAATCACAAGCAAGATTGGTCAGCCTGAGGATTCCCTTGACAGTGCAAAATATACACAGTTGCTCATAATATTGACTACTTCAACATTCTCCGTTGAAATTGATAACTTTAGCAACTTCTGCTGGACACATGATGGTCAGATTCAATGGTAACTACTTCCAATGACCGCTAAAGGGAAGATACTGCTCTTTTGTAAAGAGCATGCTGCAGCGTTAGACCCAGGAGAAGTTACAGTAGCAAGAAATGTGGAAATTGAGGGGGTTTTTTAGGGTGAGGTGCATTCAACCAAAAATTAAAAATTCTTACAAAAAATGTAGTTGAGGCTTTCAAAGAGTGATTAGAGAAGATGTCTTGACCTTTACAATGGACTTTGCTTGCATTCACACTCTGAAATTTACTTTTATTTGAAAAAGTTTTTTCCAAAAAAGTATTCCACATTTATGCGCAGGAGTGTATATTCCTTCCATATCAATACCTGGGACAGTATTCCAAAACATGATGTACCATTATCTGCGCCTTTTACTCTCGATTATTTCTTTAAACATACTGACGAAAATATGAACTGTAATCTTTACATAAGTGCAGGTTAAGTACATGGCCGATAACTTAGTACTATTACGTTGCATGAAAAGAAAAAGAGGAACAGTTACACATTTCAACATTTCGTTCAGGAAGTCTACAGTACAAACTCAAGCATGTACAATGTACAAACTGTCAGGGATAGTTGACAAATTCTTACTTGGTAAATCCTCAAAATCTCTGTCCTGGTATTTGTACATCTTTTTGTGATTAAATATATGCAAGGCTGAAACATCAGACAATAATTATACAGAGGTATAGTTTTTATCCTCAAGCGACATATTTTTACAGAGGTATATTTTTTATACTCAGGCCACAATATTTAGGGGAAGCTTGGGAGAGTTGGGCCGCAGGGAGGGTTGGGCCACCCTGATTTTTGAGGAAACTAAAAATTTTTTGAGAAAGCTGCAGCCACCAAAATTTTATAAAAATAAAAATCTTTCAATGGATGTAACATTTCTGGCTAATTTGCTTGTCACGATCTTTAGAGAGAAGAAAATTCAAATTTTGATGAAAAAAGGAAAAACTGAGCCATTTTACGAGTTTTTAATTGTCTGTCAGACAACAAGGACTGAGAAAATTTTCTATGGCATGCTTGGTAGGCTTGATTATTCAGTTGTTATTAACATATTTTGGAAAATTATCAGACAACCGGTTTTGTCACAATTGGGATTTAGAGAAAAATGGTGGAATGGGGGAGAGTTGGGACAGTGCTAATACTCTCCCCACATGTGTTGCATTTACCCAGATTTATTTTTATTAAGACAGAAGAACTTGTCTAGAGCAATTTCCAACAAAGATTGAATATTTTTAGGCCTTAATAATTATTCATAATCTAATAAAATTTGATATCAGGAAATCTAGATGGGGAGAGTTGGGCCATCAGGCCGAGGCTTAAGTCTGACAGCAAACTAGAGTTGCAAGAGGCCTCAATTCAGGATTAACGACCTCTATGACCACCACACTTCAGGTTAAAAATATTATGGCCTCAAGTGCAGCTTAACCGAACCTGATGTATTGCAATGGCCCAAGTCTCCCTCCTGAATGGCCCAAGTCTCCCACTTGATGGGGAGAGTTGGGCCAATTTTTTTCCAATTTTCATGGGGCTGTAGCTCATATGTTCTTAGGCAAATATCAATGCAAACCTAAAGATATTTTTCTGAAATATTTCAAGATACAATACATGCATTTAGCATATTTATATAATCATTATTGTTAGCAGGAGGTGCAAGAACGTAAAAAGTGGCCCAACTCTCCCAAGCTTCCCCTATACAGAGGTATGGTTTTTATACTCAGGCGACAATATTTATACAGAGGTATAGTTTCTATTCTAAGGCGACAATATTTATACAGAGGTATAGTTTTTATACTCAGGTGACATATTTATACAGAGGTATAGTTTTTATACTCAGGCGACAATATTTATACAGAGGTATGGTTTTTTATACTCAGGCGACAATATTTATACAGAGGTATAGTTTCTATTCTCAGGCGACAATATTTATACAGAGGTATAGTTTTTATACTCAGGTGACATATTTATACAGAGGTATAGTTTTTATACTCAGGCAACAATATTTATACAGAGGTATAGTTTTTATACTCAGGTGACAATATTTATACAGAGGTAGTTTCTATTTTCAGGCGACAATATTTATACAGAGGTATAGTTTCTATTCTCAGGCGACAATATTTATACAGAGGTATAGTTTTTATACTCAGTTTTCATACCCAGAAGGTAGGAGAATAGGGAGTGTGTTTTCAATAATTTGAAAATATTCAAATATTCTGGAATGTCTTTCAATAAAAACTTCAGAAAAGTTTATCCAAATATGAATGTGTTTGCATGGCTGACACTCCTGTAGTGAGTAAGCATCAACTATATTTGACGACTGCATTTACCGATCTGCAATTGATACAATATGTTTTCAAGTGATGCAGGCTGTTTATTGGAGCCAAAATATGTCTCGAGAATATATATACAATGGATTTCGATTCACGCAATACGGAGCTTAAAGTCAAATATTGGCGAGTAGTTTATGTGTAATGTATTGCAAATGTCTCCTAGAAAGGTCATGTATTTCCATAAGGATGATGCATGTGGTTTTGTTTCTTTCAGGCTTTGTTTGTCCTACTGATCCTGGGATGGATTTTTGTTCCGGTGTATATCGCGGCTGGGGTAAGACTCAAGAATGATTGTGCTTACAAGCTTTATATGCATCATACAATGTACACAATTCCTGTACACATTTATTGTACACAATCCATACACAATCTCTCTCATCAGCCTGTGTGTATGCCACTGTATGGTATATGCTGTGTATAATGATGGTATATGCTGTGTATAATGATGGCATATATCTTGCCAAATGCTCACATCTAATTGTTTGCGCTGTAGGTTTTTACCATGCCGGAGTATTTGAAGAAGCGGTTTGGAGGTCAGAGGATCCGAATCTATCTCTCCGTGCTTGCTCTCCTCCTGTCCGTATTCACAAAAGTTGCCGTATGTATGCCTTGAATATTTTTACATAGTTCCAGGCCAGCTTTAGTCAGCCAGCTCCATAGCTGCATATCCATCTCTCTACCATGCTTTGTTTCTCTGCAGGCTGACTTGTTTGCGGGGGCAACTTTCATCGGAGAATCTTTAGGATGGAACATGTATATATCCGTCATTCTATTGTTGGCCATTGCTGCCCTTTTCACCATTGCTGGTAAGATCCTTATTTCAAACAATGATAATATAATATTTCAATATTTTGCTCACCAGAAGAACATCCCATTATTTTTATAGTGTTATAAAAGGTCAAAAAATAAAAATGACAATGTAGTGCTATATCTACACCGTATGCCACATTTACTTATAACTTTGTTTCTGATTATGTCTTTAACCTGTATGTCTTATCTCCTTCTGACCATAGGACAGACACAATGTATCAAATGTGCTATAAAATGAAAAAAATTGGACCTTTATTTGAAACCCGCCTGAAGATCTATAATTTCGGGGATTATTTTCAGTTGACAAAATCAAAATGAGTCACAAGGATGGCTTCTAATATAATATTATAAAGGGCAATACATATCTGATCTATATATTACATGTGTTTTATCCAATAATTTGTTATAATAACTCAGCTTTTATTGTCAGGTGGATTGACTGCTGTCATATGGACCGATTTTGTCCAAACTATCATCATGATTATCGGTGCTTTTATTTTGATGATCATCGGTAAGTGTAACATTAAATCCACTTGATGATACTTTATTAAGGCTCATGTCATGTCTTTTGCAGGGAAATATATATCTGCTTATTGCTGCAGATATTAGGCCTATAGGCCTATCAGTGGCTATCACAATATCAGTTGATAATGTTGTAACGAATATATCAGTGATGTTCTTGAGAACAATCCTTGATGCGTCTTTACTGTGTGAAGTCTTGGTAGCGTCTGAGAGAGAGTGCTGTATGCTTGGCTGCACAACAGCTCCACCTGCTGTCACACTCTCCCCCTTTTTGATGTTCAAGAGTCCTGTTTGCTGTTAATTCCTCTGTTGACTTTATGGAGGATGAAGATTGGTGACTTGATGGCTGTAGATGAATTCTGGTAGAGTCTTCTGAGAGTAGATCTTGATCTTGGTCATCCATTTGGTCCATTTAATTTCAGGACATCAGGGATCCTTGGGTCCATCTTCCTGGATTGAAGCTGTAATGTCCTTGATGATGGTACACGGGCTTGGGTACCGTAAAGCACCAGCACAAAATAATTGAAACTGACAGTTATCACTGATTAAAACATAATGTGATGAACAAAAGAGTCCTCATAAAATAGAATGATGCAATTGTGGTTAGATACACGACAATACAATTCAGACAACAGAATAATAATTACACAAAGTGTAACAAGCATGTCCATATAAAACACAATATCATATCAACTAGCTTGATAAAATTCTAAACAACTCTAATGATCAAATAACATTTACAAGGAACAATCAACATTTAATTAATTTTGGTGTCCTTGATCCAGCTCAGCCACTCCTTCCGGGACGCGTGTGTAGAGAAGTAACGTGGATCAGTCATGAAGCCATCAGTCGGAATCTGTCCTTGTCGGTCCAAGGTGAAATCAGGTGAACTGTACTGGCCCCCTCCCCCCTCATCAAACAGGGGCCACGGCAAAGAGTTCCTTGGATTCTCATCTGGCCAGAAAACTTCAGGGTTCTGTCTCACTTTAAACTCAGGAGGAAGCACATGCTTCGGAAGTGAGCTTAATCTTGGTCCTGGCAGATAATCCCTGGGTGACTCTGCTGGAGCGCCATCTGAATTCCCATCCATCCTGGAATATCCCAACTTGTGTCTTGGGATTCCTTCCTTTTCACCTCCAGGAGTGGTATCTGGAAATACAGGATCAAAACATGGCAATACAACAGGGGAGCCACATAGCTCCGACAAATGAGCAGAACTTACACAAACTGGGGAACATGAATGCTCCTGAAAATGGGAAGACTTGTCAATGTGACACTTTAAATTTAAAGTTTGAAAATCGGCAGTTGTGACATTTCTATTCAATTGATTATCATTATAAAGAATTGGCCTCAGGTTTTGCATGGGAGGGCACTCTTTCAGAAGACAATCCGCAGATATTGGTCCAGGTCCATGTAGTTCAGAAAGGTGCCGCACAGCACCGCTTTGCCACACAAGGGTGCTGTGTAGGTCTTGTCCATGCTTCTTGCTTCTCTTCTTGCTTTTCTTCTTGCTTTTCTTCTTGCTTTTCTTCTTGCTTTTCTTCTTGCTTTTCTTCTTGCTTTTCTTCTTGCTTTTATTCTTACTTTGTCTCTCGCTCTCCTTGCTTTTCTTCTTTGCAGATTTGTAGCACTCATCAGTTGACTCATCACTGGATCCTGAAGATGCGTCGCTGGAATCAGGTGAGTCGCTGGAGTCGGATGACTCACTCGAGTCGGATGACTCACTCTAGTCCGATGATTCACTCCAGTCCGATGGCTCACTGGTACTAGTAGTTGATGAAGTGCTGATATGGGATGAGGTAGGCCTACTGTGACAATCTTCATCAGGCTGTCTGCAGGCATTGGTGGCACTCAACTTCACCTCAAATTTCGTCCTTACTTCTCTGCTGGCTTGGCTACCCTGCAACTGATCATGAAAAGAAGCAGACATATTGGCATGATGCTTAAAGTTATTCAGAGCAACAGGATAATGAAATTGAGGCATCATCAAGCTTGTTGTGATTTGTGTAGAAGGTTTTGAGGAACTTGAAGAGTAGAAACTTGGCAATTCAAGTGGAACAACAGCAGGAGCAACTTGTTGTCTTGGGTCGTTCCCAGGTGACAAATCATTATGAAGAGATGCTGCTTGAGCCTGTTGGTTGTTAAGCACAGAATGATAATTGGCCAAGCCTCCAGGGATTCTGCTGAAGTTCGGAGGACGGCAGTAGTCTTCTTCAAGGGATGAACGTGAGGGTCTTGGTGATTCCATATTCCGATGTTTGACTTCCTTGGGTGAAAGTTTCTTCTTCAATGCAGATGAAGTCGGCTGAAGGAAAGGGGGACGCACATCCCCAGCAGATACAGATTTCTGACAAATGGATGCTGAGGAAAATGAGGTCCCGTCATTTTCATTAGGCGACGATTTTGCAGACTCATTCTGCGTCTGTGCTGAAGAATGCAAATCATTTCTATGACCTGGAATTGGAGCATACTCAAAAGACACATTTTCAGCACATAAATCATTAGGGTCAGAAGCATTTACAAATCCAAGTGAGTAAGTTGTTGGTTGTCGGTGAGCAGAAAGACACTTGGATGGAATATCTTCAGCTCGCTCCACACTCATGGCCATTTCTGCCAGTACGGCGTAACGGTAAAGGCTTTCTAGTGACATAAGTCGACCCCACCATGCTTTCAGTTCATCATACAAATATTCATGAAGGTCTCCCAAAAAGAGATTTTCATCAATATAAGGGAGTTCTCTCCGCTGTCTTAAGATGCATGCCTCCAACTCGTCCACAAATTCTTTGGCTACTTTGTACTCAACTTCAATCTCTTTTTTCGACTGCAGAGGAGTTGGTTGGAAAGGTTGTTTCTTCAAAGCTGCGCTTGCAGTATTCTTGTCATCAGGTTCAACCACTTGAGGGAGTTCATCTGTCAGGGGATGTTCTTTTCCGAAGATGCCACTTGAACACCCATAGGCAATCACGGAGTCATCATCAAGATGCAGGCAGCTGTCCAAGGATGGAGACTTCAATGAATATGAGTCTCGACGAGGTGCTGAATTGGTTGTAATTGGGGGTCTTTGATAATCCTCAAAGCATATAAATTCATGCTTGATCATAATATCCCAATACCAGAGTCCAATTCCAGTTATGAATGGCATCACATCCCGTTCAAGTACATAAACTGGGCGACTCATCATAATAACTTTCAAAGTGGCCTTCCTGAGTCCAGGCACAGAGCAGAGGTCTTCAAAGGAGGCTGTGTTTAAGTTCACCGGATCCATGGTGAATAATCCAATTTGGCCTCAACAATGATGAGAGTACAGGTGATACATTGACAATACAATTTTTTGCACTCTTCAAACTATGTACATGTATGCATAATCAGCACGAATATTTACAAAATGTCATTTTGAAATTTTGAAAGGCCTGCACAAAATATTTACAAAGGCCCAATTATACAACCTCACTCCCTCTTTTTTTTGTAGATTTTTTTTTTTTTTGAGTGGGTGTATATAAACGAGCGTAAATACGAATCAGAATGTCAACAACTGTCGAATTCACTCAATAATATTTGCAAGTTGAGTTGACAGTTTGTAGAATCAGCAGAACACAAACGAATGCTTGTCAGTTTTGACAGCTTCTTAATCCACTGAATAGATAGGTGACAATGAGTGTCTAATGTCCAGCAAAGTGAAAATTTGAAAGGGAGAACAAAAATTCCCAACAAAACTAATAATTTTAAAATATAGAACCAAACAGGCCCAACAATAAGCAGACTTCTCAAATCACGCAAATCAAACTGCAGTTTGTAGTGGCTGTCAACCTTGCGTGCAACTGATTTTGTACATAAAGTGGCACAAAAAATTAATTTGAGGGATATACGAATCTATGTACACAACAAAATGAAATTATTGATGATTAGTTGACTTGGACAGTGCTGAGACACTGCAGAAAACAAGCAGAATCAACGTAATTAAAGCACTGGCTGGCGCAATCCACAACTTATACTTGTGCTATTTTTCAAGTCTGAAGATTGTCAAAATCTAAGTGAGTGGATGCCGAACAGCATTCAACTCCAAATGGCAATAAATTTATGTACAATAAAAGGTAAAATAATCCAGCAAATAGGCCGAAATCAAGTCCTATAGTACCAGTAAAAATATGTGGCTATTTGACCACGCAAAAATCGGCAAATGGACTCGAAAAATCGGCAATTTTCGCCGAAAATAACGGTAAAAATAGGCTCAAAAAGCTGCCGAAAAGCAGCAGAAATACTGCCAATAACCAACAGTAATTGGAGGCACCTTGGTTTACCGCTGTCACCACTGTAACAAAGGTATCAGTGATGTTCTTGAGAGCAATCCTTGATGCGTCTGAACTGTGTGAAGTCTTGGTAGCGTCTGAGAGAGAGTGCTGTATGCTTGGCTGCACAACAGCTCCACCTGCTGTCACAATGTACATATCATCATTGACATGACAATGACAGCCTTTCCCTGATACTCTCCTTTCGTGATATCTTCATCAAAAATGGCTGAAACCTTATGTCCTCGGTTCACTGTGACTTCTTAGAATTGTATAATTTCCTGCCAAATATGACATGGATGAATGCAATGACTATGCAGTGATCCCTGTGTTATAAGATAACCACTTTTGCAGTCAAGAAGCAATCTCTTTGTGGCAGTTTTGCGACCGCTCCTTTGTGTAGCAAAATGTACTAAAATGTTATTTCAGGCCAGATAAAGATGGTCACATAAAAGAATAAAGTTGGTCTTATAACCAGATAACAATGGACCACTGCAATATGTTATTTATAATTAACTTACATAACATAAATCACCAACAACGAATAATCCATGGTCTTGAATGAATGGATGTTATCAACCACCATTGCTACTTTCCCAGATTGACATGACGTGCAATATGTGTAATTGATATCATGAATCCCAAAAATATCAGGAAAATATTATATTTAGATATATTATATACATGTATAACGCTAAATGGTATCCATTTCATGACCTACCTTTACAGCGATCGACAAAGTAGGAGGCTATGATGCCCTTATGACTCAATACTTGAAATCCATGCCCTCCATAGACTACCTTACCAACGGCACTTGCGGCCTTCCTCCTGCCAATAGTCTTCATCTGATAAGGTCCATGTATGACCCTAGATTTCCCTGGCCAGGCGTCACTTTTGGAATAACCATCTCAGCAACGTGGTATTTGTGCGCGGACCAGGTATGCTGCATGCCGGGAAAGTGATAATGATAGATCAACCCAATAAATGATGACTTAGTCTAGAAGCCATAACATTGCACTGCGGTTACAGTAACATGCTTTTTAAAAAGAAACTAATATGCTAATAACATAGTTCTGCAGTCAGCAAATTCAGGTTGTTCAAGTTCTTTTCAGGGGTACTCTTCTTATTATTGATTAATTCCCAAGGAAGACAGTTGCTCATCTCAGAGATGCTTCCTGTGAAGAGGGGTTTGTTGCAGCAAACATTTCATACTCACTTACATAGAGAAATGAAAAAACATATTTAAACAAAAATATCATTCATTGGAAAATATAAACAGAAATCATCAAACATTTGGCCCCTAAAATCACAGTTTACCTTGAAAACGCTGAGAAAAGATTGTCCTTTGATGATATGCTACCATGAAGAATTCAGAAGTTTTGCGGTCATGTTTAATATTTCTTTGTGCCAATGCTTAAAAAATCTGTGAAGTATGTTAATTTTATAATGCGAAAAAGACCACAAATAGTATGTGTGATATATTTACAGCAAACTTTAGGACATCATATTTACAAGCCATTTGATTGGATTAGTGCAGCCAAACAGGCTTTATGATGGGCTCTTGAAATGATGTACATAATTGAAATGCTTTTATGTGTACAAACCTTCTCAACCACAAGCAGTACGTCATTAATGCACACATTTTTAAACAAGAATCAAAGCTTATGACTTTCGCTGTATTGATATCAACTTGATGACCTGCCTTACAGCTGTCAGCAGAGTGGGAGGCTTTGATGCCCTTATGACTCGATATCCCCAATCCATGCCCTCCATATCTTACCTCACCAACGGCACTTGCGGCCTACCTCCTGCCAATGGTCTTCACCTTGTGAGGTCTATGGATGACCCTAACTTTCCCTGGACAGGAGTCGTATTTGGGCTAGGCATCTCAGCTGTCTGGTATTGGTGCTCTGACCAGGTAGGAATACCTTAGGATGCATGCCAAAAACCCACTGTAACAGTACAACCCCAAACATTTTCCAAGAATATTTTCATTCCTGCATGTCAGACAACACCTTTACTAAGCTCCAACTCGACAAATACATTTTGCATATATACATTATGTGTCATCTTAAATTGAGTCATTCAGAAATTTCTATTCAAAGATTAGCTGCAAATATCCCTATTCAATTACATCACAATTACATCACAAATATTACATAGCAATATCAGTTCACCGAACAAAAACCCTACACTGTAGTAGCTCTAAATGTAGAAATGAGCTTCAAAATTTGAAAGTGAAAAACCAAGATATATCATGGGTTCTGCCACAGAGAGACCAAGGGGCACACATGTCATAACACACAGCATGTTGCATGAAGTAATACCAGAAAGCATGACAAAAAGCTTTTAGTGTCAAAATGCATGGCTTAAGAACACAGCATGTGGCACTTTGTGGCATATACTGATAATACCTGGGGTTATTTGTCCACCATTAGAAAATGTTGGTTGTTCTCAGTCTCCGATACATGGAAATACATCTTATTTTACGCACTGTGTGTTTTGGTTGAATTATGCATGAGGCGATCCCTAAAAACTGTTGATGAAAGGTTAAAAAACCAAGTCAATAATTTAAGTCTTGAAAATGTTAGTTTTTGACTTTCTCTTCTTTCAAGAATATACAACACATGAGATGTATCCATAATTAGGAAATTGATTGATCGAGTCACTTTAATAACCAATTGCACCCTAAATCAACCCTCTGTATTTTTATAATATATCTTGCGTACTCCCTTGTTCGAATCACAGGAGTTTTTGCACCTATTAATTTCTGTAAAATATATCTGAATAAATCAAATGGTTGTATCAACAATAACAAATATATTTGGCGCAAAAACCCCTGTGGTTCGAACTTGTAGAGAGTAACAAAACACTTGCACATTCTGTTTTGATTTTTATTGAATACCTATAAAATAAGTCCTATATTTTTGAATGGTCTCCTTCTAACTTTTATAATCAACTGGTTCAGCAACTTTCTCAAGCAGGCTCTAATGATTTTTTTCTGCCAATCGTCCAGACTAAGCAAGTTTAATATTAACATTAATCACTGCATGTTCAACTTCCATTTCTCATTATTGCATGTTGCGTTAATCGTTTTTAACAGGAATGAATTAAAATGCAACCATGAAAACAAAGACCTTCTTCGCGGAGGTGTTAAGGGGAGATTGGAAGATTTTCCCCTCCCATCTTGACATCAATCCTTCTTTTGTTCTTATTTCATTTCTTAATTTCACCTACACTTGCATCCTTGCACAATTGACAGCGACTACTAAATATTGTGTGCCATGTGTACTTGATTACAATCTGAGTCGCTTCATATTTTGATCAATACTGGAAAAATTTAATTTTGTTCAAAAAATTTCACATAGACTCAAATGTAGAATACTCAGAATAATCTCAGTATACAATGGATTAACTGTGTATGCGCATGTTTGTTGAATTACTCTTCCATGGCGACTCACATTTTAATTGAGTAAATCAGCAATAAATAAGCTTACCCATTGGTGAAAGTCACTAATCCATTGCACTTTGCTCCCTTTTTCTTTCTCTGAAAAGCTTTCACTGAAGTTGGAGGATATGAAAGTCTTAAGTACCAGTTCTTTAGGGCTGTCCCAAATGTCACCAAAGACAACACAACTTGTGGAATTCCATCAAAATATTCATACAATCTCTTCCGACCCATTGATGATGGCGATTTTCCATGGCTCGGCACAGTTTTCGGCATGTTTATCTCATCCGTATGGTACTGGTGTTCTGATCAGGTCTGTGCATGCAAAAATTACTACTAACACTAATTCAACTTCTCTCAGGAAACTCTTTAGTATATCAAAAAATTGGAAAGAATTAAATTTACTTGCCATTCATATTGCGGTTTGTTTGAATTCAATGATTTCAAAAGTTGTAGCAGTATTGGACAGCCATTAATAGCAGAGGAAGATAATATCAATGATGATGTCCGAGGCCTAGTAAACGACCAAGATGTTTGCCAGATGCAAAACTAATTGGTATTTGAAATTAGTGTGCTTTGTGAAATTGAATATGAATGTGTAAGTCATTGTTATTGCACTAACATTATCTTCACACATACTAAAGAGTGTCCTGTGAAAGGGAATTATTACCTAAGATTCCTCATTATCAATTATTACTAAACTTTACCATATATGCAATATAATATCATGCACCTGTTGCACTGCTTAGGAAATCAATATAATTATATTGATGGATATGTTGTTTATTTTAAATGGATAATGAATCAGAGTCTGCTTTTGCTGCTATCATTTAAATCATATTACATGTACATTTGATTAAAATATCTTGTTTCTGATTAAATTCTTTACCAAATTAGCATATTTAGCTATTTTGATTGAAACAGACATAAGGAATAAATAAACCAAGTAAAGATGTAAAGATTCTGAACATTGGGTATGTGCTCCATATAAAATGATATTGAAGCTCTGGTCCGTCAGCTTTCTGCTAAACCCCTAACAGATTGGCTGTTCTGCCTGACAGGTGATTGTGCAAAGAGCTCTTGCTGCAAAGAACCTGACTTACGCCAAGGCTGGAACCGTCATGGCTGGATACCTGAAGATTCTTCCCATGTGGCTCATGGTGTTCCCCGGAATGTGCGCCCGAGTCCTCTTCCCAGGTACGTCAACTGCTTGTCACTCATATTGCTTTTCTTTTATTTTATTACCACTCCGAAAAAAGGTTTGTAAACACACAGCAGAGCAAATGAATGTGTATTATGATCAAGAAAATGTCAATAATCAGTGCAACTTTTGTCTCCCTTAGCTTGCAGTAGTTTGTACAGACCTGGCAAATGTTTACTTTGCTAATATTATACATGCTTTTTCAAAATAGATTTGGTCCTCTTGGTTTAAAAAAAAATATCTTCTTGGCCCCCTCACCAGTGGTGAGAAATTTGTGGTTAGATTTGGGGCAATTCCGTAAAGACTGATTTACAGATTTGACAGTTTAGCAGCTTCTGTAGCCCTACCATTACACCTCATATATTTCATTGTTTAACAGGGATGAGGCCAGGTAATAGAAGTATCAGACAAGCCATCAAACAAAGCTCCAAGTGCAACAGGAGCTGAGCAACGTCAAAATGTCTTGGTGTCAGACATACACTGTGTGAGTACATCTGACATCATGACATTTTGACTTGTACCTCAGCTCCTATGGTACTTGGATCTTTGGTTGATGGCTTGTCTGTTACCCCTATTACCTGGCCTCATGCCTCGATAACAAAGAAATTGCTAAGGTATCCTGGCAGGGCTACACAAGCTACTAAAGTGTCAAATCTGTAAATGGGACTTTACGGAATTGCCCTTTCAACTGATTGCAGCTAAGGGCAGCCACAGAGCATGCTTGTGGGCAGATCGTCCGGGGACTTTAGCCAAGGCTCCAAAGTTGTAGTACCCTATGGTGTTGGTGACCATGTATTGACTGATTTCGAGTCATGTTAAAAGTCCCATTTCTGATGTCTATAGTTCCATCATGAGTAAAATAGTTATGTCACAGAGAGGTTAATCAGTAACTCACATTCAAATGCTTATTGATATTGTTGCATTAGGATTTTGAAATGCGGAAAATGGTTGTTGAAGTAAGATTACCTTTGCATGGAATATTTCCAAGAATATTTCTGTAGAATGTCAAAAGATGGGCTGGTTTGAACCCCAGAGATTATCAAGAAAATGTCATGTTTTACATAAATGTATGGGAATTATTAGATGAAAAGAAAAATAGGCAAGTGGTCTGACGGGGCAGCTTTGAGGCAGAGAAGGCTTAATATTTCCAAATCGCTTCTATCAAAGCTTACAATGGCTTTTAAATTGATGAGGAAATAACATCTTTCAAATCTGGATTCATCCGTCATTCCGGCTCCTTTGTCGCATCTAAACCGCGGGGACGAGGCAGGAGGAATCAGAGATTGATTCTGTTGCACATGATGTATGGAGCCTAACTGAAAACCAAGAATGTGAGATGCCTCTATCAACACTCTGCCTCTCAATTTAATACACAACAAATCCCTGTCTTACATAAGAGATTTTGCGATTAACCACTTTCCTCGTCCAAAATTATACTTGTTTGGATAATGATTAGTTGCTCAAATATAGGGACGGATAGTATGATGGATGGCTTCCCGGAGTAATTCCAGTCTGTGTGTAGGCTATTCTAGACTGTGTAGAGTTAATGTAGTGAGAAGGAGCACATGCTTATAGGGCTTTATGTTTAAAAACATCTCTGACATTATGCACTACAATCATTGCTCAAGATATTGAAAGTAACATAATCGTCAACATCATGAAAACTGAATATCGTATTATTTACAAGTCTTAAACTCTGCAAGTCCTTTGCGTCATCATTAATAGACCAGAAAGACCATACATTTCTGGGCAAGGAGAACGGTTAGATAAAATAGACTTAGCTTTTTACATAATTCAGATGCTACATCAGTGCTGTCATTTCTACTCATTTTGAACGGTGAAATTGATATATTTTGAGATGCATAATAAATAATTGTCTTTATTGAACTGTCATTGAGAGACAATCCCGTCATACGAAATTAATATTTAGAATTGGCTCTTATGGCTTTTCCAGTGCTCCTTGCAGATGCATTATTATTACTTGGTGTGACGATGGTGACATCACTGCATGACATATCATTATTACATGTTCGATGATACCTCCCTTAAACCTTGCAGACCGAGTTGGTTGCTCTGACCCTGATGTTTGCGAAAGAGAATGCGGAACTCGCAGCGGATGCACAAACGTCGCCTACCCTCTTCTTGTGATTGAGTTGATGCCTGACGGTATGCGAGGCCTCATGCTGGCTGTGATGATGGCTGCTCTCATGTCATCCCTCACTTCAATCTTCAATTCCTCTTCTACAATCTTCACCATGGATCTTTGGACACGAATCCGCAAAAATGCCTCTGACACTGAGTTGATGATCGTTGGCAGGTAGGGCCACACAATTCTTCTTTGATACTCATGATCATAATAGCCCCACAGTTCTTTGTCAGTTTCAATATTCACTCTATCATATCTTTGGGCAATATTGTTGTTGCAAAACAATTCTGTCACAGCATGTGGTTGGTCTGAGGACATTTGATAGAAATGGCAGCAGGTACATTTGAACATACATGTATTCTGTGATATTCCTCTCCTGTGGCTGTCAAACACTTGAGATGTGAATGCTGTGTGATTATATCTGTAGGTAATGAGTGAAAACTGCCTTCGGATTAAAAGTAGTTATTTTAACAGAAGCTGACATTTTAGTACAGCAGCGTATGCTCGGCAGTAATGGAACCTTTCTGATGCAGAGCAGGCTTGAATCTTGTTACAATGGAATACATTTCACATCTTCATTACTTAATTTTTATGCAGATAGCAAATAACAAAGTTTCATACAATAATTAGATTTAGACAAGAGCAAACGTAAATTTGGCAGATACATCTACAGAGGAAACTAATTCTATTTTGTATTTCAGAGTGTTCGTCTTGGGAATGGTGGCTGTCAGTATCGCATGGTTGCCTATAGTTCAAAACTTCTCAGAGCTGTTTGATTACATCCAGAGTGTCACATCCTATCTATCGCCTCCTATATGCTCCATTTATGTCCTTGCTGTTTTGTGGAAAAGAACCAATGAACAGGTATATTGCCCACCGGGATTTTCATTACAACTACAATTACAATTGATTTGTGAGCTCATTCGCTCTCGGGGACCTTTCCATAGGCATCCAGAGCAGCCCATTACTCCTGTCTGGCTGTGAGTATGAGGCTTGTTGCTATAAGCTAATATACATCCACAACATGTTTGGCATCATGCTGAGACTGCATTACCCACTGTAAGTGAGCGGTCGTATTCCAATACTTCAAAGTCGCATTGACGTTTTTCTTCCGCAGGGTGCGTTCTGGGGCCTGATGTCAGGGCTGCTTGTCGGCTGTATTCGCTTCATCTGGGAGTTTGCGTACTCGACTCCAGGCTGCGGAGAAGAGGACACTCGACCGTCCATCATCACAGATGTGCATTACCTACACTTCGGAATCATCCTCTTTGTCATCGTCACCATAGTAACGGTTTCCGTGAGCCTCATGACCAAGCCAATAGATGATGTTCATGTGAGTGATACAACGCTTAAGCTCCCCTAATGAGAGTAATGAGGAGGCCATTGTGAGTGCACGATCGCCTTTTCAGGGTGACTTGCCCCAGGCCTATAAATAGTATGATCAACAAGGTCAACTGTTTACCAGCTTAGCATGTCCTTTTGTATTAGCAGGCCATTGTGGATAAGGCAAATAACTGAATTCTGAAGCAAGGTATTATGAGGCCCTCTCTCCACAATATAAACACACATCCATAGTAGGGCTACAAATTCCCAAACTTGTTTCGTATAGCAAAATCAAATTCTTAGCAATCTGGCCACATGTGTGGCTACATAAATATCAACCTTTTGCTCAACCCTGCCTCCCACCATTTCTTTCCACTCTTTATCTGACAGTGGAAGAGAAATCAGAATACCTACAATGAGCACAGATAATAATTATTATTAGTTATGAGTTCCGCTCTTGCATTTATAGTTGCTATCGGGAGAAATTATAGCCGTTCAATTATTTTCCATTGAATTTGATGTTAAAAATGTACCACAGTGATGGCTATAACATCACTTTCAAGTGCAACTGTGCAATTCACTACCAGTAATTTAGTGCTGGTTCTTATGAATCGTATAGCTGTCTAATTAAAAAAGGAACAGAGAAGAATAGAACCACATACAAATTAGAGTGTAGTAGAAAACAAGCAACATAGTGACAAGCCATTTCCTTTTTGTTCTCGGAGGCTAAATCTTAAGATGTTTATCACCCCACAGGAGTCTTGTAAGGCTTTCTTAAAAAGATACCAAGGCTTCGTAAAGGCTTCAGCTAGCGCCAATTGCTTTGATATTTTGTAGTGAGGGCTCAAATGGGCTTAGGCTCTGGGATAAAAGAAGACAGGAGCCATGCTAGAACCGCCCAGCCCATTGGGAATTGAACAACAGAAACAGACACTTTACAGAACTGATTTTTGTACCTGTATGACTTCAAAATTGAAATAGTCCATGAAAATGGCAGTAGAGTTTGTCCTTCTATCTTTGACAATTGAACATTTTGGAATGAAATAGCTGGTTCATTTTATGAAAAAGCTTATTTTCTTCAGTTTTTAAAAGATTCTTCACACATGCTTAATTTCCAACTAAAATCAATGGCCATTGACAACAACTTCTTTAAAATGAATGGAATAGAAATGTTGAGAAGCTGTATTTATCGACGTGTTCATATCATTGAAGGTCATCTGGAGCTCATTAATTTCATGCCACAAAAGGAGGCAAATAAAATCACTTTTGACACACCAATCTTTAAACAAATTTCCATGAAAGTTCCAAATTATGTTAATTTTTTCGTAGTTCTTTCATTATATATCTGAATAAGTACTGTGTGTTTGCTGTAATTCTTAACGGTATCAAGTGCTATAAATATAGAATCTGTGCTCGAAGTTTCTGTTGTTATGAAACTTAACCCCAAATTTAATATAGAACAATTTTCTATAGGGGGAACCTGGGCACATTGAGACACTGTGCATGTCTACTGATTTTACTCAATGCTGAAAGCACTGAGCAACTCAGAAGTTTCCATGTTTATCCGTAATACCATGTCCTGAGCTTAAATCCAAGGCATAAGAGATTAGGCTGCACCTACTCTTTTGCAGCCAGACAACCAAATGTGACATGATAATAACTGTCCCAATGTGTCTCGATCCCGGGGCACCTTGGAACATCAATGAACAACTTATAATTTTCTATGTGCACTTGATCTGAAATAGAAGAATTGTGTAGGGCTATATAAAACAATATATATAACTAAATTTTTCAACTGATATCTGCAACTGTTTTAATGCATGATAGTTAAACCCTTCAGTAGTATTTCTGAGATTGTGACACAAGTATATTAAATTCTCAACTTGGCTACTGTTAAATCATCCTTTATCACATGGAACTTTCAATATTTGACAATCATTGGCACAGTATTGCAAATGCATGATACAGGACATGGTTATCACATTTGTCGCATAAACCATAATTCATTTTCAAGAATGATTTGCATCCAAAGAAATAAACTCTGATTCACTCAAATGATTTTAATGGTTCACCTTGAATGCATTTAATTGTGCTTACTGATTCTGAGCCTTTCATTTGTCTTCGCAGTTGCCAAGGCTAACCTTCTGGTCCAGACACAGCAAGGCAGAGAGGATTGACCTTTCCGAAGATGGAACCGAAGAAAAACAAGATGGTGGTTATGACATCACTGCTTCTCCGACAGGAAAGGAGAACGAAGTATATGCTAACGACGCTTATGACATGTCAGGTGATCCTACAGATACCACAAGAAGTAAGTTATTTATCAAGTTATCTTTTAAGCTGCTTTATTAATTAGGGGGCTTCCAATAACAGCGTCCCGGGTTCGATCAATTGCATTATCGCAACTCTGGCTGGGTCTTATGTATTTGTTCTGGAAGTTGTACTGAAACTTTGGATGTTATAGGGACCAATCAAGACATTTTTAGCAGAATTTAGAAGCATGCACTCGAAAATAGCTGATTAGTAATTATCCATATTTTCATATAAGTGGCCTATGGCATGTTGTATTCAACCAATTATAACATTAGCCTGCATAAAACCTTCAATTAGAGAAAATCCATTTTATACCAAAAACTAATTTCAGTTTTACTTACTTTCTTCCAGAGGGCACAGTAACCACAGATGACGAAGAAAAGACGCCTTGTTGGAAGACGGCTGGTATGTGGATCTGTGGTGTTGAGAAGAGTGAAGAGCTGGAGTTAACGGAAGAACAGAAGAAGGCCATCGAAGAAAAACAAACATCACTGGAAGAAGACCCGTTCTGGAAGAAATTTGTCAATGCGAACGCTCTTGTCCTCGCTGTGGTCGGCGTCTTCTTTTGGGGATTTTTCTATTAAGCGGTCACTTTGGCCTGCACCAAAGTTTTGTAAAAACATAGCATTTTGTTTGTCACATTTTGTCGCAAAATTATCTTAATTCCTGCCAACATGATTGTCGAAATAGCCCTGTGAGGAAATCGAATGCTTATCTTTTCACAAAACTGTACAATATTCATCTATGTACATTCATGGAACTTCTCAAAAATGAATGCTGGTTCTTTATCTTCCAGAACAATGTTAAGTATAGAAATGTATTTATTGCTCATTAGACATTCTGTACACTGTAAAATTTGAAATTTTGAGTCAGCTTAAATTATTCAGTGAGATGGTTGCACAATTCCTTTGAGCTAACATAGCTTGTTGTTTTACGTTATGATAATCTGTCTGTTGTCATAACTTAAAACAATCTATATTAGCAACCATCTCACTCATTCATTTAAGCTGACTCAAAATTCGAATTTTATGATGTAGTGATCCAGATCCATGCATTGTATCCCTATATCCTCAACATGAATCACTGTAGCAAGCATGTCCTGAACAAAATGCTTTGTTCTTACACTGAGAGTGTAAATTGTGGCATAGGCATGTGGTTGCAAGCATTTCTATGAACAATTTATCCAAATGCATCATTTATGTTTGTTAAAACATATCAAAAATCTGTACATATATATATTTACTGATGTGGTTGCTGTCAAAGCCTGTTTTTCTTGGTGAATTGGAATAAATTCTTATAAATTGAAATATTTGTAAATGTTTTCATTATTATATTATTCAGCAAGAACTTCGCTTTCACATAACAGATGAGATTGTATAAAAAGAAGACACTTTAAAATATAGTTCCATATAATAAATGGCACAAGGTAATGCAATTGTGTCTCTTCCGGTGCCAGCTTGATAAACAGATCTGTTTTTCTGGTTTCTGAAACTTTAGTTGGAATATTTATATCAATCAATCAATCTCAGAGATTTGACATTGACTTCTATTTTAAATATGTTTCAAACTATATTGCTTGCATCATTGATACAAAGCTTGCAGCACACCATTGAAGTTATTACGTTCCAATAGCATAGACACACAATTTGTCTCAGGTGTCTTCAGGCTAGATATTTGTCCTATTCTTGCAAAAGCAAGCACACCACCTGCTGCATGATGATAGCATTTGGTTGTTTTCAAAACAAACACACTTAAGACACGATAAGATCTGCCATAGATGAAACAAATAAATAGATAAAGGTTTCAAAAATCAATCTCTTTCAAGTTAAATCCATTCCAGCATATCACAATGATCCTACCTATATATGTGCTGCAATATCAGCATCATGAACAAGAAATTCCAAAGGCAAAACTCAATCACAGACAGTGTAGTTAAAGACGCTATGAAGTTATTAACCTCACGAGTGTCCAGTCCACTGACCCTGAATCAACATGAGTCAATCAAAAGGACTAGAACAAGTATTAATTCAGACCTGATTCAAGTGAGGTTCATAGCTGTGAACAGCACTTTCAATGAATTAGCACCTTCAATGAATTTATTTATACCCCGACATTACGCGCATTTTTTTTTTTTTTTTAAATGTTTGTTTTCCTCTATTTTTGTATATCTCAAAACAAGAATCAAAGCTTCTGACTTTTTCTGTAATGATATCAACTTGATGACCTGCCTTACAGCTGTCAGCAAAGTGGGAGGCTTTGACTCGATATCCCCAATCCATGCCCTCCTTATCTTACCTCGCCAACGGCACTTGCGGCCTTCCTCCTCCCAATAGTCTTCATCTTGTGAGGTCTATGGACGACCCTAGCTTTCCCAGGACAGGAGTAGTATTTGGGCTAGGCAACTCAGCAGTCTGGTATTGGTGCTCTGACTGGGTAGGAATACCATAGGATGCATGCCAAAAACCCACCGTACAACCCCAAACGTTTTCAAGAATGTTTCCATTCCTGTATGCAGACATCGATTTCATTCCTGATACCCAGGGGTGCCGGGGGCGCAAGGATGCCCTTTGGATCTTAAAGAAAAAAATATTATTAGGCCTTATTTTATCAATTTTAGGCACAAATTAGTAAGTCTATATTAAAATTATTATTGACTCTCTATTTGAATTTTGTCCCGTGAAATTGGCACGAATATGATATGCCCTTTTTCATCTGACCGCCCCTGCCGCCCGCGATTCCTTCCTGCACCCCTGCTGATACCCAAATACTAAGCTGCAACTCAGCAAATACGTTTTGCATATATATGCATTATATGTCATCATAAATTGAGTCATTCAGAAATTTTGATTTCATAGATTAGCTACAAATAATATTATATACGTATATGTTATCTACCGAGGGCTTTAGGTAAATAACCCCTGAAATGTTAGTTATACACCGAAAATGAGTTGTATAAGCGACTTATACTCCATATATGACTCCTGAAAGATTTTAAACTGAATTTTGTGGCTTTGTTGTCATTTTTAGGTGCGTTGTTTGCAGCAAAAGCAGTACAACAGGCTAACCTAATCCCCAACAGTGGTATAACTAACAAATCTGTTGGTTATACCACGGCAGAAGACAATAGAAAACTGGCTTGGTGGAGTATTATCTTCAATTACATCACTCATAATACTTAAATTTTACTTCACCAAATAAAACACCTGCACTTTATCAGTTCTAAATGTAGAAATTAGTTGATGTAAAAATGAAAAAACAAGAAATTTCATGGCTTCTACTACAGAGAGACCAAGGGGCACAAATGTCATAACACACAGCATGTTGCATGAAGTAATACCAGAAAGCATGACAAAAAGCTTTTAGTGTCAGAATGCATGGCCTAAGAACACAGCATGTGGCACTTTGTGACATATAATGTAAATACCTGAGGCCATTTTCTTCCAAGAGAAAATGTGGGTTGCTCTCAGGACTCGGACACATGGAAATGCATGTACAAGTATATTTTTTTAAGCTCTGTCTGTTTTGGCCTTAGTTCTGAATAAAGTGATCAATATAAACTGTTGATTAAAGGTAAACCAAGTGACATTTTAAGTCTTGTAATTTCAGTGTTAGTCTTTTCTTCCTTCAAAGAATACTCAATAAAGGGTGCAAGATTAGGAAATCCAAATATCGGAGTCACGTTAATCACCAGTTGCACCACACATCAACCCTCTGTATTTTTATACTGTGTCTTGCATACTATCGTGTTCAAATCATAGGGGTGTCACTGTTTTTGTACCTTATAGTTTTTGTAAGATATAATTAAATAAATTGCGTAGCTATCTTAACAACAACTAAAAGATTTGGTGCAAAAACCCCAGTGATTCGAATTGGTAGAGAGTAACAAACCACTTGCACGTTCTTGCATATTTGTCACTTACTCCTAAAACTAAACATATCTTCTGTTTCTGCTTTGATTTTGATTGAATACCTGTACTTTTAATGATCACTTTTCTTACATTTGCAATCAACACTTTTGACAACTTTCTCAGGCAGACTTTAGAGATTTTTATCCCATATCCTTCTCAGCCATTGTCCAAACTTAGAGCTCTTTGCAGATTGGGGGTTCACTGGAAAATTAATTTTCTTATTTTCAATTTGCAAACTGGCTTATCCGCGTCACTGATAGTTTTATGTTGGTCTCCTAATCTTCTTATTTGATAAAGTTCCTGAAGTCACTTAATTAGTTTGTCTATCGCCACCTATTCTACTAGATATGAAGCACTAAATCAACTGATTATCTGCAAACAGCTATAACATTAATCACTGCATGTTCAACTTCCATGTTTAATTATTGTGTTAAGCAGTTTTAAGAGGAATGAATTAAAGCGCAACCACATAAGCAGAGACCTTCTCCATGGAGAACCGGAGGTGTTAAGATGAACTTGGAAGATCTTCCCGTCATCTCTTGACATTTATCCTCACAGAGATCTCTGTGTTTATCCTTCTTTTGTTCTTATTTGATTTCTTTATTTCACCTACACTTGAATGCTTGCACCTTTGGTAGCAACTACTCACATATTATGTACGGTTTTGGTCGATACTGGAAGACCACAATTTTGTTTTAAAGAATCCTCGTAGATGGCAAAGTAGAATAACTGCTCAAGAATAAGTGAAGTATACAACGAATGGAATTTCTTCATGCTGTTAGCTGTGCATGTGTATGTTTATTGAATTACTCTTCCATTATGACTAGCATTTTAATTATATAAATACAGTGATACATTAGCTTATACCCTTTGGTGAGAGTCACTAATCCATGGATTGCACTTTGCTCCCTTTTTCTTTCTCTGAAAAGCTTTCACTGAAGTTGGAGGATATGAAAGTCTTAAGTACCAATTCATGAGGGCTGTCCCAAATGTCACTAAAAAACGACCAAGATGTTTGCCCAATGCAAAACTACTTGGTATTTGAAATAATGTGCCTTATGAAATCGAATATGAATGTGCAAGTCAATGTTATTGCACTAACGATTTTATCACACATCCTAAAGAGTGTCCTGTGAAAGGGAATTATTGCCAAAGATTCCTAATTATCAATTAATACTAAACTTCTCCATATATATCCAATGCAATATAATATCATGAACCTATTGCACTGCTTAGGAAATTAATATAATTATATTTATGGATACGTTGTTTATTTTAAATGAATAATCAATCAGAGTCGGCTTTTGCTGCAATCATTTAAATCATATTACATTTGATTAAAATATCTTGTTTCTGATTAAATTCTTTACCAATTTAGCATATTTAGTTATTTTGAAATAAACAGACATTATGAATAAATAAACCAAGTAAAGATGTACAGCATAACTACACTACAATATCCTAACTCTCTGTTATATTGCAATATTACTAAGATATCTCGAATATTGGATATGTGCGCCATATAGAATGATATTGAAGCGGAAAAAATCATAGGTCTAGGCTGTCAGCTCTAGTCCGTCAGCTTTCTACTAAACCCCTAACAGATTGGCTGTTCTGCCTGACAGGTGATTGTGCAAAGAGCTCTTGCTGCAAAGAACCTGACTTACGCCAAAGCTGGAACCGTCATGGCTGGATACCTCAAGATTCTTCCAATGTGGCTCATGGTGTTCCCCGGAATGTGCGCCCGAGTTCTCTTCCCAGGTATGTCAACTGCTTGTCACTTATAATGGATTTCTTTTATTTTATTACCACTCTGAAAAAGGTTTTGTAAACACACAGCAGAGTAAATAAATTTGTATTATGATCAAGAAAATGTCAATAATAAGTGTAACTGTTATCTCACTTAGCCCTGTAGTTTGTACAGACCTGGCAAATGTTGGTATAGAACATATTATTTTTTTAAATAGATTCGGTTTCTTGGTTTTTTTAATATCTTCTTGGCCCCCTCACCAATGTGGAAAAATTTGTGGTTAGCTTTCGGGCTATTCTGTAAAGTCTGATTTACAGATTTGACACTTTAGCAGCTTCGCCCTACCATCACACCTCATATATTTCTTTGTTATACAGGGATGAGCAACGTCAAGACGTCATGGTGTCAGATGTACACAGTGTGAGTAAGTCCGATACCATGACATTTTGCCTTGTAGCCAAGTTATGTCACAGAGAGGTTATTCAGTAACTCACATTCAAATGCTTATTAATGTTGTTGTATTAGGATTTTGAAAAATAGAAAATGGTTGTTGAAGTAAGATTACCTTTGCATAGAATATTTCTAAGAATAGACTCTATTTCTGTAGAATTTTGTGAAAAATTTCTGAAGAATAAGTTAAAAGATGTGCTGGTTTGAACCCCAGAGATTATCAAGAAAATGTCATGTTTCACATAAATTTATGGGAATTATTAGATGAAAGAAAAATAGGCAAGCGGTCTGACAGTGCAGCTTTGAGGCAGAGAAGGCTTAATATTTCCAAATCGCTTCTATCAAAGCTCACAATGGCTTTTATATTGATGAGGAAATAACGTCTTTCAAATCTGGATTCATCCGTCATTCTGGCTCCTTTGTCGCATCTAAACCACGGGGACGAGGCAGGAGGAATCAGAGATTGATTCTGTTGCACATGATGTATGGAGCCTAACTGAAAACCAAGAATGTGAGACGCCTCTATCAACACTCTGCCTCTCAATTTAATACGCCACAAATCCTTGTCTTACATAAGAGATTTTGCGATTAACCTCTTCCCTCGTCTAAAATTATACTTGTTTGGATAATGATTAGTTGCTGAAATATAGGGACGGATAGTATGATGGATGGCTTCTCGGAGAAATTCCAATCTGTGTGGAGGCTCTTCTAGACTGTGTAGAGTTAATGTAGTGAGATGTAGCACGTGTTTATAGGGCTTTATGTTTAAACATCTCTGACATTATGTACTGCCATCATTTCACAAGATATTGAAAGTAACTAAATCGTTAACATCATGAAAACTAAATATCATATTATTTACAAATCTCAAACTCTGCAAGACCTTTGTTTTATCATTGATGGGCTCAATGTACCAGAAAGACCGTACATTTCTGCGCGAGGAGAACGGTTAGCTAAAACAGACTTAGCATTTTACATAATTCAGATGCAACATCGATGCTATCATTTCTATTCATTTTAAAGTGTGAACTTAAGAAAGGCAATTGATATACTTTGCGATGCATAATAAATAATTGTCTTTATTGAACTCTCATTGAGAGACAATCCCGTCATACAAGATCGATATTCAGAAATGGCTCTAATGGCTGCTCCAGTGCTCCTTGCAGATGCATGATTATATTATTACTTAATGTCATGATGGTGACACCACTGCACAACATATTATTATTTCATGTTTGATGATAATAGAATTGACAATTGAATTGTATTACTTAAAACTTTCAGACCGAGTTGGTTGCTCTGACCCTGATGTTTGCGAAAGAGAATGCGGAACTCGTAGCGGATGCACAAACGTCGCCTACCCTCTTCTTGTGATTGAGTTGATGCCTGATGGTATGCGAGGCTTGATGTTGGCTGTGATGATGGCTGCTCTCATGTCATCCCTCACTTCAATCTTCAATTCCTCTTCAACAATCTTCACCACGGATCTCTGGACACGAATCCGCAAAAATGCCTCTGACACTGAGTTGATGATCGTTGGCAGGTAGGGCCACACAATTCTTCTTTGATAAACATGATCATAATAGCCCCACAGTTCTTGGTCAGTTTCAATATTCACTTTGTCTATCATGTCATTGGGCAATATTGCTGTTGCAAAAAAATTCTGTCACATTTGCAAACAAGTTGCTTGACAACCAAAATCTATGAAATTAAGCATCTAAAGTATGTGGTTGGACAGAGGACATTTTATAGATTCAGTTATGTCATACAAGTTTAAAACCAAATAGAAGCATTCTTTTGTGATAAAATTGCAGCAGCTACATTTGAACATACATGTATTCTCTGATATTCCTCTCCTCTGGTTGTTGCACATTTGAAATGTGAATGCTGTGTGATTATATTTATAGGTTATGAGTGACAACAGCCTTTGGTTTTAAAATAGTCATTTTATGAGCAGCAGTCATTTTTACTAAAGTACAGTGTATGCTCGGCCGTAATGGAATGTTTCTGGTGCAGAACAGGCTTGAATCTTGTTACAATGGACTACATTTCACATCTTCATTAATTAATTTTTATGCAAATACCATATAACAAAGTTTTGTACAATTATTAGATTTAGCCAAGAGCAAACTTAAATTTGGCAGACACATCTACAGACGAAATTAATTCTATCCTGTATTTCAGTGTGCTCGTCTTGGGAATGATGGCTGTCAGTATCGCGTGGTTGCCTATAGTTCAAAACTCCTCAGAGCTGTTTGATTACATCCAGAGTGCCACATCCTATCTATCGCCTCCTATATGCGCCATTTATGTCCTTGCAGTTTTGTGGAAAAGAACCAATGAACAGGTATATTGCCCACCGGGATTTTCATTACAACTACAATTACAATTGATTTGTGAGCTCATTCGCTCTCGGGCGCCTTTCTATAGGCATCCAGAGCAGCCCATTACTCTTGTCAGGCTGTGAGTATGAGGCTTGTTGCTATAAGCTAATATACATCCACAACATGTTTGGCATCATGATGAGACTGCATTACCCACTGTAAGTGAGCGGTGGTATTCCAATATTTCAAGGTCGCATTGACGTTTTTCTTCCACAGTGGGTGCTCTGGGGCCTGTTGTCAGGGTTGCTGGTCGGCTGTATTCGCTTCATCTGGGAGTTTGCGTACTCCACTCCAGGCTGCGGAGAGGAGGACACTCGACCGGCCATCATCACAGATGTGCATTACCTACACTTCAGAATCATCCTCTTTGTCATCGTTGCCATAGCAATGATTGACGTGAGCCTCATGACCAAGCCAATAGATGATGTCCATGTGAGTGATAAAATGCTTAAGCTCCCCTAATGAGAGTAATGAGGAGGCCATTGTAAGCACACGATCGCCTTTTCAGGGTGACTTGCCCCAGGCCTATAAATAGTATGATAACCAAGGTCAACTGTTTACCAGCTTAGCATGTCCTTTTGTATTAGCAGGCCATTGTGGATAAGGCAAATAACTGAATTCCAAAGCACAGTATTACGAGGCCCTCTCTCCTCCGTATAAACACACATCCACAGTGACAGTAGGCTTACAAATATCCAAATTTGCTTCATATAGCAAATCAAGTTCTTAGCAATCTGGCCACATGATTGTGTGGCTACATAAATATCAACCTTTTGCTCAACCCTGCCTACCGCCATTTCGTTCCACTCTTTATCTGATAGTGGAAGAGAAATCAGAGTACCTATAGTGAGCACAGATGATAATTATTATTAGTTATGAGTAAGCTGTTCTGCTCTTGCATTTACAGTTGCTCTCAAAAGTAAGTAGCCCTTCAATGATTTTCCATTGAATTTGATGTTAAACAAGTCCCACAGTAATGGCTATAACATCACTGATATTGCCTGCATCATTTTTAAAATGCTTGTATCATACTATTGATGGGGGAAGGTTGGTCTAGCGGTAGCGTTCAGAGCTGCCAATTGCTGAATCCAGGGTTTGAATCCAGCTGTTGTCAAGTCATCTGGGCCTATGTTGGACTGCTGTTTAATCATCCTTCGTTTCATTGCCGTGTCCTGACCTCCTGCCAAGTGCATAAATACAGGACATTATGCCCGAATCATCAAGCGATGATACTATTGAGGTTCCCTATTACACTAGCATAGTGATTTAATTTGTGTCCGGGGTCTTTATGCAAGATTGGGGTCATAATCTTGTAAAATGAAGTTCACCTCGAGCCCATGCTATTCCAATGACAATCATTGAGGTGTGTACTTACAAGAGCAACTGTGCAATTCACAACGAGTAAGTTAGTGCAACTATGCAATTCACCTAGAGTAATTTATTGCATGTTCTTATGAATCGTATAGCTGTCTGATTAAAAAAGGAACAGAGAAGAATAGAACCACATACAAATTAAAGTGTAGTAGTAAACAAGCAACATAGTGACAAGCCGTTTCCTTTTTGTTCTCAGAGGTTAAATCTTAAGATGTTTATCACCAGAAGGAGTCTTGTAAGGCTTTCTTAAAAGATACCAAGGCTTTGTAAAGGCATCAGCTAGCACCAATTGCTTTGATATTTTGTAGTGAGGGCTCAAATGGGCTTAAGCTCTGGGATAAAAGAAGATGGGAGCCGTGCTAGGACCGCCCAGCCCAATGGGAATTGCAAAACAGAAACTGACACTTTAAAGAACTGATTTTTGTACCCGCGTGACTTCAAAATTTAAAAAGTCTGTGAAGTGACATTAGAGTTAGTCCTTTACCTTTGACATTTCACAATTTCTAAAAGATTCTTCACACATGCCTAATTTCTGACTAATAACCATGACCATTGACAACAACTTCTTTAAATGAATTGGACAGGGATGTTGAGAAGTTATATCTATCAACGTGTGCATATCCTGGAAGGTCATCTGGAGCTCATTAATTTCATGCCACAAAAGGAGGCACGAAAAATCACTTTCGACACACCAATCTTTAATGGTGCCAAATGTCATTGTTGAGTAGCATTTTGAAATTTCCATGAAAGTTCCAAATCATGTTCATTTTTTCCTAGATCTTTCATAATATATCTGAATACTCTGGATTGCTGTAATTCTTAGAGGTATCAAGTGCTATAAATATAGAATCTGTGCTCGAAGTTTCTGTTGTTATGAAACTTAACCCCAAATGTAGATCAATTTTCTATAGGGGGAACCTGGGCACATTGAGACACTGTGCATGTCTACTGATTTTACTCAATGTGAAAGCACCGAGCAACTCAGAAGTTTGCATGTATATCACTAATACCATGTCCTGAGCTTAAATCCATGGCATAAGAAATTAGGCTGCACCTACTCTTTTGCAGACAGACAGCCTAATGTGACATGATAATAACAGTCCCAATGTGTCTAGATCCCGGGGCACCTTGGAACATCAATGAAAAACCTTTTAATTTTCTATGTGCACTTGGTCTCATATAGAAGAATTGCATAGGACTATATAAAACAATATTCATAACTAAATTTTTCAACTGATATCTGCAACTGTTTTAGTGCATGATAGTTAAACCCTTCAGTAGTATTTCTAAGATTGTGACATAAGTGTATTAAATTACGCCTACGATTTTTCACATCCCGCCGACATATTTTTTGCATCTCGGCGGGTTCCTAGAAATGGGGAGAACTCCACTGTGGAAATCAAAAAAGATTCAACAGGCTGAAACTTTTTTTTCCAAGTCGCTGAGAAAGAGCCAACGATTTTCTAAATTTTTGATTGTCCAGTGGGTATTTTTTGAGTGAGAATGAGTGAAAAACAAGGATGCATACCAAGAACCTACAGTACAACCCCAAGCCTTTTCAAAGAATATTTTCATTCTTGCATGCCAGACATCAACTTTACTCCTGACACCCAAATACTAAGCTCCAACCATCAAATATATTTTGCATAATATACATTATATAATATCTTGAATTGAGGCATTCATGAGTTTTAATTACACAGATCAATAACACAGTCACTGTATAAGCTCTAAATGAAAGAATGAGTTGAAGTGAAAGTGAGAAACAAAATATTCCTTGGCTTCTACTACAGAGAGACCAAGGGGCACACATGTCATAACACACAGCATGTTGCATGAAGTAATGCCAGAAAGCATGACAAAAAGCTTTTAGTGTCAAAATGCATGACTTAAGAACACAGCGTGTGGCAATTTGAGGCATATAATGATAATACCTGGGGCCATTTGTCCATCATTAGAAAATATGGGTTGTTCTGAGACTTAGAAACATGGAAATATATCTTATTTTTGAAGTTATGTGTGTTTTGGCTTGAATTCAGCATAAGGTGAACCCTATAAACTCTTTATTAAAGGTAAAAAATAATTTGAGTAATTTTCAGTACAAGTCTTTCACTTCCTCCAAAGACTACTGAATATGGGGAGCACGAGATGTCTCCATAATTGGGAAATCCATTTATGGGAGTCACTTTAATCACCAGTTGAGTCATTCTGAAATTTTTGACAATTTACATCACTCAATTTCCCTGACATAAATCTGAATGCAATTGATATCTAAAGCGTCACTCAAATTCTATTACTCATATTTCTGTTTAGAACCATCGTTTTTGGAACAAAAAGTAATTTATAAGACTTTTTTTGGGTCATTATGTCCATTAACCCATGCCAAATCAATGGTTTTTCCCTGATACTATTTCAAAGAAATTTAATGTATATATTACTGAGGGTGACAGGTTTTGACACCTAGAGTTAGGGTATGTCAATTTAAAATTTTTATGCAAATTCAAAAGGCACTAGTGTTTAATATGTGCGTTTTGACCTGGGATATCCAAATCTGTTCACGAAATGGCGATTCGACAATTCTTACCTACTTCAATTTTGGTTCAAAGTTTCAATGTTTTTTTCGTTTTCGACCATTTTCGCAAATCCGCGGTTCTCTATAACTTGATCAGTATTTGTCATACTGCATTATAATTGCTATGGTTGGAAAGCTCTCAAAAAGACCTACATTTTGCATACCAACATTAATGGTCTAGGACAATTTCTTGACTCCAATTGGCTCTTCGACCTGCACTTTTTAGAAACGAAAATGTTTCTGACAGTCTAATTCTGTTAAAAAAAGGTTTTTGAATTTTTTTCACTGATAATCACAGTGATTCACATTCTCCAAGTTCCAGAAAGAGCAAATAAAATATTTTTTAAATTTTGGGCTATGGAAAATCCTGCTTTATGAGCATGGAAGTTGAAATGCTAAATTTTTTCTGAAGTATTGCAACAAATCAGGGAGGGGCTGTTATATTTCGTATTTTAACTTCATAAGAATTAAATATAGGACAACATCACTGGTACCATGAGAATGCTAATAGTATTTTCTATCATGTGGTACCACTCATGTTGTCCCACAATAAATTCTGATGAAGATATAATATGAAATTCAACAGGCCCCATCTTGCATTTTACGAGTTTTCAACTAGCATTAACATTAAAACTTCATCACTCACAAGCCAGGCACTCCCACAGTAAAAATCAAAAAGATTTTTATAGTTTGTCATTCTAGGACTTACAGAATGCAAATCACTGCAACTAATCGGTGAAAAAAATTCAAAAGCCTTTTTTTAACAGGATTAGACAATCTGCAACATTTTCATTCTAAAAAGTGCAGACTGAAGAGCCAAAGGGAATCAAGATATCGTCCTAGACCATTGAAGTTGGTATGCAAAATAAAGGTCTTTTTGAGAGCTTTCCAACTATGTCAATTAGAACGCTGTAGGACACATACTGACAAAGTTAGAGAGAACCGCGGATTGGCAAAAATGGTCAAAAACGAAAAAAAACATTGAAACTTTGGACCAAAATTGAAGCAGGTAAGAATTGTCGTATCACCATTTCGAGAACCGATTTGGATTCTCCGGGTCAAAACGCACCTTTTAGGCACTAGTGCCTTTTGAATTTGCATAAAAATTTGAAATTGACACACCCTTATCTAGAGTGCAATCATAACATCATATCTCTCGAATAGAATGCAGTATCAAGAGAAAACCAAACCATTCCTATCCACTCAATTACCACAAAATTAGCACAAAATTCATATCTTATTTTAAAAATCTTATGATCTGAGATTAAGCATTTCTGAAAGTACAACTCCATCAAAATTCCCTTCCGTTACTACATTTTCCAGGGCACTTTGTTCCAAAATTTAAAGTATGGCCCAGTTGCACTTTACATCATCCCTCTGTATTTTTACACTGTATCTTACATACTCCCCTGTTCGAATCATAGGGGTTTTTGCACCTATACAAGGCCGATTTTTTGTAACAAAAATGATTACATAAATCACAAAGTTATATTAACAACAACGATATCACCTTGATGCAAGAACCCCTGTGGTTTGAATCTGTAGAAAGCATCAAAACACTTGTTCATTCGTTTTGGTTTATTTGTCACTCACTACTCAAAAATAAATATGTCTTCTGTTTCGATTTTGATTGAATACCTTTATTTTTTAATGGTCTCCTTCTAACTTTTACAATCAACACGTTTGGCAACTTTCTCAAGCAGGCTCGGGTGATTTTTGTCCGTGATCTTTGTCAGACATCGTCCAATCACTGTGTGTTCAACTTCCAAGTTTGATTAGGTAGTGCATGTTGCGTAAAAGCTGTTTTCACAGGAATGAATCAACAACGCATGCAGAGACCTCCTCCAAGGAGGTGTTAAGATGAACTCCTCTCTTGACATTTATCCTCACAGAGATTTCTGTGCTTATCCTTCTTTTGTTCTCATTTCATTTCTTGATTTCACCTACACCTGCATCCTTGCACCATTAGCAGCAACTACAAAATATTATGTGCCATGTGTACTCAGTTACAATCTGAGTTGCTGCATATTTTGGTCGATAATTGAAGATCTCAATTCTGTTTACATAGATGGAGAAGTAAAATACTATGAATAACTACTTTACACAATGAATTTTGATTTCTTCCTCCTATTGATTGTGCATGTATTTTCAATCACTCCTTCATTATGACTAGCATTTTAATTGTGTGAATATGGTAATTTTCATTAATATATCAGCTTTTATCCTTTGGTGAGAGTCACTAATCCATTGCACCTTGCTCCTTATATTTCTGAAAACGTTCACTGAAGTTGGAGGATATGAAAGTCTTAAATACCAGTTCTTTAGGACTGTCCCAAATGTCATCAAAGACAACACAGCTAGCAGAATTTCATTAAAATATTCATACAATCTCTTCCGGCCCATTGATGATGGCGATTTTCCGGGGCTCGGCACAGTTAATAATAACTAATTTGGAATTTGAAGACAAAGTGCATTATGAAATCAACATTCATTCTAACTTGAATGTGCAAGTCAATCATACTGGACTAATATGATTTTCACACATACTAAAGAGTGCCCAGTGCATGTGAATTATTATTAAATGTTATTCTTACCAATGATTCATTATCAATTAATACTGTTATGACCAAACCAAATATCTACAATGCCATATAATATCATGCACTGATTGTACTGCTAAGAAAATCAAAGTAATCATATTGATGAATATGTTGTTTATTTCAAATGGATAATGAATCAGAATCTGCCTTTGCTTCTCTCACTTAAATCAAATTTCATTTGATTAGAATATCTCATTTCTGATTAAATTCTTCACCAATTTAGCATATTTAACTAATTGATTTTAATGGATATTATGAGTAAGTAAGCCAGGTAAAGATACAACAAAGTGTTAATGTGCCAGTGCACCACAATATTCTCACTCTGTTATATTGTTATATTACTAAGATATTCTGAATATTGGGTATGTGCTCCATATAAAATGATATTGAAGCAGAAAAAATCATAGGTCTAGGCTGTCAGCTCTAGTCCGTCAGCTTTCTACTAAACCCCTAACAGATTGGCTGTTCTGCCTGACAGGTGATTGTGCAAAGAGCTCTTGCAGCAAAGAACCTGACTTACGCCAAGGCTGGGACCGTCTTGGCCGGATACCTCAAGATTCTTCTCATGTGGCTCATGGTGTTCCCAGGAATGTGTGCCCGAGTCCTCTTCCCAGGTACATCAACTGCTGGTCACTAATATTGCTTTTCTTTTATTTTTTTATCACTCTGAAAACAGGTTTGTGAACACACAGCAGAGTAAATAAATGTGTATCATACTTCCATTATAAGTAAAA
Source organism: Platynereis dumerilii (assembly GCA_026936325.1). Taxonomy (NCBI): domain Eukaryota; kingdom Metazoa; phylum Annelida; class Polychaeta; order Phyllodocida; family Nereididae; genus Platynereis; species Platynereis dumerilii. The sequence continues at coordinate 57,394,351 of JAPTHN010000002.1, forward strand.
TAGTTATGTCACCGAGAGTGTAATCAGTAACTCACATCCAAATGCCTAATGATATTGCTTTATTATTTTTTGGAAAAGCAGAAAATGGATGTTGAAGTAAGATTACCTTTGCATAGAATATTTCTAAGAACATTTCTGTAGAATTTTGTGAAACATTTCTGAAGAATGAGTTAAAAGATGTGAGGGTTTGAACCCCAGAGATTATCAAGAAAATGTCATGTTTCACATAAATTTATGGGAATTATTAGAAGAAAGAAAAATAGGCAGCGCTCTGACAGTGCAGCTTTGAGGCAGAGAAGGCTTAATATTTCCAAATCGCTTCTATCAAAGCTCACAATGGCTTTTATATTGATGAGGAAATAACATCTTTCAAATCTGGATTCATCCGTCATTCCGACTCCTTTGTCGCATCTAAACCGCGGGGATGAGGCAGGAGGAATCAAAGATTGATTCTGTTACACATGATGTATGGACTATGGAGTCTAACTGAAAACCAAGAATGTGAGATGCCTCTATCAACACTCTGCCTCTCAATTTAATACACGACAAATCCTTGTCTTACATAAGAGATTTGGTGCTTAACCTCTTCCATCGTCCAAAATTGTGCTTGTTTGGATAATGATTAGTTGCTCAAATATAGGGACGGATAGTATGATGGATGGCTTCCTGGAGTCATTCCAGTCTGCATGGAGACTCTTCTAAACTGTGTAGAGTTAATGACATTGTAGTGAGAAGGAGCACATGTTTATAGGGCTATATGTTTAAACATCTCTGACATTATGTACTACAATCATTTCAAAAGATATTGAAAACCATTTTAAAACATCATGATAACTATATATTACATTATTTACATATCTCAAACTCTGCAAGCCCTTTGTATTATCATCAATAGGCTCAATGTACCAGAAAGACCATTCATTTCTGGACGAGGGAATGGTTAGTTAAAATAAATTTAGCAATTTACACAATTTTGATGCAACATCAATGCTATCATTTCTAAGCATTTTAAAGTGTGAACTTAAGATACGAAACTGATATAATATTATTTTGCGATACATAATTAATAATCATCTTTATTGTCCTCTCATGGAAAGATAATCCCATCATATGCAATTATATTTAGAAATGGCTCTAATGGCTGCTCCAGTGATCCTTGCAGACGCATGATTAATACTTGATGTCATGATGGTGACACCACTGCACAACATATTATTACATGTTCTATGATACCTCCCTTGAACCTTGCAGACCGAGTTGGTTACTCTGACCCTCATGTTTGCTAAAGAGAATGTTGAACTTGAAGCGGATGCACAAACGTCGCCTACCCTCTTCTTGTGATTGAGTTGATGCCTGATGGTATGCGAGGCTTGATGTTGGCTGTGATGATGGCTGCTCTCATATCATCCCTCACTTCAATCTTCAATTCCTCTTCTACAATCTTTACCATGGATCTCTGGACACGAATCCGCAAAAATGCCTCCGATACTGAGTTGATGAACATTGGCAGGTAGGGCCACACAATCCTTCTTTGATACACATGTTCCACAGTTCTTTGTCAGTTTCAATATTCACTCTATCATATCTTTGGACAATATTGTTGTTGCAATTCTGTCACATTTGCAAAAAAATTGCTTGACAACCAAAATCTGTGATAATAAGCATTTAAAAGCATGTGGTTGGACAGAAGAAATTTTATAGATTCGGTTATGTCATACAAGTTTTAATCTAAATATAAGCATATGAACATACATGATTGTATTCTGTGATATTCTTCTCCCCTGGTTGTCATACACTTGAGATATGAATGATGTGTGATTTTATCATAGGTAATGAGTGAAAACAGCCTTTGGTTTTATAATACTCGTTCTAACAGTAGCAGTCATTTTAGTAAAGTACAGGCAGTAATTGAACATCTTCATTACTTAATTTTTATGCAAATAGCAAATAACGAAGTTTCATACAATTTTTAGACTTGGACAAGAGCAAGCCTAAATTTGGCAGACAAAAGTACCAATGAAACTAATTCTATTTTGCATTTCAGAGTGTTCGTCTTGGGACTGGTTGCTGTCAGTATCGCATGGTTGCCTACAGTTCAAAACTCCTCGGAGCTGTTTGATTACATGTAGAGTGTCACATCCTAAATATCGCCTCCTATATGCGCCAATGATGTCCTTGCTGTTTAGTGGAAAAGAACCAATGAACAGGTATATTGCCCATCGGGGTTTTCATTACAACTACAATTACAATTGATTTGTGGACTCATTCACTCTCGGGCGCCTTTCTATAGGCATCCAGAGCAGCCCATTACTCTTGTCAGGCTGTGAGTATGAGGCTTGTTGCTATAAGCTAATATACATTCATAACATGTTTGGCATCATGCTGAGACTGCGTTACCCGGTGTAAGTGATCGGTGGTATTCCAATATTTCAAGGTCGCATTGACGTTTTTCTTCCACAGTGGGCGTTCTGGGGCCTGATGTCAGGGCTGCTGGTTGACTGTATTCGCTTCATCTGGGAGTTTGCGTACTCCACTCCAGGCTGCAGAGAGGAGGACACTCGACCAGCCATCATCACAGATGTGCATAACCTACACTTCGGAATCATCCTCTTTGCCATCGTCGCCATAGTAACGATTGCCGTGAGCCTCATGACCAATCCAATACATGATGTTCATGTGAGTGATACAGCACTTAATCTCCCCTAATGAGAGTAATGAGGAGGCCATTGTAAGCGCACGATCGCCTTTTCAGGTTGACTTGCCCCAGGCCTATAAATAGTATGATCAACAAGGTCAAATGTTTACCAGCTTGGCATGTCCTTTTGTGTTAGCAGGCCAGTGTGAAAAGTCAAATAACTGAATTCTAAAGCACGGTATTACGGGGCCCTCTCTCTTCCATATAAACACACACATCCATAATAGGCCTACAAATTCCCAAATTTGTTTCATATGGCAAAATCAAGTTCTTAGCAATCTGACCAAAATGCCACATGTGTGGCTACATAAATATCAACTTCTTGCTCAACCACTGGCCCAAACCTTTTCTTTCCACTGTTTATCTGACAGTGGAAGAAAAACCAGAATACCTACAATTAGCACAGACAATTATTAGCTATGAGTTCAGCTCTAGTATTTAATGTAGCTCTCGAAAGTATGCAGCCCTTCAATGATTTTCCATGGAATTTGATGTTAAGCATGTCCCAAAGTAATGGCTATAACATCACTGATATTGCCTGCATCATTGTTAAAATGCTTGTATCATACTATTGAGGGAGAAGGCAGGTCTAATGGTAGCACACTGAGATGCCAATTGCTACATCCAGGGTTCGAATCCAGCTCTTGTCGGGTCACCTAGGCCTCTGTTGGGTGGCTGTTTCAATCATCCTTTGCCTCATGTCCTCCTCTGTGTCCTCCTCCTGTCCTCGTCTAAACAACAGAAGACATTCAATTACATTTCAATTAATTGTTTTTTTAGTACATGGTGGCCCTCCATCAGCGACCAAGTGGTCGTCGCAGGGTCTCCTAAATAAAGAGTTTTTCATTTTCGTTGTCCTAATTAGCCTTCCAAGTGTATGAATATAGGACGTAAAGCCCCAATCATCCATCCATCATACTACTTCTGAGTTTCCCTATAACGTACACTAGCATAGTTATTTCATTTGTATCAGGGGTCTTTACACCAGATTTGAGTCATAATCTTGTAAAATGAAATTCACCCCAAGCCTAATGCTGTTCCAGTGAAGCCAAGGATAACCTCAATTGTATGATACAAGCATCCAATCAATGATGCAAGCAATATTAGTGATGTTTTAAGGATCCATTATAGTGAGACATGTTTAATCATTGAGGTGTGTACTTACAAGAGCAACTGTACAATTCACTACAATTATACGAGTAATTTATTGAATATTCTTATGCATTGTATAGTTGCCTCATTCAAAAAGTAACAGAGAAGAGAAGAACCAGATACAAATTAGAGTGTAGTAGAAAACAAGCAACATAGTGACAAGCCGTTTCCTTTTTGTTCTCGGAGGCTAAATCTTAAGATGTTTATCACCTGAAGGAGTCTTGTAAGGCTTTCTTAAAAGATACCAAGGCTTCGTAAAGGCTTCAGCTAGCACCAACTGCTTTGATGTTTTGTAGTGAGGGCTCAAATTGGCTTAAGCTCTGGGAAAAAAGAAGACGGGAGCCTTGCAAAGGACGTTCCAGCCCATTGGAAATTGTAAATAAACCGACACTTGTAGAACCAATTTTTGTACCCGTATGACTTTGAAATTTAAATAGTCCGTGAAGTGGCAGTATATTTAGTCCTAACATCTTTGAAGATTGTACATTTTGAAGTGAAATAACCAGCAAATTTTATGGAAATGCTTATTTTCTTCAGTTTTTGAAAGATTCTTCACACATGCTTAATTTCTATGACAGAAATCAATGGCAATTGACAACAACTTCTTTAAATGAATGGGATATAAATGTTGAGACACTGTATTTATCGACGTGTTCATATCATTGAAGGTCATCTGGAGCTCATTAATTTCTTGCAACAAAAGGAGGCAAGGAAAATCATTTTTGACACACCAATCTTTTGTGGTGCCAAATGTCATTATTGAGTAGCATTTTGAGATAGCATCAAATTTCCATGAAAATTCCAAAACATGTTCATTTTTTCCTAGATCTTTCATCATATGTCTGAATGCTGTTGTGTGTTTGCTGTAATTCATAGAGGCATCTAATGCTATAGATTTAGAATCTGTGTTTGCAGTTTCTATAGTTATGAAACTTAACAACAAATGCATATCAATTACGTGTAGGGGAAACCTGGGCATATCGGGAAGCTTTGCACATCCTCTGATTTTACTCTATGCTGAAAGCACTGAACAACTCAGAAGTTTGTAAGTATATCACTAATACTATGTCCATAGTAAATCCAAGGCATAGGAGATTAGACTGCTCCTACTCTTTTGCAGCCAGACCACAAAATGTGACATGATCATAACTGTCCCAATGCGACCCAAGCCTGAGGAACATTGGAACATCAATAGATGTATGTGCCCTAGATATTAAGTATAAGACGTGTGAAAGACTATACAATGCAGTATCCCTGCCGGGTATAAGATGCAAAAACCATGGGTGACATGCTCACACCTGCAACAGCTAAAAACTCCTCCCCGGGCAAAGCCACTCACCTAACCTATCCACCTATCCTTATTGATCTATCCTCTCCTTCTGATAACAGCAAATAACAGTGAAACAGCTCCCTTATTTACCTTTTCTGCCTCTACTGTTTTTCCCCACCAGGGGCGCATGCATCTCCATCGTAGTTCCGCTATTGCTCACGTTTAGGACTGGTGCCACCGTCTGCCTTCCCGCCTAAAACATCCACACAACAGATCTTTTCCTTTCCTGACGAGCCATGCCCTCAATTACGAGCTCAGGTGTAAGTACACTTGACTGTACCTTACACCAATTCATATCCCAGTGCATTTGTAACCTCAATTCCTCTACCACCAATCTTTACTTATATTACAATTATTACTCAAATGCTATTTCAAATGGTCAGTATGCAACACGGGGCCAGATGCTCATGCAGGTAGAGGGGGGGGTTAATTATTCCCCATTATAGTCCTGCCCCAAATCATGGGTATATCTAGTTATATATAATATAATTCAATTTTTCAACTGATATCTGCAACTGCTTTAGTGTAAGATAGTGAAACTTCAGTAGTATTTCCGAGATTTTGACATATATGTGTATTACAGGAATTCGCGTTGAAGTAGACTTCAGTGGCACTCTGATCAAGCATTTATGCTCTAAATGACGTATGGTAGAAAGTTGCTCACCTTTGACCAATATTCAGTCATTTCATGTGTGTGAAAAATCTGTGAAGTCAAATCCTCTAACATCAGATAATCCCTTTTATTTCAGAAAAAATTGCAGTCTTTTTCGTAATCCCTGTTAATCATCAACTATCATACCTCCCATGAGTTGTCTTTGACTTGCGACTACATTTGGCTATCCCTGACCGCATTTTGTAAATGTTTAAATAATGATCTCTGTATTGAAGGTACAAGAAATGTAATGTCATGATTGGCCGTTCAATAATATGCATTTACATATTCTCTATATCTATCTATCTATCTATCTATTTGTCTATCTATCTGGGGAGAGGGTTGGTCTAGTGGTAGCGTGCTAGGCTGCCAATCGATGAGTCCAGGGTTCGAATCCAGCCCTTGCCGGGTCACCAGGCCCCATGTTTGGCAGTTGTGTTAATCATCATTTGCCTCATTACCACGTCCTCCTCCTGTCCTAATTAGCCTACCAAGTGCATAAACACAGGATGTAATGCCCAAATCACACACCTGTCTATCTATCTGTCTATTCATATCTTATTCTATCTATCTATCTATCTGTTTATCTATTTATCTAATTATCTATCTATCTATTCATCTATCTTTATCTTTCTTTCTTTCTATCTTAATTGTTCTCTTTTAATCTGCTATCTGGCAAACTGTCCATGGATCCAATCGAAATGATTTTCCAAGAAGCTCATTGAAATGTGGTTAGAGATGGTCAACCCTATACTGTGCAGGTTCCAGTCAATGTTATAATCCAAATTTACATGACAACCAATCAAAGTTTAGCGTTATAGAAGATTCAATGATAGAATGACAGCCAAACACAAAATGACTTCAGCTTATAATTTGTGTTAGTTTCAAGAGCACAAAGGTCTAAAGTTGACTCACCAGAGCTTTCGTCCATCTCTCATGGACTTCCTGAGCTATCTGAGACCTTTGTGCTTTTGAAACTAACACATTATGGATCTCCAAAGGTCAGTTTTAAGTCTTCATTCTTATAATACAACTTCAGTTTACATTTACATTCGCGCAGCGAAGCGAAATTTAGCACAGGAAAGGACTCAAAAATCTCTGCAGTGATGGTCTCAACATCAGCAGTCCACAGTTGGAAATTAGGTCAAGCCTCTTATCGATGATATAGTTTCATATATAACAAGAAAAGTACCCTTACATAAGGGTACTGTATCGATCTTACCATGAAGTTGAGGGTATGCGGCATGTAATAAAAGGTTTTAATATCTTAAAGTAGGCATTTCTATGAAATAAATACCATAGAAAAATTCCAAAGCCCCTCCCCTTGTTTCATGAAAATATTACATAGCCTAGGATGTGTAAAAAAAAACAGCTTCTGTTATGTAAAACCACCTACAGGTTTGGCTATTAGTTTGTTAATTGCTACATGCAATAGTGTGTGATTTCAGGCCTGAAAAATACCCTCCACAAAAAAAAAAATCATGAATCTGCCACTGGTTTGCTCTGGCCACTGGAAATTTGCATCATTGCAGCGTAATGCGCCGAAACGCTTTTTACGAAGTAAATATTGCAAATAGAGCAAAATTAGTAATGCCTAGTTCTCATGGAGACGTAACAGAGGGTTTAAGCGACGGCGTTTGTTATATTTCCAGGAAAGGGCAAAGATTTGAGCATGTTCGCCATCAATTTTGGCTTTACGGCGCGACAGGAACAGAATGCGCCGTTTTAAGAGGTCTTTCTACGCAATTCCTAGAAATTTGACGATGCAGGAAAAAAAGATTCAACCGGTTGAATCTTTGCGAGGAAAGAAGTGGTGAAGCAAGAAGAAGCGTAAAAAGAAATCAGTGCGCGCCGCAGGTTTTTAAAGTTGCGACGCACAAAGAAGAGCTTCGACGCAGAAACAGCAGTGTAGCAGAAAGCTCTTGCTTCATGTCACATGTTTCAGACACGCGTCGCGGGAAGTCACATGTGCGACGCACGTGAGAGGGTGCGCGCCGCGTCTTATGGACCCCCAATGCAGCAGACAGAGTGGCGCCTGAGTGCATGCGTTGTTCTATTTTTAGCATCAACCCTTTGTCTGCGTGTCACCCTCTTTCTGCGCAGCGGCTGGGGCAGCAGCAGCGAAGAAGGGGGGGGCGAAGGAGGGGAAAAGAGGCGGTCCGCACCCTGCATATATATAGAGGGGGCCAGTTTAGAGCACCATACCCACTCAGACCTTCGACCAGAACACACCTAGAATCCACGACACTATCAACTGCTACATTTGCTGCTACTTTTGTTGCTACAATTGTACTTTTGCTGCTACAACATGGGACCAAAGAGGAAAAAGGGGACCGTCGTCACCAGGGCACCAACCAAGCTCAGCACGAGGTCTACACTTCACACTCCTGCTGCAACTCCAGTGACAACTCCAGCTGCAACTCCTGTCCATGAGCCTTCAGATGCTGCAGTGACTGCGTTCTTCACAACAGCCATGGCAGACATCTCTCTACCTGGGCTCTACACCTCCAGTACAGCTGCCAGCCAGACGAAGACTACCACTTCAACCAGCAAAGCCACTGTCGTCAGCGAGACCATCTTCGAGGGCCAGCCAGAAGACAGCACAGACGAAGATTCATCAGTTGAATTGTTTGAAGATGAAGGAGACAAGCCTGCTGACAAGCCTTCCAAATCTGCTGACAAGCCTGCTGCCAAGTCTGCTGACAAGCCTGCTCCCAGGCCTGCTGACAAGCCTGCTGCCAAGTCTACTGACAAGCCTGCTCCCAAGTCTGCTGACAAGCCTGCTGCCAAGCCTGCTCCCAAGCCTGCTGACAAGCCTGCCACCAAGTCTGCTCCCAAGGGTCTTCCAGAGCCTACTGCCAAGTCTACTCCAAAGAAGACTCCAAAGAAGACTCAGAAGACTCCGAAGAAGACACAACAGAGCCAGCCTGTTGTTGCTCTTGAAGATGTCATGCATGACGACACCTTCGAGGAGGAAGACCACCATTCCTCTGCTGATGAGACCCCTGCAGCTGCTGAAGCCAAGTCCAAGGGCAAGAAGGGCAAAGGGAAGGCCCCCAAGAAAAACATCAAAGACAACATGGGCATCACATCTGACCAAGAAGACGACCTCATCAACTGGTTCAGAGAGCATCCTGTGCTGTACATGAAGGGCTGCAGAGGATACAAGGGCAACGAGAAGCTGCTGCTGGACACTGAAAAAGCCAAGGAGCTGGGACCCAAGTACACCTCCCAGGACCTCTTCAACTGGAGGAAGACAGTCCGCACCCACTACTCCAGACTCGTCAGGCCTGAAGCTTCAGGATCCGGCAGGAAGGAGACGCTCACAGACAGGGACCAGTACATCCTAGCCAACTGTCGGTTCCTGAAGGACTCCATCGTCCACAAGCCAGGCAAGGAGCTGTCCGCCATCTCTCAACTGTCTGCCAACCGACCAGCCTCAGACTCCGGGGACAGCTACAACCCTGAGGATTCCCTGCCAGCTTCCTATGACATGCAGGACCTGCCACCTGAACAGCCATCACAGGACAGACCTGACAGCCAGCAGTCCCAAGTCTTCCCTGGAGCGCCAAAGCCTGGAGCAGTTGCCAAGGGAACCAAGAGAAAGGCCCCAACAGATGAATCCATGCACTCCGCCATGAATGTCATCGCTGGCAGCATGCACGCTATGTCCTCCTCCAAGAAGATCCTGAAAGGCTCTGGCTGCAAGTTGTGCCCCGACCACCAGGAGTTGCAAGCCGATGAGGAGTACTGGAGGATGAAGTGTCACGACCTCTACCACGTCGGATTTCGCGCCAGCCCTGAAATCAGAAAGCGAATGGTGAGGGCCATTGCAGAGGCCGCCTTCTACTGGGACAAGGAGAGGGAGATGGATGAGGCCAGCCGCCAGTCAAGACCTCAGGAGGGAACCTTCCAGCCTCCTCATCCTTCTCAGCGCCTGCAGATGCCACCTCCTCCTCCTCCTCCTCCTTCTGCGACGTATGTGCCATCTCAGCACCACCAGCAGCACCTCCAGCAGCACCACCACGCTTCCAGCAGCCATCACTTCCACCACCACCAGCCCAGGGAAGGAGGATCCAGGCAGACTCCCAGCTACACCGTGATGCAGCCCAGCCCATCCTCCCTGACACTGATGATGGATGCTCAGGAGAGCCCCGAGAAGTACCGCTACCCTGGACCCAGCTTTGGTCAACCGAGCGCCCAGCAGCCGCACCAGCCTTCCCCTTCGCCCAGTTGGACTGAGAGTCTCCTTTCTCCACACAAGTAGAAGAGAAGATGTGCAGCAAAGACAACCAAAAAACCTTGGCCCTTTTAAGGGCCACCAAATCCTCCCAAAAGGGCAGGCCACGTACACATCCTATGTTGACAAAAAAAAAGAGCTTGTGTTGACCGAAAAGAGCCAAAAAAGAGCAAAAAAATCGTTGACAATCCCCCAAAAAAAAGGTCCCCCAAAACAAAAGTCCGGTCCTGGCCTTCATTAAAAGTAATCACCTTCATAAAAGCAAGGTGCTAGTTCCCCCTTTCTTTGCCCAAAAACATACCAAGTGCAGCACTAGTACAAGTGCTGCATTCTTTGGTATAAACATATTTTTATTGCACTAGTACAAGTGCATGAATTTCTTAATTAAAATGTAATGCACTAGTACAAGTGCTTTGGTTTTAAAACTTGTGTTGGTTGCACTAGTACAAGTGCATCACTTTGTAATTTCACTTGTCTAGGGCAAGTGGCAGATAGATAGCTAGATAGATAGCTAGATAGATAGCTAGATAGATAGATAGATAGATAGCTTGATAGATGGAACACAATGCTCGTTACATATATACACTGCAGCAAAAGAAAAGCAGTTGTCGTCACTTTGCAGGGATTGGACTTGGATAGATAGATAGATAGATAGATAGATAGATAGATAGATAGATAGATAGATAGATAGATAGATAGATAGATAGATAGGCAGATAGATAGCTTGATAGATGGAACACAATGCTCGTTACATATATACACTGCAGAAAAGAAAAGCAGTTGTCGTCACTTTGCAGGGATTGGACTTGCATAGATAGATTTGGTGGCCCTTAAAAGGGCCTGGGGTTTGTTGTTTTGAATAGATAGTCTGCATCTTCTTCAGATTTTCTCCAACTGCCAAGTGACACTTCCTGCCGGACTGTTGACCCAGTCACGTAGGTAGTCTCGAGCAGCCTTGGCATCTCTGGAGGCATTTCCGTGTCGAAGTGGTTCTCCTAGGTCATGCAATTGACAGTCTCCCCTCCAAACTCCTTCAGTGACGTCATGTGTCTGTGGATCTTCTCTGTCCATAACTTCAATGTCACGGACATGGTGGACGCCTACTCTGTCTCGCAGAATGTTGTGTAGAACACAAGCAGCCATTGTGATGTATGTCACTCTTGTAGGTCGGTGGGGCATGGTGGTCAGGAAGCATCTGAACCTGTGTGACAGCAGACCGAAGGCATTCTCCACCACTCTCCTGGCTCTTGAAATCCTGTAATTGTAGACTCTGGAAGCAATGTCAAGGTTCTTTCTTGGCACTGGTTTGAGCAGCCATGTCTTCAGGGAAATGCCTCGTCACCCACGATGTAATATGGGAAAGGATTGTCTTCTGTGCCAGGTAGAGGTTCTGGAGGTGGTAGGCCTAGATTTTCCTCGTCCAGGAGTTGTCGAAGTATTGTGTCCTTGAAGACGCCGCCATCAGATGCACTTCCTTGACAGCCAGCCTGCACATAGATGAACTTGTAGTCGGCATCAACGAGGGCCATCAGGACAATGGAATGAAATCCCTTGTAGTTGTAGAACAAGGAGCCTGCAGCCTTGGGACATCGGATTGCGACGTGCTTGCAATCCAGAGCTCCAATGCAGTTGGGCAAGTTCCATTTCGTCTCAAAAGCCTTGGCTATCTCCTTCCATCTTTCAGGCTGTGTGGGTAGTGCCAGCTGTCTTTCGAAGGCATGAACGATGGCAAGGCAGACCTCAGGGATGAAGTTGCAGATGGTGTTGGGTGCCACACGGAAAGCATAAGCTAGGGACTTGTAGCTGTTTCCTGTTGCCATGTACCGCAGGGTGATAGCCAACTTCAGACCAGGTTCCAAAGCCCTCCTCATGTTGGTGTCTTGCTTAGTGATGAGTGGTCCAACAGCTTCCAGGAGTTCAGCAAAGATGTCAGGGGCATTCTAGTGTAGTTGTAGTAGCCGGACACGTCATTGACTTGCAGTTCAGGCAGCAGTTGATGGTAGTGACCATGTTGTTCCCTCTGCAGCAACCAGTTGCGAATCCACCACCTTTTCTGTCTCCTGGCCCTCCTCCTCCTGTGTCTCAAATAGACAGCTCCGATAGCAGCAGCAGCAGCACCAGCCACAACAATAATTTCTTCTTCATTCATCATGCATATGTTCAGTAGGCAGTCGTTGTGTTCTCATTGAAGGGCAATCAGCAAATGAAGCAAGGAGGTCCTCTGTGTCCCTTTTTATAATGACCAAAAGTGACTCCTGCAGCAGCGAAACACACTTTGCCGCAGCGCTGCAACAAGAGACCTTCGTCGATGCTTAAGAGACCTTCGTCGCTGCTTAAGGCAAGGACGACGAAGAAGGTCAGCATCGACGCGCCTGTAATGTCCTCGGCGCTGTATGAATGCATGTGCGACGATGAACCATCAAGGTACGCAGTAACAAGTACCTAAATGCAGCGTTGCATCGTTACAGTCGTCGGCGAGGCTGTCATTTTCAGCGGCGCATCTTACCTCGGGTGTACGCCGAAGGTTTCCTGATGCGTCGCAGGTCGCCAATTTCAGACGTAGCTGCCTCACAACCATCAGCGGCGTAACAGGAAACAACATTGGGCGAAGTAAAAGCAGCCTCGCCGAATTCCAAAACAAAGTGCGACGAGTCTGTTTGGAACTGCGCTGAGGCAAGAGAGGCGGAACGCGGCGAAGAAAGCTTAAGCAGCGCCGCGGACACCTCAAGACTCACTGCGGCTACAAACTTTAAGCGCCGCACATGACACTAATTGATTACGTAACGTGCCTCAACCAACGTTCTACGCCACAACTTTCCAAGAAATGACTTCTCTTGACGCGTCGCTCTCAAATCGCCGTCGTGAGAACCAGGCATAAGTGCTTTGGATTCGGAGGAGTTTACTTGATATATGCAGGTTTTTAAATTTTGAAAATCGGACGTTTATTAAGGATTTTAGACCAAGTTTTGCATTGAGTCCCCTCTTGAAATTGTACACAATCTTTGATGACGTTTCACACGGAAAAAGTTTCACACTAGATTTTCCTAACCTTGATGAATCGATGTACTGTAAAGTATTCTTACATGTAAGTTTTTTTATTTATAGGTTAAGACATCGATACAAAAAAATCACATAATTCATCTTCAAAAGTGTCTTAAAAATTCAATTTTCTCCAATAATGTTCCCTGCACCTATAATTGTTATGTTACAGTGAGCAATTAATCTACATGCAAATCATGTTATTGTTTTTTTATTTCTATTATGCTATTGTGTAATGAATGTCAACAATCTCACCTAGACTTGAATTTGGCAGCCTTCAGTATTGTCGGCCTTTTACTATTGAGATGATTATTCATCAGTCTATCAATAATGGGCCTATTTATCTATTTAATATTTCTATCTATCTATCTATCTATCTATCTATCTATCTATCTATCTATCTATCTATCTACCTATCTATCTATCTATCTATCTATCTATCTGTCTATATATATTGTATTTATTGTATATTTTATCTCTCTATTTTCTACATTTGTCTGTCTTTCTACATAAATCTTTTTTGAAACAGTTACATAACTGCCTTTATGCAGTGAATATGAAATAAAGACAAAAGTTCTGGTAACATTGTAAGTCCTAAAACTTTGAAGTGCTGCGCGAATTTCATGGCAGTGCCATTTACATATTAGTTTGTTTTCAACACTTGTTTGTCGTGTTTCATCGACAGCTTGGTTTGTTGATATCTGTGTACCCCTGTTGAGATTAATCTTTGGAATGTACAGTGTTGCTACCACACGTCATGTAGGCTTCCATACGTCATGTAATGTCTTTTTTTAATTTGCAATTACTCCTGGGTGAAAGCACAGTAAGCGCCTCAATATTTGGTCCCTATGACCTAATAATTATTTTCATCAGAAATGCAAGTGTAGCACATCAATTTGAACCTAATAATGCATAGAATACAAAATTATGTTTGTCTAATAAATCAAGACAGGCATTTGCTGGGCTGCTGTGAACTACATTATAAAAGTTCCATGAAATTCTAGGTTTTTCTGCTGAAATGGATCATTGGCTTTTGGACAGTTTTCGCTGATGTGATATGGACAGTTTGCATGAACTGTGACAGATTCAACTTTTGAGCCTTGTCAGCATTCACTAAAATAATATAAATTTGTGACTAAACATGTTATCCCTGCTTTATTCGTTACACACCAGACCTCCAAACATCAGTCCCCAGACCAATTTGAACATTTTTGTGGACGTAATGGACGGACATTCACACTTTTTAGCCTGGTGTCCAGTGTATAAGTTATATTCTTGATGTTTTTTTTAATTTTTCAGTTGCATAAATAGGCAGAGAGAGAGAGAAATACATTTCAATCTCAGCTGAAGTGTTAGCTGGTATATAATTTATTTAAATTACCAAAAAACCAGTTGTGGACGTAGTGGACGGACATCGATTTTAGCCATTAAAATTTTTCTTTTAAATTTCCGAGTTTTCTGCCTTCCTTGCAAGTACCAGCAGAACTATGAAGTCCATGTCCAGAGTGAACTCAGATTATTTTCATGGTGTCACTCTGAATCGCAGGATATCACTTTGAAACCCGTGTTACTGTTAGCCTTGGTAGAAAATCGGTTTAACTTTAAACCTGCTATCAAAAATGTATTTGCAAAATTTGGCCTTACTGTTTGAAGTGACCTTACTGCTTGAATAAATAATTATTGAAATATAGTTTAATAAACCATTCCATTCAGCTATTCCTGAACTTCACTCTTCTTGAAAAACAATACTTTGGAAAAATAAATGAATGGCATTTCTCTCAGAACCTGCAGACGTAAAGGGGTGGCCATTTGATTTTCAAATTAATTATTTTTTTGCAGTGATGATGACAATATTTATTTATTCCAAGTTGCCAGGTGCGCAAATATTCGTTTCTAAATCAAACAACGACCTGTTAAGAAATTTCCCCCATCAGAAACTATTCGTCTTAGTAAAATAAACTCCACCCAGAGATCTAATGGTTGCGTCCCTTGATAGCAATGCTTGTCGGTATCTTAAAGGGGTCACCTAGCTCATTGGTATAGATATTATGTCATTTATTTTAATTGTACAATGTGTTTATATGTATAATTAATGACGAAAATATATTATTAAATTTAAATTTAATTAGGTAATTAATAAACGCCAGGTGACACATTTATTGCAGTGCAAAAAACCAATACTAAGCTCCCCCATTTATGAACGAATTTCCTTTGGTTGAACTTCATTATTAAAAACTAAGTTTGGTTTTTATACTAGAAACTTCAACAGAACTTCGATCATCGCAAGGCTGTACTAATTTACATATCAGTATTTTCACTGTAATGAGGATGCACTCGATCAGTGGCCACTTTGAGATATCAAAAGAGATATAATGGTCTTAGAAAACAGGGGCCTATGTATAACATGTTATACAGTACTGACACACATAAGCCCGCCCGAGAATGACTGCATGACAGCCAGTGCTGCAGGAAACTTATGAATATTCATAAATAAGCAGTGGAGCATGGCAACAACTACAGGTAGATGGCAGAAGCAGCCAGGTGCGCCATTGAGGTTCAGATTGGATTTGACTGGTGAAGATACATATTGACAGCTATAACAAATATGGAGGCTGAAACTAAAGGAGGCCTAGTTGCAGCGGATATTGCCATTGTTGTCATTTACTTTGTCTTAGTTTTAGGAGTAGGAATATGGGTATGTATATGTTTATATTTTTTTTTGTAATTTTTGTGTATGTTTATTTTACTTTGCAAAGGTTATCATTTGTGCCAAACCACACAACAGTATATAATGTTAGGTTTTAGGAGCACCCTGTATTAACCTAAGTTGTTAAAAGGCCCCTCTTTGGACCAAGCTGGTATTTCAGGAACATATTGCCCTCCTGACACAGATTATACAGTTTTTCGACAGAGATCACTTATTGAAGAGGTTCTATCGTAGAATTAGTGTTTGTGTTGCTGCCAATTAAATTTTAAAATATTTAATATGTTGATGGAATGCACTTTAAGTAAGAGAATCCAACATAGAGTCCATATTTGGCAAAGGTAAAGCTTACATTATTTACTCTGACACTAAATACATCCAGTTTTATTAACGGAACAGCTGGCAAAATGAGGTACTTTCCTTGTATTTAAACGTGCTCAGTTGTGAAATAGAAATATGACATAACATATAGCTTAAATGATAAAAAAAAATATACATACTTTGCTTGGTATATACACAAGAATTGTGTGAAATATTATGTATCCCAAGCCTGAATAGAGCACAGATAGTTGTTCGAATGTTCGAATGGGTTAAACATATGGGTCTTGTCATATTCGAAATATTTAATGCTAATTTTCTTATAAATGTAAAAAGACCTTGCTCTAGATAGTCCAACGCCTTGTTAAGAAAATCCCCTGGATTTTTTACCCATCAGCTCATAATAACAGACCCACTAAAGCAGTATATGAATTGGTGGAATTCCCCTAAAGGTGTTCAGTGTCAAGGTCTTTGACCTGGCTGGGGTTCATGCTTGGCTGCCCGTGAACATCAATATATGGGATTGACCCCATTGCTGTGCTGCATGATCAGCTGCATTGCACATGCAATGGTATGGTTGTGTGTATCTAAGTCAGGGCTGGAATAAACAGAACTCCTTCAACATCATTTGAAAAACTAATTATTGAGCTCTTTGCATATTTGATCAAGCTGGGAACACAAATTTCATGTGTTTCTAAATTTGATCAATAAATGCTATTATATTCTATTCTATTCTATTCTATTACATGGTACCTAATAAATGTATAACTTTCATAACATAACCCCGGTGTTTTCATAGTGTAATTTGCAGTGAACACAATAAGCTATCAGACAAGCCCACCATCAGTTATAAAATGTATTCCCAGATTGTAGATTAGGGGCTCTTATAGTAGATTTATTCAGATAAATCAAGACAGTAGGCAAAGAGGCAACCAATACCTGACAAGATTCACCTGCCTGTAATGACAGTAGTCAATTATTCATTCTACATCCAGTTTAGCTGCTGGCCAAAAGTGGCAGCTGCAGCATCATTCAACGTTTTGACATTTAATTTACTTTCTTGAAAGGTAAAGAGATATAAAACAGGAACCGAAGATGCATGTCAGCTTCCAAGGTGGGGCAATTAGATTTTTCAGGGGTGGAGTGCTTGGATCATGGAGTTATCCTGATCAGGAAATTATTTTGTTGTAACATCGACCATAATTATTAATTTCCGTGCAGCACACAACATCCAAATATTTGCTTCTTAATCAAATGGCATCCTGTCAATAAATACCCCCCACCAGTAATATGAAAATAAGTTTTGACTCCAAGACAGACTTGAAAAAATGTATTTTTTTATTCACAAAAACATAAATTGTTTGTTTAAAAAATAGATCCAAGCCCCCACTCCCATGGATCGAGATCTAATGGTCCGAAATTCTACTGGGTGATGAAGTTCCAAATAAGATGATCCGGGACCATAATGTGACCCTTTTGCAAGTGCATTGACCTTGGGGGATAATATATCAGAACATGATTAAAATTTGCACCAATTCGTAATAAAGTATTTTATGAAGAGATTTTGATGACTCTTTTTTTAGATGTCAAATTTAATTATTATAATTTTCTTTTTTTCAGTCATCGTTCAGGAACAGAGGAAGTGTTGGGGGATACTTCCTAGCTGGAAGAAGTATGCACTGGATCCCGGTAAGGTTTTGTTTGTACATTACAAAAATTTATAATTTTATTATAACAACATTTGGAAACAATCAGTAGTAATAAATATGTTGATGTTGGATAACTTTTATATTGCCTTAAAATGCCTATTTTGATCTCCAGATTGAAGAAAAATATTTCTGCCAGTGCATTTTTAACATAGTAACTGGGAGACCAAATGGTAGAATTGGTGTCCCAGTCATGTCCAAATTTGCATCACTGGGAGACCAATTTTTTTCCATGACTCACATAAATTTTCTCATTTGGTTGTCTTATTTCGTAGTTTGGGCACATTTGACACCAAGGCTTTTGCTTCTATTTACAAAAATATTCTTCATTGTATCTACAATAAGTAGTTATATAAAGTTTTCATCGGATGCTATACAGGTATACTTCTTTAGGAAGTTTTGTATAAAATTTCGGAAACATTTCAAATTTTTGTTACTATCTTTTGTAAATTATATTAATAATTAAAGGAGTCAGGTGTCACCACTTTAATTTTCGACTGTGACCCTAACTCTGACTCCACCTGAAAGTCTAACTCCGACTCCACCCAAAAACCTCCTACTTTACGATTCTGACTCAGGCCACGACTCCAAAGCCCTGCTTTCTGATAACATCGTTTTGTTTCGATAGCCAAATTTGAAAACTTGAGGGTCTCAACATCCAGATTTTGAGTTTTTTCCATGTAACTATAACCTTCCTCCTTTACTGAAACAAAATAAATATCAATCCATTTACCAATGTGGAATATGACATTCTATGAAAATGTCATGTTTCACATGTTCTCATCAAAATAAATACTATGAAAACTATTCAATCTCCCAGACAAAACATTTTAACCAATTTATAACATCCAAGTCAATTATGGATTGGAAGCCAAATCATGAAATACACAAAAAAGCTGTTATGAGCAGGTCTTCTTTCTGGAAAAAAACCTTCTTGCAGAGTGTTACATTTCTGTGTTAGGAGGTTATGGCTTGTTACACATAGATCTTTTGCCCCCCAGTCAGGACCTGACACATTTGCAATTGTAAAAATCCACATGCTTGGCTGACCACAGTGTTCCACATACAATGTATCAGTAAATACACCTACAAATGTTTTTTTCTTTCATTTTGAACTGCTGTTAAAGTAATCCCTCCAAGGCTGAATTTTTTATCCGCTGAGGCAACGGCAGCCTGTTAGAAGCCTGGAAATTTTTCTTTATGTAGCAGTCTAAGTTTGTGAATTTTTTGTGAAACAAAATCAGATTAGGCCTCTACTGTTTCACTGGCTTCCAGGACTTGCCCCATGCGGTGCTGAGGCTCTGGATGAGGTTTTGCGTCAGTGGCGTCCCTATGGGGGGGGGGGAGCATGGGGGGCACGTACCCCCCCCCCCCATATTGGACCTGTGGCCCCCAAGGTGCCCCCATATGAACTTTCCAACTCTGGCTAAAATATACATTTTGTATAGTGGGTGCCCCCCAGAGAATTGTGTGTCCCCCAGGTGCCCCCCCCCCCACTAGAGGACCCCCAGTTACGCCACTGTTTTGCATCCCCCTGTCCCTTACCCATTTTGCTTAGAATTCCCTGTCCCTTTACAATTTTTGCCAATTGAATATTACTCCCTCATGTCCCTTGAACATTTTACATTTGAATTCACTGTCCATTGGTCATTCTACTTTCGAATTTCATGTCCCCCATAACCCCCCATCCACAGCCTCAGGGCTATGGTCAGCAGGACAATTGCCAGATTTGTGAATCAAACCTGGTCACATTCACCAGTCATGCATGAAGATGCTGAGCTTGTCTAATGCCTCATACATGTACAATGTTTTTGTGCATGTTGAATGTATTTTAGATCATTGTTGCAAATCACAAGTAATTGAATTACCCCAGAATTCTGGATTACTATTCTTGCTGCTCTTTGCTCTAGTCTACTGTAGAAATAATGGGAGGGTATTCCAGACATAATTCCTCCAGAGCTGCTTGCAGCTCGGAGGACCGCATGGCAGTGCTAGCTGATCCGTCAGGCTTCATTTCCTGCTTTCGGTAAACATGACATATAGTGATTTACTCAACTCAACTCTATTTTCTCCTCCACCTCTGCACACACGCCTTCCTAATGAGTCAGAGTGATGTGGCTGATAGATAAGGGATAGATCTATCTGTAACGTCTGTAAATAGATGCCTGCAATGCCGAGAATAGTCAGAAATTGAGATTTTTCTGATGCGTTTTGACCAAACCGCAATGGCTACCCCTGCCTGTCCCTAACCCAAAATCGGAATGCAGCAATGTGATTGGTCAGCACAGGCTGACAGCAGAGCCTGCATATAGCTGACAGGTTCCTGCCGAAATGAAGCGATCTGATTGGTCGAAGTCGTCTGGCTGCTAAGTTACATAGACACTAGATGGCAGCACCATCCTGAAGCAGAAAATAATTCCAGGTGTGGCAGCACTAGTTGTTTACTTTATAAATGCTTGATACCATAGAAATACATAGAATGGACATGAGGTTCTGCCAGACTGTGACGTCATTGTGACATCATGTCTCAGGGCAGTTCCAATATGGCGGATTTGGTGACCTCATCTGGAGGTGGCGTCATACAGCCTCACGGGAATCCCCAACCAGCCCCATGTGGATTGTGAAGCCAAATCATTGGTGTGCGGTTATGTGTCTTTTGCCGAAAAAAAACTTGGATTTAAAGCCCTCACCATACCATGAAATACCACTAGATTATGAATAAAACCCACCAGATTAGTTCATTTACATAACTAACTGCCTAACTATGGAATTTTATCAAAATCTATTGATGCACATTGTCCCATTTACATTGCACAAAAATTGCTGATCAAATGGTTACATTTTGTTACTTTGCCAGACATATCAAAAATTTTACGTCTGTAGTGTTAAATCACTAATGCAAAAATATTTCATCTATAACAAGAATCTGTGAGTTGCAAGAATTGTACCAAAAGACAGAATAGAAACAGGAATGCATAAGGCATTCATGATTATGTGTTGTTGTTTTTTGTCTGGTATTAACTGAAAATAATTATGATACTAATGCATTTAATTATGCAGTTGCCGATTGAGAAAGGTAGAGGTTGGGGAGGGGGGGGGGGGTTAAACTAACTCCCCCCCGCCCCGAATAAAGATTTTAATTCAAAAATATCTGATGATTAATTAAGAACATTTTATCTGTGTTAAACCCCCATTTGACATTTTACAAATTCACAAATGACATATATACATGTCTGATACTGTGATTTGGGGGAGGGGGGGGGATTAGGAAGGAGCAGTGGAAATAAATTTGGGGAAGGGCCTACATATTTTCTGTGATGAAAACAAGAATTTTTTTATTAAACACCAACACCAAAACTTATGGCATTATCCTACTTTAGCCCCCTTAAGGGTTTAAACATTTTATAGGTATTTCCATAGATATTGATCAACAAAAACTGAAACTGAAAAATAGCTCAATTATGTTTCCAGTCTGTATATCACAGAATAAATACTGTAAAAGTGTGAAGGAGATCATTACCAAGAATACTCACAGTTATATGTTTCTTAAAACATTCAAACTGAAGTGTGATATATTGCAAAATACTCTCTTATATATACTCCCACTTTAGCCCCCTTTCCCATTGACTCTACCATTGAAAAGGGGGCTAATGTAGGAGTATATATAGACACTAGGATATAGCAAAAACTGTCTTATTATATTCCTGCTTTAGCCCCCTTTTCCATTGACAGTACCATTGAAAAGGGGGCTAAAGCAGGAGTATATATAGACAGTTGGATATAGCAAAAACTGTCTTATTATACTCCTGCTTTAGCCCCCTTTTCCATTAGCAGTACCATTGAAAAGGGGGCTAAAGCAGGAGTATATATAGACAGTAAGATATAGCAAAAACTGTCTTATTATACTCCTGCTTTAGCCCCCTTTTCCATTGACAGTACCATTGAAAAGGGGGCTAAAGCAGGAGTATATATAGACAGAATTTTGCTATATTTTGGTGGTATTTCTACTGTATAAGCGTCATTGTGTTTATACACAATATGGCGTTTATACAGTTATTGTAACAATGAAAAAACTTGTCTCTTTTTTGGTTGTATTTCTACTGTATGAGCATCATTGTGTTTATACAAAAGATGGCGTTTATACAGTCAATGTAACTAAGAAAAAAATACTGTCTTATATATACTCCTGCTTTAGCCCCCTTTTCCATTGACAAAACCATTGAAAAGGGGGCTAAAGCAGGAGTATATATAAGACAGTATTTTACATATCCTACTGTCTTATATATACTCCTGCTTTAGCCCCCTTTTCAATGGTACTGTCAATGGAAAAGGGGGCTAAAGCAGGAGTATAATAAGACAGTTTTTTGATAGATAGTTAGACATTTATTTCTTTGTTACATTGACTGTATAAGCGTCATCTTGTGTATAAACACAATGACGCTTATACAGTAAAAATTACCACCACTATTTCCCATGAAAAAAGGGCCTAAATGTTTAGACCCCTGAGGGGGCTAAAGTAGGATAATGCCAAACTTATCAACAGTAGCCCTGGGATGTACTCAATGAAGATTCATACATACATGTATGTGTATCGATTTAAAGCTCTTGATGAGTGGAACACAATTGTGTTCTCTGTGCCATAATAAACATTGGAGGAGTTAAAAATCTATGAAATTTTGTGCCACGCCTCAAAACTCTGCACCCATGGCCCATGCTTGGTCTGTGGACCTCTGGGACAGTTGTCCAATACATATGACAATTGTACAGCTGTGATTTTGCAATGGATAATTACTTATCTCTGGTTTCCCAGTCCATAATTGGAGTGTTAAAGTTTATATGAAAATAATTCCATTTAGGCCTATTATTATTTTTTTGCATTTAGGGCATTTAGGCCCAATTCAGACAATCAATAATATTCTTTTTGAAAGCTCGATAATCAATAATTCTGTCCCTTTGTATTAATGCAGCAATTGATATTTTCTGGTCTCACAAGAATCCTTTCGGTCTGACAAGAGGTGCCTGTTTGTCTGACAGATGCCTGATGATCTTCGCAAAGCCTTTGTATGTTTCGTAACACTGTCGCAATCCATTGATTAGGTACAGAACTCGAATCATTTTGGCTAATCCCAGGCTGATTAAACAGTATTACGGACCTCGGAAAAACCCGGGCCCATCGCATTGTACAGGCCTACAAAATGTCTGAGGTTCCCGGAAAAAGTTTATTTGTGCGCTTCCAGGGCCGTAACTAGGATTTTGGGAGAGGGGGAGGCACAATGAGGCAGGGGGTCTGGGCGCTGTATAGGCCACCAGAAGCCAACGGTATCCAGAGGGCTGGAGATTCTTTCTGTGCAATATGGAACTCCGATTCCAGCATGGAAGGCAAGGCTTTGAACTTTGAACTTTTATTTGTATCAAATTAATACATACACACATATTAACATAAGTCACAGCGCGGCCAATATTTTTGAGAGCATGCCTTTATCATGGAATGGAATAAATTCGACTCATGACTAATTATCTGATAATCCACATCAAATTCTAAAAACCTCTAACTTATAAGTTTTTGTCTCTGTCTGCCATCGGCTACCCTGCCTCCTTCTCAACTCTTGCCTAGCCTATACATTTTTGACATTTCCCTCTTTGCGTCTTCTCCCAGACATTCCTAGCTCTTTCCTACCCTCTCCTGCCCTGTCTTATTTGGTTAATTTGGTCACATCACGTGTACAATTATATATGTATTTTTTTGATATCTTGCATGGGCCCCCTCAGAGGATGGGCCCATGGCAGCTGCCACCCTGCCACATAGGCCAGTCCGCCCCTGGCCAGGGCCAACCCAACTATCCAGCTCTGGAGGTGCACATTCCATGTGCTTTTCTAGTTGGGTCCTTGGAATTCATTCCAAGACCATTGTCGTCAGCTTCATTTCCTGTGAACAGGCAAAGTTGGTGTACTCACTAAAACATTTCACAGACAAAATGACAACCCCAACAGATGTGCCCTTGTGATCAAGGTGGTGCTTATGCACCCCTGGCTACAATATTGTGTTTATCAGTGCTCAAATTTTCTTCTATTAAACATATTTCTTCTGAGCTGTCAGCACTTCACACAAAAACTGGTTTCTGTGCACACACCAAAAGTTGGACTGTGCTGCCCTCTTGTGCATAGTCAAAAAATACTGCTTTCTTATACCTAACTTGATAGATTGTTGGTAGAATATTGAAGAGGCCCAACTTGTTGAAATAGACCAAGGACCCGATGCATGCATTGCATGCTATTTTTTTGGTAATGTTTTGGTACATTAAGGACCACATCGCCAAATGAAGTTTAATTTGTAATTCAACAATTCAATTCCTCATATGCATGACATATATAACAGGTGAAAATTAATTAAGCTCTGATATTTGAACTAATTTCAACCCAAATATGCAAACAATTATATTGGCATATATATATCGGATATGTATTTCATAACAACGGAACTTCCAACAGCTGTTATTTTCAAATTATGATAATTATTGACTCATGACATTTGCGGTGTATGTAATTATACAAAGATATAGTTCTGTTCATGTTTAGCATACAATGTATATATCTGAATTTAACAAGAGAACCTGGTTACCTAATGCCTGTACTTGCTGAACTTCAACAAAGATACCAGGACTTCTAGAAGTCCTACTCTGATTTTTATATATGGTAATTGGTAAAGTTTATATATTGACACTTTGTCAATCTTCATAATCATATTTGGGTTTATTTGTGTCCTTTCTAAAGTACCAGCCATTTACAGTCCCTTCAAAAAGTATAGGATGAAAGCACAGTATAGGCCTCAACGGCATTTTATACATACAATTCGGAAAACTGTCTTGGTCATTATAATTAGATCTGTAAGGCTTTTGAATTAACACTGATTAGGCCTCATCATGACAATTTCAAGCTGTGAAAAGCTGGACGTTAACTGACAATTATCGGTGTATTAAAACTGACATAAAAAGCAATCATGTGGTGCATTTTGCAATAATTCAAATTTTGTTTGAGAAGACTGAGATGTTTAGGCTAATTATACACTTTCTTTTCGGATTCTAACTGACCAAAATGCATATTAGAAACCTCAAATTCGGAGTCTAATTTAACCTTATTAAATCAAATGGTCAAAATACAGTATTGTCCTTATTAACTGACTGAAACACTTTGTCTGCGACTAACTTTTTGTTGGTCTACTAACAGTCTATTGGTCAAAATCCTTGGTATTAAGTTAGTGAACCAAGCTTTGTGACCCAACATTTTTTCATCTCATCGGATGAAAATTCATGCTACCATAAGCATTTTTGTTGAAGATGTTTAGCATTGACCCAAAAGCAACACCTGTTTCACTTACTTACAGGCAGAGCTGTATCTAAGTAGATGCTTTGTTATTGCTGTAGTTCAGCTTGTTCGAGTGCTCGCTCTCACAAGTTCCACAAAATTGCATGCAAATACAAAATGTTTATTCCAAAGATCAAATATTACTCTATTGAAATTCATGTTTGCTATACCTTCTCCTTGCCATGAGTACAAATATATAACATTCAAGAGTTAAATGAAACCATAAAAATAATCATCAAGCCAGCAAAAATGTTTATTTGCCAAGGTTTGCTTTTACTCAGATTCTTCATAGTTACCGAAGCATAAATTTGTAGGTCTTCACGTGAACATAGAAAGTACATCTGGGTTATTCAAAACAAAGTTTATGAGTGTTTCCTCATAATAAGGCGCTGTTAGCAAATTTGAAAAAAAGTTAGTCTCCAGAGTCCAGACCATAGGGATTTTTAGTGCGTCGCTGTTCGAGTCAAGTTAGATTAGACTAATAATAGTGATAGAGTTTAATTATTATTAAATTGTGCATGTCATTATAACAGTAAATTGTGACATGTATGTCTTACATGTACATGCTTTCAGTCAGATATCACATAAACTCCTTATTTATTACTTTTTTCAAATGTTTAGAAGCATCCGAAATAACAGTTTCGCTGTTTATTAGTTATGTTATTTCTAATCATGGACAATCTGACATAAGTGTAACTAAATTTATGTTGTCTGTTTGTCTCTTTTGTTGTCATAATATCTTGTGAATGGCTGAGTGTCCGTGCTTTGTCATAATTATGCTATTCATAAAAATAATATAATAATTTGCTGTGAGAGCCCAACTTAAAGAAAAGTATTGATTGCCAAAAGCCCAGAGGGCCCGTAGATTAGTCAGAGGTCATAGGTATCAGGAACGGATGTAATTGTGTGACTTTGAAAAATCTCCCTAAACAGCATTCAGGCCACAGAGACATATCTGTCATAAAATTCCCAAGGTGCTAAGAAAACTAAAATCTTACTCCCACAATCTATACCAGCTCATAGAACCCTCATGGTTCCATGTAAAACCTTTTTGTTAAGAGTGTGCTGCATGAACCGCATGTAGTAAGACAGGTTGGACCTAATTTTGAATGCCCAGTTTGTTCACTGTTCCTCAGCAAATTGTGACAAGAAAAATTTCTTTATGAAAAATGATTTCTAATGGTATGCGTTATACTAACTACACTCTAAACATGTGGTTGTCACTGTGACTAGTTTATGACTACTTTAGGATAGTAATGGTTGCAAAATTTGGGTAGTGACTACCTAGAAAATCATTTTGAGTATTCTATCATAATCAAAGTGACTACATTGACTATGCAAGTGTCCGAAAGGTAGCCAGTTTGATCACCATCTGGTAGCTTTGACTACCAGAGTGGTACAGCTTACTAGTCCAATATTTTGTCACATTAACAACCTTTTAGTAATTTTGACTAAAAGAGTTGTAGGTTTAGTCACCAGGAATTACCACTCTAGAATTGTCATCGTGACCACCCTGTGTTTAGAGTGTAAGGTACAGTAATCTTATTCAGAGGGGTTTTTAATAGAAAATGTATTGCCCAATTTTGGTAAGATAAATGCTCTTAAATTCTTTCTTGACAATTTTGCAATAAATAACACCTGTAGGGTGAATTCTGAACTCTGTATGGCTTATTTAATATGAATATTGAAGGATATTGCGAGTATGAAATAATCTATTATGCCCAGTTTTTCTGTAAGAAAAATTGTAGGTCTTAGTCATAGAGGAAAACTCTTAAGCCCCACCCCCCAAAAATAAAAATATGCAGCGTGTATAAGGGTCACCCCCTTACTAATGACTTGTTTCCCAATTTATTTAGTTTTATTGATTTCAGGTGGGAGCTTCGTTGTTTGCCAGTAACATTGGAAGTGGTCATTTCATTGGTTTGGCAGGATCTGGAGCATCCAGCGGGATTGGTATTGCAGCATTTGAATTAAACGTAAGATATCATACGAATTGATAGATATGACAAACCCAAAATTTGTACGAAATATGCATTATGATACGTGAAGTACTATGTCAGAAGAGCCATAATTAAGCCACTGATCATTTCAATCTGACTTCGGTTTAGGTTTCCTACAATGCAAACTTATATAATCACAGAAGAGTAAGTACCCAGTATAATATTTTATATTATTGGACAGAAATAACATGCTTCTCTCTGTTGCAGGCCATCTTTATCCTGTTGCTCTTGGGATGGCTTTTTGTTCCA
The DNA here is from genome assembly GCA_026936325.1 of Platynereis dumerilii. Lineage (NCBI taxonomy): Eukaryota > Metazoa > Annelida > Polychaeta > Phyllodocida > Nereididae > Platynereis > Platynereis dumerilii. The sequence goes on from JAPTHN010000002.1 coordinate 57,421,798, forward strand.
GTCTACATAGCAGCTGGGGTAAGTAATTTTTTCTGTGTTTATTTTCTCCTTCATGTTGTTACTGATAGTTTCATTCAGGTACAGTGTTCCATGTGTCTTGAGACCCTAGAACTTTATAAGATCCACTCGCTTTACCTAAACTCCTGTATTTCAGGTGCTCTTTGTGTCAAGTTTCACTCACTCTAAATCATTGAAATTAATAGACAAAAACATAACAAAACTAGACATTATTGTATTTCAACTCCACATCACTCAAGGCCTTTAGTGAGGAATTGAAATTTAGTTAAATAACTCTTTCATATTAGCTATACATACAAATCCATACGAAACTCTTTCATATTAACAGGTATTCACCATGCCAGAATACCTAAGAAAGCGATTTGGTGGACAGAGGATCCGCGTTTACCTTTCCGTCCTGGCCCTGCTGCTCTCAATCTTCACCAAAGTATCAGTAAGTAAGACTTCATATATATTTATACTTCATTTTCAAAGACAAATAGGACTTTAGAATGCTGTCATAAGCTTTTTATATCTTGCGGGCCTATTATTTGTACACAGGTGTGGCATCTTATAAAGTTGGTTCATCTTGAACTAATTATTTTTAGTTCAGTTAATATTCTCATTTAATTTAGAAACCCAATTTGCCTTCCTGTAAACAAAGTTGTTTCATGGTGTCATTCAGTATTCAATATCATTTAATTACCAATCTGTCATTATCAAGGTAATTGGTCTCGGTATTAAATGTGTCAGGCAATATATGCAATTTTATACTAACTTGCTCTCTTTCCAGGCTGATCTGTATGCAGGAGCCACTTTTATAGAACAGAGCATCAAGATCAACCTGTACCTTGCTGTAGTCATCCTACTTGCCATTGCTGCAATATTCACAATTACTGGTAAATTTAATATTTATAAATATTATCCTTTCACACTTCTAAAATGCAGTCCTCAGCCCTCTCCCACGCAGCCGCCAAATGGGAATATTATTCACTTACTGGGGTGCACATGCAGCGACCGCCTTCAACTTGTATTACACAATATTGTATTATCCAAAAATAATCCAAAAATAAAAGTGCTAACTCTCTTGGGTCATGTCTCAAGCATAACTCTCTTCTTCTTCTTGTTCAAAATACGGCACAGTCCGCCTGGATGGCGTATTTCCCTGTTCTCATCACACTCATCAAACATTGCATGTGCCACATCACTGACATTTACTTTGTTTTGCAATAATACCTGCACTTAAACAATTCCTACCTTCTTTAAAATACACATTCATTTCACACTTTTCCCTTCAACTTTTGATCAATGTGCAGAACTGGGTCATATGCTTTCTGTCAGGCTATCCAGGTGGCAGCAGGGGCCAGGCACACTGACAACTGCTGCCACCACAATATGCCCATAAATACACTGTACAAAGTGCATTTGTTTTCCCAGCCCAATGTCACATTTTGCATCAAAAAGAAATATAACCATTATATTTGAATTTTATGCAAACTGTTTCATATCAAAATGTCCGTTTATGCTCATCAATTTGGACCATCATGGCCTCCTACACTGTCATATTCAGGCACACATATCCTACCCTAAATGGCTCAAATGCCTTTACTTTTCTAGTGTACTATAACAATGCATAAATGAAATGTATGGTTTTCTATTTCATGTTCATTAAAAAAAAAAATTTGTATTTTTGTTCAATGTTCCAATTACATTTAGGAGTGATTGTAAGCCCAAGAGAGCTTGGGGCTATAAGCCCATTCAACAATAAAAAATTTTCCCTGTCTCTCGCTCTCTCTATTTTTCTAATTTTATTTTCATGCAACTTTCTGTTGATCTATATATACAGTATGTACAACAACCCATACACTGAAAAAAGTTTTATTTGAAGCAGGTGAAATTGACTTTATGAATGTCACCTGGTAGCTGTCCAAATTTTGCATATAAATTCAAACAAAGGGTATGCCTATTTCTGACATTTCTTTGATCAGATCACAAAAAGAAAATTGTCTTTTTGCACAAACCCTTTTTTTTCAGCGCACATTGTATGTTGGTGAAACAATTTGTCTGTATCTAATGGTTGTCTATGACTTGTTTAATCTGAATGATTATACCTTTTCATCCTTAGGTGGACTAACTGCTGTCATCTGGACCGATTTTGCCCAGACGATTATCATGATCATTGGGTCATTCATATTAATGGTCATAAGTGAGTGATGCCATTTTATGTCTCATTGCTAATTTAGCAATTAATATTACGTACCATTTTCGTAATTTTCTCCGCAGGTCTTAAGGACATCATGCTATTCAACCTGTCAATATGGCCATTAGGAGAAATTCTCTCTTGCATCTGTTAACTCATAATTTTACAAGACTTACGACAAATTGCCAACTTCAGATGATAATTACATTTACCTAATTATACTTTTAATATTGCAAAACACCATCATAATGATCATATGGTTGTGTTATCTACCTGCCCATCCACAAAATTCATATGAAGATATTGTATAATTAGCTGATTATCAAATGGCAGATATGTCGTATTTGGTTGCTAATCTCCGCGTTAAAGTTTGAAATGCATTTTCTCTGCTAAAGTGTAATGTTCATGCTTCAAACAAACCCAGTTGCCGTGACTAAGATTTAAAGACCATATAGTAATATCAGTTACAATTTTTGAAATTCATATTTAGGTTGCAACCTCAAATCTTGACGAAAGGCATACCCTGAATTTTTTATGTTTCAGGCTTTGTCAAAGTTGGAGGATACCAATCTGTCCGCAACAAATTCTTGGCAGCGGTTCCCAACACCACCCGTTACTACATGTTACACCCCGAGTTGGACTACAACTACACCCAATGTGGTGTCCCGCCAGCCAACTCCTTCCACTTATTTAGATCTGCTGACGACTCCAACCTTCCCTGGACCGGAATCACAATAGGTCTCACGATTAGCTCAATTTGGTATTGGTGTTCAGATCAGGTGCGTTTGAAGTGTATTAAATCCTGTTTATCAGTTATTTACTTCCTCTAATTGACATTCTGCCTCAATAAGACCTTGATTGAAACCAATAGCTTCTCCCTTTACTGCCAGCAGACCCTTTCACAGATAAAAGAAATTACAGTAATTTATAGTGATGTCTTCAGCCATCCAATACCTTTTCAAGTACTAAGACATAGTAAACATCCTGCTTGAGACATGCCAATATAAATTCTGATTAACGCATTTTTTACTATATATGTATGTTAGAGAAAATGCTATACTGTAACATAATTGTCTTTTAAAATGCATGTATATATGGCAGAGTTGTTTCTTATTTTTTCTAACCAAACTATAGATCCAACAGCTTGACTTTTAATGTATATGTCAATTTCATTGCCATTTCTAATAGCATAATTGAAACATGTACATATGTCATAAGTATAACTTACATATTTTTTCCACTGATGTCAATTTGTATTGCTTTCTTGATATACAGGTGATAGTGCAAAGAGCTCTTGCAGCAAAGAACCTGACTTATGCCAAGGCCGGAACCATCTTTGCCGGTTACCTCAAGATTCTGCCCATGTGGCTGTTGGTGCTGCCTGGCATGATTGCAAGAATCCTTTATCCAGGCAAGTTATGTTTCCTTTTTAGTAAAAGGCTTTTTTGTCGTTTTTCGTTTTTTATTCCAAAACATTTATAGAACTCTTGGAAGTAGAGCGGTGTGCTTTAACCGAGGGCAACTGTACATTCTACACAATGTGGAGAACATATATATGTATCAATTATTTTATTGACCACTCAGCCTGTTAGTGTTCGATGAAACCAGTAAATTAGATATGATATTGTTGCCAGTATCAGAGGAATGACTCATAGACTGAAGGAACAACTTGCATGGTTTTTCGCTATATATACGTTGTCAAGAACCATCACAAGATTATTCCTCCTTTTGAAATAATGTGCTGAGTTAGCACTGGCCATAATCACTTTAATCACATGAAGCATTAAGATTGGTAAGACAGGCATGTCAAAAACTTTAATCATTGCAAAATTCAGATATTTAGCCTGAAGTTAGATTCTCAGAGCCAGTGCGGCTTGCAAAGGAATTATGTTGAAAATTATGTGGAAAATGACAATGTTTAGAATAATATTGAAATTATGTTGATTATAATTAAAAGTAATTATCGTAACAGATGAAATAGGCTGCGCAGATCCCAAAGTGTGCGAAAGCGTGTGTGGGATAAGTGGAGGATGCAGCAATGTCGCCTACCCAACATTAGTGCTTAAGCTAATGCCTGATGGCCTAAGGGGCCTAATGTTAGCTGTAATGGTGGCTGCTTTGATGTCCTCTCTCTCCTCCATCTTCAACTCATCATCAACGCTTTTTACCATGGACATCTGGACCCGCATCCGCAAGAATGCCACCGACACAGAACTTATGATTGTCGGCAGGTGAGAGACGAGATTCTTCTACCAACAACATACACAACATTTCTTACCTTACCACCATTATTGTATCCGCATTTCAAGACTAACTCCCTTCTGCAATAGCCGGAAGCACAACACACACTTGAATATCAGTGTTGCTACCATGGCTCGCTCAGTGAACATGGTGAATGATGATCTATACTTTCCAATAATCAATCCAGAGGGACGTTTTATATACATGCCTAGTTCTAAGTTATAGTCCTTGTCATACTTACGTGGAATCTCAAGTTTTTTTTCTATGCTGTTGAACTGTGATGTCAGAGATGACTCTATTCTAGCATTGCAATATATGTAAATTAACTACAACCTGTGATGTCATATCAAACTGGGTGAGATTCCCCGGCTTCTTACCAATGCGAATCCACCAAACTGAGCATCACAGTTTCAACTCAGTGTCAGAGTTAAAATTGGGTCTGGGAAAAACCCATGCAAGTTTGACATCACAGCCTCTCAGCCAATGGGCTGCCAGAACAAATATACATAACATAAGTCATGTGTTTACAAACAAATTGTCAAAGCCTTCTGTTTATACCAACTTCCATCAAAGTTTAAAGTTGTAAGTTAGCTAGTTTGTAGATTTATCAAACAACTCTGTGGGGATTATAACAGTTGTCTACTGTGAATTCTCAAAAAGCTGCCATTTGGTAGGATTAGACTGGTGATTGCTGTGATAAATCATTGGGATCAAAAATGTAATGCTTCCTTCAATATATCAATGTTTGAACTGTGATGACGCAGTTCACGGTCAGCCCATTGGCTATCAAGCTGTGATGACGTAGTTGTAGGGGCTATCCCTGATAAAACCCTTACTCTGACACTGTGTTGAAACTGTGACGCTCAGTTCAGGAGGATCAACATTGGCTAGAAGCTGGGGAATCTGACCCAGTTTGAAATGACATCACAGCTTGTAGTTAATTTGCATATATTGCAATGCTAGAATAGAGTCATCTCTGGCATCACAGTTCTACAGCATAGAAAAAAAACTTGAGATTCCACGTAAGTATGACAAGGACTGTAACATTTTCGTGGCTTTGTGAAGTTTAGCAAAAGCGAATAAAAGTTTCTTAAGATTCCTTGAACATGTTACAGTCCTTGTCATATTTACGTGGAATCTCAAGTTTTTTTTCTATGCTGTTGAACTGTGATGCCAGAGATGACTCTATTCTAGCATTGCAATATATGTAAATTAACTACAAGCTGTGATGTCATTTCAAACTAGGTCAGATTCCCCAGCTTCTAGCCAATGTTGATCCTCCTGAACTGAGCGTCACAGTTTCAACACAGTGTCAGAGTAAGAGTTTTATCAGGGATAGCCCCTACAACTACGTCATCACAGCTTGATAGCCAATGGGCTGACCGTAAACTACGTCATCACAGTTCAAACATTGATATATTGAAGGAAGCATTACATTTTTGATTCCAATGATTTATCACAGCAATCACCAGTCTAATCCTACCAAATGGCAGCTATGTGAGCATTCACAGTAGACAACTGTTATAATCCCCACAGAGTTGTTTGATAAATCTACAAACTTGCTAACTCACAACTTTAACCTTTGATGGAAGTTGGTATAAACAGAAGGCTTTGACAATTTCTTTGTAAACACATGGCTTATGTTATGTATATTTGTTCTGGCAGCCCATTGGCTGAGAGGCTGTGATGTCAAACTTGCATGGGTTTTTCCCAGACCCAATTTTAACTCTGACACTGAGTTGAAACTGTGATGCTCAGTTTGGTGGATTCGCATTGGTTAGAAGCTGGGGAATCTCACCCAGATTGAAATGACATCACAGCTTATAGTTAATTTACATATATTGCAATGCTAGAATAGAGTCATCTCTGACATCACAGTTCAACAGCATAGAAAAAAAACTTGAGATTCCACGTAAGTATGACAAGGACTGTAAATCTGCAAAAGGTCCCTGCTATTTTTCAAAAAATTATTTTTAATCTTTTGTACTTCTGAAATGTGTAAATCAACCATTTATTTTTCTAATATCTTTTCAAGGTTGTTTGTGCTGTTTATGGTGGCAATCAGCATTTTGTGGCTACCAATTGTCAAGAACTTCGCGGAGCTCTTCCATTACATCCAAAGCATAACATCATACCTTGCACCTCCAATATGTGCCATTTATGTCCTTGCAATTTTATGGAAGAGGACTAATGAACAAGTGAGTGCTCAAAAAGTTGCCAAATTACTTTGAATATTCATATAAGATGGGAAAATTTAAGCAATGTTAATTATATTTTATTCCATCGTCGCCCAACTAGATCAGAAATTGGGTTATACTTAAATTTAAAAAATTGCATATACATGTATCTTGTAATTTTAAAAAATTACACATGCGGTGTTAAAGCAATGGTGATGCCTGCTTCCCAAAGGGCATGACAAGTCACATTAAGTTAAAGCAACTTCCTTTAGTGACCAAGCTCTTAGTATTTATTAAATTGAAATGCTCTTGGAATTAATTAAATTGAATACAACATTATTTCAACAGGGTGCCTTCTGGGGCTTGATGTCAGGCCTGCTGGTTGGTCTCATTCGCTTCATCTGGGAGTTCAGCTATTCCGTTCCAGCCTGTGGGGAAGGAGATGATCCCCGACCTGCTGTCATCAAGGATGTTCACTATCTGCATTTTGGAATCATTCTGTTCGGCATTGTTTGCATAGTGACCATCTGTGTCAGTTTAGTGACAGAGCCAATTGCTGATCAGCATGTGAGTATTCACTCCCTCTCTGCCTTGTCTGTAATTATAGCAACCTCAAAGCTTTCGAATGCAACTCTGTTTATAGTTTGCTGAATATATGACAGATATTGCCGCTGCACTCCCTGTAATGTCGAAATATCATTTCCTTTTTTTTATTCGATATTATCAAATTCCATTACATGAGACACATTACATTTCTACTTCGTAGTTACATGCAACTGGTTTCAAATATGTCTATATCTTTGCGGCATAATGACTTCAGCGACAAATATTTTAGAAGTTGAATAAGTGCGGTTTCCATTAGCAAAAAGTAGGAATTTCATTTTTTTTAAATTGGGATATTGACAAAACATGAGCATTGAATGAATGTGCTGCCATAATAAAGAAAGATATTATATGGTAACTTCAAAGACAATTTAATGTAAATAAGATAGAAGGCTATTAAAATAAAATTATATTATTCACTTTCTAGTCAAATGACAATGAGAACAATACGTACCCCATACAGTGAAACTCCAGTTCTCTCTCCTCGTAAAACATACTCAATGATGAATCTTAGCCTTGCACACAATGTGTGAGTTTTCTTCTGCTTAAGGAGACTTTTTCAAATTAGAGATAAAGGCCTGAGCTGAATGAGAGGCGATGCTCGAATCTCAAAAGGACTTGAACAGGGGAAAGCAAGCTTAAACTGCTTGTGAGATTCAGCCAAGGGATGTAATTTTGCCCCAAGTTTCTTTTGTAGTTGGTTCATGTTTGCGCCTGAGAAGGCTTAGCCTCAGAAGAAAGCACACTCAAAGGATGGAGCAGCCTGTGCAGCATGGAAGGCGTGAGAGTTGTGCTTGAACCTCAACACTGATTCTTTCCTCTGTTCTTCTAGAAACAGAAATTACACAGTACTGAGACAAGTAGGCTTCCTGACATTTTCATTAGAACATATTTACATAACTGCAAAGTTATTGTGCTCTTGGCCTTGAACATCATGATGTACAAATACTCCACAAAAGGAGCGGAAATATCAACATCAAATGAGAAAATGTGCAGTGATGAAATTGTAAAATTTAAGAATTTGTTGTCAAGGAGAAGAGTGTTTGCTATGGTCTCTTTTAATTGAGACTTCTAATGTTCAATGAACATAACTTGTGCTCATCAAAGAATGAGTATATATAGGCTATGTATGTATCAACATTAAAATGTATCATAAGGACATCTTCTCAGGACTATGTGTCACTGAATCACATTTTCTGTCAAGCCGTGTGAAGACAAAAGTGGTTGCTTCTCTTTATATATTTTTTGTGCGTATTGAACATTATTTGTGCAAATTGTTGAATAGCTGTGTGGCTTTCTTATTCCAAAATTAGATAATGAGTGTTAACAATTTGATCAAACAAATTCTTATTCAGTCTTGCAGTGAAGTTTACATTCTTGTATAGTTTTTAACTTCCACTCTTGAGTCTTTCCTTTTATATTTGCCAATAACTTTATTATATTTTTACAAAAGTTTTTCTCTTTGACTTAAATGTCTTTTTTAGGTATGCCAGCCATTGAAATTGAAAATTGTTATATTATGTAACATCAATATGCTGTTTCATGAGATAATCTTTGTGAAACCTGCAAGATGAATACTCATTGATTTTTCTTTATTATTATTACCATAGCTCAGTCTATCAGAAAATGTCCACTCATCAAACTGGAAAACTGTATTTGACTATGTCCGCTGATGTTGGGACAATATGATGAGTTGTTAGATTAAGACCCTTTTATTTACATTTATAAATACAATAAGTGTCACCCAAGACTCAAATTGCATGGTTCTGACTAACATCACATTTGTATATTTTGCAAGATACATTCATTGTTACACTGTTCATCATGCATATTGTTCAAATTCTCCCTTTTAGTTGCCGCGATTGACGTTCTGGTCCCGGTATAGCGAAGACAAGAGAGTCGATATTGGTGAGACAGAGAAAGATGCAACTGGGAAGGACAATCCTGCACTGGATGTCAGCAAAGATGTCTCCCTGTCACATGGCTCCTCAGCTGTGGTCATCCCATCAGGTTAAAGTCATTCCAACACTCATCAATATATTTTTTTGAATTTTTACTTGTTTTTGTAATAAAGGGGGAACATTATTAACTTCTGAAAGCAACACAACTATTTTTCTGTCTGATCTTCAAGTACTGTCACTGAAATTTCTTTAAGAATCAAATGTGTATTCAGTGGTACCTGTGTTGTATGACCCCCTGTTGTAAGACCGTCTTGCCTTATGTGACCTCCTTCCTAAGTATTATAACAAAACAACCCAAGTCAGGGTCACTGAGTAACAATATCACGAGCTGTTGCGTGAATTAATATCACTGGAGCCCGAAGAGAGACTATTTTCTGCCATTACAAAAATGTGACGTCACCATGGAGCAACAATGGATATGATGTCACAATCCTATTGTTTTGGCCTTTGTTTGGTTTGTGACGTCATCAGACAGCCAAAATGCTGGTGATGTCATAACCATTGTTAAAAAATATCGCCCTTGAAGGGTGGTATTTTTTACAATATCATAGGATATTTTGACTGTAAAAAGTGATATTCACAGCCAACCAGGTGATAAAGTATTTTTAGTGCATTTTGCACCCCACCAGAGACTGCTTCTTGACCGCAGAAGGGGAGGTCCTATAGCGCAGGAACCACTGTACATGTATTGCATAAACGTTTCAATTTATAGACTCATTAATGACTCTGCATGTTTTATTTTAGAACCAGAAGCAAAGAATATACCTATCTGGAAGAAGATTGGTATGTGGATATGCGGAATCGAAAAGACAGATCAGCCTCAGATGACGGAGGCAGAGAGAGCGGCCCTGGAGGAACAGCAGACTTCATTAGACGAAGATCCTTTCTGGAAAAAAGTTGTTGCCGTCAACGCTGTGGTTCTTATGGTTATCGCTGTCTTCTTCTGGGCATTCTTTTATTGAGTTCAATGTCTTGCGACTGCCTCACTCAATTTCGGAGTAGTGTTTTATATTATGGCTGAGTAAGATATGTGGTTAAAAGTTCATTCTCTTTTTTTTTTCAAGCTGAAAAGTATGACTGAGATTATTTCCAAGAGATTTGTGGTTATCCAAGAATAGTTCAGCAGTGCACTAACAGTTAATTGCTACTGCCAGTCCGGATGAAAACTTTGACTGCTGTTACCTGTTTTTGACTTTTTAGTTACCAATTGCTGTGTACTGCACATCGAGATGCAATTCATGTCATCACTGTGTATGTTTGATTACTACAGTTAAGGATATTGTAAGCTAACCATGTTCCATAAAAGTTAGCTGTTGATATTTACTATGATGAATGTTAACTTTTGGCTGAAATGCAAATACTTTCTTAGCTTTTCTTCAAAATAATACACTGCTGTTTCACTTATTCACTGGGCTATTTTGTGTAAATATGCATCAATCAAACATTCCAAACTGTGTTATTGAAACCATACAATGTACTTATTATTTGATTCTTGGAGAAACTAGGTAGGTCTATATCTAATATCTGATGCTCTATATTATTATATGAAATGCAATCATATGACAAATACTATTTTCAATTTGCTCAGTGAAATAGTTGTTCATCAAATGTTTTTGTTGTATTAAATATTGGCTAATTATGGAAAGTTACTTGCAATATTATATTTGGGTCGTCTTTTCACAATATAGACACCAGTCTATGAATTCATTGTGCAAGTGTATCACTGTCTTATTTAGTTTTCATTTCCGTAAGCACATTCTAGTGAACATACCGTAACAATGTTTTTGTTTCTGTTATGAACCATATACCATTTAAAGTGTACACTTTGAATTTTGACCAGATATACAAGTGGAATGAAACTGAATTAAGTAACAATTGTCAAAGCAATTTATTATCCTATTTTGATGAGCAATTAAGCTTGTTTTTATGTCAAAATGCCTGTTTTTATGGTTATTATGTTAGATTTGAAAGCTGTCATTGCATGCATTTGAGCGACAAATTTTCAATTTACAATGTATTTACACTATACCCATTGCCTTTTCTATACCGGTGCCTTTTATTGCCCTCTTACATGTATACGTGATAATGTTATATTATGTATTTCAATTGTATGTTTAACATTCCATTGACACTTGATTGACTGATACCAATATCACTGTAGATCCTCATAAAAATTGCATGGACTCTTGGCCTGAGTTCCCCGTTCAACCTCTGACCCTTCAAAAAAATTTTCAAATAAGGATGTTGGAATGAATTAAGTAGAACGCTTTTTTTTACCACCAGTGTTCATGATAGTGAAATATAAATTTGGGTTCTGAATTGCGCAACTGCCAATGCTGCAATATCATTCCAACAATTGCCATGATATCTATAATTAAACTACAAATATTGTTTATTGGTCCTTATAATTATGTGTCAATTTTAATGCTCACTGTAACTCACTAATCCTCCTTTTTAAATCTTTTACATGTGTGTAAATAGACATGGTGCTATAAAATGTGAGATATTATTATGAAAATTACTTTTTATTTCTTGAAATGTTGCTATTTTGTTATCCATTATAGCTGTTTAGCCGTTGAGCAATCCTGATTATATTTTTATATACGAAACACTCATATTTACAATGCATTGAAGAAATATATTTTGCTGATGAACTTACAATAAATTGATTTGTATAAAATTGCCTTTTTTATTTATTTATGAAAAATATGTTTGTGTGTCAGTTTATTCTGTTGGAGCCTGAGAAACCACACAAATGCTTCTCACTGCACTGCACCCAGAGCCTGGTATCATGACGGGTGCATTAGCTTATGATTATTGCCTTCATGATTTGGGAAATAAGATGTGGAGAAGGTAGTAGATGATCCCGGCCCTGCTGTCATCAAGGATGTTCACTTTCTTCATTTCAGAATCATTCTGTTCTTTCACATTTGCATAGTGACAATCTGAATCAGCTTGTTGACGGAGCCCATTGCTGATCACTACGTGAGTATTCCCTGTCCTCCTATACCTCTCCCTTTCGTCTGTAATTATCGAAACCGTGAAGCATTCCATTATGCTTCCACCGGAGTTCGGAGCACTCAGCAGTCTGAAAATGCTAGACAGTCTGTTGTTTGTTGGACATATGTAACAGATATTCTCAGTAAGCTGTCTTCAATGCTGCAATATATTTTTTTACTTTATGTTCAATGTAACATCAGACCCCAGTTTCCATTTCAAATCTACATGAATCATGCATATAATAAACATTTGCATTTCTACTAAATAATTTTGCATGGAAATTGTTTCAAATCTATCAGTTTATATATCAGTGGCCTGACATCCTGTACCTAGTTATATCTGTGACATATATACATTGTACTTCGTAAAGTTAAATTTAGAGCTCCTTTACCGAGAAAGAAGGAATTATGAAAAAGAAGGAAGGTCTGTTATATATTGAAAAAAGATAAGCATAATTTAATTGTGTTGGCATAGTCATGATGGATTACAACTTCCCATATAACAGATGCTGATGTATCAAAATGCAAATGGCCAACTCGGTCAAATAACAATTTAGAATTAACCTTTAACCGTACAATCAAATGTCTACTCCAGTTCACTCTCATTGAAAAACACACTCATTTGGATGCGGACCACTATTGATATAAGCAGCTTGCACATAGTAAAATAGTACGTAAGAAAAAAAAAGATTGCGCGTCTTCCGATTGTCTTTACAGGCAGCCAATGAACTGGAAACAGTATTTAGGCTACTGAATAAATAATTTCAGATTGCCTGGACTTGATTAAGACCACAATTTAGCTATTATCTTGAAGTTTGGTGAGGGACTATATTTTCTTAATCTGGGGAGGGTGTGAGCTGGTTACACTAGGATTCTTGGCAAAACAGGGAGGTTTCAGTTTCGGAGGCGCATAGCAAAAAATCTAGATGGCTAACAATATATACCCTGCATGCCTACATGTTTGTAAGAGATGATACTTTCATGGAAAAATAGGCCTATAATTTTCAGTAAATTAGGGGAGGAGCAAATGACTGATGTGTTACATTAAAAATGTACAGTAAATAAATAGTGGTCCGCTCCCTATTAGCAGGGACCCGAAAAGTGGCAAAAGGGCCAGCGGAGCATGGCGGACCCTGCAAATGGCAACGTTTTTGAATTTTTTCAAATTTTGAATTGTTTTCAATAATTTTGAGCACTTTCAAGCAAGTTTTAGACAGTAATTCAGTCATTTTGGGCATTTTCCATAAAAATATGTGGAATGTGGGTAATTTTTCACCTGGAAACTCCCAATTTCTCGTTAAGACGATCATTAATTAACTAATTAATTAGGGGAAGAATGTCGTTATGGTAAGGACAGATTCCCGTGTTTATACTCTACATAAATCAGTTGCATTTTTCTGGTTATCTCCAATTGCCTTGATTTGGTTGCCAATCAACCTTCCTGCCTCGAAAAAGCTAAAATGAAGTAAAATGCACCTCCGGTGACGGCTCCTCCGAGGGTATCCAACGAAGCTTGGAAATGGCGGTCAGTGGTTTAATGGTGAAAATTGTTGCTGTGCTTCACTCAGAAATCTGGTAAAGTTTTCAAAAATATGAAAATTTAACAACTTTTGGGGGAAAGGTTTCTTTATTAGGATTGCTCACTATTGATATAAGCAGCTTGCACATAGTAAAATAGTACGTAAGAAAAAAAAAGATTGTGCGTCTTCTGATTGTCTTTACAGGCAGCCAATGAACTGGAAACAGTATTTAGGCTACTGAATAAATAATTTCAGATTGCCTGGACTTGATTAAGACCACAATTTATCTAATACTTGAAGTTTGGTGAGGGACTATTTTTTTTTAATCTGGGGAGGGTGTGAGCTGGTTACTCTAGGATTCTTGGCAAAACAGGGAGGTTTCAGTTTCGGAGGCGCATAGCAAAAAATCTAGATGGCTAACAATGTATACCCTGCATGCCTACATGTTTGTAAGAGATGATACTTTCATGGAAAAATAGGCCTATAATTTTCAGTAAATTAGGGGAGGAGCAAATGACTGATGTGTTACATTAAAAATGTACAGTAAATAAATAGTGGTCCGCTCCCTTTTACTGTGAGGTATATCAAATGTACTGAATCTGAGTACTGCATGTGCCTGAATTGAGCCAGCTGAAGAAGACTTTTTCAAATTGGAGATAAAGGCCTGGGCTGGATGAGAGGCGATGCTCGAATCTCAAAAGGACTTGAACAGGGAAAAGTAAGCTTAAACTGCTTGTGAGATTCAGCCAAGGGATGTAATTTCGCCCCAAGTTTCTTTGTAGTTGGTTCATGTTTGTCGCCTGAGAAAGCTGAGCCTATGAGGCAGATAAACTCAAAGGAATGGAGCTAGACAAAAGAGACTGTGTAGCATTGGAAGTGTGAGAGTTTCATAAATTGTACATGAAACTCAACACTGGTTATTCCCTCTGTTTCTCTAGAAACAGGAATTACACCATATCGAGAAAATTAGAAAATATATTATATAACAGCAAAGTTATTGTGCTCTTTAACATATATGTACAAATACTCCAAGAAGAATAGTGGAAATATCAACATCATATGAGAAAATGTGCAGTAATGAAAAAGTCAAATTAAAAAGGCTTCAGGAGATGAGTGTTTGCTACGGTCTCATTTAATTGAGCTTTCACATTTTCAATGTACTTGACATGTGCTCGGCAAAGAATGAGCATAACAAATTTCACTATGTGACCAACAGCAAATTTCAATATGTCACCAATCAATGAAATCTAATCTAATCTAATCTAATCTAATCATACATCTGTACATCAACTCTAAAATGTATCATTCGTACACCTTCTCAGGACTATGTGCCACCAAATCGTTGCCTCTCTTTCTGTTTTTCTTGTACTTATTGAACGTTATATGAATGAATAAGTTAAAAGCTGTATGGGTTTCTTGTATAAAAATCAAGCATTATAATGTCAAAAAAATGCATTCAGTCTTGCAGAAAAGTTGAACCTTTTAACTTCCACTGATGATTTTTCTTTTATATTTGAAATTGCTTTATTCCATTTTACAATTACTTCTTTCCATTTTACGAAAGTTACAGTTTCCTCGTGACTTACTTGTTTGCTTTAGATATCGATGGTGAAAGTGCAAAACCTCGTATGTCAAAATTTTGCTATTTTTGGTGGAATGACTATTTTAATATCCAATACACGTTGTCAGTTGATTACCTTGCCAGTTTGCTATTTTTGGAAGCTGTAACACACTGGTAACAGAATGATTTCACCAAACCTTGTATATCGATATGGTTCAAAAAGTGAAAGTGCAAAACCTTGTAACTCAAATCAGAACTTTGAAGCACATATTGTGGGATATTTCAACTTTTTTTTGAAAACAATTACTGTGTTACATTTTATGACTCCCAGCAAGTTTCCTGATAAAAAAAATTTTACCTCCGTATATTTGCTTTGGTGATGTAGGCTATCGAAAAAGAGAGTGCACGAAAATTTGAAAAAATTGTCATTTTCCTCATTCTGATGTTGAGATGAGATGATGAATTGCTATAAGAGACCATTCAGAATTTATGACTGGGGGGTGGGAGTTTTGCTGGAACTTCCCATCAAAAATTGATACACCCCCTTGAGTTTCATGTGGATTTTTAGTACCCCACCCCCCTCAACATACAAAGCAATATATACATATATACTGCTATACACGGCCACGCGTACAGATTTGTGTCTTTTCTGCGGACCTTTGCGCATAAAAAAATTCCAAATAAAATGAGTTTATGGGTATTTTTTAACATTTTTTCTTTGTTATAATTACTTACCCCCCCCCCTTGAAAGTGTTGTAAAATATTAATACCCACACCCCCCCCTACCCTGCCTTGAAACACGTTTGAAAAGTTAGTACCCCTCGGCCAAAACTCCCACCCTCCCCTAGTCATAAATTCTGAACCGTCCCTAACTATGTAACTTGGTTAATCCTGACCTTTGGAATTCCATAAATGTATAATTTCCCAACACACAGGTCTGTTTTTGGATTCACCAAGAGCTTTCAGCCATGTTTCATGGCCTACTTCAGTTGTCTGAGCATGCTCAGTGGATCCCAGGACTGCCCAGGAAAGAGCACAAAAGGAAGATCAAAGAAGCTATAGCAATCAGGAAGAAGAAACCATCGCTAAATAGGGACCAAGGCTGGGACCTCCCCCCCCCCCCATCTTCTGCAAGATGAGACATGGCTGCAAGCTCTTGGCGAGTCCAAAAACAAACCTTAGTCTTAGGATATTATACATCTATGATATTGCTAGTTTTATAATCCTCATCTGTGGTTATCCCATCACGTATACATGTATTTTGCTGATGAACTTACAATAAATCAATTTGTATGAAATTGTCTTTTTTATTTATCTATTAAAAGTATACTTACGTCAGTTCATTTTTTTTAGACTAGAATAGGAAGGCTTACAAATCTCACTGCGCCGAACCCAGAGCCTGGCATCATGAGGTGTGCATTAGCATGTGATTATTCTCTTCCTGATTTTGGAAATAAGATGAGGAGAAGTTAGTATAGCGACCATCTGCATCAGCTTGTTGAGGGAGACCATTGCTGATCACTATGTATGTGAGTATTCCGTGTCCTCTTACCTACCTTTCCCTTTCGTCTTTAATTATAGCAATCGTGAAGCATTCAATTATGCTTCCACCAAAGTTCGGAGGGCTCAGCAGCCTAAAAATGCTAGACAGTTTGTTGTTCATTGCACATATATAGTAGATATTGTGATACAGCTCTTTCAAATGTTGCAATATATTTTTTGCAATATGTTCAATGTACTGTAACATGGGTTGATTCGGGACACTGGGGTGAATCGGGACAGGACAGACAAGAATTATATTCCTTCAAAAATCACCAACTTCTACTTGCTTTTTGAATTAGCTTTATGGCACGCTATTAGAATACATTCTAGTTAATATTGTGACGTATTTTTATACTTCTACCTGTAGGAACGACGGAGCTGTAGCACTTTTAAGTTGCGCCTGCAGAATTAGCATTTTCGTAAAGTGGTCAAAACTTTGCTTGTACCATAACAAGAAAATTTTTTCAAAAAAAAATAGAGGCGATTTTTAAAGCAAATTCAGCTTGTTCCACATATTTCATCCCATCTACATTTAATTTCGGCCCGATCCCGCAAAAGCGTCCTGTTCCGCAACTGCGCATCCGCGTTTTACTACGAAATCCCGCAGCCCGCCGTTCCGCGAATTAGGCCCGTCCGCATTTTACTACGACGCTGGCCACCCGTTCTGATGACGAAGTTTCACAGACTGAAATTCAGAATCTTGGAAAAGCCTCCTGTCGGGAGGCCTGTGGCCATCTATACAGAGGCGAGTGGCTATATATAGAATCACTAAGACTATATCAGCGATAGGCTGATGCATCGCCTCTAAAAAGTCCAAATACCAGAGCCACAATAACTGACATGAAAATTTTTTTCCAATTTAAAGTGGTTTCAGGGGACCAGAATAGTAGACCAGATGAGGGATTATGTAGGTTTGGTCATGGGTTCAGATGCAGGTAAATGGCAAAGTTTTGGGAATAATCAAAATATACCCTACCAATTTTCATTTGAATAGCATGATCTTTCGTTGAATATTATTGAACTTGATATCATTTATGTTGGATTTAGTCCAGAATTCACAATCACCAGCAAAATGAGCAGAAAAAGATAGTTTTCCATATTTTTCAGTCACTTATGACATTTTTTAAAATCTGCATATTATTAATGAAATTGATTTCAGATTTTTCTCAAAATAAATCTTTGGCATATTGAACATGTTTTCTAATGTTTACTCACAAGATTCAATAACTTAGGGAAGGTATTAAGTATTTATAGTGGAAATAATGGACCGTCCCGATTCACCCCAAAGTGTGGGGTGAATTGGGACAGTGGTTTTCTGGGCCTTAAGTAATGGATAGGCCTATTTAAGCTATGATTTCAAGATCCAGGGGATTCTGAGATATTGTGCTCAGACACAATTTGACCTCATATTTTGATACCTGAGTTTATTTGTGACCATGCTAGGACAGAAAACAGCCAATTCTGTCCCGATTCACCCCATATTACGGTAACATCAGATTCCAGTTTCCATTAAAAATTTACATGAATCATGCACATAATATACTGGTACAATACATTTCTACTCCATAATTTTGCAAAAATTCTTTCAAATCTATCAGTATCTCAGTGGCTTGACATATCATATGTCATTATGTCTGCGGTATGTACTTCATAAAGTGAAAGTTAGACCTCTTTCGACCAAGAGAAAGAAGGATTGCCTGTTATATGTATATAGTGACAAAATATGAGCAAAGCATAATTGTGTTGGCATAGTCAAATGGATTATAATTTCCCATAATATAACAGATGCTGATGTATCAGAAAGTTAAAGAACGAGGGTCTTGAGGCTCCAAAATCCGACCGGTTGCCAATTAAGGAGATATTCCATATAAGAAAATAGGGGCAATAAAGTCTTAATTGCTCAAGAGAGCTGATTGACTTCCTGGAAAAGGTCTTAGCCAATTGGAAGAAGGGTACAAATTGCATAATTCTTTCAATGCTATACTTCAACTTCAGAGCTCTATAGACCTTTGATATTTTAGGGGTCATAAAAGTTATCTTATTTCTGACCAATCAGATTGAAAGATGACCTGCCAATCAAAATTACAAGACAAAATCTGTATTAATTCAATATTTTCCTTAATTTCTTAAGAAATATGAACTTTGAAACACCCGAAATAGCACTAATTACAGTGCACCAAAAAAGTTATGGGAAAAATTGGAATGGGTTTGTTTTTCCCCCCTAATTTCTCAATAATCAATTTCCGAAGACAATTATTTCAGTTCTATTCTTTCAATAGACATCTCATGAACAGATCTACCAGGTTACTTTTTTGTTTTAATCTGCAAACCGGGTATGCCAGGTGATTCTTGGTTGCAACTCCAATTTTCGACCTCAAAAAAGTTATGGGAAAAATTTGATTTCTTCAGAAATAACAACTTAAAGATGACGTCTCTTATACAGATAAGTTGAGATGACATCAGTAATATGTTATTAGACTATATTGGTCAAATTGAACATTGTTTAAACTTGAAAGATGTTAATAACAACGGTTTCCAGTCATTTTTAATGGACATTGATCATTTTGAAATGAAATACCATTTAAAATAAGTTATGTTCTGAAAAAAATATATCCTGTAGCATACTCAATGCTCTGGTATTGCTGAAATATGTTACCCATATGATTATTGAGCATGTATGACTTGTCTGTGTAAAGTGAAGATGAGCAGTCCCCTGAATGACGTACATCTTGAAGCAAGATAATAGTTAACGGCATACTATAGGCACTATAAATGATCTACATTTACCTTATTTTGCTTGATATAGCATCTTAATTGGTAGTAATCACGTCTCAGGGCCTTTATATAATGTTTCAAAAGTTTCCAAAAGGATAAGGTAGTACAAATGAATGATTGAGGAGTCTGCTGCATACTAGTGGAATATGGGACAAACAATCAAGATGCTATAAAAGCTAAAATTAATTTTTCTGTATCATTCCAATTGATAGAATTTGATGGATGGTTAGTGAAATTCATCTTTGAACCTTATGAACTTGCGATTTGTGCATGATATGACCATAGATATGGAAAACGCAATGTAAGCATTTGACCACTTTTGCAGTACGGAAGTGCAAATAATTCAGACAGTGTATAAAGTGGTAGGTGCTGTGATTTCTGTCATTCAAACTATCTGGACAACCTTTTCACTGACAAAAGTAACATTTTAATGCAGTTTCACCACAAATAACACCAAATTGCTGAAAATTCCTGATGCTGAATATCAGCACCAACATATCTGTTGACATAAACTTTGAATTAACTTCTGTCCTGGCTTAAAAAGATGCATTTTTCCAAATGAAAACAGAAGCCCCTACCAATAAATTATGAAACAAAATGCTGTGTTAACAGATGTCCAGGATTAAATTGGCATTTGAATGGCAACATATTAATTTGAGAATTATTTGAAATAACATACTTTATATGATTGAAGATACACATTTCTTGAAAATGTAACCCCAGGATCTCTCAGAAAATGGGTCCAAGAGTCGATTTCCTTCTTCTAGAAACTAACAAGACCACCACAAAGCAATAATTCATACTTATAATACAGTATTTGAGGGCTTCATAAAAAAATCCCCATAACTTTTTGGAGGCAAAAAATGGTGCACCCACCAAGATTCACTGGCATATCCATATCATAGCATAAAACCACGAAACTATTATCCAGAACTGTTCAGGAGAAGTGTATTGAAAGGATAGAACATCAATAATTTTCACTGGAAATGCCTTTCTTCAAATTTAGAGGCAAAAACTGGGGCCACAGCTTTTTTCCCATAACTTTTTTGGTGCACTGTATGTGAAACTGTACCATGAAACGAAATACATGAAAGTTGTTTAAATATATGGAATATATCTCATTGTATTCCATTGTTTATCAAGATATATGACAGATGTTGACTGTTTGGAGGTTGGACACAGAATGACCATGGGTTCAACCCACCCTGCTTTTATAGGAGGTCCCCCTCCTTTAATGGAGCGATTCAGTCAAATGACAATTTAGAACTAACCTTTCACCTTACAGTCAAACGTCTCACTCCAGTTCACTCTCATTGAAACACACACTCTTTTTTTACTGTGAGGTTCTTAAAGTGTACAGAATCTGAGTACTTCATGTGCCTGAATTGAGCACGCTGAAGGAGACTTTTTCAAATTGGAGATAAAGGTCTGAGCTGGATGAGAGGCGATGCTCAAATCTCAAAAGGACTTGAACAGGGAAAAGCAAGCTTAAACTGCTTGTGAGATTCAGCCAAGGGATGTAATTTCGGCCCAAGTTTCTTTGTAGTGGGTTCATGTTTGGTACCTGAGAAAGCTTAGCCTCAGAAGCAAGCACTCTCAAAGGAATGGAGCTAGAAAGAATAGCCCGTGTAGCCTGGAAGGCGTGATAGTTTCATGAATTGTGCTTGAAACCTAACACTAATAATTCCCTCTCTTCTTTGGAAACTGAAATGACTAAGACAATTAAGAATTTTCATTGCTTTCATGAAAATATGTTTGATATATACAACATAAAATGTGCCATCAACAATTTGTTTGACAATCACACGAGCTAAAGTAATGTTGATGTGGGAAAAAAAAACAATCTGTTTGTGACTATAGGACACCTTTTTGATGGCTGGTCTACTTGGTCTAATTAATTTCATCTGGGAGCTCAGCTATTCTGTTGTGCCTGTGGGGGAGGCGATGATCTCCGGCCAGCTGTCATCAAAGATGTTCACCATCTACATTTCAGATTCGTAGGCCTACTGTTCTTTCTCATTTGCATAGTGACTATTTGCATTGGCTTGTTGGAAGAACCCATCGCTGATCACCAGGTGAGTATTCCCCATCATCCTATCACTCCCTCCTGTCTGTAATTTAAGCCCCCTCAAAGCAATTATGCTTCCTTCGAGGTGTGTAGCACTATGTGGCTCTCATATGGTATACAGACTTGACTGAGAATCGCTGCTGTTTGCTGTATAAACTCAGTGTGATGCAGTGTCTAAATAATTCCCTTTCTTTACTACATGTATGTATTCAAAGTAATATCAGACCTCAGATTCCATTACAAATCCACATGATTCATGAGTACATGTATGAGATACATTTACATTTACATAGAACATGCTGCAAATCTGTCAGTGTGTCTGTGGCATCACATATCTTGTATACTTCCATCTCTGAGCATGCTGATGTACAACTGCGGAGTAACATTAAATATTCTTATCCACTTTGGTACGGATCTCCTTACATTCTAACATTATGCTCTGTTAAAATGCATTCCAATTTGAAAGTAAGAATTTCATGAAAGTAATATTGTATTTTCCCTGTAGATTTCATAACATGAACATTTAATGCTCGAAGTTATTAGTTTGACACAGTCAAGCTTGATAACTTCCTTGATGACTGCACCATATGCTCATGTATAAATGTTTGGCAATGATAATTTCCTTTTAGGTCAAATGAAAATATCAGTAGGCCTATGCACCACAACCTCACACTAGTACAGTAATACCTCTTACTCCAGTTCACTCTCATAACAAAACATACTCATAGAATGAGAGTGCATAGAATCTTAGTCCCACATGTATGAGAATGTGTGAAAATTTAGTCTGATGATGGACACTTCAAATTATAGATAAAGTTGCTTGTGAGATTCAGCCATGGGATTTAATTTTGCCCCAGGTTTCTTTGTAGTTGGTTCATGTTTGTCGCCTGAGAAGGCTTAGCCTCGCGGCAGATATACTAAAAGGAATGGAGCTGGATGGAGCAGCCTGTGTAACATGGAAGGCGTGAGAGTTTCATAAATGGTGCATGAAACTCAGCTACAATTATATTGCTTTGGTTTCTGAAACCAGGAAGGACTGGGAGTCTGGGACAAGCTTCCTCTAGGTTTCACGAAAAGCTGTAAAAAGATAAACATAGTTACTGTGTCCTTCAGTTTTTTTGATGGGCAAATACTGATATTATCAACATTGAATATGCCTGGAAATCAAGATAAGTAAATCATGGAACGGGGAGATGATGGTCCATTTACCTTCTTTTTATTGTCCTTCACTAACATGTACAACAAAGAATGAGCATATAAGGTACTACAATAAACAAAAGAAGTGAAACGATCAACAAGAATACTTGGAATGTCAACAAAATAATTCAATAAATTATCTATTGTTTCTGATCCGAAATACTAGCAAACTTTCAAACTGTCTTCATAGGTCAGTTGAGTGCAGTTTCTGAATGATTACATAAATTTATAGCTGTCAAAAGGACTTGAATGACTGATATTTTGTTAAAACTATCTTAGGTTTCAGTGAGAATGTTGTACATTGTTAGGTATATATTACAATCAAAGTATAATGATTGACAAAATGCATTTTGTTTTTATGTAGTTATAAAGTTAAACAAAGATTTTCAATCTTTACTCAAATAAGAACAAATCACAATATTTTGTCTCTGCATCAGACAATGTGGTACAGATAAACATTCTACTGTAGTTCGCTCCCAGCACAAAGCTGAATGTTTCAGAATTTTGTCTGTATTAGGAGACCTTCAAATCAGAGAAAAGGGCTGAGATAGATGAGCGGCAATGCTCAAATCTCCAAAGGAATTGAACAGGGAAGAATGAGCTTAAGTTGCTTGTGAGATTTAGCCAAGAGCTGTAATTTTGCCCCAAATTTCTTTGGAGTTGCTTCATGTTTGTTGCCTGAGAAGGCTTAGCCTTAGAACCAAGCACACTCAAAGGATTGTGCCAGACAAAATAGCCTGTGTTGCACGGAAGGCGTGAGAGTTTCGTAAGTTGCGCTTGAAACTTGACGCTGCTAAATCCCCCTGTTTCTCTAGAAACAGGAAGGGCTGGATGGGACAACTAGTATACTAGGCTTGTTGTTGTCTTCAAACCTTAGAAGACTGCAATTTGTTATATTCTTATTTTATTGCATCTTCCATACTGTAAATGGACATGTACACCAACTGTCAAAATTGGAGGACGTATCAGTGTTATACATGCAATAAACGCCTTCTGATAATTCAAATGGCAGTTTGTAAGGTCTGCGATTAGCAGATTTTTTGCCTCCGCATAATAAATCACAAATATGCTAGAGGATAAAGATACGTCATCGATCAACGTCAATATTTATTTGGTGAGCTCCTAGTCTACAAAATTGAGCAATACCACTACTGCTACGCAGAGGGTATTTACCTTGACAAAATTTTATATTTCATGCATAGCAACTAACATTCTCAAGTCTCACTTCAGAAAAGACAAAAGAATTTGTATTTTTGAGAGTGAAAATGAAGCCAGTCGAGGCAAGGACAATCAAGCATTGGCAGCCTCAATGCCAGCAAAACTGCCTGTCTATAACACGGTCCTCAGCTGTGGTCATCCAATCAGGTACGAAGCCTTTGTAAGTGTCAAACATTCGGTCAATCTCATTTTATTTTCACTTTTAATATTACCTTGGTCTGATCACTTGCTCAACTGTCATTTGATGTATATGTATGTATTGGCACTGAGCTCTCTGCAACATTGAGATAAAATTTATTTTTTTAACAACATGTATTCAATGTAATATCAGATTCCAGGTTCCATTATAAATCATCACAGGGGCCTCAGTTTCATTTTAAAATGGTGCGGCAAATCGGGACGGTAGCCTTCACGAAACGGGGTCTTCAAACTCTCGCAATTTTTCCAGTAGTATCTTTGCTTTGGCCAAAAGTGGTAGGGGCAAATGCCCTACTAGCTCCACCTACACTGATGCCATTATTTTGGGAATTTTTCTCTCGGAAACAAAACACAAAATGTCTGAGGATGTATTAGAATGTTCCCTGACGAACAGAATTCAAGGTTGAGAGCTTAGCTGAATGAGAGGTGATGCTCAAATCTCAAAATGAATTGAACAGGGAAAAGTAAGCTTAAACTGATATATAGTGAGATTTTGCCAAGCGATGTAATTTTGCCCCAAGTTTCTTTGTAGTTGGTTCATGTTTGTCGCCTGAGAAGGCTTAGCCTCCGAGGCAAGTACACTCAAAAGAACGGTCCAAGACGAAACAGCCTTTGCAGCATTGAAGGCATGATAGTTTCATAAATTGTGCATAAAACTCAGCTCCAATCATATTCCTTCAGAAGTAGTGAGACACTGAAGCTTCCTAAAAATTTCATGAGAAGCTATACTATAAATAGATATATTATGGCTTCTCACTGAAATATTTGAGAAAGACTTAATTGACTTCACAGGTAACTTCAAATGAGCATAATTTCAAAATGATGACGTAACGAAAGATAAGACAGATATTTTGTTAAAACTATCTCTGTATATGTTATGCATTTCTATACACTATACATAATCGAGGAGTATACTGATTGCCAATTAGCCATTTATTTTGACGTATTTAAACGATTTAAGGAATGCTAGTTAATTTTCAGTCAAATAACATTAAACAACCATAATTTCACTGTTTGTTAGACAACGCTGCACAGTAAAATATCTTGCTTAGATTGCCCTAAGTACAAAGCTGAATGTGGCAGAATTTTCTTGTACTATGAAGCTTTAAAATTAGAGAAAAATAGCTGAGCTGAATGAGAGGCATTGCTCAAATCTCACTAGGAATTGAACAGGGGAAAGTGAGATTTTTCCAAGGGGTGTAATTTTGCCCCAAGTGTCTTTGTAGTTGCTTCATGTTTGTTGCCTCAGAAGGCTTAGCCTTAGAAGCAAGCACACTCAAAGGAATGAGCCAGACAAAATAGCCTGTGTAGCATGGAAGGCGTGAGAGTTTCATTAGTTGTGCTTGAAACTTGACACTGATAATTCCTTCTGTTTCTCTAGGAACAGGAAGGGCTGGATGGGGCCTGCAGTTGCCTTTGAACCTTAGAAGACTATAATTTACTATATTCTTATTTTATTGTATCTTCTATTATTATTACAGATGATGCAGGTTTTGTCTGTTTCTTTTTAAATTTTTCTTTTTAAAAACATTTTTAAAGCTACCAGCCACTGTACCTACTGATGCATGGAGAAATAATAACAGGGACACTTTTGCCTTCTAAAGAGGAGTTTCTGTAGCTAACATATGTTCAATGTATTATCCTATGGAATTGTTAAAATTGTGTATATATGAGCTACAGATAAATCATCTGAATCTGATTTCATAATTATAGACACTGAAACTGAGTGTGACTTTTTTTTCAGTAAATCCGTCGGTGGAAAGTGATATAAAAAACGTATTACATCACTTTACCAAAAAAGATAACTTGTCCTAGAAAAAAAAGTCATAAAATCATCTGTTATGGACATTTACGCCAGCTTTCAAAATTGAGGGATGTATGTATCAGTGTCAAAGATCCAATAAACTTTTCTTTAATGATAAAACAGTTTGTAAAGTCCACTTTAGCAGATTTTCTGGATGGTAACGTACTGAAATGGTGTCAAACAGCTGATGCATCAGACAAGTAGATTACAGCCTAAGTGGCCAATATGGGTGGTCATTAGTTGCTCCCAGCAGTACACCATCCCGAGGCAGAGAGCAGCTGCTAATCACTTTCTTGTTTGAGTGTAGATGCATAATACCACAGCTAATTATATAGGCTGGATTTACTCCCTGATTTGGAGTCTGTGATGTGGATCATTCTGGTAATTAGGAAATAAGTGAAAAAGCTTGTCACAAAACTCACAGATCTGCTACAATACGAAAGTTGCCGAGCACAGAGAGTCAGAGACTAATTTGTAACTCTGATGCAGCATATTTTGTAGCTCCTGTTTGGATGACATTGAAAATCATAGTTTTCGGGCCAGCTAGCATCACAGGGGTCTTGCACAAAACTTTTTGTATTTATAACTATATATTATATTCATATTTTTATATTTTACACAACAAGGATATGTGCAAAAGCCCCTATGGCTAGCATCTATTAAAGTATGAATGGATATAGAATATCTGATAAATTATTAAGAAAAAAAAATAGTTCTCTCCAATTTTTTTTATACGTATTGTATTTAAAAACCTACTGCATTACTCCAATAAATTTCTGAACTGAGTTTTCCTGTCATATTTTCTTAGTACTTATATATAATGTCAAGCCTTGAAATCCGGACTTTCGATGGGTGTATTCTGCCAGTTTCCAATAATTATTAAGTTCGGGTTGACCTAGTATTAAATAAATGGTAATTGAAGAGCAGCTTTACCGATTTCTATTACATGTAGAATACTCAATACTCAGTATCTCCTGAGACTGCTAAACAAGATTGAGACACCATCTAACTGTTAGTATTTACGAGTAGCTTGAGTTTGAATAGGAAACGCTGGCTTGATTAACTCTGAAAAAGCAAGAATTTTCTCGAGATGATTGGTCCTGTCAGCCAAACCTACCTGCCATATCTTTCAATTTAAGACTGACTGGTCTACAGCAACAGCCTGGAAGGGAGAATAGTCAGAAAACTTCATTGCTGATAAATGTGTTGCTTGAAATGTAACGATTCACAGTGTCTTAAAGGCAGTCTGGACTAGTAGGTGAGTACGAAATGTGTAACCCTCCAGCACCATTTCATGACTTGGAACACAATAACGAATCACATGTCTTGGGTTTGTTTGAGTTTATCGGTCTTTTTTACTTTATAATATTAATTTTTTATTTACGTTAATATCTCACCTGGGTTACTAGTATCAATTAAAGCTGTTTTTCCAGTGACTCATTTACAAGTAACAGATATAAATTAAAGTCTGAATCAGTTAACTATGCCTCTATGCCTCAACTGAACAGTGATCACAAACTAATTCTCATCATGCAAAATAAAAGAATTGAGCAATGGTCCATGATTTATTTACGCAATCTTTTGACATGTCATAGTCATTTTTGACCTGGGAGGACATAATATGTGAGTGAAAACTAAAAAAGTGGTAATGGCCTTAATTTGGGCTCAGTTTGGTAAGGACATAGGCCTATGGCGAGCGATTTTGGGGGGGGGCTAGCGACATCTGCCTGAATTTTTAGTTCTAGATTTAATACCATTTCAAATAAAATTGGTTGGAAATCATTAATTTTCAATAGTGTTTATTTGATCATCTGCCCAAATTTTTTAGCCTTTTTGCCCGAATCTTACTGTTTCTCAAACTTTTGGGAGGGGCGACTGCCTCCCCTTCCCCCCCCCCTCCGATACGACTATGGGTAAGGAGCAGTTATAAAAGACATGTCCCCCACCTTTCTGCTTGGATAGGTAACCATGCGATAAAAACGATTGAAATTCATGAATGTGAAAACCTGACTGGCTTTGTTTATTTGCCAATCCGACATCCGATTCCTACCACATCGTCGGGTGTCCCCCACGAAAATTATGCCCAGCTGCTGAATAAAAGTAAACTGAACTTCATCACTAATTCAAATCAAGTTGTACCTCACGTGATTTCATAGGAACATTAACACTGAGCATGACAGCATACCAAAATGATTCAATAATCTAAAAATTGTCAATAATTGCCACTCTTGTCATGAGAGATGTTGTCCAAATTTTGGAATCCTGCATGTGGTCTTGAATACGAATGAGTGCAAATAAAGAACCCTTTGCCCAAGGAGATACAAACTTGATCCTGAAAACCATTTTGGATTAACTACCTGGGTCATTTACGATCAAAGCAATTTTCCTGTTTTGGAGGAAATGGTTTGAGCACTGGTACAGGTTACATTTGTGGAACACGGAAATACAAGGCCCATATGGTTTGCATCAGACAATTGATGTATAGTAGCATACAA
This sequence comes from Platynereis dumerilii, assembly GCA_026936325.1. NCBI lineage: Eukaryota > Metazoa > Annelida > Polychaeta > Phyllodocida > Nereididae > Platynereis > Platynereis dumerilii. The sequence goes on from JAPTHN010000002.1 coordinate 57,450,354, forward strand.
CATGCTAGATAAAAAAATTAAGTAAATTAATCAGAGTCCTGCCTTGAATTGATGGCACATCTTTAATCCATCACATAAATCTACCTGATTCATGATTAGTGTTGTCTGAATTCCAACTGCATTGGTATGAAGTTCCCTTTCCATATGTCAGAGAAATGACACGTCTCACATATTTATATCTATCAAGTCTAAATATGAGGTTGCATTAAAGGTAGTTTCCGTAAGCCAGATTTTAATTGATTTGTGCTGTTGATGCAGCTCTTGTTACCACAATAACAAGCTCGGTTAATGCATTCCGTTTGAAACCGCAAGTCTGAATTCAAAGATATAACAAGGCTTTTTCCTCAGAATTGAAGATATAATCCTGTAGACACAGCAGAAAGAGGATAATATGCCAACGCCGTCTAATATGTAGAAGATGTTAACCGCGTTTGTGATGATATGCAATTTATCGATGCTTGCTGAGATTTAGTTGAATATCATCACAAACAAGGGTGTTATCTAACTTATAACATGACTTACAAAACAAATTCATATAAGCGTCTTTTGTTTGTTGTGTAATTCTTCTTATTTGACAACATTCCATTGTAGTTTTTGCACATTCATGTCCTTCCAGTCCATTAGCTGAAGGCAACAGGTCAGAATTGATTATTCTAAGGAAAAAATACAATACATCGCTCTTATAAACTCAATTTTGTTTTCACATGATGCAGATTTATACGAAAACTGGCTATGTTATTGCTATTAGCAAGGGGTACAGCATCAACAAAATTCAACACAGTGCGAAGAAGAAGTTTAAATTCTTGTTGGTTTCGAGTAAAAATGATTTTAAATGGTAGTTCGAGGTAGATAAAGGTTGTAAGTGATTCTGGGGTAGACCAAAGTTGTGAAAGGGTAAATTAGCGGCTGATTCGTCCTACCTGCTGGGGAATCCTTACTTTATTTTGGGTTGTGTGCCACCTTGAAATAGCATCACACAGCAGACTGCTGAAGCAGATGATGAGTAGATCAGAGCAATATAGGTGGTAATTAGTAGCTCCCAGGAGTACACTATCCCAACGCACAGAGCAGCTACTAATCACTTTCATGTTTGAGTGTGGAAGCATACCACCGCAGCTAATTACACTAGTTGCTTTTACACCTCGATTTGCATGGCAACTCTGTGAGCAGGATCATCCTGGTAATTGGGAAACAAGTGAAAAAGTGCATCCCAAAGCTCATCTATTGCAAGTCAGCACAAACGATGGCCTATAGGAGCAGTTTGTAACTCTGATGCAGCTCTTTTTGCTTCTCCTCGTGCTGTATGATTTATACTCTTGATGTCTAACCTAACATGTGTCAAGTAACGAATGTCTTTTTTATAAGCAATACATGTTTGTAAACATATAAGATAAGATAAGATAAGATAGATAGATAAGATAAGATAAGATAAAACTTTATTTAACGTCGGTGGTGACAATAAAAACAATAAACACAAGCTATAAGCTTTTTACCGACAAGTTAAAATAACAGAACAGGGTGAAACTACGAAGTTATATACAGATGAAAATGAGTGAAGTTATTTACAATTCTATTATTACTTTAACACATATCTGTGCAATATTATTTATATCATGACATAATTATTACAGAGAATTTCTAAGGCATAATAAACATGTTCCACATTCACATTGATTAAAATAGTGGTTCCTTCGCAAGTCTGATTTGAATGATCCTATATCATCTGAACATTTCAAGTGAGAGGGTAGAGCATTCCATAATGAGGGACCTTGATAACTAATAGACCTTTTACCATATTGAACTGTGTTAAAAGTGGGTAAGACTAGTTTGCCATTGTCCCGCATGTTGTATGGAGTAATTTGTTTTTCAAAAAATGAACTTTCCAAAGGTGGTGCTTGGCCATGAAGTATCTTAAAAACTAATTCAACTAAGCTATTTTTACAGGTTACATGAAGCATCTTTTTACCTGTTTTTATAAGTAGATCATTGTATGTGCCCTCATAATCGTTGCAAACAAGTCTCAGTGCTCGTTCATTGAGTTTTTCAATTTTCCTATCATGTCCAAGAGAGTAGGTTTGATAGGCAATTGAACAATAAACAAAATTTGAAGCTACAAATGCCTCATAAATCCTGAGTCGTCCTTCGTAACCAACATATTTACATAATCTTTGAAGTGCATTTATTTGCCTTGCAGCCTTTTTGCAGATTAGTGATAAATGGTGATTAAAATTTAGCTTATTGTCTATATGTATGCCTAACAGTTTCACTACACTTTCTGATTTAATAGTGTCCACATCAACCTTGAAATCAATTTCAGTATTGTTTCTGCTGAAGCATATTGCCTGAAACTTTGAAGGATTCGCCTTCATGTAATTTTCTTGAAACCACGAGATTGCTGTTTCAGCAGCTTTCTCGAGTGTTTCTTTAACTTTTAATTTATCCTTATGAGAATAAGATAAGGTGTTATCATCAGCATAATTGTACACATCACATGTTTTCTTGAGTTCAAATATGAAATCATTGATAAAGATGTTAAATAGAAGAGGTCCCATGATTGACCCCTGTGGGACACCAGTTTGGAGATTTAACCATTCACTTCTAATATTTCCTAACTTTACAGCTTGCCTTCGGTTTTTTAAGTAACTCATGATAAATGAGCATGCTTCTAATGAAACTCCATAAGCATTTAATTTTGCTATTAAAAGTCCATGAGGTAAACTGTCAAAAGCTTTTGAAAGATCTATTAATACACAACCAACATGACAATTATTATCGAGGGCATTTCTCCAGTTTTCAATACATTTTACAAGAACATTATTGCAGCTATACTGTTTTCTATACGCAGATAGATCATTTGACAAGTAAGTTGACATAAAATCTAATAACTGATCACATATAATTTTCTCAAATATCTTTGAGGTTGAGGGAAGCACACTCAAGGGTCTGTAGTTTTCTTTAGCCAGCTGATCTGACTTTTTATAGAGTGGTGTTACTTCCGCTTTTTTATTGCAGTCTGGGAATTCACAAGTTTCTATGCTCTTATTTATCATTTGAGTGAATGATTTGCTTAAAGAGTTCGATCCTAGTTTTAGAAACTTCGGGGAGATTTGATCAAAACCAGTTGCTTTGTTTGATTGAAGTAGCTTAAGTTTGTTTAGCACAGATGATTGACTAACAGTTGTGAAGGTAAACTGTCGTTCATTGTTTGCATAGCTGTTAATTTGTTTCACACTTGGGTGATCCCTGTAATGGTCAATGACCTGATCAGCTGACATTTCTTTGACTTCATTTGATTCACAGAGATCATTTGTTACATTAATAAAATATTCATTGAACGTATTACTAACATCTATTGGTTTGCTAATCAAAGAATCATTTTCATACAATGTTATACTTTGGTTGTTCTGTTTAACATTGTTGGTCATAAATGGTTTTACAACTTCCCAAAAGTGTTTCCCTTTAGTTTTGTCAGAATTACATTTATCTTCAAAATATTTTAATAAAGATGTCCTCTTTAACTTATTTACAAGATTTCTTTGTTTCTTAAAACTTTGCCATGACTCTTGACTTTTACTTTTTTGAAATTTTCTTCTCAAGGTCGCCTTTACATTTATAGCTTTTCTTAAATTGTCATTCATATAAGGTAGCTGTTTGTACTTTACTATTTTCTGTTTTTTAGGAGCATTCTTATTTACTACATCTAACAGCAAAGTATTGTGAAACCATAATTGATCATCAACATCATCAAATAATTGAGCAATATGAAAAGGTGCTGATTCTAGATCACTTTTATATGATTCTTCATTAAAATGCTTAAATGTCCTGTAGTATACTATTTTAGGCTGGTCGGATGGGCAAACTAATTTAGTAGCAGCACTGATATAATTATGGAAGTCACTAATTCCAACAGAAATATTTAAGGATTGCCTAATTGATTTTGGATTATTTGTTAAAATTACATCTAGTAGTGTTGGGTTATCTGCGCTTTTAAAGCATGTTGGATTTTTCACTAATTGTTTGAGGTCATAATTGTCACACATATTACTTAATTGGTTAGCTTTTTGCAAGAAATTTACATTTAGATCACCAATTATATAAACACATTCACTTTCTAAGAAACACTTGTTCAGCATAGTTTCTAAAGCGGAGTTAAGATTGGAGACATTTACATTCGGTGGCCTATAGACATGGAGGAAAAACATATTTTTCTGAGTTGTTTTGACTTGTATAACTATACTTTCTATTCCTGAATCATTTACAGCGATATCAGATCGATTTTTGTGTGGGATTGTGTCTTTAACGTAGCATATAAGTCCGCCACCATGGGCGTTTCTATCAAGTCTATGGATCAAAAACTTATCAATATGAAATTGAGCATCAGGGAAAGAGCAATCTAATTTGGTTTCTGATAGAAATAGAATATCACTGTGACCTTTTCTTAGTATTTCATATATCTCCATATACTTACATGACAGACTATTAATATTTAGGTGAGAAAATATTAGGTTTTTCGCATTGTTTTTGGAAAATTTGGAAAGGTCCTCATATGGATTTTCTACACCCTCACTAGAATTTTCTACATTTTCATTCACATTTTCCAAATATTCATTTGAATCTTCTACATGATCACAATCTACGACGTTGCCTAATGCACATTGGCTAACAGGGATAGCACCTATTTCGACATCACAGCTTTGCAATACATTACATTGTGAAATACTACAGCATGTATTCAATTCAATGTCATAATCGCTTTCACAATCAGTTTGTAGTCTATCAAAAGTATGTACATGATTTGACATTTCACCCTTGTTTGTAGTAAAACAGTCAACAGCATTAAAATCACAAGTATCAGGAGTAAAATCATCAACATTAAGATCACATATAACATCACTGTTATTAAAAGTCACTGATAAATTCACATTTACATTCCTGCAAGGCCCGGCCACCTCTCCCTGGCCTGATCTTTAATAAGACTGTTCACAAAACTTCTTTTTGTGGCCGAGTCCATTGCAGGAGTAACATCGAAGGGGAGAGTTGTGGCGACACGTGGCCTTCGTGTGAGATGCTTCTCCGCAGTTGAAGCATCTCGGTTGTTGTTGTCTGGAATGGGGCTGGGTACGTCCAAAAGCGGTTCGAGGGGGGGCTACGGATGGTCGAGGGGTGAAGCGTTGTGGCTGTCGTGTCATGTGAGATAGTTCAGACCTCAACGTCATGAGGAGTCGTCCAAGCATGTTGAGGCCTTCACCACTCTGACCTCTGCCCCAGTAGATGTTCGGAGTGTTCTCAATCAAGGGACGATTCCCTGATTCCCGCAAGACGGCAGAGAAGCGAGGGCATTGTCGAGCTTTCACCTTTAGGATCTCATACATGGCACCTTGTCGGATATTGTCCCACCTATCGTCCTCTGTCAAACTGTCACCAATTCGTTTAGCCTGGACAGGCTTGGCCCAGCGGAGCACGTTTGCCGCAGCTTCTTTGTTGCCCAGAGCGATGGATTTACGATACTGGTACGCATGTTCTGAGCTGATATATTTTGTCTAACAATATTCATGTTTTTTTCTGAAGGCTCCTGACCAAAAACTAAGCAGCAAACAGTCCCGAGTCGGAATGAGAGTCCAGCAGGCTTGACTAACTCTAAAAAACACAAGAATTTTCTGGAGATGATTAGTCCTGTCAGCCCACCCCAACTGTCATATGTCTCAATTCAAGTCTGGTCGGCAGAAAAAGCCTTGAAGGGTGAATAATGAATATTTCATGGCCGACAAATATATAGTTTATGTGAGCAAGGACAGTGCAGCCACCCAACACTAATTCTTGCCATTTGATAATAATATGATGGGTTAGCATACTTTTGAAAGTGCCAACCAAACAAATGAATTTGTTAAAACAGAGATATCTTTATGAACACACAAATAAAATGTCTATAATGCTATTCTTCTGTGGTCAGAAACAAACTATGTTCTTCAAAAATGTAATTTTATCTCACATGTGAAGAGATCCTTAGTCATGTTCATTCATTCTTGCTGACAAACGTTTGCCTTGTTTTTTGGATTGTTTTTGAGTAACAAACAACCTAACATTTTAGCTCCATTTTCTTCCCATGATATATATTTCACAACTTTACTGACAACTTTTCTGCCTTTTTTGCGTGAAAATGTGATTTAATCCTTTGCCAACACTCAGATAAATAACATGTTCCCTCAAAAGAGATAAACACATGCACAATAAAAACCCGAAATTCTGCAAAAGGTACATTCCATTGTACACTTCGCTCAAAACATTAGAAAGAAAATAGAGGCTACAGCTTTAACTTTGCAATATTTCAGCTTATGTGATATTTATACAATTTCACATATTTACATAATGTGCTATGATTATCCCACATTACTTTTCAGTGGCAATAAGTTGTAATCCATGTGAATGACACATGCGGAGTATAAGTAATTTTCTTACTTTTCGATCACAATTAGAAGCTTTTTTCCACGCAAAGTGATAAAAAAATCTATTCCCAGTTACTTCATCAGCCATTTTATTTCGGTTCAAAGCAATATTCTTCACAAGTTCCATTTCATAACTCTACATTATTCAGGATTACATTTATCTACATCCTCCAATGTAGATATATCCAGTTTGGTTTTCGATTTGTCGGTAAAATGACACACCTCATATATTTACATATGACAAGCACATTAGCGCAAATATGAAGTTACATTTAATATAGTTTCCTTCAGTAAATTTTTAATCGACTTTTGCTGTTGCTGCAGCTATCATTACGCTCAGTTAATGTGTTCCATTTGAAACCAGAAGTCTGTTTTCCAAGGGAGAAATTGGGCCTTTCCAAATTATGAAGATTAATTAATTATCATCCCGCAGACACAGCAGGATGAAGAAAATTCATTGAAGATTATGATTATATATAAATTTTATAAAAGTGTGGCATGATATGAGTGCAATACGAAAATCTTTTTGCAAGAGGAAATTCCTATTGAGCAAGGGCACAGTGACAATAAGTGCCATACTGTCTTACTACATGACCACTGTGCTTCCAATATAATGTTACATTAAAATGTGTTTTTTGCCGAATAAGTCTGTAAAAGAACGACAGGTTTTAATAGTCTGTTAGATAAATACCATTAGTTCCATACACTGCGTTTTAGAAGCAAGAAGATTCAAGGGAATGAAGCTGGACAGTCTGTGTCGCAGGGACGGCGTGAGAGTTTCATAAATTCTGCTTGATACTCGACACTGATTATTCCCTCTGTTTCTCTAAAAACAACAAGGACTGGGTGGGACAATTAGGACCTCTTTTGCTTTCAAACATGAAAAGGCAGAAGCTGGCATTTTTCTCTTTTAATGTGCCTTCCACATTGCTAATGGATATATACACCCCTTTCAAAAAAAAGGGATATATCAGCGTTAAAAATACAGTAGACGCTTTTTATCAGGAACTTTACAAGCAAAGCTGACAAAATAATAATTTTGTGTGAAAACCAGCATATCACAGCTTCCAGGGTCTTCATTTTATTTTATTTTTGCCTCAGGGTATTACTATCATGTTCTTACCTAGCTCAAACAAATCACCCTCCGTCTCAGTCAGTTTCGGTGCATCAGTCTAACAATACAAAGTACTTCCGGAGGGGTTACAACCGTTACAGCCTTACATGGTTCTAAAGACCTAAACCATCAGCAAATCTATAAATATACAATATTTCTCCAATAATAAATTAGAAAATGACATCATGGAATTGTGAAACGTGTTGAACAAAGATAATACAAAAAGATATTCCTTATATGGAGAGTACAGAATCTAACTGTCTGTAGCTACTAAAAAAACATATATATACTACAGTAGAAACAAATGACAAGCATAAACATCAAAATTGACTTATGTCGGTCTATGTACACTTGAGGTCAAAATTATTAGCCCCCCTCTGGATGTCCCCATTAATTTTATTCTTCTCCAAATTGAAGTGTCACCGACCAACCATATTTTCTCCTAAACTGTATTTTAATTGTACTTATATATAACAAAAGGTTGATTCTTCCAAAAATGTTCAAAGTAGCAGACTTTTTGTACTTTAAAAAAAAAAAAGAGTTTTTGCATGTGGCCATGGTGTGTACCAGGAGACCATTAATTTTGGGGGCCATCAATGAATTTCAAGGAAGAAAGGACACTAAATCCTATGTCTGAGATGAGTTTTATTTGATAAACTGGATTGTTATAAAGCATTTAAAAGCAGGCAGGTGACAACCAGAGATGGTAAGCATCTGAGGGCTAATAATTTTGTCCCAGGCAAATTTTGGTTTTAGTTAATTATCTCGATTAATTTTGACATTTTTGGAAGAATTAACCTTTTTAATAGAAATACCATAGAAATACAGTTTAGGTGAAAATATGGTTGGTCTGTGATACTTCATTTTGGAGAAAAATTTAATTAAAGGCGATACCCAGAGGGGATAATAATTTTGTCCCCAAGTATACATGTACATAGTTGTACTGTGCTCTTAGTACACACAATTGTAATATACCAGTATCCTTTCTCAATTCTGACTAGGTTAATCACGTTATCAACTTCTTTAAGTTACCAAGTGCAAACTGACAATCAAGTCTTGCTACAACAAAAACAAGAGAATTGATATTTTTTACACTGACAAAGAAGCCAATCGAGGCAAGGACAGTCCTACATTGGCAGCCTCGATGTCAGCAATGATGTCTCCTTGTCAAACAGCTCCTCAGCTGTCGTCAAATAATCTGGGATACAGTCATTCTAAGTGTCAAACACACAGCCAACCCATGTCTTATTCATACATAGCTCAGTCTGATCAATCCCTCAACATTCTTATTTTTGAGGTTCTCTCTCCTCTTAACTTTGGTTTCTACTTTTTAAATCATTTAATTCCACATTTTATGTGCAGGCTTTTATGTCCATTCAAATGAATGTACAGTAAGCTCTCATTAATTTTTAAGCAAGGGGATTTATGTCTCTAGCCTGACTTCAGTTGCAGAACGTTATTCATTTATTGTTTAGTCTTTGTTTTGTCCGTTATTTGGTTGCATGTACAGTAATACTGATTTGACAGAAAAGACCTTTCTGGACCTTTCAACACTCATTGTAATCACTTGCTGAACTTTTTTTGTTTGTTTCTACATCTAATCAAATTTGTCCCCTCCTCTTAGTAGTATTGTTTCTTTAAAATGTCAAGATGCTTCAAGGCGTTGTAGCAAAAGAGCTTGCCGACTATACCATCAACAGGTATGTAGTTCTCAAAAAGAAAGTCAATAAGCAGTTTATAGTGTCAATCATCTCTATTTCTCAATGTGCCATCCTGAAATAGCATCACACAGCTGATGCATCAGAAAAGTAGATTACAGCCTGAGTGGATAATATGGGTGGTAATTAGTTGCTCCCAGGAGTACACCATCCCGAGGTAGGGAGCAGCTGCTAATCACTTTCATGTTTGAGTATGGAAGCATACCACCGCAGCTAATTACGCTGGCTGGATTTGCACTTTGATTTGCTGAGCTGGCATATATTGGCCATGGAGGCAAATCTGCTTCAGATACGGGATTCACACTGTGCACCCTATTAGCCGATGTAATTCTCTATAAAATGATATAAGATTCACAATTTCATATAGATCAACCTAGGCAGAAAGATGAGAAAACACATTTTCTGTCAAGAAAGATGGTGGCCCATCGGTCCCCGATGGGCCATCCCATGGGGTTCGATGGACCATGTTAATAACTTGCCAAAAGCTGGATGAAGAATTCGAAATTTGGTTCCAAGGTGTTTTTGTTGATCCATCTGATTCTGAGTGTGTAGGATAATAAGAGATCGAAAAAATAAAGAAATGCAGAGATTTTACACTTTTGAAAAAAAGCGAAATTTTCACAGATTTTGTGAGCAATTTTTTTGTATTTGTAGTAAATCTACTGCGATTATATTTTAGCAGTACATGAACAGATGTATTAGAAAGTGTATTGGAGAATTCTAAAATGATTGGTTCATTGGTAACTAAGCAAAAAACAATTATTTGATATTTGGTCGACACAGAAGTTTGGCTACCACCGTGACCATCAAAATCTTGCCTAATACCTCAAATTTGTTGATGAATATTTAAAAATGAGTATATTTTAATTTTTTCTTCATCAATAAATCATTTCTGTCAACCATTTAGATTTTTAGGGAAAAAGTAAAATTTTCGATTTATCACTGTACTAGTATGCCACCTGCAGGAGAAATCTGGAGTCAAAATAATAAAATGCATCAATAACCCTTCATTTAGGCAATATTTTGGTAAAACTTAAATTTACACTCAAGATTCTATCATGTCCAGCCAGGTCATTGAGTTTATTATTCTCAAAATACTAACTAGATTGTAAATTTGTGATTTCGATGGATATTTTCATTTAAATTATTCCAGCCATTTTGTGTTTCAGCCATTACTAGGCAAATTCATCACTGTAAATATGAGGGCAATCCTTCAAGTCGAAACTTAACATTTAAAGATGTAAACCAAAGCTTTATTGGGCTTTTTTCCCCAAAAGACTTTAATATCCAGCCCCATGCCAATGCGCCATCTACAGAAAATCTCAAGAAATAGTGGCCCATTGGTCCCCATGTTGGGTGGCCCATCGGTCCCCAAAAGCTTTCAGATTAGTTAAAGCCCCCTTTTTGGTGAAATAAGGTTCTAATTCCTATACTTCAATGTGTAAATTGCCACCAGTGTATAGGGAAAATCGTTATAGGAAATATATTGCCTCAAGTCTGCACACATTTGAGATATTAAACTTTTTTGAATCAGTAAAAAATAATTTTAGATGTTGAAAATTTCATTTTGCCCACTAAATGCTTGTGCTATAACTTATCGATCAGTCATCAATATGGTATTCAAAGATGTGATAAGCAATACTAAAAATGCAAATTAGATGTTCTGAAACGTTTTTGATGTGGAGTTAAGAGGATGGCCCATCGGTCCCCATGGCCCGTTGGTCCCCATTCTCCCCTACATGTACAAGGCAGGGACCAATTTATGACCCTGATGTTGTAAACCACTTCTGACTGGCAAACATGCATCAAGGTTCAAGAGGCCTAGTGCATAAGTTGTTTGAATGCTACGTGCATGGTTACGGGTTCAAACCCCAGTCATGGAATGGAGGAACTGAACAGATCCTCCTTAAACCACTGCTTCACTCAACCCAATGCCAGATTGTATCAACGCTTAACATGGGTTATCCTAATTTGGTTGACTCCTATAACAAATTAATTGACCGTATTCAGTGTTTTCCTTTATTTATTAGTTGCTGAGCACGTTCCTAAAGCTGCTAACCCACCTTAATGTCAGTGTTTATAAGCAGCTTCAGTCTGAATAGAAGTCCAGGCTTGATTAAAAGCAAGAAAGGAAACGATTAGTCCTGTCTGCCAACCCTACCTGTCCAAAACTTCCAAAAAGGCTTACACTGTACAATCTGGGCAGATAATTCACTAAGCATGATTAAAAATCAATGGTTTCCAAGTGATTTCATTTCAAATAGTATTAAATATACATCTGTACATCTTGAAATTCGGGTAAATGTTGCCCCCCACCCTAAAAAAAAGGTGTGGTATGCCAATGGAGCCCTGAGGATACATAGAATATGGAAATAAATTCTGAGATTCTGGAGAATTGAGATTCTTTTTTGACAAGTGACTTTGCAATTGAAAGGTTTTCAAGTCAGCAGGATTTAAATGAAGCCCTCAGGAAACAGCTCGAAGCAGAACTCCTGGAGAGTGGAGAAATTTGATTATCGTTCTATTCAAGATGCAGACACTGCAAATCCTACAGTCTTGAAGACACAATGCTTTTTGAATTTCTAGAACCAGTAACAATTGAGAGTTCTAAAAATCTTTACTTTAATTACCAAAACTTGATGGGAAAATAACAGACATAAATAGGTGTAAATTATATAGGTGGATATTGCCTGTCATCCCATTTTTCCCTCCTATATTTAAAGTGTCTTCAAAGCATTCAGACAGACGTGAGGAGAAGGATAGTTAACATAATAAATATATATACAGGTAAAGGTGACGCGGCAACAGCTGGAGTCTGAAAACAGCGACTGGAAGTCCAGAGAGCTGCTAACTGAGCTACAATGCATGTATCCATACTTCTATATTCTATGCAGTATACATGCAGACTGACACAGTCTCTCTTTGTTGAACAGCTTTAGCTGGAGATACTGATTGATTTTCATGACCTAGTTCCATGCATGAGTTAATCCTCTTATCTGCTCTGTAAAATCAGACGGTGTTTTGACATTTGCAGTTCGGATAGCTTAAAATCAAACAAATAATGTTATACGAGGAGCGTTCAGAAAGTTCGAGGCCTTTTTTCATATGGATACTTATTTTCAATCTAGAACTATGAATTTTTCACAGGATACAATTCAGCATATTTGGAATGGATTTCCAAAATTTTGGACAATTTGGACATTTTCAAGCCATTCTGTGGTTGCCATGGAAACTGAAAGTTCAGCTTCTCGGGGCAGGTAACACTGAAACCAAGAATGCCAAGAAATTGTGACTGTGAGAGACTTCTCTCTGTTAATTGTATTAGTGATATTGACAATATTTGACACAAGAAATATGGTATTAGCTTCTAAATATGCTTTCAAGCACACCAAATGTGTGTATTCTTACACTGAACCCATGTAGGAAAGTACTCCTGCATGCCAGATTTGGCGAGGGAAATTCAGGAGGCAAAGGTGTGTTTCCCTGGCTACATAAGGACTTGTGAAAGCATGGATTCACTAGTATGAACAAGAGACCAAAATAGACAGCATTATCCATCCTAGCTATTCCTGTGACATGCTGCTTATATAAGTCCTGGTTTTTCCTTATTTTAGTCCATGGGGGCTAGAGTTTCAGGCACTGAAGGAGAAAAGCCTTCGGATGACCGAAATGCTTTCACAGAACTTTGTTTGGAAGACTTCAAGGAACATTTACTTCAACGGGTCAGGTGTATGAATTCATGCTTTTGGTGATGTTGGGAGTATTTTTAAAGGCTAATATTATATTTCTTGTGTCAAATATTGTCAATCTCACTGATGCAAGTGATAGAGAGAGGTCTCTCACAGCCAAAATTCATTGGCTTTAGTGGTTTCAGCATTATCTGCCCCAAGAAGCTGAACTTTCAGTTTCCATGGCAACCACAGAATGACTTAAAAATGTCCAAATTGTCCAACATTTCGGAAATCCATTCCAAATATGCTGAATTTTATCCTGTGAAAAATTCATAGTTCTAGATTGAAAATAAGTGTCCATATAAAAAAAAGTCTTGAACTTTCTGAAGGCCCCTCGTACAGACAGCTTTGAGTAAATCAGTGTGTACTTTTAACACTAATGTTACCGAGAAACCAAACACACAATGTTATAAAAAAAATCTTTAAGTATCTGTTTCAACTACCAGCTGAGAATGCTTGCTAATCTCATAACGTCGCTTGCTTTCTCATAACGTCACTTGCTGCATCTGAATTCTTGCAGAGTTCACTGCCGGTGGCAGCTCACCACTGCTGTCTCTTATGCATGATGTAAAATATGAACTCTGTGTGCAGAGTACATTCCTCAAGATGAAAAAATCTCAATGTCGAACAGAATCCCAGTCCCGCATACATGAGTAATGAGTGCACCTGCAGAAGAGCGATGCTAAAATCTCAAAAGGAATTGAACAGCGAAAAGTAAGCTTTAGTTGCTTGTGAGATTTAGCCAAGGGATGTAATTTTGCCCCAAGTTTCTTTGTAGTTGGTTCATGTTTGTCGCCCGAGAAGGCTTAGCCTTAGAAGCAAGCACTCTCAAAGGAATGGAGCTGGATGGAGCAGCCTGTGTAGCATGGCAGGCGTGAGAGTTTCATAAATTGAGCTTGAAACTTGACACTGATTATTCCATCTGTTTCTCTAGAATCAAGAAGGGCTGTATAGGACAATTAGGCTTTTGCCTTCAAACATGAGAAGATAGCAGCTTGCTATATTCTAGATTTATTGTGCTTTCCATAGTGTTAATGGACATATACACCAACAAGGAAATATATGATGCATCAGTGTTAAAATGCCAGAAATGCTTCTTATAACAAAACGTGCCAATTTACTTAGTGTCATCTTATTTAAGTGTATAATCATAACATAGCAGTACTGACTCTGGCTGGGTTAATTACATGGTCAGCATTTTATTGTACTTGTATATGGTTCAATCATTTGCTTACTGCAATTTCAATTAGTATGAGTTGCATGGCCACTTGCTACATAGCATTTTAACTAACTCTGATTGGTCCTTGTCTGGTCATCAGCCAATTAGAGGAAGCTTTGAAACTACGTAGCAAGTGATCTAAGCAACTCATACTTATGGAAATTTCAGTAACTTTCTTACTTTATTTTGTCGTTCCCTTCGACTTAAGTCGCTTCTCTTTTTTTTTCAAACTAATTCAATTCCAATCGCATAAATACTGCTCTCCGTTTTAGTCACTCTTTCAAAGTATGTTCTTCTTTTCTTTTTTTTTAAAGCAAGGGCGTTTCTGTAACCTGACTCCATTCACAGAATTTCATTTCTAGTCTGGTATTTTTGCCATAATTTAGTTACTTGAACTGTAATACTAACATGACTGACAGACAGACCCTTTGATACATTCAACAACTAGTGTGATCGACTTCAGAACTTTTTCATATTTCTCAATATTACATGCTCCTCATCTTTATGCACTGCAGTTTACTTTAAACTTTTAAAGGTCTGGCAGGCAAAGTAATACATACCATAAAATAGATTTATTAAAAATGCAAAGAATCCATCACATACATTCCCCAAAGTGCCATCCTGAAATAGCATCACACAGCTGATGCATCAGATGAGTAGACTACGGCCTGAGTGGATAATATGGGTGGTAATTAGTTGCTCCCAGGAGTACACCATCCCAAGGCAGACAGCAGCTGCTAATCACTTTCATGTTTGAGTGTGGAAGCATACCACTGCAGCTAATTACACTAGCTGCATTTTCACCTTGATTAGCTTGGGGTTTCTCTGAGTGGGATCATCCTGTTAATTGGGAAACAAGTGAAAAAAGGTGCAGCCAAAAATTCACTGATCTACACAGCACAGAAGTTGCTGAGCAGGTATTAGAGCCAGGGGCCAATTTGCAACTCTGATGCTTACATTTTTCTGCTGCTATTTGGATGACACTGAAATTGCCTGGCTAGCCTGCATCAAGGTTCAAGTTGTCATAATATTCAATGACAAAGTAATTGAAAACAAATACAGTCTTTTCATTTGCTTGTTAGCTGCTGAATATGTC
Organism: Platynereis dumerilii; assembly: GCA_026936325.1. NCBI lineage: Eukaryota > Metazoa > Annelida > Polychaeta > Phyllodocida > Nereididae > Platynereis > Platynereis dumerilii. The sequence goes on from JAPTHN010000002.1 coordinate 57,465,675, forward strand.
CATAAGCTGCTGACTAGTAGTGACTACTGAACTGGGTCTAGAGACCACCTAATCATCTGTATTTGCAAGGTGTGAGTCTGTATAGAAATCCTGGCTTGATAAACTTATTAAAATAAGATATTTCAAGTGATGATTGATCCTGTCAGGCCGTCCTACCTGTCATATCTCTAAAATCGAGACTGGTCTGCAGCAAAAGCCTGGAAGGGAGAATTTTTCATTGCTGACGAATGCATTATCTGAAGTGAAAAGAGTCAACGATAACTGAGATAGTAGCCCCTTGTGGGTTAATTCTCAACTAACAATGAGCCACCATTGTTTAATAGCAAGTGCATTGTACAAAAAATGCATAATGGACAAAGTATTCAAACAAATGAAAATTAGTATAACATGATTATTTCAAATCAAATGACATCATGTTTTGTTTCATGGAAACACTATGCATGATAAAGAATGGATTTCATACTGATCTAACCTTTTTTTAAATTTAGTAATTACCACTTCCACCATGGAAATATTTTTCACTTTCTGGAATCCTTCATGTGGTCTTGAATTTCAATTGGTGCAAATAAAGGCAACTAAGTTGGCACCGCGACCCTTCCACCACAGGACCAATGGTGGAACCTAAATTTTTGACCCAGGACCAATTGAGAAACTGGTTGAGATGATTGAGATGATGGTGGAAATACCGACCAAAAGTCATTTTGTGCCTTACCCGGGGTGTATAGGGTCGCACAGCATTGGGAACCCTCCATTCCACCACAAGACCAATGGTGGAACCTTTTATCCACCACAGGACCAATCAGATAGTTTGAGTCAGCTTTTGCTTAAATGCTTGTTATATGTCTCTTAAAAGTCATTTTGAGTAATTAGGTCAGTGTGGGGTTGCACGGATGAAGGAACCCTGCATTCCACCACAGGACCAATGGTGGAACCTTCTTTTTTCAACCCAGGACCAATTCAGAAACTGGTTGAGATGATTGAGATGATGGTAGAAATACCTACCAAAAGTCATTTTATGCATTACCCAGGGCGTATAGGGTCACACGGCATGGGGAACCCTCCATTCCACCACAGGACCAATGGTGGAACCTTTTATCCGCCACAGGACCGATCAAATAGTTTGAGTCAGCTTTTGATATAATGCTTGTTATATGTCTCTTAGCAGTCATTTTGAGCAATTAGGTCAGTGTGGGGTTACACGGATGATGGAACCCTGCAATCCACCAAGGGAACAATGGTGGAACCTTCTTTTTTCAACCCAGGACCAATTCAGAAACTGGTTGAGATGATTGAGATGATGGTGGAAATACCGACCAAAAGCCATTCTGTGCCTTGTCCGGGGCGTATAGGGTCACACAGCATTGGGAACCCTCCATTCCATCACAAGACCAATGGTGGAACCTTTTATCCACCACAGGACCAATCGGATAGTTTCAGTCAGCTTTTGCTTAAATGCTTGTTATATGTCTCTTAAAAGTCATTTTGAGTAATTAGGTCAGTGTGGGGTTACACGGATGAAGGAACCCTGCATTCCACCACAGGACCAATGGTGGAACCTTCTTTTTTCAACCCAGGACCAATTCAGAAACTGGTTGAGATGATTGAGATGATGGTAGAAATACCTACCAAAAGTCATTTTATGCATTACCCGGGGCGTATAGGGTCACACGGCATGGGGAACCCTCCATTCCACCACAGGACCAATGGTGGAACCTTTTATCCGCCACAAGACCAATCGAATAGTTTGAGTCAGCTTTTGATATAATGCTTGTTATATGTCTCTTAGCAGTCATTTTGAGTAATTAGGTCAGTGTGGGGTTACACGGATGATGGAACCCTGCAATCCACCACAGGAACAATGGTGGAACCTTCTTTTTTCAACCCAGGACCAATTCAGAAACTGGTTGAGATGACTGAGATGATGGTAGAAATACCTACCAAAAGTCATTTTATGCATAACCAAGGGCGTATAGGGTCACACGGCATGGGGAACCCTCCATTCCACCACAGGACCAATGGTGGAACCTTTTATCCGCCACAGGGCCAATCGAATAGTTCGAGTCAGCTTTTGATATAATGCTTGTTATATGTCTCTTAACAGTCATTTGAGTGATTAGGTCAGTGTGGGGTTACACGGATGATGGAACCCTGCAATCCACCACAGGAACAATGGTGGAACCTTCTTTTTTCAACCCAGGACCAATTCAGAAACTTGTTGAGATGATTGAGATGATGATGGAAATACCGACCAAAAGCCATTCTGTGCCTTACCCGGGGCGTATAGGGTCACACAGCATGGGGAACCCTCCATTCCACCACAGGACCAATGGTGGAACCTTTTATCCACCACAGGACCAATCAGATAGTTTGAGTCAGCTTTTGCTTAAATGCTTGTTATATGTCTCTTAAAAGTCATTTTGAAAAATTAGGTCAGTGTGGGGTTACACGGATGAAGGAACCCTGCATTCCACCACAGGACCAATGGTGGAACCTTCTTTTTTCAACCCAGGACCAATTCAGAAACTGGTTGAGATGATTGAGATGATGGTAGAAATACCTAACAAAAGTCATTTTATGCATTACCCAGGGCGTATAGTGTCACACGGCATGGGGAACCCTCCATTCCACCACCGTACCAATTGTGGAACTTTCTTTTTTCAACCCAGGACTAAAAGCAGAAATTAGTTGAAATGATTGAGATGATGGTGGAAATACCAACCAAAAGTCATTCTGTGCCTTACCCGGGGCGTATAGGTTCACACAGCATGGGGAACCCTCCATTCCACCACAGGACCAATGGTGGAACCTTCTTTTTTCAACCCAGGACCAATTCAGAAACTGGTTGAGATGATTGAGATGATGGTAGAAATACCTACCAAAAGTCATTTTATGCATTACCCGGGGCGTATAGGGTCACACGGCATGGGGAACCCTCCATTCCACCACAGGACCAATGGTGGAACCTTTTATCCGCCACAGGACCAATCGAATAGTTTGAGTCAGCTTTTGATATAATGCTTGTTATATGTCTCTTAGCAGTCATTTTGAGTAATTAGGTCAGTGTGGGGTTACACGGATGATGGAAACCTGCAATCCACCAAGGGAACAATGGTGGAACCTTCTTTTTTCAACCCAGGACCAATTCAGAAACTGGTTGAGATGATTTAGATGATGGTAGAAATACCTATAAAAAGTCATTTTATGCATTACCCAGGGCGTATAGGGTCACACGGCATGGGGAACCCTCCATTCCACCACAGGACCAATGGTGGAACCTTCTTTTTTCAACCGAGGACCAATTCAGAAACTGGTTGAGATGATTGAGATGATGGTAGAAATACCAACCAAAAGTCATTCTGTGCCTTACAAGGGGCGTATAGGTTCACACAGCATGGGGAACCCTCCATTCCACCACAGGACCAATGGTGGAACCTTCTTTTTTCAACCCAGGACCAATTCAGAAACTGGTTGAGATGATTGAGATGATGGTAGAAATACCTACCAAAAGTCATTTTATGCATTACCCGGGGCGTATAGGGTCACACGGCATGGGGAACCCTCCATTCCACCACAGGACCAATGGTGGAACCTTTTATCCGCCACAGGACCAATCGAATAGTTTGAGTCAGCTTTTGATATAATGCTTGTTATATGTCTCTTAGCAGTCATTTTGAGTAATTAGGTCAGTGTGGGGTTACACGGATGATGGAAACCTGCAATCCACCAAGGGAACAATGGTGGAACCTTCTTTTTTCAACCCAGGACCAATTCAGAAACTGGTTGAGATGATTTAGATGATGGTAGATATACCTACCAAAAGTCATTTTATGCATTACCCGGGGCGTATAGGGTCACACGGCATGGGGAACCCTCCATTCCACCACAGGACCAATGGTGGAACCTTCTTTTTTCAACCCAGGACCAATTCAGAAACTGGTTGAGATGATTGAGATGATGGTAGAAATACCTACCAAAAGTCATTTTATGCATTACCTGGGGCGTATAGGGTCACACGGCATTGGGAACCCTCCATTCCACCACAGGACCAATGGTGGAACCTTCTTTTTTCAACCCAGGACCAATTCAGAAACTGGTTGAGATGATTGAGATGATGGTAGAAATACCTACCAAAAGTCATTTTATGCATTAACCAGGGCGTGTAAGGTCACACGGCATGGGGAACCCTCCATTCCACCACAGGACCAATGGTGGAACCTTTTATCCGCCACAGGACCAATCGAATAGTTTGAGTCAGCTTTTGATATAATGCTTGTTATATGTCTCTTAGCAGTCATTTTGAGTAATTAGGTCAGTGTGGGGTTACACGGATGATGGAACCCTGCAATCCACCACAGGAACAATGGTGGAACCTTCTTTTTTCAACCCTGGACCAATTCAGAAACTGGTTGAGATGATTGAGATGATGGTGGAAATACCGACCAAAAGTCATTTTGTTCCTTACCCAGGGTGTATGGGGTCACACAGCAATGGGAACCCTGCATTCCACCACAGGACCAATGGTGGAACCTTCTTTTTTCAACCCAGGACCAATTCAGAAACTGGTTGAGATGATTGAGATGATGGTGGAAATACCTACCAAAAGTCATTCTGTGCCTTACCCGGGGCGTATAGGTTCACACAGCATGGGGAACCCTCCATTCCACCACAGGACCAATGGTGGAACCTTCTTTTTTCAACCCAGGACCAATTCAGAAACTGGTTGAGATGATTGAGATGATGGTAGAAATACCTACCAAAAGTCATTTTATGCATTACCTGGGGCGTATAGGGTCACAAGGTATGGGGAACCCTCCATTCCACCACAGGACCAATGGTGGAACCTTCTTTTTTCAACCCAGGACCAATTCAGAAACTGGTTGAGATGATTGAGATGATGGTGGAAATACCGACCAAAAGCCATTCTGTGCCTTGTCCGGGGCGTATAGGGTCACACAGCATGGGGAACCCTCCATTCCACCACAGGACCAATGGTGGAACCTTTTATCCACCACAGGACCAATCAGATAGTTTGAGTCAGCTTTTGCTTAAATGCTTGTTATATGTCTCTTAAAAGTCATTTTGAAAAATTAGGTCAGTGTGGGGTTACACGGATGAAGAAACCCTGCATTCCACCACAGGACCAATGGTGGAACCTTCTTTTTTCAACCCAGGACCAATTCAGGAACTGGTTGAGATGATTGAGATGATGGTAGAAATACCTACCAAAAGTCATTTTATGCATTACCCAGGGCGTATAGGGTCACACGGCATGGGGAACCCTCCATTCCACCACAGGACCTATGGTGGAACCTTCTTTTTTCAACCCTGGACCAATTCAGAAACTGGTTGATATGATTGAGATGATGGTGGAAATACCTACCAAAAGTCATTTTGTTCCTTACCCGGGGCGTATGGGGTCACACAGCAATGGGAACCCTCCATTCCACCACAGGACCAATGGTGGAACCTTCTTTTTTCAACCCAGGACCAATTCAGAAACTGGTTGAGATGATTGAGATGATGGTAGAAATACCTACCAAAAGTCATTTTATGCATTACCCGGGGCGTATAGGGTCACACGGCATGGGGAACCCTCCATTCCACCACAGGACCAATGGTGGAACCTTTTATCCGCCACAGGACCAATCGAATAGTTTGAGTCAGCTTTTGATATAATGCTTGTTATATGTCTCTTAGCAGTCATTTTGAGTAATTAGGTCAGTGTGGGGTTACAGGGATGATGGAAACCTGCAATCCACCGAGGGAACAATGGTGGAACCTTCTTTTTTCAACCCAGGACCAATTCAGAAACTGGTTGAGATGATTTAGATGATGGTAGAAATACCTAACAAAAGTCATTTTATGCATTACCCAGGGCGTATAGGGTCACACGGCATGGGGAACCCTCCATTCCACCACAGGACCAATGGTGGAACCTTCTTTTTTCAACCCAGGACCAATTCAGAAACTGGTTGAGATGATTGAGATGATGGTGGAAATACCTACCAAAAGTCATTCTGTGCCTTACCCGAGGCGTATAGGGTCACACAGCATGGGGAACCCTCCATTCCACCACAGGACCAATGGTGGAACCTTCTTTTTTCAACCCAGGACCAATTCAGAAACTGGTTGAGATGATTGAGATGATGGTAGAAATACCTACCAAAAGTCATTTTATGCATTACCCGGGGCGTATAGGGTCACACGGCATGGGGAACCCTCCATTCCACCACAGGACCAATGGTGGAACCTTTTATCCGCCACAGGACCAATCGAATAGTTTGAGTCAGCTTTTGATATAATGCTTGTTATATGTCTCTTAGCAGTCATTTTGAGTAATTAGGTCAGTGTGGGGTTACACGGATGATGGAAACCTGCAATCCACCAAGGGAACAATGGTGGAACCTTCTTTTTTCAACCCAGGACCAATTCAGAAACTGGTTGAGATGATTTAGATGATGGTAGATATACCTACCAAAAGTCATTTTATGCATTACCCGGGGCGTATAGGGTCACACGGCATGGGGAACCCTCCATTTCACCACAGGACCAATGGTGGAACCTTCTTTTTTCAACCCAGGACCAATTCACAAACTGGTTAAGATGATTGAGATGATGGTGGAAATACCGACCAAAAGCCATTCTGTGCCTTACCCGGGGCGTATAGGGTCACACATAATGGGGAACCCTCCATTCCACCACAGGACCAATGGTGGAACCTTTTATGCCAATCGAATAGTTTTTGATATAATGCTTGTTATATGTCTCTTAAAAGTCATCTTGAGTAATTAGGTCAGTGTGGGGTTACACAGATGAAGGAACGCTGCAATCCACCACAGGACAGACGCTGGTACCTTCTTTTTTCAACCCAGGACTAAATCAGAAACTGGTTGAAATGATTGACATAATGGTTGAGATATCTACTCAGAGTCATTAGTTAGGCACACATAGGGTCACATGTCCTGGGGAACCATCCGTTCCATGCAGGGCGCATAACCAGTGGTTCAACCTTTTTTATTTTATAGAAGAAATTTTATTGTTTGTTCCGACTATTGATAAAATTCACGGGTAATATCACTTATAATACATCATAATAAGTAATTCGACCAGTATGGGCTTACATTGACAAAGGAACCTTTCAATCCACCACAGGACCAATGGTAGAACCTAACCCCCTGCCCCTGACTAGACTTATTATTTTATAATTATAATTTCCAATAAACATCTCATAGTCAATGTCCCAGATGACTGGGAACCTCAACTTACACTACTGGACCATTGATGGAACCTAACCTCCTGCAAAGGACAAACTTTATATTTGGAAGGAACAATATTTGATTATTAAGAAATGCCTGATAATTAATGCTCTATAGACCTGGCCCCGTCACCGCACAACATCTAAGATTCAAATTCTGTCAATTGAATGATGAATTTGAGTTAGGTATTTGGATATTGGGTCAAAATGGTATTTTGAACGCTAAGGTGACAGCACCTGCCTGGCCAGGTTTAACAAGGCCATAGTACGGTGATGGCACTTGAAATATGGGGAAATACTTATACTAATTATATTAATTCGCTATATAGTAGAGGACCCCAACATAGATCCCGTGACCACTTGAGTGGGAGCAATTTTTGAATGTTGATCCAAGTTTATGAGGTCAAAACAAAAAAATTTGGCCGGGGCGCCCCTCCAGAAAGTGCGGGCTAACTCCACCAGGCGGCCATTTTCAAAATGGCCGCCGATAATAAATATTTTGTTGTATCTCGGCTTCTAATTGGTCTAGGATGATAATCTTTGGGTCAAAATATATGTTTTAGGAGTCAAGAAGTTCAATGGCCACCATTAGAATTGTCTATGACCATCACCAGGGGGCAGAATAAGAAAATGTGTGAGAAAAATAGATAAAATACAATATATTCAGGCCGAAACCGAACACACACATACAGAATCTGTGAAAGTGAGCAAATTACAGTGAAATTTTTATATTTACATACCTCCCAAAATTATATTGTGCAAAGGAATCATATTGTCAATCATAAGCAGGAAAAGGTACAAACCGTGTGAGTTTGTGACCTCATAAAAATGCGCAAAATACATAAAACAAACTGAAACATGTCATCGTAAGTATGTGTCATTATCAATTGAACACTTAGTAATCATTGTCAGAGTCCTCATTTCTGTCATCTGTGCAGCTATCTTCAGGCTATCTACACTCTGTAATTTCCACCTGTGCATTAGAGTCACGAGATTCTCTGTCAGTGCAGGCTTGGAATAACGAAAAGAAGTGCATTTGTCCTTCGATGCATCATCAATTTTTCAAATAAAATGAATTATAGTCTGGTTTGTCAATGTTGAAGTAAAGGGGGTTCAAGAAATTACCATTCAGAACATAAAATTCATGCAAATCCTAGGCCCTGGTGTTGTTGCCATGGACTTCTGTCTGAGGTTCTTCTATTACAGAGCGATTTTCTGACTGATTTTGTGTCCGTATTTGTATTGGATAGTGAAGAGAGAATGTCGTCTGGCATCTCTTTCTTAGCTAGAGGCCCAGGAAGTGGCTCCGTGGTACAATGGTTAGCATGCCTGCCTTGTACACTTGAGGAAGTGGGTTCAAACCCTGCTCCGGCTATGTCCAGAGGTTATCACTATATATATAATTGCCCTTCAGTATGGTGAGCGCCGGTGGGCAGATTTATTTGGAATTGGCGCTATATAAATTATCATACTATATTGTTATATTACTATATTATTGTCTTGCCAAAGGACTTGTGGTTATTCTGTGATTCCTTGCTAGTTGCCTTGTCCAATATGAACATCTTGCCACCATCGAAGAAAGCTGCAGTTGTGCCGCAGACAGAGTTTACATCATTCTCTGAAGCCCCAGTGTACCACTGACCCCATTAGCCACATGTGCATTGACATTTTCATGACTTCAGCATCCTCTGAATTAACTGCATCAGACCCAAGACTGCCATTTTCCCTGAATCTGCTAGCAAATGAAAAAGAGCAGTATCAGCTTCAATATGGTTGCATAAATTTGTGATCAGCCACTTCTGTTCCTTTAGCGAGATTCTTACAGCTAGATCCTATGGAATATATCAGTTCTGTGTTACCAAAGGTTCTAGACAAAGCAGTTAATTACCTCTTCAGAAATATTGAAGCCTGCCCTTGTTACTTAAGTTGCCAAACAGCTCAATCTACACAACAGGATTGGAAAAGCTATCTGCTGCTCTGTGGAGATGTTTCTGAATCCATTCACAGGTTTTTTGTGTGTGTGTTACCTCGGCATCTTTATGGATATCATACTTTTTATTCATCATGACCAGTTAGGCTTCAGACCAATGATCTCTGTGAATATTTTAAAAGTGTATAATTACAGTGGAAGCCAGTGGAACCCGATTGGCTGCAGAAAGGCATACAGATTTAAGTGTGCTCCATTTGCTCTACCTACTGAGGACAGTCTTGCGGAGATTTTTAAACAACAAGCAATGATGGCCCTAGGCAGTTTTTTTGTTCTGCAAAGATCATTCTCTTCCTGCAAATCATTTCATGTGAGCATAAAACTCACAAAGGTGCTTCAACTATAATCTGTCCTCTACACAGACTGGAAAAATACAAAATCTGAGGTATAATAACTGAGAATGAAGAATGACAAAAAAGTAGAATTTGAAGATGGGATGAATCATAGATGCAAATACATAACATAACTGAAAACCTCAGGAAGAATTAGAAATCTAAAATGGTGGATTTTCTCCTCCGGGATGCCCTATGAGATGAGGTGTGGCCACATAGCACTTATTCACTTGAGGTCAATCAGGCGTACAGCAGTTCCATCCGCAGAATAGGCAAACAAACAAGATGGAACCGTATACCTGGTCAGACAAGCTTTATGTGATATGAAGATCCACATGCAGCCAAACTGATCTGACATTGTGATTGATTGATATTCATGCATTTGAAATCTGTGAATTGGTTCAGAGACATCTTCAGTATAGAGCAGTAGATAGCTTTCCCCATCGTGTTGAGTAGATTGAGCTGTTTGGCACCTGAAGTAACAAGGCTTCTGATATTTCTGAAGAGGCAGCTGACTGCTTTGTCTAGAACCTTTCGTAACAAAGAACTGATATATTCCATAGGAAGAGTGAGAATCTCACTACAGGAACAGAAAATGCAGCCATATTGAAGATGATATACTGCCCTTTTTCATTTCTGACTGACAGATTCGGGGAAAATGGCAATCTCAGCTCTGATGTGGTTGATTCAGAGGATGCTGAAGTCATGAAAATGTCAATGCATGTGTGGCTTTTTTCAGAAGAAGGAAGACCATCATTGAGCTACCATTCCCTTTGTTCAAAATAAGTTGCTGAAGATAGTGTGCCACTGTATGTAAACTCTGTCTGCGGCACAACTGCAGCTTTCTTCAATGGTGGCAAGATGGTCATATTGGACAAGGCAACTAGCAAGGAATCACAGAATAACCAGAAGTCCTTTGGCAAGACAATAATATTGTAATAACAATATAGTACGATTTTATATAACGCCCATTCCAGATAAATCTGCTCACCGGCACTCACCATACTGGACATAGCCGGAGACAGCTTTGAATCCACATCCTCAAATGTACAAGGCAGGCATGCTAACCATTGTACCGCGGATCCACTTCCTAGGCCTCGAGCCAAGAAAGAGATGCCAGACGACATTCTCTCTTCACTATCCAATACAAATACGGACACAAAATCAGTCAGAAAATCGCTCTGTAATAGAAGAACCTCAGACAGAAGTCCATGGCAACAACACCAGGGCCTAGGATTTGCATGAATTTTATGTTCTGAATGGTAATTTCTTGATCCCCCTTTACTTCGACACTTACAAACCAGACCATAATTAATTTTATTTGAAAAATTGATGATGCATCGAAGGACAAATGCACTTCTTTTCGTTATTCCAAGCCTGCACTGACAGAGAATCTCGTGACTCTAATGCACAGGTGGAAATTACAGAGTGTAGATAGCCTGAAGATACCTGCACAGATGACAGAAATGAGGACTCTGACAATGATTACTAAGTGTTCAGTTGGTAATGACACGTACTTACGATGACATGTTTCAGTTTGTTTTATGTATTTTGCGCATTTTTATGAGGTCACAAAGCGGTTCGTACTTTTCCTGCTAATGAGTGACAATATGACTCCTTTGCACAATATAATTTTGGGAGGTATGAAAATATAATAATTTTACTGTAATTTGCTCATTTTCACAGATTCTGCATGTGTGTGTTCGGTTTCGGCCCGAATATATTGCATTTTAGCTATTTTTCTCATACATTTTCTTATTCTACCCCCTGGTGGTGGTCATAGACAATTCTAATGGTGACCATTGAACTTCTTGACCCTTAAAACATATATTTTGACCCAAAGATTATCATCCTAGACCAATTAGAAGCCGAGATACAACAAAATATTGATTATCGGCGGCCATTTTGAAAATGGCCGCCTGGTGGAGTTAGCCCGTACTTTCTGGAGGGGCGCCCCGGCCAAAATTTTTTGGTTTGACCTCATAAACTTGGATTAACATTCAAAAATTGCTCCCACTCAAGTGGTCACGGGATCTATGGTGGGGTCCTCTACTAATAAGTTTTGCAAAAACAGGCGGTTCCTAGAATTAAAGGTGTTAGTCGTACAACACATTCGAACAGTATATTTAATTAACTTAAAAATTGTACAACCACCTAAATTGTATAAAGTTTCAATTATGATGTTTATGTATAAGTTTGTAAGAGGTGAAATGCCGAGAATGTTTTCAGATATGTTCAATTATCCAGCTGATTTTTATCATTACGGAACAAGAAATATGAATAACCTTCCATTACCATTTTGTAGATCAGAAATTGTTAAAATGCATGTCAGATTTAAAGGTGCGGAAATTTGGAATTCTGTTGTGAATGTCATTGATTTAAATTGTAGTAAATTTACATTTAAAAAGAAAGTAACTAATATTTTAAGGAATTTGTGGTCTCTACCTAGAATATCTTTTGCTATTCTGTAATACAAAACTATTATTAAGATTATTTTCATTACCACTTTTGTATATATGATAGTGCCTATTAATGTTTTTAATTTATCAGTATTATTATTAATTTTTATTTCCTATAATATATATTCATTCACTGTTCCATAAAGATTAAGAAATTATATTGTGAAATTGCTAGGGAACATACACACATTCAGTGTGTCAGTTCCTTTTTTTTATTGGTATTATAATTCTGCTATTTGTTATGTTGATTCGTTGAAGTGTAATTGTATTTTTTTTTACCAATAAATTCTTATTCTAATTATAATTCTAGTCTAGATCAACTTACCAATTAAGTAGTGGGATCAAAATCAAGCATTGTTACATGACTATGAAGCAATACCACTTAAATAGCCTAGCAGGGTGTATTTTTTCCCCGTTTCTATCCATTTGTTTGATTCTTTTAAAATAGCTTGGAAAAGATATATATAATATTATGAAGGAGCACAAGGTATGGAACTTCATCATACAACGGACCCATGCTGGAATATCTTGCCCTCAAGAGGACATTGTTAAATTTATTAACTTGAGCTAAATATAAATATGGAGATTACACAAATCATTGATGTTTTCCTCCACCAAAGGACAATGCTGGGACCTTCTCCCCTCAAGAGGACCACTTTTAAAATTTACCACTTGGTACTAAATATGGAATGATGGTGGCTATACATTCAAGTAACCTCCTCGTCCACCACAGCACCAATGCTGGAACCTCTTCCCCTAAATATTTTAAGAAGAATACTTTGATATATATATAATAGTTACTGAAATCAATTCATCTGCTACACATCATCATGTGGTCAGCAGAAGATAAATTCAATTACTAAAATGTTTCAAGAAGATTTAATGCATTAATATTATTTAGTTTCATTGAGTTTCAAACAGGATAATAATGTAATTACAAAACTTACTACAATAGGGATTACTGCATCTTTAGCAACATGGCTCTAGCTGAAGAGAAATTTATTTCTTTTACAAGTAAGGATAGATTTAGCAGTAACTTTAATTTCTGACATCAATATTCAAATTTTTCTAGATGCTCTAGTTTTCAAAAAATATACATGTGGTTTTGTCCGTTTTGAGCTTTTTAAAATACTTTAATTTCGTTCTTCCTCAAAAAACTTACATTGTAAAAGAAAAGGAACTTCGTGTTCAACATCACCTTCTTATAATTTACGCAAATATTCCTCTACACTTTTGCAATACCATCTATCAATTTTCGATCTCCAGTGGAAGTATGCCTGTCCTAAACAGTGCAAGAAAAGAGCGTTCTTTGTACGACTCATGAATCTTGTGACATATATGGTTCAAGGCAATATATATTCATGACTAAATTGTAAGTACACAATTTTGATTTGTATTAATGTCGTCTGCCCATTGGATGCAGCGGAGTTCATGTAAAATTTACCAGGCATTATTTAAATGTTGTAGGGGAGACTGGGGTAAGTTGTGCCGCGGGGTAAGTTGTCCCGCCCACTGTTGAGGTGAAATGAAGAACTGGGCAAAGAAGGCAATGCCTACCAAATATACCCACTTGGTCAACATCGTTTGGCACCAAGAAAAAAACTACCAAATATAATGGTATGAAAAGCTACACTCATAAAATTCAATTTTGTTGCTGAAAACTTGAAGTGCCGAGGACTGACATACTTGTTTCTCCGTCATTTGGTATTTACAATGAGATGATGTCCCTCTGGTAGGATGGAGTTAGGAGGCATATCTCGAAATTTGTGTTGATAGATTTCTTCTTGCAATGTTTATTTATTTTTGACAACCGGTTTTCTCGAGAAAATCAATTTTGGGTAAGTTGTGCTATTTTGATAATTGGGGTGAGTTTTGCCGATGGTATGACATAGGAATGCATTTTTTATTCATCTTTACTTGTCTTCATTTTTGCATAAAATCCCTGCCGGGTATAAGATGCACAAATCATGGGTGACACGCTCACACGTGGAACAGCTAAAAACTCCTCCCCGAGCAATGCCACTCACCTAAACTGTCCACCTATCCTTATTGATCTATCCTGTCCTTCTGATAACAACAAATAACAGTGAAACAGCTCCCTTATTTATGTTTTCTGCCTCTGCTGTTGTTCCCCACCAGGGGCGCATGAATCTCCATCGTAGTTCCGCTATTGCTCACGTTTAGGACTGGCGCCACCGTCTGTCTTCCCGCCAAAAAGTTCCACACACTTCACTCTCTCCTACTGCTCTTCACTCCTACCTGGCTCAACCACTTCTACTCATTGTATCTGCCTCATCTTACCCTAATTTTAAAGCTCTTCTCAAGCCCATTCCATCTGTCAATGTCTGAATGCCCATACTCTTTTACCGGTTTGCTTTTAAATTCCATAAATTTCCATCAATCCACATTTCCTTTAAACATATCTTTTCCTTTCCATATGGGCATGACATTTCCAGTCTTTCTTCATCAATATGCCATAACTCATAGCATTTTATGTCAAAAGGATAAGAAATACAATCACCTTCAATTCCTCTACCACCACTCTTTACTTATATTCCAATTATTACTCAAATCACATGCTCAGCATCCAACACGGGGCCACATGCCAATGCAGGTAAACATGGCAAATCTTTATATACATGCCATCTAAAGTTCTATGCTGCATTATAATTTCAACCACCACTTTTGTAACATGATATATAAATTCTAGTGTTTGATAAGTTTCAATGACATGTAACATGTCAGCCATAAGTTAAAACTATGATACAAATGATCTATCTTAAGAAATGGGTGAAATACAAGGTTTTTTTGGAATAAATTAAGCGGACCAACTTACACCGTCATGCGGCACAACTTACCCCGGCACCTACTTTTTTAAAATGCCTACCATGACCTTCCCAATGGTCAGATTGCTCTGAAACTTTGGTCGATTCTGGCCAACGTATTGTATTTTGATGTCTGACTTTCAGATTACTTGATTAGGCTTAGGTTTTTCGGAAAATCAGCCTGACGCAAAAGATAGCACAACTTACCCCGGTCTCCCCTACTCTTGGGCATTTAATATTAGATGCTTATTGCAGCAAATGCAAAAAATTGAGGGTAGTCTTGTGCTGCATAATTATATTTTTAATCGAGTATAAATAAAATTATTTGAATTTGAATTTATTTGAATTTGCAAGTTAGATTCCGCCATTGATTCTGTAGTGAAAGAGGAGTTTCATGGTCCTTTTGGGTATTCATTATCAGGCGTTTATTGGAAATAATGAAATGTTGAGGGTAATCATACTGTGGAAGATGAGGTTCCTGGTCTGTTTGGGCATTTATGGTGAGGTATTTATTGGAAATAATGAAATACTGGGGGTTTCCCTGTACAGGAGGTCAGGTGCCACCATTGGTCCTGTGGTGGAAGATGATGTTCCTGGTCATTTTGGGCATTTATGGGGAGATGTTTATTGGAAATAATCAAATATTTAGGGTTGTCCTGCACAGGAGGTCAGGAACCATCACAGGTCCTGAGGTGGATTGCAAGGTTCCATCAATCATATATCCATATACTGAACTAATTACTCATAATGACATTTAAGAGATATATTACAGGCATTTTATCAAAGCTCACTCTAACTATTCAATTGGCTGTAGTGGAATGGAGGGTTTCACATGCTGTATTACCCTATATACACCCCAGGTAAGGCACAAAATGACTTTTGTTAGGTATTTCCACCATCATCTGCATCATTTCAACCCATTTCTGAATTGGTTCTGGGTTGAAAAAAAGAAGGTTCCACCATTGGTCCTGTGGTGGAATGGAGGGTTCCACAGGCTGTGTGACCCTATACACCCCAGGTAAGGCACAAAATGACTTTTGTTAGGTATTTCCACCATCGTATGCATCATTTCAACCCATTTCTGAATTGGTTCTGGGTTGTAAAAAAGAAGGTTCCACCATTGGTCCTGTGGTGGAATGGAGGGTTCCACAGGCTGTGTGACCCTATACACCCCAGGTAAGGCACAAAATGACTTTTGTTAGGTATTTCCACCATCATCTGCATCATTTCAACCCATTTCTGAATTGATTCTGGGTTGAAAAAAAGAAGGTTCCACCATTGGTCCTGTGGTGGAATAGAGGGTTCCACAGGCTGTGTGACCCTATACACCCCAGGTAAGGCACAAAATGACTTTTGTTAGGTATTTCCACCATCATCTGCATCATTTCAACCCATTTCTGAATTGATTCTGAATCGAAAAATTAGGTTCCACCATTGGTCCTGTGGTGGAATGGAGGGTTCCACAGGCTGTGTGACCCTATACACCCCAGGTAAGGCACAAAATGACTTTTGTTAGGTATTTCCACCATCATTTGCATCATTTCAACCCATTTCTGAATTGGTTCTGGGTTGAAAAAAAGAAGGTTCCACCATTGGTCCTGTGGTGAAATGGAGGGTTCCACAGGCTGTGTGACCCTATACACCCCTGGTAAGGCACAAAATGACTTTTGTTAGGTATTTCCACCATCATCTGCATCATTTCAACCCATTTCTGAATTGGTTCTGGGTTGAAAAAAAGAAGGTTCCACCATTGGTCCTGTGGTGGAATGGAGGGTTCCACAGGCTGTGTGACCCTATACACCCCAGGTAAGGCACAAAATGACTTTTGTTAGGTATTTCCACCATCATTTGCATCATTTCAACCCATTTCTGAATTGATTCTGGATCGAAAAATTAGGTTCCACCATTGGTCCTGTGGTGGAATGGAGGGTTCCACAGGCTGTGTGACCCTATACACCCCAGGTAAGGCACAAAATGACTTTTGTTAGGTATTTCCACCATCATCTGCATCATTTCAACCCATTTCTGAATTGGTTCTGGGTTGAAAAAAAGAAGGTTCCACCATTGGTCCTGTGGTGGAATGGAGGGTTCCACAGGCTGTGTGACCCTATACACCCCAGGTAAGGCACAAAATGACTTTTGTTAGGTATTTCCACCATCATCTGCATCATTTCAACCCATTTCTGAATTGGTTCTGGGTTGAAAAAAAGAAGGTTCCACCATTGGTCCTGTGGTGGAATGGAGGGTTCCACAGGCTGTGTGACCCTATACACCCCAGGTAAGGCACAAAATGACTTTTGTTAGGTATTTCCACCATCATTTGCATCATTTCAACCCATTTCTGAATTGATTCTGAATCGAAAAATTAGGTTCCACCATTGGTCCTGTGGTGGAATGGAGGGTTCCACAGGCTGTGTGACCCTATACACCCCAGGTAAGGCACAAAATGACTTTTGTTAGGTATTTCCACCATCATCTGCATCATTTCAACCCATTTCTGAATTGATTCTGAATCAAAAAATTAGGTTCCACCATTGGTCCTGTGGTGGAATGGAGGGTTCCACAGGCTGTGTGACCCTATACACCCCAGGTAAGGCACAAAATGACTTTTGTTAGGTATTTCCACCATCATCTGCATCATTTCAACCCATTTCTGAATTGGTTCTGGGTTGAAAAAAAGAAGGTTCCACCATTGGTCCTGTGGTGGAATGGAGGGTTCCACAGGCTGTGTGACCCTATACACCCCAGGTAAGGCACAAAATGACTTTTGTTAGGTATTTCCACCATCATCTGCATCATTTCAACCCATTTCTGAATTGATTCTGAATCGAAAAATTAGGTTCCACCATTGGTCCTGTGGTGGAATGGAGGGTTCCACAGGCTGTGTGACCCTATACACCCCAGGTAAGGCACAAAATGACTTTTGTTAGGTATTTCCACCATCATTTGCATCATTTCAACCCAATTCTGATTTGATCTGAATCGAAAAATTAGGTTCCGCCATTGGTCCTGTGGTGGAATGGAGGGTTCAACAGGCTGTGTGACCCTATACACCCCAGGTAAGGCACAAAATGACTTTTGTTAGGTATGTCCACCATCATTTGCATCATTTCAACCCATTTCTGAATTGATTCTGAATCGAAAAATTAGGTTCCACCATTGGTCCTGTGGTGGAATGGAGGGTTCCACAGGCTGTGTGACCCTATACACCCCAGGTAAGGCACAAAATGACTTTTGTTAGGTATTTCCACTATCATCTGCATCATTTCAACCCATTTCTGAATTGGTTCTGGGTTGAAAAAAAGAAGGTTCCACCATTGGTCCTGTGGTGGAATGGAGGGTTCCACAGGCTGTGTGACCCTATACACCCCAGGTAAGGCACAAAATGACTTTTGTTAGGTATTTCCACCATCATCTGCATCATTTCAACCCATTTCTGAATTGGTTATGGGTTGAAAAAAAGAAGGTTCCACCATTGGTCCTGTGGTGGAATGGAGGGTTCCACAGGCTGTGTGACCCTATACACCCCAGGTAAGGCACAAAATGACTTTTGTTAGGTATTTCCACCATCATCTGCATCATTTCAACCCATTTCTGAATTGATTCTGAATCGAAAAATTAGGTTCCACCATTGGTCCTGTGGTGGAATGGAGGGTTCCACAGGCTGTGTGACCCTATACACCCCAGGTAAGGCACAAAATGACTTTTGTTAGGTATTTCCACCATCATTTGCATCATTTCAACCCATTTCTGAATTGATTCTGGATCGAAAAATTAGGTTCCACCATTGGTCCTGTGGTGGAATGGAGGGTTCCACAGGCTGTGTGACCCTATACACCCCAGGTAAGGCACAAAATGACTTTTGTTAGGTATTTCCACCATCATCTGCATCATTTCAACCCATTTCTGAATTGATTCTGAATCAAAAAATTAGGTTCCACCAGTGGTCCTGTGGTGGAATGGAGGGTTCCACAGGCTGTGTGACCCTATACATCCCAGGTAAGGCACAAAATGACTTTTGTTAGGTATTTCCACTATCATCTGCATCATTTCAACCCATTTCTGAATTGGTTCTGGGTTGAAAAAAAGAAGGTTCCACCATTGGTCCTGTGGTGGAATGGAGGGTTCCACAGGCTGTGTGACCCTATACACCCCAGGTAAGGCACAAAATGACTTTTGTTAGGTATTTCCACCATCATCTGCATCATTTCAACCCATTTCTGAATTGATTCTGAATCAAAAAATTAGGTTCCACCATTGGTCCTGTGGTGGAATGGAGGGTTCCACAGGCTGTGTGACCCTATACACCCCAGGTAAGGCACAAAATGACTTTTGTTAGGTATTTCCACCATCATCTGCATCATTTCAACCCATTTCTGAATTGGTTCTGGGTTGAAAAAAAGAAGGTTCCACCATTGGTCCTGTGGTGGAATGGAGGGTTCCACAGGCTGTGTGACCCTATACACCCCAGGTAAGGCACAAAATGACTTTTGTTAGGTATTTCCACCATCATCTGCATCATTTCAACCCATTTCTGAATTGATTCTGAATCGAAAAATTAGGTTCCACCATTGGTCCTGTGGTGGAATGGAGGGTTCCACAGGCTGTGTGACCCTATACACCCCAGGTAAGGCACAAAATGACTTTTGTTAGGTATTTCCACCATCATTTGCATCATTTCAACCCAATTCTGATTTGATCTGAATCGAAAAATTAGGTTCCACCATTGGTCCTGTGGTGGAATGGAGGGTTCAACAGGCTGTGTGACCCTATACACCCCAGGTAAGGCACAAAATGACTTTTGTTAGGTATGTCCACCATCATTTGCATCATTTCAACCCATTTCTGAATTGATTCTGAATCGAAAAATTAGGTTCCACCATTGGTCCTGTGGTGGAATGGAGGGTTCCACAGGCTGTGTGACCCTATACACCCCAGGTAAGGCACAAAATGACTTTTGTTAGGTATTTCCACTATCATCTGCATCATTTCAACCCATTTCTGAATTGGTTCTGGGTTGAAAAAAAGAAGGTTCCACCATTGGTCCTGTGGTGGAATGGAGGGTTCCACAGGCTGTGTGACCCTATACACCCCAGGTAAGGCACAAAATGACTTTTGTTAGGTATTTCCACCATCATCTGCATCATTTCAACCCATTTCTGAATTGGTTATGGGTTGAAAAAAAGAAGGTTCCACCATTGGTCCTGTGGTGGAATGGAGGGTTCCACAGGCTGTGTGACCCTATACACCCCAGGTAAGGCACAAAATGACTTTTGTTAGGTATTTCCACCATCATCTGCATCATTTCAACCCATTTCTGAATTGATTCTGAATCGAAAAATTAGGTTCCACCATTGGTCCTGTGGTGGAATGGAGGGTTCCACAGGCTGTGTGACCCTATACACCCCAGGTAAGGCACAAAATGACTTTTGTTAGGTATTTCCACCATCATTTGCATCATTTCAACCCATTTCTGAATTGATTCTGAATCAAAAAATTAGGTTCCACCATTGGTCCTGTGGTGGATAGGTCGCGGCGCCGACCTCTATCAATAAAGGACTTTTTGCACAAAGGAGAACAAACTTGATCATCAACCCCATAATGGATTAATTTGATCATTTATGGGCAAAACAATCTTTCCCTTTTTGAAAGATTTACAGAGAGCAATGATGCATGTTACTGAAATGCAGGCTGTAAAGGCTGACATGACACAATTATTTTACAGGAGCATATGATAATCTTAAAATAATTGGGCCCAGCTTTGAAGAGACGACATATATTCTGTATTGTTGAGTATAATTCAGGTAAAAGAGGATGAAACATTTATTTTAAACTGTCAGATATACATTGAACATACACAATATAAAAAGCCAAAGGACCCATAAAAATATTTTCTGAGATTCTGTAGACGCTTTTTTTACAAGTGACTTTGCATTTGAAAGGTTTTCAAGTCAGCAGGATTCAAATGAAGCCCTCAGGGCAACAGCTGGAAACAGAACTCCTGCAGAAATTCAATAATGTGTCTTTTAAAGATGCAGATGCTGAAAATCCTACATTATTTCAATTATAATGCTGTCAGAATGAGCAAAAATTGCAGTAATTATATATTCTACAAATCTTTACATTAACTTGAAAGCAAAATTACAGTCACATCATTACAGGATTATGATAATTCCTCGAAAATACAAACAGTCAAACACAGAGCGGGAAATTCACAAAACCAAATAACAGGGAACTGTGAATTTGTTATGAATATAACATTTATGGGCAAATTTTCATGACCAATTATTTGTATCAAAGTGTATCTTATCTAATCTTATAATACATATATTATGTGTGTGATGTTCACACAAAAATACATAGTGGTAGAATGTGCAAGACTTGCACAAAGCTGAAACATCTGATAAAGTGCCTTGTTCACATAATTTGTGATTCAATTTTAATTTTTTTCTTTTCAAGGTACAGAAACATATTGTAGACAAAGAATTTAAAATATAAAATGCCACTGTTTTACATGGACATAGATAAATGTATAATTGCAATTACATTGCCAGCTGTCTTAATGGAGTTCTTAACGAGGCGTAAAGTTGTGATGAGGAGTCAAAGGCAGTTATAAGGAGATTTGGGGTGGAGAGGAAAAGGAGGGCCAAAAACATAAACAGAGAACTTTTGACAGAAAATGTTACTACTTAATTTAGGGTTGTACTGTAGATTACAGACTGAGTGGCTAATATGGGTGGTAATTAGCAGCTCCCAGGAGTACAACATTCCGAGGCAGGGAGCAGCTGCTAATCACTTCATATTTGAGTGTGGATGCATACCTGACTGACGACAGTCTGCTGTACAGGCAGGTGAGCGAGCGAGGCTTCAGACTGTCGAAATTCAAGTTGAACCGGGTATTGAATTGGCTTCTAGGTCACTGGGGCAGTTGTCTTTCAGGTCTGCGCTCAGCAGAACTGGGAAGAACTGAGCTGCGCTGCTTCATAAATTCATGTGAGCGCTAACCTGACTGGCAGCACCATCAGTGAAATGTTGTAGCCTTCTCACTAACGCTCGCAACTGAAGCAGGCTTCTGTGCAAGAGACCAATTTGCAAACCTGAAATAGGCAATTATTTGTAAGAATACTCGCCATTGAACAAAATGTGATTATTACTCGATGATTAAGGTCAGCTGATTTACATTGAGTCAAAACTGGTTACTTCTTCTTTCTTTATTTTCTAACAAATATAGCCCAAGGTATGTTAAAAAGATTATTGCAATATATTTCTTGATATGGCTTTTTTCTTGCCCTATAGTCTTATTCAGTCTAAATATCACCATCTATTCAAGTTTCCATCAATTATCAGGTTAGAGTTATTGTAATAGACGATAGCAAGGTAAGTGACAGCAAATATGCCCATTGCTACTGCTTGTTAACCACTGATTATGTTCCTAAGGCTGCTGACCAATATCTAGAGACAACCTAATTGTCAGTATTAGCAGGTAGATTTAGTTTGAATAGAAGCCTGTACTTGGCTTGATTAACTCTGAAAGAGGAAGAATTTTCGGCAGGTGATTGGTGCTGTCAGCTCACCCTTCCTGTCATATCTCTCAATTCAAGACGGGTCTGCAGCAAATGCTGGAAGGGAGAAATATTCTCAGAATATTTCATGGCTGACAAATACGTAGTCTGAAATGAGTCACTGCATCCACGAGGTACTGTAGTGGCTACTGAATGGGAGGTTAGTATGGAGATTTCGGAGAGTCTTGCCCTCCACCACAGTACCACATCTCAAGATGTGATAACGAATGAGAGCTCTTGGGTTCTTGTTGCAGCAATCAATTTATCGTGCCTTAATTAAACAATTAGCAGTTATTGCATATTCTCATGTCTGTTAAGATAAATTTATAAGTATATAAATTTTATTAGACATTCACATATCAGAAATGATACATGTGTCTGGCACAGTGCAATTGAGTACAACATAGGCTAACTAATAAAAACATAAAATACACACAGATATATCCATAAAATTCACATATGTATGTATATAATACATACAAATCATAAAATAATTGTAGTTTTAAGTTAATCAAAATGAAACAGAAATGATGAATAATCGAAATCAAATTATATCATATTTATTTCATAGGAATATCACAGTAGACGAAAAACAAGTGCTTACAGAATTGGACTGAAATCTTCCTTGTGAGGCCATAGTCCTGTCCATGCTATGTTACACTCTATGACGTGTAAGCACTCAGCCAGGGAGGTCATATCCTATACTTCCTATATGTTATTAACCAGAGTCACTGGCCAAATCATACCACCCACCAAAAAGGTCACAAGTTACGTATTGATAAATTGACAGTTAATTTAAATGCAATGGATAGGGCCTGTTGTGAGGTCATCGATGTGTTCCAACAGCTTTTCTGTCAGCTGTCGTTTTTCGTCTACACTAACATTTATAATGAAAGCATTTCAGAATGGTCCAGTTACATGTTTCTAAAAAGTGTCAATAATTGCCACTTTGATCATGGAGATGTTTTTTTATTCCAGAATCCCTCGTGTGGTCTCGAATTTCAATTGGTGCGAATAAAAATCGCTTTCCACAAGGAGACACAAACTTGATCCTCAAACCCATTTTGGATTTACTGGGCCATTTATGAGCAAAACAATTTTCCTGCTTTGGAGAAGATGGAAAGAGCACCGGATCACCAATGCCTGTTGTGGTAATGCAGAAAATGGAAGGCCAGCATCAGGAACTATTTTACAGAAGCATAACAAATTTTGAATAAACAAATATTGCAAATTAATAGGCGCCCAGCCCTGTATGGGAGGCACAATTTGCAATTCAAGTAAAGAAAGTTTAAGACTATCACACTGTCAGACATACATTAAGAATGCATGCCAAATGAATCATGTACACTTATATCCTGAGATTTCGGAGATACTTATCTTACAAGTGACTTCGCATTTGAAAGGTTTTCAAGTCAGCAGGATTCAAATGAAATTAAGCCCTCAGGGCAACAGCTGGAAACAGAACTCCTGCAGAAATTCAATATGTGTCTATTCAAGATTCAGAAATTGTAAATGCTGCTGCAGCCCAATGATGTTTTTGGAATTTGCAAAAAATATTGTAGATCAGCAATTATTAAATTATCTCGATTGATGGAATAATTACAGCGGCTGCAGCAATATTATTATAAAACTATGAAATTTCCTTATACCCTGTCATAATCTTAGCTGTTTTTTTTTTTCAAGCAACAGGAAATCTGCATTTTATGATGAAAGGAAATGCATCATACCAAAATATTAATTATATATTCATTGATGCCTTGAATATATCCATGCTTTTCATGTAGCGGGGCAGGTATGTAAAAAATAGTGCATTTATACATAGAAGCATGAAATTTGGTGCACACTTAAAAAACATCTCTACAGATATAATTAGATAGGTAGCCACCTCAGATTTAGCATAGATGGCTACTGGCAGCCATTTTCTAAAATGGCTGCCAATTCTTCCATTTTGCTGCTTTCTGTTTAGTTCCTATGAATAGAATGCTTGCAAATAGTGTTTGTTATTCCTTCTCTAGGTATTCAGAACATTACTACAACATTTTTAGTAGCCTCAACTATTTTCAGCCTTTCTAGAATCCATTTCGGTAGAATTATCAACTCAAATACTGTATTTTCGCGGTTTTGTGTGGTTTCACCTATTCTAAATATATATGAAAATAAATTGCATTTTTGAATTCCTTACAAAAAGAGCTTTCAAATGAGTACCCGCATTAATGGGTTTCGTAAATTTGGGGTGGAAATAAAAATAATAAATATTTTTAGTTTTTTGAAGATTTCGGTTCTGAGGTTCATTTTGCCAAATCATTCACGGAAACTAGTGATGCTACCATTCATTTGAAAGCTCTTGTTACAAGGAATTCAAATATGTGGTCTATTCAAATATTAATTGAGATTCCATAGAATTATGGAAAACCGCGAAAATGCTGCATTTTCTTCAACAGTTATAACAAAATGGACCCTGGCTACCCTAAAATTCCTTATTTCAACCCAGGAATCAATTGATAGTGTTTTTTAGATCTTTACAAGAAATAATGACCACTGTTTTCATATGGTCAAACTGTAGGCACTTCACAGAAAGCAGGAAAATGAGAGAATTAGCCGCCATTTTGGAAAATGGCTGCCATGGGTCAACCAGGTAAAATCTGAAGTGGCTCCCTATCTAAATTTATTCTTTAAGATGTTTTTAAACGATGTGCCAAGTTTCATGCTTCTATGTATAAATGAAATATTACTCCCCTATTCATGACAAATCTGCCCCGCTAATGCCATTGCTCAAACTTCCATACCCTCAAAATAGCCTTTCAATACTTAAGACTCAGTACATTAATTTCTTCCTGAAACATACAAGTTACTATGTTACAGTAAAGAGGGAGGACATCTCTAAGAAAAGATTTTTGTCGCTAGCGAGGTGCCCCCTTTCTTGAAAAAGCTATTTTCTTTAAACAAAATTAAATATCAATCAAGACTCCCTTAACATTACAGTGGATTTTACAAGTTACATAACTTGTATCAAATTGGAATGTAATTTTTATTAACAATTTAAGTGGAAGGAGAGCATGAACTTTGTCGAGGGTCAAGGGATGAACTGAAGTGAGTAGAAGGATGTGTATCTTCATGAAGGCATGCATGGGATTTAGAATGATTTATTGGGTTGTTCTACATATAAGCATTGCGTATACTGAAAAGTAAAACGTGACAAAGAGCAACTACAGGCAGTCATAACAGAAAAATCTAAAGATGAGAAAACATCACTGGAAGTCATTTGCAAGCACCGACATTCTAAAATATTCTGATTTATGACATAGGTCGTGGAGGGTCAAGTGATGTTCCCTTGTGTAACTACCAAGATGCTCTGTTGCCTCCAGCTATGTTTTCTGGCTACTGTAAGACAGATATGGCACTTCCTGTAAATTAAGGGCAAGTCTTTATGGAACAATATCATTTATTCTTAGGCTTACTGAGACAGGTCTGGAAAAAAACAACCTTGTCGGTATGCACTACACTTCTATAATACATAATGCTATTAATTTTTTTTCAAAGTAATAACTCCTTTGTGATTTGGCAATGAGGTGTGAAGGTAGCAATTTTGAAAATGAAGTGGCCTCTATCTTAGCACCGACTGCCTCAAAGATGCAGTGACTCATTTCATTACACTCTACATTTTTTTCAGCTATAAATGAAATATTCTCCCTTCAGCTTCAAGGCGGTTGCTGCAGACCGGTCATGAATTGAGAGATATGACAGGTAGGTAGAGCTGACAGCACCAATCATCTCCAGAAAATTCTTGCTTTTTCAGAGTTAATCAAGGAGACACTTCCTATTCAGACTCAAGCTACCTGCAAATACTGACAATTAGATGCTGTCTAGACCTTGGTCAGCAGCCTCAGACACTCATTCAGTGGCCAACAAGCATTGAAAGCTAGTATATGTTTTTTGACAGCTTGAAACTGATAATAGATGGAAACTGCTGGAGTCGATACATGTAGTTATTTTGAGATCACTAAATTTCTTCATTGTACTATACAATATACATACTTTGTTGCAAAATATATATAACCGAAGGTCATCCCTATATATCTAGACTGAGTAAAATCTTACACAAGGAATTCAAATATGTAATCTGTTAAAATATCATGCAATTGACATTCCATGAAACTATGGGATATCGTGAAAATGCTGCATTTTCTTCAACAGTTCTGCCAAAATGGACCCTGACTACCCTAAAACTCCTCAGTTCAATCCAGAAATCAATTGATAATGTTTTTTGGATCAGTAGAAAGAATAATGAGAAATGTTTTCATACAGCCAAGCAATAGGCACTTCACAGAAAGCATGAAATTGAAAGAATTAGCCGCCATTTTGGAAAATGGCTGCCATGGGTCATCCAGGTGAAATCTGAAGTGGCTCCATATCTAAATAGGTTCTTTAAGATGTTTTAGAACCGTGTGCCATGTTTCATGCTTCTATGGATAAATGTATAATTACTTCCCTATTCATGACAAATCTGCCCCGCTAATTTAAGCTGACTCAGTTCATTCAAATTCAAAGTACAACAATCTCTAACTAGTCAGATTTTGGAAATATTTGACAGCCTTCTCTTTCTTGAACTAGAGTGGCACATTGTGAACAAGTAAGAAAAAAAATTATATTTATCTGTAATTCCTGGTGAAGAAGGTATGTGGATTAAAGGATTGTTCAGCTTGTTTATTATATAAAGAAAAAGAAATTTCACAGGGGAAAATGCATTTCGTTACTCATGATGGCTGATGATGTCTCCTACTTTTTAATTGGGGACCATACGAGCTGTTTGATGCAGTGCATTTTTAACATGGCAAGGGGGTGACAATTTAATTATGAGGGGGGCTAGGAGTTTTCCTCGGCGGGAAATTATATCTATTTCAGGGTGACAGCAGCAGTAATTGTTTATTTTCAGCTCGGAAAGTCTCTTAATATTCGCTCATATATTAAGCAAAACCTTGTTAAGAATAGCCTCACCAGACATTATTTATTTCAAGACTACCCAAACAGAATCTATTATATAAACATTTTCCAAAATACAAACGACTTTGTGTTATTCTACATTTGAAATGTTGAAAGTCTGTTCAGGTCACTGGGATTTCCATGAAGCTGGATTTGATATAATGGGCCTATAGCCCTGTACTCAAGATGAAGGCACTAGAATTTTACAGTTGTAGACATTGAAAGCTCTAAATCAACCTGTTAAAGTAGTTGCAAATTCAACACAAGATTTCAAACCTACTGTCAAAGTTCTTTAGGCTTCTATCATTTATACCGCAAAACGAGGTAAAGCTGGCAATCCGGGGGTAAATTGGCAATCTATTCTATCCGACTTAATCGCAGAAAAGCTAACTTTCCTCACTGACACAGGTGGCAAACTTGCCTATGAAACCTGTGTCATTGAGTAAATTTGGTATTTCTTCCATTAAGTGGGTTAAGATAGCTGGCCAACTTTCCCCCGGATTGCCAACATTACCCCTTTATACGGTAGTATATTGAATTTATAAATCTGTAATATAAAATTTATCTTCTTTATATCTAGTCAGTATTTCCTCTATATATTTATATTCTATATCTTGTTTTTTTTTTACGAACCATGACATATGGCAGCTTGGTGGTTAAGGTTCCCATCTGTTCTGTTGAAGGTCTTTGTTTGCATGGGTTCAACAGTGGGTGGGGAACCCTGAATTTTCTGTGCACACTCATGAACAAAATCAGTAAAATATCCCTAAAATTGGCTATTAAATATGTTACATACGGACATGAAACACAATTACTGTAAAGACATATTGTTATTATCTTCCATTTATTTAGAAATACAAATATGAGGATTTACATTTTATTCTGGTAGACGCACTGTGTGCAAAAATCTTGAATAAAAATGATTTTGTCCGATCATTCAATCATCTTAATCATAAGTGGCCACATTGGCAAGGTTTCATGTCTTCCCAGGGCTTTCGCATGGCTTGAATTTCAATTGGCTCAAAAGAACATTTCCTACGAGATTGCAGACCTTATCCCAGAACCCATTATGGATTAGTGTTGTCTTTTTTGGGCAAAATGATTTTCCTGTTATGTCGGAAGTGCCAAAAGCAATGAGTACATGTTATGGTAGCGCAGGTCACATGAGTCATGACATCAGACTGTTCCTACGTAACAAAATCAGAAAAACTCATCAACCACAAAATTATGATGGACAGTACAAAATCATGATTGAAATACATCCTAAGGCTGTCCCCATATCGTGATATTGGTGACTTTTTTTTGTCTAGGAAATATTTAAACTGAAGCTCAGTAAGCGGGATTCTTCTGGCATTCTAAAACAATCCTCATTTTCAGCATTTTGCACATATTACTGTAAATTCTTGTTTTAATTATCTTTACATGCCACAAATGCTAATGACTCAATCTGAGAGTACCATAGTGGATTGGGTCTTATTGGTAAAATTATGATCAATGAATGAATTGGCAAGATTGGCTGCAGATAGCCACTCTGCCAGCAGAGATATTTCAAAGGCAGAAGAGCGTTATAGTCTAGCATCATCTGTTGCAACTGTATTACTTTTGGGTTCAAGAAACTACCCTTTTTGACATGATGGCAGATATAATCCACGAAGCCTTTTTCGTTTAAGGTTGTCATTTTTTGGGGCAAAACGATTTTCCTGTTATGGGAGGAAATGCCAAAGGCAATTGTGTTATTGTCAAAAGACAAAAAAGACAGCAAATTCATCTGCTCTTCAAAAAAAACAAAAGTGCTTAACTCATTAAGCTGATTCAGGCAATATAATATGGAAGGCTTCCCAGTACTGCGATATGTCAAAAATGCTCAAACACACAATGATTTTTTTTTTCAGTGTACAGGCTACAATCTTACATTGTACCTACTCGGAGTGCTGCTCCACTCAATTTAGAAATCTTTATATTCTTAAAATAACTGTTTTGCCAAATTATGAACAGACCAAACCTGTCTGACTAAGAAAAATAGCTAAATTTTAAAGAATAATCAGTTTCAACTATATACAGCATTAAAAAAGTACATTTAGATGAAAACAAGTCCTACTTAAATTTGGTTTAGATAATGAAGCTCATGTTTGCAAACGCACATCTGTAGTTGTCAGAATAATTTGAGTGACATGGATGCAAGAACATTTTAAGGAAAGATCTTTTTGAATATTTTTTGTGATGTAATTATCGTGAGATGTCATCATCTCCTTCCCCACATTACTTTCATGCAGCATTTGTTTTGCATTTCCCTATAAGAAAACGAACAGCAAATGTGACATGCACCTCTGATCAAGGAGAGTTTACTGAGCCAAGCCCCTACTATACATGTACGCAATGGATATATTGCGAAATCAAGAATGGCGACTGAGGGCAACTACAGGTAGACATAACAGAAAAATGAGAAGACAAAAAGAAGTCATTTGCAAACACCGACTTTCTCAGATGTTATGATTTATGCTCAAATGTTGCGATGGGTCAAGTGATGTTCCCCTGTGTGACTACCAAGATGCTCAGTTGCCTCCAGCAATGTTTTCTGGCTTCTGTAAGACAGATGTGATACTTTCTATGAATCAAGGGAAAATGCGTATAGAACAATATCATTTATTGTCGGGTTTACTGAGAAAAGTCTGGAAAATGCAACTTTTTGGTCTTCACTCAGTTCTGGAAAATGTAATGCAATTAAAAAATGTCTAGCTTATGATTCCTTTTTGTTATTAACAGCCAGTTTTTCTAAGATTCAGGCAGGGTGTGCTACTCACTGGACTCAGATTTCGTTCATAATTTTTTCCTTGGTAAAAAATTACTAAAAAGTGGGAAAATTGCATTTTTAGACTTCCATACCTTTAAGGTTATTTTCAGGGGCCCTTTACAATATAGGACCAAAATTAGGATTGTGTCAAAATCTAGATTTTAAATCCAATTATCTCAGTACCTTCTTGGTGTACCTCTGTAATATATTAATGGCCAAATATATGGACCCAAAGGTATCATTTGGTATCGTATTTGTGATGATTGACTCAGGGCGCAGGCAACAGGGGGCCCTCAAATTTACTATTTCAGTCAATTTTATGCTTAAACTGTGCCGTTGACCCTGGGGGCAATGATCTACAGAGCCCTGAAAAGGGGTCTGTTTCACTTTTTTATTGGAAACAGCGCCCCCTGTGGAGATGAGCCTTCGGTGTACCGTTCTAATTTTTATGTAAACTTATAATATAGGTCCCCTCCTTCATATGCATGCACAAAACATTGAGGTACACAATTGCCCCATCAACTCTTCTTATAATTGACTGCAGCAGTAACTTTGAGAGCCCCTGCTGCATTCGTCCTGAATCAATCATCCTAAATGTGATACCAAATGATGCCGTTGGGTCAATATATTTTGCTGTTGACAAAATCCAAATTTTGGCCCTATATTTTAAGGGGCCCTCAAAAATTACCTAAAGGGTATGGAGGTCTAAAAATGCATTTTTCCAACTTTTTAGTAATCGGTTAGCAGGGAAAAAATTAAGAACAAAATCCAAGTCGGGCAAGTATCACCCCCAATGGTGAAGTGCCTGAATCTTAGAAAAACTGCCTCTTAATGATTTGGCTATGATCGTAACACGTTTGAAAATAAAATGACTTCTACCTTCGCAGTCACTTCCTTGAAGATGCAGTGACTCATTACATTACACACTAAATATTTGTCAGTGATGACATATTCGTCCTTCCAGGCTTTTGCTGCAAACTGCTCTTGAATTGAGATATATGACAGGTTCGGTGGACTAACAGCACAAATCATCTCCAGAAATGTTTGCTTTTTCAGACTTAATCAAGCCAGGATTTCCTATTCACACTCAAACTGCTTGAAAATACTGACATTTACAGGCTGTCTAGACTTCGGTCAGCAGCCTAAGAACTCATTCAGAGGCTATAGCCAGCATTGAAAATAAGTATATATGTTTCTACTCATCTCGTTATTTGAAAACATGAACAAAATTTTAAGTGGCATGAGAAGATGAATAATATTTTAGAAAAAGTCCTATGAAAAGCAAGTGCTATTCCTGGAATGGACATTTTCTTTGTACCTACTGTGAACATTTCAAGGTTAGAAAATTAAATCATGCCAAATTTGACTTGAAAATGTACCAAATTTTATTTTTTTGCTCATCCATGTCATGCATGTCCGCCTGCCAGATAATATAAATTTCAGTTCCATTCAAATGGCAGCAATATGTTCTGCTTCAAAGTTACTTCGCTTTTTTCCATGCTCAGCATATTCTGCTGTGTTGTAGTAGATCCGGGAGCTTTGGGGCACACTTTTACTCTGTCTACAAGTGGACAGCTGTTACATTGTCACTTCTTTTCCAGCCTTGGCAGATCAGAACATATGCTGTCATGTGTTGCCACCTAGTGACTAGTGTACTATCACGCGAGCTCCTGCAAGCGGTCCAAATCATTTCAGTCTGAGGAACTCACACAATTTAGTCTGGAAGAAAGCGGGGCTATTTCTGAGTGTGCTGATGGCCTTGTCTACTTCCTTAGAGAATGTGATTGCCGAGTCTAACTCTGGTATACATCAATGTTGAATAGAAATTTTGTGAATGTGCAATGAAATTGGAACTATTTATTGGGACAGCAATGCTGTAGCATACAAAATCAGCTTCTGTGCCAGGTGGCAGCAGCATGCAGTTCTCATTTTTACTTGTTTCCTAATTACAAGGATGATCCAGCTCACAGACTTGCCATGCAAATCAAGGTGTAAAAGCAACTGGTGTAATTAGCTGCGGTGGTATGCTTCCGCACTCAAACATGAAAGTGATTAGCAGCTGCTCCCTGCCTCGGGATGGTGTACTCCTGGGAGCAACTAATTACCACCCATATTATCCACTCAGGCTGTAATCTACTCATCTGATGCATCAGCTGTGTAATGCTATTTCATGGTGGCACATTGAGGAATTTAAACGTATATATGTGAAAGATAGGCCTACTGCAACTTGATGTGCCTGTCCAGACAACTACATATAATGATAAACCGTTCACACATATTTGTGAGAATACAGGAGCTTGAGTAGGCCATGTTAAAGAGGAGTTATATAATCTTGAATGTCTTTCTGATATATGATTCTAAAAAAAAGTGTCATCAAAGTGATCAAGGCTTACAAGATAGTGACGTGTGTAATGGTAAAGTACTAACAGTCACATCAAAGAAAAACTTCAGTTGGAGAATGATGTTATTGTGAGGCAAGGGCTATTTCACTCCTAAATTTTTTATTTATGTCCAAGTTGGTCACAGATACTCAGAATAAGTGATTTTCCCCTGTGACTGCTAAGATGCTCTATTTTTTCCAACATTGTTTTTGGCTTCTGTATGTGTTCCGTTTTTAAAATAATATATTTGCAAAACATCTGATACAATAGGCCTAAGAATATTCTAGACTGTCAAAAAAGCATACAGTTATTGTGTGTCATTTTTGTCATGAATTCATATATATTGTTTAAATTGATAACTTTTATCTTGATCAGGTATATTTCTACTTCCATGGGGATGCCACTGTCCTAACACCACACAACAGTGGACATGAAACTCAAGTACAAATAAACACTTCTTGTTAATTATAACTTATTCTGAAATACAAATATGAGGATTCTACATTTTATTCTGCAACACACTGTGTGCAGAAAAATTTAATAAAAATGAGATTGCCCCATCATTCAATCAGCTTAATCATAACCGGCCATATTGGTGATGTTTCATGTCTTCCCAGAGCTTTCTCATGGTCTTGAATTTCAATTGGCTCAAAAGAACATTTCTTACAAGATGGCATACCTTATCCCGAAACCCATTTTGGATGAGTGTTGTCATCTTTTGGGCAAAATGATTTTCCTGTTATGTCGGAAGTGCCAAAAGCAATGAGTGCATGTTGTGGCAGCGCAGGTCACATGAGTCTTGACATCAGGCTGTTTCTGCATAACATAAGTCAGGAAAACTCAACAGCTATAAGAGTATGATAAAACAGCACTCAACTTCTTCAAAATGTTAAATAGACATATGAAATAATCTTGATCCTCCTTTGATGTCATGAATATGGTTATTCTTAGCAATGTCGGTGATAATTAACGACAAGACATCAACCAGACTGCCACTCAAATTTGGAGTTCCTCAAGGTTCAAAATTAGGACCAATCCTATTTAATCATACATCGCTCCATTAAGCGAAGTGGCTGAAAAACACCAAGTCAAAGACCAAAAGTATGCCAATGACGAGCAACTTATACTCTCTTTCAAACCAACTTTCTCAGAACAAGGAAATGCCGTAGTCAAAATGGAAAAGTGCATTGCTGATATCAGAAAATTTCTCCATGAAAATAAGCTTTGTAACAATGGAGAAAAAACAGAACTACTGCTCATTGGCAGTCCACATCAACTTAATAAACTCCAAGTATCATCAATCCATGTCGACAATTTCAAAATTAATGCAGTCGATCATGTTAGAAATCTGGGTGTAATCTTTGACAAAAACATGACCATGGAAAAACAAGTCAACAAAATGTGTCGGAATGCCTATTTTAATATTAGAAACATTTCAAAAATTAGGAAATCATTGGACAAGGAAACCTGTAAAACAGCGGTCAATGCTCTTGTCTCACCTCACCTAGACTATGGAAATGGTCTTCTTTACGGAACATCGGATCGTTTGCTGTATAAACTTCAAGTGGCCCAAATCTCAGCCGTTCGACTCATTGAAAAATTGAGAAAGCATGACAGTGTAAGCCAGCATAGGAAGCAGCTACATTGGCTGCCCATTCCAGCAAGAATACGATTCAAACTCATGTTAACAACTTGGAAAGCAATAAACGGGCAAGCTCCCTTGTATATTCAAAATATGATTCAGCCAAAATCTGAACGAAACTGTAATCTGAGAAGCAATAACAAAATGCTCTTAAATGAACCACCCTCCTGCAATAAAAACAAATATGAAGACAGAGCCTTTTCACATGCCGCTCCGAAACTGTGGAACCAACTCCCAGAGATAGTCAAGGCCTCCAAAACACTTGAAGGTTTCAAGAGAAATCTTAAGACTTACCTATTTAAAAGTTTCTACAGATAAATCCAGCATCCACAAGCGCTAGTGAGCAGTTTACTGGAATTAGCGCTATATAAATGCCTATTATTATTATATATTTTTAATGTGATGTTTAATTGTGTCTCTTTTTGAATGAAGCTCAGGAAATGAATACATGGAATTCTTCTAGCATTCAAAAATAGTGCTGTTTTTGAGAATTTCACACAATTTACTGTATTTACTTATTTTAATAACTGTACATGTACATGCCTACAATACTAATGACTCAAACTGACAGTACCATAGTGTCTAGAGGCAAATATCAAAAGTCTCAACCATGGCTGTAGGAACACTGTATAGGTAAGGGTATAGCTCTTATTGGTAATTGATGATCAAGGAATAGGAATGATTGGTTGCCACTCTCTGAGCAGAGACATTTTGGAGGCAGCAGAGCATTATATACTCCCATCATCTACTGCAACTGCATTACCATTGGCTTCAAGAAACTACCCTTTTAGACATGAAGGCAGATGTAATCCAAGAAGCCATTTTCTTTTAAGGTTGTCATTTTTTGTGGCAAAACGATTTTCCTGTTATTGGCGGAAATGCCAAAGGCAATTGTGTTGTTGACGTAATCCAGGCCAACAAAAGACAAAAAAAAAGGTAAATACATCTGCCCTTCAAAAAAAACAACCACACTTAATTCATTATGCTGATTCAGACAATATGTAAGGCTTCCCAGTACCGCGATATGTCGAAAATGCACGAGTACGCATGCAATGATCTGTTTTCAGCGTGACCTGCATTACATTTTAGTTATGGCCTATAACTTATTGGGTGAATTGCTCTTTTCGCCTTATTCAGAAATCCTTTACATTCTAAAATTAACTTTCTTGTCAAATCACAAACAGTCAGTATTTGTCCCATTAAGAAAAACTATTTCAAATTTTTGAAAAATTATCAGTTTCAACTGAATATAATAATACATTTAGATGAAACAAGTCCTGCTTAAATTTGGTTTAGATTGTGGGGCGAATCTGACAGTAGCAGTTATCAGAATAAGTTGAGCGCCATCGATGCAAGAACATTTCAATGACAGATCTTTCAAATTTTTTTTGTGATCACAATGCAATAGTCATGATATGTTATCCTTCTCTCCTTCCCACATTGTTAGCATTCATCCTTTTTTTAAATTTCCTGTTAGAATATAAAACGTTTTCTTTCAAATTTGACATGTAGCTCAGATCAAGGAGAGTTTACTGAGCCAAGCTACGTGCTATATATGCTACGGATATACGGCAAAATCAAGAATGGCGACTGCCAGGAACTACAGGCAGTCATATCAGAAATCCGAAGACAAAAACATCACTGGATGTCATTTGCAAGCACTGACTTTCTCAGATGTCATGATGTATGCCCAAGGGTCACGGAGGGTCAAGTGATGTTCCCCTGTGTGACTACCAAGATGCTCTGTTGCCTCCAGCTATGTTTTCTGGCTACTGTAAGACAGATATGATACTTCCTAAAAATCAAGGGCAAATCCTTGAGGAAACAAAGACATTTATTGTCAGGCATATTGCAATTCATGAGGAGTTTGGAAAAAGCAACTGGCTTGCACACCAGTCCCAGAATATTTCATGCCTTCACAAAAACATTCAATTTGTGATTTGGCAATGACTTAGTAGTTCAATAGCATGGAGATAAAATTACTGCCAGATGTTGTTCTGTGGTACAGTGGTTACCCCGTCTTTCACATATGAGGATGTATATTCAAACCCCGCTTCAGCCTTGTTCAGAGGTTGTGATTGTCGTGCAGTATGATGAACCCAGGATTTATCTGGAATTGGTGCTATACAAAATCATATAATATCACTATTACTGGATGATGAATACTAAAATATTCATATGTTGCCAGTATTTTAAAGTAGACAACTGCTTCTACCAAGAATATGTTACCCAACCGCGATTATACATTTATGAGGTATTTTCGATGTTATATTTAGAGGATACGCCATCGATTACAATTTGAATAGATCAGAAAAATGTCTAGATTGGAGAAGTTCGCCACATTCAGATGATAATATATGTCAAAATTGTGGTGCTTATTTAAGGGAATACATACATCATGACACATATATAAAGTTACAGCAGTGAGCAGTGACGAATCAGAAAATCTCATGGTTTCAAATTGGCAAAAGCGTCAAAAGCAACTGTCGTTGAAATTCTCCTTTGTCTGCAGCGCTCTACTCACTCAAGCAACTGCAAATGAGTGCCCGCTTTGAAACTGTCTGATGCACATTTGGTACACAAGCCATAACAATCCAAAATCAGATTTTAGAAGTTGCAAATATTTGACAGTCCCTCTTCTGTACTTGACAAGAGCTTTGTAAAATACTGCAAGGATATTTTCTTGATCTTGAATTCCTTGTGGAGGAAGTCTGGGGATTAAATGGATGTGTTTATACCCCAGTTCTTGAAATGATTTCAGTAAAGCCATCCCAGCATTATGACACCTCCCCTTCTGCGGGAGTGAGGATTTCTCTTCGTGGTAGTCTCCCTTGGGGTACAGGAGTGTAAACAAATATAAACTAAGGAGATCCAGTAATTACATCACTTACCATGAGAAAAATCATACAAAAATGCAGGCACTTATTTTATTATGAAAACTTGAAACAAAGTCGTGCATGTTTTAAAAACTGCGTCTTTATTAGTCAGTCAAATCAAGAGGAAAATAATATAGCCCTATCTTATAAAGAGACCACTTCAAATTTATCGTAAAATGCTTCTCTAATGAGAAACTGTAATTATAAACTGCTCACACTTAGAAACGCACACCTTTTAACACATGAAGATCCTATCTTACGAAATGCATAATATAGACTTTTCCCATAATCAAACAACTTTTGTATTATTCTACATTTAAAATTTTCAAGTCAACCGGATTTCAAAAGAAGCTTTCAGGCTGACAGCAGGAAGCAGAACTCACACAGAGAATTGATGCAATGGGCTCAAATGCTAAAAGATAGGACTCTGTGTAATTCAGGCAGGTTTAGATGCTGAAAGAAATACAGCAATCTCTCAAATTAATTATAAATTCCACACAAGATTGTAACTACTATAAATGAGGCTTTTCTTCGATCATCTTAATCATAACTGGCCATATTGGCAATGTTTCATGTCTTAATTGGCTCAAAGAAGAAACTATTTTACATCATGGCAGACCCATCCAAGAACCCATTATGGATTAGTGCTGTTGTTTTTTTGGGGGCAAAATGATTTTCCTGTTATGTCGGAAGTGCCAAAAGCAATGAGTGCTTGTTATGCTGGCAGAGGCCACATGAGTCTTGACATCAGACTGTTTTTACATCACAAGGAACAGGAAAACACATCAGCCATAAAAGTACGATAAAACAGCAATAGATTCCTTCGAACTGTCAAGTAGACATCTGAAATAAATTCTCCTATATATTTCTAAATATTCAAAATCTGGTTTTTTCATACCATGTGACATTTCGCCTTTTTTGCCTTCAAAATATTACAAATGAAAATAGTAAACAAAATTCTATGTAGATTCAGCAATATTCTTTTCAGGCATTTGGCAACACTAACATTACAACTTTTTTTTTACCATTATCTGTGCTTATGCCTATCTATACTTGGCATCTTTCATAAATACTATCAGGACCTCAATGATGTATAGGTGCACAGATTGTAGTTTTATTGCTAATCAAATAATAAAAAATATCAGATCATTGAACCGGCATAATTGGTTGTAGTTAGCCACTCTCTCACCACAAACAATTTCAGTGGAAGCCTGAAATTACATGTATACATATATACCTCCCCCTTTCACCTCCATTTCAACTGGCTTTGAGAAAATGCTCTTTCGGGCATAATTGGGGGAGGGTTGGTCTAGTGGCAGCGAACTACATGAAGGTTGTCAATCGCTGAGTCCAGAGTTCGAATCCAGCTCTTTTCAGGTCACCTGGGTACTATGTTAGATGCCTGTTTAAATCATCCTTCAACCCATTGCCATGTCCTCCTCCTGCCCAAGTTAGTCTACCTTGAGCATAAATACAGGAAGTAAAGCCCAAGCATCAATTCATCTTTCAGGCATAATGGCAAATCTGACCCTAGCAGCCATTTTCGTTTATTGGGCCAAAACCATTTCTTGTTCGTGGGGAAAATGCTGCAGGCCATTTTGCTTCTAGCCGTAATTCAGACCAACAAAATTCTAACATCAAAAAACTATTACATCTCCATTTAAAAAACCCCAATCAGACAACTTGGAATGTTAAATGCCAAAATGTACATATTTATAAATCGTGGGAAATACAATGTCTTGGGTGAAAATATCAAGGAAACACTATCTAAGCAATGAAAATTGAAATAACCTACAAGTATTTGTACTACTGTTTTTTGTCAACACCGACATTTTATTTGTACATTGTGACGTAGTGACGTCACATTGACATTATCGCACAGGCTACTTCTAATTGGTTGAATCTCGTATTTCCCTCTCCAGCTCTTTTTAAAAGGCTGTATTTTCCCTCATATTTTGCCTCCCCAGTTTGTATTACACAAGGAAAAAGTGGTGTATCAGGGAAGAAATGTACAATTGTATCTGGACAGGGAATAAGCACAATGTTTCTATACCAAATCCAATATTGAATATAGTTTTACGATTCTTTCCTGACCTTCAATGCCGAGGCAAGGCAACAAAATTTACATTAAAAAAACAACATTTTGTTGTCATTGAATAATTTCCTTCTTTCCCCCAGAATACAAAAATACATGTAATATTATTCCAGAGCATAGGATTTCTCACAGCTGCATTAAGTGAGAAGTATGGGCTCAGAAGTGTCGATATGTCACCATGTACACACAGGTGTGATACAGGTAAAGCATGACATGGTCAATAATTTCAATAATTTCTGAGTCTATGCTTTTGTCTTTTGCTGTGAAGATAGGCTTATTACATGTGTTTCAAGGAAGTTTATGGTTGAATTCCCTGTCAGCATGCCTCGGCGGTCCAACGTCGTCCCAGCGTCAGTCCGATGTCAGTAGCATCGGACCAGCTTCGGGCCGACGTTGGACCGCCGAGGTACGCTGATAGGGAAGTGAATCTTTATATTGTCACAATATATATAAATGACAATGTTTGTTTTACAGACATTTCATTTGTTCAGAATTATATTTTAAAGTAAAGGCTAAATCGCGAATGACCACTTTCAATTCAATCGACCAATCTCATAAAAGTAGAGGCTGTACTGGAGCAAAGCAAGTCCGCTGAATGTTGGCATGGGATTATCATGGCTCATGTTGCAAATGCACATCTGACAATTTCAGTTGTCAGAATAAGTTTCAGTGCCATGGATGCAAGAACATTTCAATGACAGATCTTTTGAATATTTTTTGCGATGTAAGAATCATGAGATGTCATCCTCTCTTGGCTAACATTACCATAACATGCACCATTGGTTTTGCATTTTCCTTAAGAACATGAACACATTTCATCCAAACATGACATGCAGCTCTGATCAAGTAGAGTTAGTTGAGCCAGGCTTATCCTGCCATTCCAAAGTATTACTTTCTTATAAAGGTTTAAATTCAAAACAGGTTTGTCGATAATATAAAGGCTTTCCAATATTTTGTGAGTTTGATAGGTTATACTAACTACA
Organism: Platynereis dumerilii; assembly: GCA_026936325.1. Lineage (NCBI taxonomy): Eukaryota > Metazoa > Annelida > Polychaeta > Phyllodocida > Nereididae > Platynereis > Platynereis dumerilii. Next base: position 57,505,843 of record JAPTHN010000002.1, read on the forward strand.
TTGTATGCTCAACCAATACTGTTCCTCAGTTCCTCGTGTCTTTCTTTATCTTCCTGAAAGAATTCCTATATATAGAGAAAACTATATTAAATTGAAGGCATGCAACTGGTTAGCAGTCATTACACGATGAAGAATCATGTGTCAATGTTGATAATGCAGAACCTACATGGATAAAACATTTCAAATAACACTGATCTGCCATGCCAAGAGAACCATTCAAAAAGAACATTTCACTTCAATATCTAATTATTGCCAAAACACAGAAGTCATTGTTGATAAACAAGCTGCAATGACAATAGCATGCACAGTTCATGGATGTTACCTTGAATAATGATCAAGAACGGGTCAAGGATCAAATATTGCCGCAGGTAACAGAGCATCTCTACAATCACAAGGGAAGATAAAATGACCCTCACTGACCCCATGAATATCGCTCATGACATCTGAGATACAAATGACATGCAATGACTTGTCTTCTGTCAATGTATCGTAATTCATAATTGACAATTTATCATATATCTGAATTGGTTATGGAAACAACATTCTGTCTTAATAAGGTCATGCCAGTGCCCTGTTTACCTAGCATAATTGATAAGGTAAACTTATGTCACTCTGAGACTTAGCCCGTGCTTTTATCTGTTATTGGAGTCTTCTCTAAAATTACAGAGTTATCTATGTGGTTTTTATCGCAGCCTTTGCATTGAGAAGTATATCAAAAGCTATCAAAGTCATATCAGGTCTGAGTCAAAATACATTTATTTGAGCAGGGTAGCATAATCATAAATAATTTCATGGGTCATAACATGCAACTGTTGTATACAACAAGACAAATCTATCAATAATCTATCAATATAAGAGGGAATGATCAAAATGATAAAAGGTAAAAACATACCATCTTATAGTTCCTACAATTTAAAATCCAGTTAGGCAAGAACAAAAGTAAGGATATTGAGCTAGCTTCTTTACATGTTGGCATAATGATAAATCCAGAATATACCATGTGTCTTTTAGAAATCCCAGATTGAAATATTGGGAGACAAAATTGGTTTCTTAGATTCAAAATGGTTTTTGAAAACCAAATTTCAATGCAAAACCAACATGGATTTTTAAAAAAATCCATGTTGGCTTTTTGCATTGAAATTTGGTTTTTCAAAAAACCATTTTGAATCTAAAAAACCAATTTTGTCTGAAATTTTTTAGAGTGTACCACAGACTCAGAAGCCCAGGAGCATGCTTTTTACAACTCTTCAGGCCAAACTCAATTGTCTTGTTCAACATTGAAACCGAGATATGCCCAGCAAATTGTTATATAACAATAACCATTTTTTGTAAACTGACAAATGCAAGCAACAAGAGCTACAGGCATGAAACCGTACAACAGATTTTTTCAATTCTTAAATGTTAAAAATGTATCTCTCGTAACATGAAATGACATTTAAAACTATATATGTAAAGTTTTATTTGACATCTGAATATCAAGAAGAAACTGTTGTCTCACCTTTCTGAACCAGTTTAACAGCCTTTATTTATCTATTAAATTCATTCTGATCTGCCCTTTAGCAGCTAGTCTATGTAGTCTCCTTCCATGACATTTGTCCTCTCTTTTTGCTTGAGATGACAAAAAGCACACACAGTTATATATGTTGGAATGGAAAGACCATTATTCACTTCATGATAGTTATACAAAGTAAAAATGATTTATTTTGTGAATATTCACATTAATACAGTGCCGCATGTAAATTAGTGAAACGTGTTATATTTTGTCATTGCCGAAATGGCGGCTCGAGCATTAAGTTAATGATTTCTGCCCTCTGGCCATAACTGATTAATACCCCCATAATGCCCTCCAAAAAAACGTTATTGACCAAAATATCGTTATTGCAACAAAATATCATAGCAACAAGTCAGATTACAACAATCTTAGATCAGATGCAGAAAGAGGAAAATTTTAGTGTAATCCTGAATTTGAGAGATTCACCATTCAAAATAAATTGTTCCAGTTATAATCCAGTGCAACGCATGTGTTACAAAGACTTACTCGATTTCTAGCTATTGCGAATCGTGTTTAATCACATATATTTTCAGAAAAATGTACAGGTTCATATGAATCAAGGTTTTATTTAAAATATGTTTAGTCTACTGCACTAAGATTTTACAGGATAGATGTTTTCTTTTGAGAATTCCAGGTAACATTTTTGGAAGATTTATCAGCAATCCATAAAACTTGGAGGCTACAGAGGGTGACAGAGACATAGAGGAGACCCTGATAGTTCTGTCATTCTATGTTTCAGAGTGATTTTCCAAAAAACCAAAGCTTAATCATATAATCTAAAAATAAGATACCAAAATGTAATACCTTGCCAGAATCGAGCCTAGTAAGTTTCAGGGCAACCGGACCATCATTGTAGGAATTTGAAAGAAATATGTAAAGTGACACAACTTGCCCAGATACCAGGGTAAGTTGTGCCGCATGATGGGGAAAGCTGTTCTGCTTAGTTTATTCCAAATAAACCTTGTATTTCACCTGGTTTCTAAAGATACGTCATTTGCATCATGTGTTTATCACATGCCTTCTTCAGCCAGTTCTTCATGTCACCCCAACAGTGGGCGGCACAACTTACACTGAAAAAAAAGATTGTGAAAAATACAGCCACATCCTGTTAACTTTACGTAGTTTTAGCCATCATACATATTACAGTCAAAAACCGTCAACTGAATGGAACCTTTCTGTAAAATCTACATGAGCCGTAAAACATACGTATTTCATCTGTCATTCTGGACCATGGTTAAGTCCTGTTAGTGGAACATTATGTTTCTGTTTAAACTACAGCAACTGTACAAAATACAGATTAAATCTGTAATTATACAACAGTTAAGTGCTGTTAGCAGTGTGGCAAGTTTCTGTTAAAACTGCATGGATAACAATTTATACAGAAGTAATCTGTAGAGTCTTCCTTTTTGTTTGTCAGTTTTTCACACGTTTGTTGCAAGAGTTTTAACTGAAACAATTAAGGCAAGTATATAGGTTACATTGTTTCAAGTGCTAATAGACAGCAGTTAAGGACTCAGGACAGGTTAAACATTGAAGAAAAGCACATGCACAAGAGGTTGAAATTGTAAAACAACCTGTTAATGCTCCTTTAAGATAAGTATTTCTATTTTAAAAGCATTTTAATTTTGAATTGATATCATAATATAATTATATATTCCATATATTTGTATCTATATCTGTATAATGCTATGTATGCCTACTACTACACCTATTATTAGACATTCATGGCTTAATAGTTTCTATAATCTATTCATCATGTCTTAGCACAAACATCAAATATGAATTTGTCAATTTAAATCTTAACTTAATATTCCTCAAGCTAATTAGGCCTATACGTTAGCTCTCTTAATTTGATTTTGACCTTGAGACCAATATTCAATTTCTTTGAAAATAGAACAAAATGGCAATACATGTGTTTTACTTTCAGGAGCTGGCCATGTTTGGTTGACAGGACAATCGGTGGATACACACTTCTATAGGTTAGTTTTTGGTGGTCATTCCTGTGATGTTTGGGTTACCAGGTGGATGGAGGATAGGGCTTTTTCGTCCTGTATTTGTGTACTGACTGGTCATAAAAGGACAGATGGCAACCACACATGTAGTAGTGGTACAGATTTATTCATAATTTTGATAAAAGATGGTTATTATAGTGCAAAGCTTTTAACCTGCATTGAATTAAGTTTGAAGGTATTGTAATCACTTTTGAAAAATGTTGTCCTTCCTCATGTCCTGTAGGCATGCAGCTGGGTGTTAAGAAGGTAGGCAGGTAGAATTTTTCCATGCAAAACTCCACCACTATTGCATGTAGGCCTACATGGATGAAGTTTGGTATACATATAGCCTATGTGGCCTGGTTGTGCCTTTTGATGGTTTTATTGATGAGTATTTTTACTTTTTATAAAAATTACAACAACAACAAAAATTTATTTTGTTTCCAGAACACTATTGCATGTACATGGATGGAATTTGATACAAATATAACCCATCTCACCAAGTTGTGCCTTTTGATGGTCCGATTAATGAATATTGTAAAACTATACTTTTTAAAAAATTTCTGAAAAATTATATAAAATCATTTTAAAGTTTCCGGGCCTGGACTCAACCACTATTTCATGAACATGGATGAAGTTTGGTACAGATATATATAGCCTATATGGCCTAGTTGTGCTTTTTGGTGGTCTCATTGATGGGAACCATATATATATAGCAAATGAAAAAAATATTGAAAGTTATTTTTTTTCTTTTCTTGCCTAAGAATCAGCCACAATAGCATGTTGATGGATGAAATTTGGTGTAACATATAGCTATAGCATATATCGTGAAGTTGTGTCTTTTGATTGCCTGATTTATGGATATTTGATGCTCTATGAAATATTGAGAAAACATTAAAAAACATATGCTGCGCGGCAGCAAACCTTCAGTGAATAACACCTTTAGAAGATTACAATTACTTTTAATATTTGTTCTCAATATTATAAAAAGCATAGAATATCTATCAGTCAGACCATGAAAAGGCACAAAGAGACCATATGAGCCATATGTGTACCAAACCTTAAATAGTGACGTGAGTCTTGGGCAAGAAACAAAGATTTCTTTTTTTCATTCAAAAAAAGTATATAATATTTTTCCAGACCTTTCAAAAGGCACAACTAGACCATGTAGGCAATGTGACTGAGTCTTAGCCCGAAAAACAAAAACAAAAATTTATTATTTTTCTTTTTTTTTTTGAAGAGTATAGAATATCTATCAATGAGACCATCAAAAGGCACAACTAGGCCATATAGGCCACATCTGTACCAAATTTCATCCATGCACATGCAATAGTCTTGGCCCGGAAACACAAATAATTTCTATATATATATTCTTTTATTATTTCAAAAAGTATGGAATGTCTATGCATCAGACCACAAAAGTAACAACTAGACCATACAGGCTATATGTGTACCAAATTTCTTCTTCCATGTACATTCAATAGAGGCCAAGTACTGGCCTAGGAATGACCCATCCGCGGCCTAATCTGCCTGCTGCCCGCCGGACAACATCTTACTCAAATGATTACAATACCTTCTTTGAATTTCTTTCGCTGAAGGTAAAAATTGACAAATTCATTGCGCAGAACACTTGAACGGCTTATTGAACATGCTGCACCTGTTACATACTAATCACAGTTCTTTGATGCTTCCCTTTGGATATGGCTCACTAAAATCAGAGGTTTATGACCACGGCTTCTGTGCTATTTGTATAATAAAATTAGTTATAATGTATCAATACAAATTAGCGCAAAATCCCATGTGTTTATGACAGGCACTTTGTTTTTATATGTACCCCGCCTTAAACTGTTTCACTGTGCCCCACAGAGCTTTCTTTATAAAAATTCCGATGTCTGCATTGTGGATATCATCTCACTAAACTAAGACAAATAACCACAGTTTAAATCCCCAGCAATTGATTTGTGTTATTCCATTTTCAGCACATCTGTCTTCTTTGAAAACAAAGAGCAATGGTCGTCGTTATTGGTGATGTCGTTGTGTCGGTTCAGGTTGGTATAACAGTCCATTTGTGACCTTAATATTTCGCTTATTTTTATGAAATTTGGTACAGGCAATGGCCTGTGGATATGGATTGGGAACATGTCGAGAAATCCAAGATTGTGGCCATTTTGGTGGCCATCTTTCTTTTTTCTTGAACTGCTCATTGTGACCTTAATATTCTGCTTATTAGTTATGAAATTTGGTACCTGTCTTGGCCTGTGGGTATGAATCAGGAACATGTCAAGAAATCCAAGATGGCTGCCGAAATGGCCACTACAAAATGGCTGGCATTCTTGAAGTGCCACTTTGACCTCAATATTTCGCTTATAGTTATAAAATTTAGTACAGTTGGTTATGGATTGCGAACATGTCGATAAATCCAAGGTGGCCGCCATTTTGTCGGCCATCTTTCTTCATGCTTGATTTGCCCAGTATGACCTTCATGTTTTGCATAGAGTTATGAAATTTGGTCTGGATCGGGAACATTTCAAGAAATCCAAGATGGCTGACGAAATGGTCTCTTCAAAATGGCCGGCATTCTTGAACTGCCCAATGTGACCTGGATCTTTCGCTTAGAGTTATGAAATTTGGTACAAGCATTGGCATGTGGGTACGGATTGGGAACATTTTGAGAAATTCAACTTCTGCTGCAGAAACTAAACCAAAACATTTTCTAGGTAGTGTCTGGGTGTCCCTGCCTGTCAAGCACATTTCTTGCTTTATGGGGGGGGGGCGCTTATCTAGGAGAGAGTATCCAAACCTCAATGCCAGTTCATTCTGACACTGCTATTGGGGATGTTGATGAGTAATTAGGGACGACATGTAATTAGGTCCCAAAAATATTTCTGTATCCCATTCAACTTCAAAACTTCACAAATGCAGAGTATCAACGTCATTAGATATTTGCTTTTATCTATTCGATTTTTAGGTGGCAAGTTTGCCACCTTTTCCATTAATTGGGTTTTGGGGTTTGGTTGACTTTTGAAGGTGTATCGCATAATGACAGCAAGACAGTTTTGGTCATAGTGCGGGAGGTTTGAGTGTGTGGGAATTGATAGTTAAAAGCAATTCAAGTGGGCTAATCTGAGAGCATGTGGCAAGGTGCGATGGATTGACAGGTGTTTTTTATTGGCTGTGGCTTCACTGGAAATTTTATAATTTAGTGGGTGTGGCTTTTCAGAGCTAATCAGGATATGGGACATGGTGGGTGTGGTCATATTAGCCAATAGGGATACATGTTGTGAACAGTTGGGTCATACAAGGGGGGTTCTTGCAAAAAAATTGTTGTTTTTGTTTGCTAGTTGTATTACTAGGCTTGGATACTCCTGGGGGAAGGCACCTTTTTCTGGGGGGGGGGGGGTCACCTCAGGGGGTATTCACAAAAAACTTTTTTTTGCTAGTTATATGGCTAGATTGGGGGTCACCTCAGGAAGAGGTACTTTTTAAAATTTTATATATTTTATCTCTCAGGGAGGGACACAAAATTTTATATTTAATAGAAAGCTGGAGGGGGATCAACTCAGAGGGGGGATTCTCGCAAAAAAACATTTATTTTTTGCTAGTTATATTGCCAGTTATATTGTCACCTCAGAGGGAGGTACTTTTAAAATTTTGGTTTTTACAAGGCCTGCAGGGGGTCACCTCCGGGGCGGTAGAGGGGATAGTCACAAATTTTTTTTTTCTAGTTATTAGGTGGTGTCACCTCAGAGGGAGGTAGTTTAAAATTATATTTTACGAGCCCGAAGTGTCATCTCCGGGGGGTACTCGCAAAAAAATAATTTATTTTGGGCTAGTTTTATCGCTAGACAGGAGGTCACCTTGGACAGAGGTACTTTATTCAACAAGACCCAAGGGGGTCATCTCTTTGGGGTGTACTCACAAAAAATTGTTTTATTTGGCTATTTATATTGCTAGGCTTAGGGGTCGACCAGATGATCTTGAGGGGGGGGCTATGGATATTTGGTGAAGAAAAAAGTTGTTTCCCACTTGACACTGAAAAAAAGTTTGTTCAGCACATGAAAAAAAAAAAAAAAGTTTGTTTCCACCTGTAGCTAGGGAACCGTAATGTTAAAATTCCGATAAAAAAAAATTTGTCGGGCGTTCACAAGCAAAAAATTGTTAGTCGACGCAACGTGAATGAAAAGCAGTTTGTCTCGGGGTTAAAGTCCATAGCCCCTCCCCCCAACTATCATCTGGTCGGCCCCTTAGGGTCAACTTTGGCAGCTTTTGGCAGAGGTACTTTCAAAATTGTATATATTACAAGGCCTGAGAGGGTGACCTGAAGGGAGTCCTTGCAGAATTTTCTTTTGCTAAGTTATACTACCAGGCTGGGGGTCACCTCAGAGGGGTAGGCTATTCAATAATTTTTCTTTTACTAGTTACAACAAGTGCACACCTTTTCATTATTCTGCTTTCTTAGAAATCCAAGATGGCTGCCAAAATGGCCACTCCAAAATGGCGACCATTCTTGATCTGCCCACTGTGACCTTTATATCTAGCGGGGCAAGTATGTAAAAAAATAGTGCATTTATACATAGGAGCATGAAACTTGGCGCACACTTAAAAAACATCTATAAACACATATTTGGATAGGGAGCCACTTCAAATTTAGCTTAGGTGGCTATTGGCAGCCATTTTCCAAAATGGCGGTCAATTCTTCCATTTTGCTGCTTTCTGTGTAGTTCCTACAAATAGAATACACGTAAATATTGTTTTTCATTGCTTCACTAAGTATTCCGTACATTACCAAAACATTTTTGGTAGCCTTGGTCTATTTTCAGGCTTGTTGGAACCCTTTTTGTTAGAAATATTGATTAAAACACTGGATTTCGCGGTTACGGATGGTTACACCAATTCTCTATAAATCTCAAAATAAGTTACATATTTGAATTCCTTGTAAAAAGAGCTTTCAAATGAGTACCCGCATCAATGGGTTTTGTAAACTTGGTACGAAAATGGAAAAAATGAAAATAAAATGATTTTTGAAGATTTTGATTTTTCTTTAATTTTGACAAAAAATTCACGGAAACTTTTGATGTGACCATTCATTTGAAAGCTCTTTTTACAAGGAATTCCATGAAACTATAGGAAACCGCGAAAATGATGCATTTTCTTCAACTGTTCTAACAAAAAGGACCCTGACTACCCTGACTACCCTAAAATTCCTCAGTTCAATCTAGAAATCAATTGATAATGTTTTTTAGATCATCAGAAGGAATAATGAGCACTGTTTTCGTACTTTCAAACTATAGGCACTTCACAGAAAGCAGGAAAATGAGATAATTAGCCGCCATTTTGGAAAATGGCTGCCATGGGTCAACCAGGTCAAATCTGAAGTGGCTCCCTATCTAAATATTTTCTTTAAGACGTTTTTGAAATGTGTGCCAAGTTTCATGCTTCTATGTATAAATGCACTATTACTCCCTATTCATGACAAATCTGCCCCGCTAATCTGGCTTATGGTTGCAATTTACTACAGGTATTGGCCTGTGAGTATGAATTGGGAACATGTCGAGAAATCCAAGATAGAGGGCACTTTAGCAGCTATATTTCTTGATTCCTGAACTGCCAAATGTGTTCTTGGCCTGTGGGTATTGTTTGTTAACATGACGATAAATTCAAGATGTAGACCAATTTGTGACAGCCGTTTTGGCAGCCGTCTTTCGTCATTCTTTAACTGTCCATTTGTGACCTCAATATATCCCTTATAGTTATGAAATTTGGTAAAAGTATTCCACATTAAGATAAACTTTAAAATCAAATCTCTTTGCAGCCGTTTTTGCCTCCAATTGAATCAGCAGATTCTTGTTACAATTTTATTAAAGTTGATCGATTTTGTGATACTGTCCATCCACAAACCTTACAAATATAGGGTAAAACAATTCAAAATGCCAAAAACAAATCAGGGATCAAATTTATATATCACCCTGTATTTTATGGTGTATATCTGTTGCACTAGAGGTCAGTATGAGCATGTAGAGATTGATGATGTATTCTAAAAGAAGGATATTACAAGAAATGGAACACCGCTCCAGGGGGGTGTTTACTTCGGCAGCCTGCTCTATGCATGTTTTAAGACCTGTCTTTTGTAAACATTTCATACCCCCTTAGATATATTGTGAAATTTCGAATTCTCAATGCGGAATTCGAAGGCGAATCATCCAGTGGTGTGCCTACTTTCAAGGGCAACCATAATATAATCAGGATGAATGTTTATAAAGCATTTGGCTAAATGCATCGAAGCTTTTGAAAAATACTTTCCCTCAGTGCGGTCAGTGGTTGGGAATCTCGCAAATCAATTTGCAAATAAATTATGACTTCTTAGAAAAGTTTTAATATCTATAGATTACCTCGGTCTGTTTCCTTTCATGAGACAAAATTAAGTGATGTAAATAATGGCTTTAGTAAAGGTTGTTTTTTTTTATTCAATAACTGTAAACATGAACTCAGCTACTTTTGTGTTGCTTTCCAGGTGCTGGTAGTCTCAGGAATCCTTCAGCTGCTCTTTCCTGTAATTTCAACTCCTCACTAGTCCCCAGCCATGTTGAATACTAACTTAGGGTAAGCTACTTTTACAAGTTACTTTATGTTCATTTCCACTTAATATAAGAACTCTCTCCAGGAAATGGATAAACTTTCAGCTATGTTTAGTTTCTGATAAAACCTGCCCTTTTTTTACTACAGGGTGTAGCAAAAAAAAAACAGATTAGTACATAATTTCTTTCTGCAAATCAATAAGAATAATTCTGCAGCCAATTGGAGAACTTCAGAAATAGTGGTCCTCCGTCACTGTATTGTTTCTGAAATGTTTCTGAAGGAAAATCAGCAATTTTGTCAGAGTTATGCAGCTCGGGAATTTGTATGCACTTTTGCTTTGCAGCTGTCAGCAGAATTCTACAGTTTCTTAAAAATTCTGCAGGAAGCTGCAGAATTCTGCAGTTTCTTTAAAATTCTGCAGGAAGCTGCAGAATTATGCAGTTCCCTGCAAGATTTCTGAACTTCTGTTGCTTCTTTCAGCTTATTGCCATGCATCTGCAAAGTTCAGACCTCTTTGACAAGTATTTTGCCGCTACCCAGGAAACGTTGATTTGGGGGTGTATTGGTTTGGGGGTTAGCAGGGGGGTCAGGAGTTTTGGTGTTCCTCTGTCACTGCAGCATTTCTGAAAAGTTTCTGTAGCAAAATTTGTAATTCTGTAGGAGTAATGCAGGTTGGGAGGTTTTTATGCACTTCTGCAGCTACAGAATTCTGCAGGAAGCTGCAGAATTTCACCAATTCTACAGCTGCCTTCAGAATTTAAGAAACTGCAGAATTCTGAAGCTAGTTGCAAAGGTGCATAAAACCTCCAAAGGTGCATAATTCCTACAGGATTTACAGATTTTGCTGCAAAAATTTTCAGAAACGCCTCTGGGACAGACGAGCACAATACCACACGACCCTCACCCACCCAACCCCTCCGTACCGTGACCCAGGGTTGCTTGATTTAAATCATTTGATCATCTGAAAATTTTCAGAAAAACACCTGCCCCCCCCCCCATACCGCTTAAAATATATAAAAAAATCTGTAAATCAAATAAATCTGATTTTTAGAATTTTTTAAAATTTAAATCCGATATTTTTGCAACCCTGCCAATACCCCCCCCCCCCCAAACTGACATTTCCAGGGTATAGTGGCAAGACCTTGTCAATGAGCTCTGAACTTTGCAGATGCATAACAATAGGCCTATGCTAGATAAAGTAACAGAGGTTCAGAAATCCTACAAGGAGCTGCAGAACTGCAGAATTCTTCAGAGTTCTGCAGGCAGCTACATAACTCCTATAGAATTACATATTTTGCTGCAGAAACTTTCAGATACCCTGCTGGGCCAGACGAGAATCAAAAAACTCCTAACCCCCTGCTTGCATATGAAATGGTCATCCCCTAAGCCATCATATCCAGCTGGGCAATCGTATCTACATGTATGCAACTAATCCTAGCAATGCACAAATGCAAACCCTGTCTTTCTTAACTCTCTGTGACTGCTCGTTTGTTTATATGACTGGACCTAACTCAAATTATAATAAACTTCTCTTTCTTTTCAGACATGAAATATTTTATACTGCCACACCATATGGATCTTTTTGTACGCCACAACATCAGTCCTCCTCTGAGGCTCCTCAATATTGAACCTGCAACTAACAAGAATTCCTTTTAAGGTAAGACGTTCTTCCTTCCTGACACCAACAGTATCAATTCATTTTATCAAAAAAGAATGCATTAATGTTTTTGAAAATATCTCAATTGACCATTTTTCTCTTCAGATGCTTTTTTCTGAAGACACTGAAACACCAAGACACCAAGATAAGGAAGAGAACGAAGAAGACCAACATAATCTTTACGGATCACACTTCGAAAATTAAATTTATTTGCTTTTCAACAAACCAAAATTTAATGATCATCTCCTATTTCATGAGAGAAAAAATAGGATTTTACCATCTTGCAAATTTGAAGGATGTGATTCCTCAAAAAGGTTCCCTGCAGGCTTTGCTTGTTCATTATCATATATATGCTGGTTCTCTGTACAAGCTACACAGTACATTCTGTATCCAGCATGACTCATGGAAGTATAAACTTTTTTTAACTACATGATGGTTTAGATTCACTGAGGAGAAATTGCCATGGATAAATTGAGGTGTTCAAACCAGGAGTTGGTAATTTTAGTGATATTCATATATTTTACTCTGTGCCAAAAACGATGTGATGAAAATTGCTAATAAAAATTTTAAAATCAAGCATGATGTTATTGTTGTTTTTAATTAAAAATTTGTCAAAATTTAGATCTGTGACTTGATAACACTTTTGGAATAATGATAGTCATGTTCTACCAAAAATTTGAGGCTTGCTAATCTGATGCTTTAAGGAAAAAATTAAGAAAACGAGGAAAATTTTATTTTCTATAATGTAGACAGGTAGAACAATTAATTTACTGAATGAGCAAAGGTGTTGATATAGCTATTTTCCTAATTCTAAAAAAACTCCCTATATACAGATATTACATTAAAAAGCATCAAAATGTTCTATTCTATTGAATTGTGATTTAGAACACTCCACTGCTAAACAGTAATTGCTCTGGGTCATAATTATGTTTTTTTTAACGAGTTAAACATTGCTAAAAATGGCAGCATGAGGGGGCTGTCAATATTACAGGCATATTCCAGTAAAAATTACGGATTGCTCACCATCCATAGTAACGCTTGAACTGTTGAAGTTACAGTAAAAACATGTAAAATATACGGTTTCAATGACGCTACATATTTACGGCTTTAGTCTGTAAATTTCACAGCAACTTGTTGGCACCCAAAACTGCCAGCTATTTTACCGTAAATTTTACAATTTTTTTTTTCAGTGTACCCAATAGGCACTACGCACCCCTATATCACTTCAATCCACATATTTTCCACTCAAAGATTTCCAGAAGCCATTTTTTCCAACAAAGCACTCAAATGCTGGATGTTGGTTGTCAAAACTTCTTAAAATGTTGGTCGGAATTTTGACAGCTAATGTTGCAAATGCGTATCTGACAGTTTCATGTCGGATGCTCATTCAGGTTGCTTGAATGAGTTCAGCAGCTGGGAACAACTACAAGACATGTGTTTTACAACTTGTGCCACATTGAAACTGAGATACACCCAACAGATAATATCCACATACATGTATTGTAAACACAGACAAATGAAAGCGACAAGAGATGCAAGCATGAAACGGTATAACTGAGTTTTTCAATTCCTAAATGTTTAAAATTAATCTCTCGTAATGAAATACATTTAGAACTGTTGTCTCACCGTTCTTAACAAATGTAACCGCCTTTTTTTATTTGTTTTCATTCTTATCTGGTGTATGTTGTCTACCACCATGATATTTGTCCTCTCCTATTGCTTGAGATGACACCAAAAGCACACACAACCATGTTGGAATGGAAATATCAACAAGATATATATATATATATATAGTAGTAAGTATCGTTTTCTCATAATGATGTGTGATACCTACCTGATTTCAGCATTCCATGGCCTGCATATTATTGCTACAAGAACTGATGATTCTTGTAATTTCTTGCATATTAGATCAGTTTTTGCCAACAAATGAAAATGACAATCCAAAGTGGCTTGTAGGATAACATTTAACAGTTCGTTTGTACAGGGTTTTCCTTGAGTCAACTTAAATTCAAAGCCATGAGAAGACTTCACAAAATATCACCATGCAATATCAGATGTGGATTTCAGAAATAACAGGCAATATTTCTCTGTAATAAAAGTTTCCATATCTGAAAGTGGCTGAAAAATGTTTAAAAAACCTGTTGACAAAACTGCACAATTCAATTAATGATATGCGACTTAAAAATGATTTATTACGTGAATATCTAAACGTAAAAGCCTTATTTGAGATGTAAGGTTCTACGCAAAAACGAAAATCTACAGTGGTGTCATAGGCCAATTTGAAATTGGAGCCCAGCTTACGGAATGACCATTGTAACCTGCAGTGAAATATTAAGAATTAGTGTATTTTCACAGTAAAATGTTTGTGTGCAAAAGAAAGGGACAGACAAACATTACAAGACATGAATGCTAACAGACCCTTTTCCGTGTTATTTGACTTATGCTCATGGGTCAAGTGATGTTCCCATGTGACCTCAAAGATGCTCTGTTGCCTCAAGCAATGCTTTCTATAGCTAAACAGTAGCTTTAGCACAGGTTTATTGATCATTAGTTGCAATAAGGCATCAGTCCAAACGCAGTTCATTCTTGGCTACTAGTAGATCATGTACACTCAAAAACCAAGGAATATCATGGCAGCATTCTGTTTTCAATAATCTCAGACCAGATCCACAAAGTTAAACATTTTGGCATTTTCCCAAATCTGAGTGATTCAAAATTTGAGTAAATTCCAGTAAAAGGCATGTGTTACAAACACTTTCCCATATCATGCATTCTTTTTCATCTTTGAATGACTGCCAACACATTACAGATGATTTCATAATAGTTTATATACAGAGATTGAGTGTGATTTTTGTTTCTTGGACAGGTATGTATTCTAAAGCAAAGAGTGACATCAAAAATATTATGATATCATTTTACCCAATCTAAAAACATGTCACAGAGAAACAAAAACCTCAGTGTCTACAATTATGAAATTATCTGTAACACACTGTATGTCCCAAATAATAAAAATGTCTTGACATATCTCTACCAGAAGCTTGATTATTAATTCTCTTCTTTTTCGTGATCACAAATAAGCATGTTATTATCTCACATAATGATGGCCTGTATTACCCACGGCATGCAGAACTGCTCTCTAGTGGCACTTCCTTGGTAACAGGAAAATAAATTGCCTGAAAATGACAATGATCAATCCAAGGTAGGTTTGGGATCAGGCTTGCCATCCTCATCCTCCCCACGCAAGCCCTGCTTAAATGGACAGGGTTTTCTGCTATTTCCAACCTCTTCTGTGATTGGCTGCTTATTTAGGTCATAAGCATTTTGCAGGCAGATTTAGTCCGATTATAGACACTTAGAGGATTAGAGGATTACTGGCAACTGAGAAAAACAGTGTAAAACAAGCAAACTTTCAAACAGTTTCATTTCAGAACTGTGAAAATACATAATTCAATGGAATTTTCGGAACTGTGATAGCACCTTTCAACAATACACAATTTCTCCATTTGTAACAGTGTGAAACAGAAGCAACAATTTCAAACTGTGAGCCAAAACTGGGTCAGTTAATTAAGTATTCATGAATTAGCAAAGGTTATGGGCCATTTTGTCATGGTATGACTTGGGATGATGGCCATGTGTGCATAGTGTTCAAGACCTTTCTCAGACGCCAATTCACTAAATAAAGACATCAAATTAACAGTAAAGTCATTCTTACACATTTTCCATGTGTCTTGAAAGGGGACTCTAGCATTCAATTTAATTTTTGACTGCTCTTTTTTATTCCCACATTTATCTATGTATAGCGGCTCTTTTGTCTTGAGAGGTCTCCCCATAATGAAGAGACAAATCATGCTACTGCTATGTTCTTTTTTTTTCTGTAAAAATATATTATATATTATTGTATATCTTGTCTCTTTGTTATGAATAAATTTCTTGTCTGTCTGTGTCTGTCTCTATCTTTTTGAGTCCTATGACATTTTTTAGGTATTTTCTAGTCTAAGGCATTGAAATTTTACAAGACAAATGTTTGCTTTTTTGTTGCAATTCCAAGATTAAAGGCACACACTCATCGAAATCCTACTTTTAATAAGCATATCTTCCAATGAAAGAATCAGATGTTGCGAATGCATTAAGCTAACATTTCCCAAAATCGGTTTTTGCCATAGATGAGGAAAAATTTATGAAATTGACATTTCAGCCCAATTTTGTGGTCCTTCATAATACTCAGTCAGCTGTGCAGTGACGTAGGGCTGGGTGGCCCTCCCCCTCTCTGATCACATTGAGTGGGCAATGAGAAAATGAGACACTTGCAATTTTGACCACCAAACAACACTGTGACAAACTGAATCGGATTAATTGATCCTGTTATAAAGGTGACAAAATTAATTTGAGAGAAACTGAAACTGTGAAAAATATTTCCAGAAGAGTTCCATCAACATCACTGTCAATCAATATTTTGCCTTGTGTACTGATTGGCTCGTTATGGGTTGGGTGGGGCCAGTTAAATTGACAGTGGTCAATCTAATATTATTTGCTCCATATGTGACATGTCCAGATCGCATTTTGTGACTGAAATGTTATTCAACTACCTAGATACAAGTACATCGGAAAAATAGATAGATAGATAGATAGATAGATTGATAGGATGATAAATAGCTAGATAGATTGTTAGATAGATAGATATAGATAGATAGATAGATAGATAGATAGATAGATAGATAGATAGATAGATAGATAGATAGATAGATAGATAGATAGATAGATAGATAGATAGATTGTGTAAAGGATATTGTTTTTTTAAACGTTTCTTGAGGATCATGAGATGATTGAAATTACAGTCAGAAACGTTTTCTAAATTTTTTAAACTATTAATATGCCCTTGTTTTCTCATTTTGCGATCTGAGCTTGTCAATTTAGGTCCAGGCCAGTCATTGTTCATTTTAACCTTGAGATACTCAATGTGTGATTTTGGATGCACAACTGAAATATTAAAATAAAGCTCACAATTCATCACAGTTTTACATCGTTTGCAGGTGTAATTTCATATATTTCACAGCTTTGCCTATCAATTCCAAAGCTCATAAAATGTCACATGCATTTGTTTATTGAAAACCCTGTCTCACGTCATTGGAATGCTTGCCTTCCAGTAGGTGTCGTTTTTTACTGTGCCAAAGTTATAGCCAAAATCGAAAAATAAAAGTAAGTTTTTAATGGGTTTCTTTTGGATCAAATTTTCAAGGACCACCATAGTGTTTCTATAAATATAATGCTTGAAGCTCTCAACTGATAAAAAATATGCATGATTGTGGCCCTTTAAGTAAACACTTTTGGTAGATTTGCCCACAATCTATAATTTTGGAAGATATAAACAGTGACAGTGTTTAATCCACGTATTTTCTCCTCAAAGATCTACAGAAGCCAATTTTTTAACAAAGCACTAAAATACAGGATGTTGGTTGTCAAAACTTCTTAAAATGCCGGTCGGAATTTTGACAGCCCATGTTGCAAATGCGCGTCTGACAGTTTCATGTTGGATGCTCATTCAGGCTGCTTGAATGCATACCACATACTCAACAGCCCAGGAGCAACTCAATGACAGGCTTTTTACAACTTGTGTAACATTGAAACCTTAATACGACCAACAAATGATTAAATAACATGAACCGTATACTGTTTTAAAACACAGATAAATGCAAGAAAGAAGAGCAGCTATCATGAAACTGTATAACTGAGTTTTTCAATTCTTCTAAAATGTTTGAAATTAATCTCTCGTACCAAAACTGACATTTAAAACTCTTGTCTCACCTTTCTGAACAAATCTAACTTTTTTTT
Source organism: Platynereis dumerilii (assembly GCA_026936325.1). Classification (NCBI taxonomy): domain Eukaryota; kingdom Metazoa; phylum Annelida; class Polychaeta; order Phyllodocida; family Nereididae; genus Platynereis; species Platynereis dumerilii. Next base: position 57,523,448 of record JAPTHN010000002.1, read on the forward strand.
TCAGAATGTTAATATCTTTCTGATCTGTTTTATTCCATTATAAAAAGCACACATACATCTGCACTGTAAAATTTGAATTTTGAGTTAGCTTAATTGATTGAGTGAGATGGTTGCACAATTCCTTTGAGCCAAGATAGCTTGTTGTTTGTAAGTTATAACAGCATAAAGATTATCATAACTCAAAACAACATGCTATCATGGCTCAAACAAATTGTGCAACCATCTCACTCAATCATTTGAGCTAACTCAAAATTTCAAATTTTACAGTGTGTTGTTGGAGCGAAATGACCACCAGGATACATATATCAAATTTACAATTTGGTTCTGGTGAGTTCCCTGATACGTTTAGGTGATATTTTGTGCATGATAGATGTTGTTTTTGTTTTGTTCTTTGTAAGGCAAGAAATGCTCAATGTCAGCCATCAATGGTCTTCATCACTCCTACAATACCCATACTTACCAATCTTGTGTGATGTAAGAAACTGCAGAGAGGGACAAAACCTTGCAAAACATGAATGCCTATTCTCTGTGTTACGACTTATGCTCGTGGGTCAAATGGCTGTACCCCTGTGACTACAAAGATTCTCTGTTGCCTTCAGCGATGTTTTCTGTCTATACAGAAGGGCTATTCACAACCAATGGTGCAATACTGCAGGGTTATTGATCATTAGTCGCAGTAAGACAGCAGCAGTTAGAAACTCAGGTAATGTTTGATGACATGTACTTGTAGTTCATGTGTACAGTGCTCCTCGAAAATATGGAAAAGACAGATGTTTTCATAACCTACATGTACAGGCTACATGTCTCCTATAACAAACTTTATACCAATGACCACTACCATAGGCGTACGGCGTGCAGAATTTTTTAGGGTGCGATCGACATTTGCCCGGATTTCATCATCCAAATTTTATACTATGTCCAAAAAAAACACCTGATTTTCAGTAATATTTATTTGATCATCTGCCCAAATTTTTAGCCTCCTTGCCCGAATTTGGGCCTTTTCTCAAAGGTTTGGGGGGGCGATCCCCCCCCCCCCTGCCACCCCCTCCGATACGCCTATGAAATTAATGACCACTCATTTCAATGTAAAAGATAGACCTCTATGTACATCATAGATGTCCTCAAACAAATAAATTTAATCACTTCTCACTCTTACTTCTGCAAAAATGTATGTCATGCACTGCATACCGAAAGGAATACAGTGCATGACATATGTGTGCATTCATCTCATGTCTTGTCATATGAGCGGCAAGGAAGAGCAATTTTCAATATCATCCAGCAACCCTTGCCTGAATTACCATGAGCTTAAGAAGGAAGATTATTAGCACCACCAGACAAACCCAACTCTGCTTCTCCAGAGCTGTTATTTCTTTTCGACAAAACCTTTTTCTTGTTCTTAAGGAAATGCCAAAGCGATGGAGCATGTTATGATAATGTGGGCCAAGAGAGAATGACAACTCACAATTCCTACAATTCCTAGTTCCCTACATTACAAACATTGCAACCATTACAAAGATTACACAAATGGACCTGTCGTCGAATTCTTCTTGTGTCTGTATCACTCTGATCATTCAAACAAAACGTTTTACTGAAATTGGCAGATACACATTTGCATTGCAAGCCATTCACGAACAACATCAAGCTAAAACCATGTTCCAGAAGACGAAAAAAGAGTGCTTACAGAAAAGCCCTGGAATGTTTCTAGTTAGGTTATAACGCCATCTCTGTCATGTTAAACTGTATGATGTGTAAGCAGCCAGTGAGGTCATATCCTATACTTCCCATGTTATTAACCAGAGTCACTGACCAAGACATACTACTCTCCAATGAGGTCACAAATTGCCAATGACAAATTGACACTTAATTTCAATGAGTTTGATAGGGCTTGCTGTGAGGTCATTGATGGCCTTCAGTAATTTTCTGTAAGCACTCGTTTTTCGTCTACGGTAAAATATATTAACTTGGTTTGTTCAACATTTTAGTGATGTACTTCCGCATGTTCAGTAGAATTACATTACGGTTCTTCTGAAGCCAGTTGTTGTGACAAAATGTAATCTCAGATTGTTATATGGCCAAAACACGTGAAGACACTTTTTTTCTCATTGATTCTGAAAAACATCATGTCTTCTAAGAAGTTGCCAACCAAATTCCTGCAGAGCTGAATGATATAATGCCATTTCCATTACAATGTGTAAGTGAAGGCAACAAGTGCATGGCACCCTTTCAATGAAAGGCTTTATCTAAATTGTACACTGTGTCTGTCATAATCGAGTACCTCTTTCATCGTGACAATGGAAAAAGGCGTGGAGATATATGTGTACAAGAGGTGTTCAACTTTTTTTTTTTAATGTTAAAAGCCACCAAATTGAGAATTTTTTTCTGCATTGAGCTGAAATTACTGTGAGTGTTCCATGTGCTGCTCATGTTGCATGTCACATCACCAAATTTTTTCAGAAGTTATTAGTTGCATGATGTCTGGAAGGTGTGATAAAACACCTTTTGAGGAGGGGTTTCACTGCCTCAAGCATATTGTCTGGTGTAATAGAGGATGATTATTGCTAAATGTTCATTGTGAACTGCCTCCCAAAGATAAAATTGGATGTCACTTCGCAAGTGGTTTCAAAATGGAATTCTCCTGGCCACGGTTCACGGCCAGATCTGGGGTGATAAACAAAAAGAGATCAGGGACAAATTTATTTGATCTGCTTATTCATGCAAAGATGGCACAGCATTCCAGTAACAGTACAGGAGGTCGACACAACTTTATACATGACTTCTGAATGTTTAAGATACAAAAATAAAGCTGGATTTATAAAAAAAATTAAAAAGGCATGTGGAAACAAGGAACATTAGAGGTATGCTCCACCTGAAACTGATGAACATAGGACTAAAACAATATTGCTTTTGCATTGAAATTTTTTTAATTGAGGTATTTTCTGTTGTCACCGCTTGAGAGTAAGTATCAGTGCGATGAACTGCATATGGAAACTGTCAACAGAAAGAACTATTTTACCATGAACCATGCTACAAATGGAAAAATACCCTTTTTTTATTCAAAGAGTTATTTTGGTCATTTTCTCTAGAGGTTGATATCAAATTGATACTGATATGATGTCATTGTATTTTTATTTTGACATCAAAACGATATTGTTTGACTAGTATTTGGGGATATGACTACACCAAGAGTATTGTGGTAACCAATTCTATTTCCTCATCTGTAACTAGAGAAATTTATTTCCAGAATAGAGTGTTTTTCGAGAACTGAATAAAACAATACAGTATATTTTGTTGTTGTGCTGACAATAGCTACATCACTCTGATTCACTCAGACAAATCTGTAACAGCCCCTTACATCGGTGGAGCCAAACATCAACAATGCTAACCCCCTCTTTGAGTCTTCCTGATCAACCGGCAGTCAGAGAGGCCGATGGCATACAGAGGTTGGTGCATTCTGTGCATGTCTCGCTCATTGGAAGTTGGCGTTGTTGTTTGCCTAGACCGCAACAAGAGACTGGGCCTAGGGTCTTGTAATGCGAAAATCCCATCAAGTAAATTAATGCAACTATTATACTTCTTTGCCTTGCCTCCGAGAGCAAAGTTCTCCAACGTGAAAACCATACCTCTGTCTCTGTTGTGTCCTCTTTGTTTAAGAGATAACTTACATCCATGCTCCAAATGTTGACGCTCTAAACATTTACTAAATTCACTCCAGTATCGGCCCTTAAAATATCAATTCCTCATTTTCAATGATAGTTTTACAAACTTCACATAGTCCCCATGAATTATTCTAATGTAAAAATTGAGTAAACACTTAAACATTTTTTATATTTTAGACATAACCCTAACGGAAGAGTCTTTTTGAATGGAGTTCAAGGTACAGCTCAAAACTCAAACTGTGTTTAAAATATGAACTTGATTTCCGCAACGTTTTAGTATTATACTTCAGTGGAATTACATTATACCCCATAACATTTACAATACCACATGAAAAAGCAGTGGATATATCCCATGTGGTATTGCGTTGTATACTCAATGGTTTGTTGTATACTCAATGGTTTGATCATTGTTGATGATGTCATTGCATTGTTTGCCATTGTGACGTCATGTCCATGGTGACGTCACAACATTGTGACATCATCAGTTGAGCTGCTATCTGTGCTCTGATTGGCTGAGGCCACTGTTGAGTATTGATCATCTGAGTGAATTTCAGCTTTCTTTTGAGTTACAATATGGGGTATAAATAAGACCAAATGGCTGTATGGTGGTATTTTGAGATGTACTCCCACTCGTGAAGATATCCTGAGTCCTCTGTACCCACTCGTGCTGACGCACTCGTGGGTACAGAGGACTCAGGATATCTTCAACTCGTGGAGTACATCTCAAAATACCACCATACCCATTTGGTCTTATTATAATAGACCTTAGAATCTTATTGATAAAAAAAATTTCATTTTGCTTCGGAAAAATATAACATCATATCTTCTGAGAAACTGACAACCAAATTCATGTGCAGCCGAAGGATGAATGGCCATTTCCATTACAATGTAAGTGAAGGCAACACGTTCATGACACCCTTTCAATGAAAAGCTTTATCTAAATTGTACACTGTGTCTATCTGTCATAATTGAGTGCCTCTTTCATCATGACAATAGAAAAAGTGAGCAGATATATGTGCAGTTTGCTTGTCACAGAAAATGAAAGAGTGTATTTGATAGATAGCATGCCCTGGTAAATATCTTAATTTGGGTTAAGTGCTTGAAACGCTAAATCGCAACAATAATCAAGGCCGCAATGGTTCAACATTGAATGATTGTAACATAAAAATTGGTTTGCCCTGAAGTGATAATGTTTCCAGAATTGCTTCGAGGATCAAATTTGCCATCATTGGCCATCATGGTTGAAAAAGGTCTTTTCTTTGAACCAATTGAAATTCAAGACCATTTGAAGGTTCCCGGAAGACATTGAAACATAACCAATGTGGCCAACAGTGATTAAGGTGGTTGTAGCAAGGGCAGTTCTCTTTATACAAGGTGGTCATAGGGAAATTAACATTATAATGTTGGATTTGTTTGTCAACACCATAATGGTGAAAAGACAAAAATTAAGTTTAACAGATCAAAGTTGAGATCTAAAAAGAGTTTTTAGAAAACAGCAGATTTTTAAAACAATCAAGTGAAGGCACTTAAGAATGACCATGTTTCAATCCTGTAACTAAAGTTCAGAAAAACAGTTACTGGTATCATTTCAACATTCTGGCATATCCAAAGGTTTGCCGTAGACTTGACTGGAACATGAAACTGTGATATAGTTGAAATTGCATAATTATACTGCACAATATACATCTATAGAGCAGTAATATCCTGCCAGTGGTTACAGTTCTAGCTTGTTCCATTCAATGTCTTTGCCAGGAAGTTTGCATGCATGGGTTCGAATCCTGGGTAGTGTACCCAAAACATTTTCAGTCAGCCTTCAAGAACAAAATCCTCGCTGGATGTCATTTGGATCAAAAGCTAATTTGGCGGCCCCTTGTGTCAGTGTCTGCAGACTCTGCATTGGCCAAGTCAAAGATCACTCACTTTGGTAAATGTGTAACTTGTTGAGGAATCTTCTCTCTACCATCTGATCAATTTACCCTTGTGCATTGCCCAACCTGGTTGTTGAGTCTTTTTAATTGCTACTTGATGATAATAATTGTTGACAAGAGAAACAGCCACCCACATTGAAGATGCCAAACATCAACCGCATGCATCTTCCTGATCACCCGGAAGTCAACTGTTGTTGTTGCATTCTATGCACTTCTTGGTCATTGCAAGTTTCTATCGTTGTTTGTCTTGATCGCAACAAGAGACTTGCATTTGCGTCTTGCAACACAAAAACCCTATCTAGTAAATTAATTTAAATATTAAACTTTTATACCTTCTTAGCCCTGCATTGAAGAGCAGCTTTATCATGAAAACCACCATACCCGCATTTCATTTTGATATTGCTTTCTGTCTGCTCATCATACACATATGTTCGGACCGTCATATTCCCACTGTAGGCCTACATATTGTATATTTCGACGTAAAATTGCAAAATTGATGGGGCTATCCAAAACTCATCTAACTTTCATACATACAAGGCAGGTAGTTTAAAATCGGCAAGTTGAAATTGATATCTTGATTTTGAAACATGGTCATTTTGATTAACAAAATACTCATCTCTCCAAAATATTATGGAAGAAGTTTGATCTGAATTTTTGGCACATGGCTATACCAGAATTTCAAATGAGCATAATCTCAGCAAATGCCACATCTTCTCATTCTCATTTGAAAGCAAAGTGTTTAAGCTGGGGAAGGATGAGTGATTATATTTGGCTATTGGAGGACACAATGATGTCGCTACTTGTACTACCTATTACATTGAAATAAAGGGTCAGTTAGTCATCTGGACAACCCCATCACATGGCTATTTTTAGTATAACTCATTCACTACATGAATTGTGCTTCTAACATGGCAAGTATAGGACATGATCTCACCACAGGATAAGTGTCATCAAGTATAACAAGTCAAGTAAATGGATATGACCTCACAGGGAGGATTGTGGTGCATTACTGTGATGACTCATATTTCCATATAGACACAGACACAAGAAGAACTTAATCATTTCATTTTTTGGTTATGTGCTGTCAGACTCTTAACATGTTAGCTGCATTTGAAATTTCCCTAACAACATTTTCTCCTTCACAGGATAAGGGTTTTTCGTGAAATTTGCAACAAATTGAAAGAAGGGTTCTGTGTTTGTTTTCCTAATCAATAAAAGCCAGCTTCATTAGATTTAAATTTTATGTGGGGAAGTAGTCTATGGAAAAAAACGTAGCTATAATTGAAGACTGCGAAAAATGGGAATGGCCAGAGCAATAAGCATGTGTTTTTCAATTTTTGGCATAGTTTGTAAAATGTAGAGCGTATGAAAGGACTGGGAGCTATTTACCAACAGACGAAAGGCATAGCTAAAGACCTGTCAGTCAGTTGAGTTTAAATTTGTGACTGACTTGGCCTAAATTTTGTAGCTTACTTCACTTATTTGGGCCTTAACTGAATCATAATTTTGTAACCAACTTTAATTTGTGGAAAAAATTCAGTTTCTCCACAAGAATCAAGAATGACAATATGGGATTATGATGGACACAATCAAAAGAAGCTTCTCAAACTTCATTATAACTTGAGTGTAAGTGTAATAGTTTTTAAATTCTGGCGCGCAACTAACTACCTATCGCCACTATTCCTGTGCATCAGTTTGGCCAAGTTAGGGCATACCCAATATTAGTGGATAGATGGGTGATTGGGGATTTGCATCCTGTATTTATACAATTGGTAGACTGATTATGACAGGAGGAGGACATAGCAATGAGAGGAAGGATGATCAAATTGCCGTCGAGTGGATGCCCACCGACCTGGCAAGGGCAGGATTCAAACCCAAGACCCAGCGATTAGCAGCCCAACACACTACCCCTGAGCGAACACTCCCACCCCTAATGTGAGTCGTCAGCAGTTTGTAAAATGTCTTATAATATAAACTGTAATTAAAAGATCTAATCAAGAAAGAAAGGAATTCTGAACAAAAATGTATTTTACAACATTCAACTACTACGTCATTTCAGCAAAATTCACAGTGGCGTCCCTATGGGGGGGGGGCACAGGGGGGAGGGTACGGGCCCCCCATATTGGACCTGTGCCGCCCAGGTGCCCCCCATATGAACTTTCCAACTCTGCCTGAAATATACTAATAGTATAGTGGGTGCCCCCAGAGAATCACGTGCCCCCCCCCAGGTGCCCCCCACTCGAGACCCCCAGTTACGCCACTGACCTCAAACTGTCTCACAGTGCTCCACACAGCTCTCTCTATAAAATTTCTCACTGTGCCCCGCTCTCCCCTACAACCAGGCTTTGAGTTTCCTGGAATACACAAAAACTGCTTTGGCCCACAAAATCCATAGCTCCTCCTTGTAACTGGTTTAATTTTGCTCCTGAAAAAAAAATCCAAAATTATCCATCATTGAATTTGATTTCAAGATCCTGTGAAGGTCTCTCTTTTATCAAATTTGAATTTGAGATTGTGTAAAGACCTCAGAAAAACCCAAGGCTTCTCAATTCTACCAGTCAGAATGAAGAAACCTGTTCATTTTTGGTTTAAAGATACCAATATTAGGGTGTCCCCAAAGATATATGAATATTAGGGTGTAATCAAAAATATATGAAAGTAAGAAATAAAGGCGAGTAACATCTCAACTTTAGGGCACATCAACGTTGCAGCAGCATTGCAACAACATTGCAATTTTTGTGAAAAGTACATAGAACTGTGTGGCAGAAATGACATCACAAAATAATTTCTGCCATACATTTGTACATGGATGCCAGATGAGCCCTCCACCATTTAGCATCGTTGTGTTTATGTTGTGTGCCCGGTGCCCTGGATGGACACTGAGACAGTGAGACAACATCTCTGAGACTATGACTATCTCCAGGTGGGTGAAAGTGGGTGAAAGGTTTATAATGTCCTGTATTTACACACCTGAATAAACTTAATATGCATCACTGTATTAACTCACCATGCATTTTGGTGGCATGTTACCAATGTATTTTGAGTTATTAACTAAAGTAACTATATCTGCATGAAAATTCAATATTAAACCCCATTCTATCCTGGAGGCTCTTGACTCTTAATCTGGAGGGACTCTAAAACACCTTCAAATGGTTTGAACTTTTTTCATGGGAGGGAGTCAGGGTAGGGATATAGAATATATTTAGTGGCTACGGATAGCAGGCTACAATATACCTCATAAAACCATCTGACCTGCAACAGACCAGCAGGTCACAAATACTGTGGCACGAGAAATGCAGAGATGGAAAAAAGGTTTTGGTGAGTCATTTGCAAACAGTGACCTTCTCAGATGTTATGATTTATGCCCGTGGGTCACGGAGGGTCAAGTGGTGTTCCCCTGTGACTGCAAAGATGCTCTGTTGCCTCCAGCCATGTTTTCTGGCCGCAGAGTGGCTACGTCCAACCAATGGAGCAGTTTATCGATCATTAGTCAGCAATAGGAAAGGAAAGTTTAATAAAAAAAGGTGATGTATGTATCTGTTGAGCTTTTTCCCAATCCTTAGACATTAAATAAGATCCAAACTGCAGTAGTTTTTTGACACAGCTGGATATTCACTAAAAGTGTTCTTCATTTTATGGCTCCCCTGTTTGTTGCTTAATTTTGCCTCATTACACATCCCCATGCTGAATGGGTTATACTGCTTTTGTCAATGTCCTTTTGAAATTCAATTTTTTTTTAATTGAAGTATTTCTTTTATCATCGCTTGAGAGGAAGTATTAGTACGATGAACTGCATATGGAAACTGTCAACAGAAAGAACTATTTTACCATGAACCATGCTACAAATGGAAAAATACCCTTTTTTTATTCAAAGAGTTATTTTGGTCATTTTCTCTAGAGGTTGATATCAAATTGAAACTGATGTGATGTCATTTTATTTTTATTTTGACATCAAAACGATATTGTTTGACTAGTATTTGGTGATATGACTACACCCAGAGTATTGTGGTAACCAATTCTATTTCCCCATCTGTAACTAGAGAAATTTATTTCCAGAATAGAGTGTTTTTCGAGAACTGAATAAAACAATACAGTATATTTTGTTGTTGTGCCGACAATAGCTACATCACTCTGATTCACTCAGACAAATCTGTAACAGCCCCTTACATCAGTGGAGCCAAACATCAACAATGGAAACCCCCTTCCTGATCAACCGGAAGTCAGAAAGGCCGATGGGCGGCGATGGCATACAGAATTTGGTGCATTCTGTGCATGTCACACTCATTGGATGTTTGCGTTGTTGTTTGCCGAGATTGCAACAAGAGACTGGGCCTAGGGTCTTGTTACGCGATAATCCCATCAAGTAAATTAATTCAAATATTGAACTCTATGCCTTGGGTCCCAGAGCAACTCCAATTTGAAAAGTATACCCTCCATCTCCGTTGTGTCCTCTTAGCTTAAGATATATTAAGAGATAACTAACATCCGTGCTCCAAATTTTGGAGTTTTTGACTCATATACGAGGGGCGTTCAGAAAGTTCAAGGGTTTTTCTTATATGGAGACTTATTTTCAATCTGGAACTTTGAATTTTTCTCAAGATGAAATTCGGCATAGGCCTACATGGAATGGATTTCCAAAATTTTGGACAATTTGGACATTTTAAAGTCATTCTGTGGTTGCCATGGAAACTGAAAGTTCAGCTAGTTGGGGCAGGTAATACTGAAACCAAGAAAGCCAATGAATTTTGGCTACGAGAGACCTCTCTTTATCACTTGTATTAGTGAGTTTGACAATATTTGACACAAGAAATATAATATTAGCCTTTAAAAATACTCCCAAGCTCACCAATAGCATTAATTCATACACCTGACCCATTGAAGTAAATGTTCCTCGAGGTCCTCCAAACAAAGTTCTGTGAAAGCATTTCCGTCATCCAAAACCTTTTCTCCTCCAGTGCCTTTAACTCTAGCCCCCATGGACTAAAGTAAGGGAAAACCAGAACTTATGTAAAGCAACATGTCACAGGAATAGCTGGGATGGATAATGCTGTCCTTTTGGGTTCTTGCTCATACCAGTGAATCCATATTTTCACATGTCCTTATTTAGTCAGGGAAACGCACCCTTGCCACCTGAATTTCCCTTGCCAAATCTGGCATGCAGGAGTGCTTTCCTACATGGGTTCAGTGTAAGAATAGACACATTTGGTGTGCTTGATAGCATATTTAGAAGCTAATGTCATATTTCTTGTGTCAAATATTGTCCATCTGACGAACAAGTGATCGAGAGAAGTCTCTCAAAGTCACAATTTGTTGGCTTTCTTGGTTTCAGTATTACCTGCCCCAACTAGCTGGACTTTCAGTGTCTATGGCAACCACAGAATGACTTTAAAATGTCCAAATTGTCCGTAATTTTGGAAATCCATTCCAAATATGCTGAATTTTATCCTGTGAAAAATTCATAGTTCTCGATTGAAAATAAGTGTCCATATAAAAAAAAGCCTCGAATTTTCTGAACGCCCCTCGTACATTTACCATATTCACTCAATATCGACCCTTTAAATATCAGTTCCTCATTATCATAGTGTAGTTTTATAAGCATATTCTATATGAATTATTCCAATCTAGATATTGAGTCAACACTTAAATCATTTTCGGAGCTGCAAATGAATATTTTATGATTATTGAAGAAAATTGACACAACTTGGTGAAAAGATGCCAAAATGTTTTGCATGCGGATATATTTGACTCTGCTCAAAGTACTGTGATCATATCATATCTACCATACAATTCCACGTTACTTTCATAAAGTAGATGTGCCCATTGGGATGTTACTCCAGATATAGTAAGATATACTTCATGAAACCATCTGACTTGCAACACACTAGCAGGTTACAAATAGTGGCACGAGAAATGCAGAGATGGAAAAAAGGTTTTGGTGAGTCATTTGCAAACAGTGACCTTCTCAGATGTTATGATTTATGCCTTCAGGTCAGGGAGGGTCAAGTGGTGTTCCCCTGTGACTGCAAAGATGCTCTGTTGCTTCCAGCTATGTTTTCTGGCTGCAGAGTGGCTACGTCCAACCTATGGAGCAGGTTTATTAGTCAGCAATGGAAAAAGAAACTTCAATAAAAAGGATATGCATTCATCTGTTGAGCTGTTGAGCTTTTCACAGTCTGCATAGTTATAAATTCACCAGTGGTGAAAAATCAAACCCAAACTGCAGCAGTTAACAAGGCACAGCTGTACATTCGCCTAAAGTGTCCTGTATTTTATGAGTGCCCTTCTAATTTCATTTTGCTTCATTACAGTTTTCATGCCTGTGAGGTTATACTGCTTTCGTAAATGCCCTTTTATAGCTCAGATTTATTGTTTGGAAGTATTCTTTATTGTTGATTAAGTGTAACATTAGTGTGTCTATACGCATATGGTTGCAAGTTGATCCCCCAAATCCTTTTGTCGCTCTTCACCTGAACAGAAAATACATGTAATTGTCTCATTAACTTGGATATTCCATTACGGTGTGATTCCATGCTAAGTCTGTGCAATCTGAATTTTGAGTCAGCTTAAATGATAGACAAGGGACAGATTATCATAACTTAAAATATTGGGATATGACTACAGTCACTACATGTAGGGGAGACCGGGGCTATTTGAAGCACTTGTTTTTATTTTTGCTCTGGAGAGTTAATGGCATAAGATATTCTCACCAAATTTTGGCACATGATAGTAGGTGTGTTTAACTTAATGATCAGCTTATGAGATATTGTAAATAATTTTTGAACTCCGTGTTACAGACACAAACTTCCAACTTTTTTTTTGCTTCAAATAACCCCGGCCCTGGGGTTATTTGAAGCACCATCAATTTTTTTAGACAACTGCTTATAACAGGGTTTTCTTTTGCATTGCCACTATCCCTATGATGACTACCAGCTTTAGTAAAATACTTATTTGAAAAGATATTGTATATAGTAATTTACACAATTTATTGTCCGTTTTGGGTAAAAAAGCTGGTTTTTTCTTAATTGCAATAACTCAAACTTGCAATGACTTGCAAGGCAATTTGAACAAAAAAAATCATGTTTTGGCCAACTCCATCATGCGCAGTTCAACTAACCCCATCACACCTGGAGCACAATATTGTCTTATTTTTCAGTCTTATCAAATGCGCGTAACAAAATGCTTCTGGGTGTGAATTAGGAATGGGTTTGCTCTTTTGGAATTAGGGTTAGTTCACCTGGATATAAGTATTTACTATACAATAACTCCAATCGAAATCTGTGCAAAGAAGTTACTTGGACACCCTAAAAACAAACTTTCGTGCCTACAGAATTAGCATTTTGGAAATATGAATTATTAAGGATGTGATAACGTGTGCCAATAAACAAAGTATCTGCCAAAAGTAGCAATTTGGCAAGAAAAAATATTAAAAGTTGAATTTGGCCATGTTTCATATAACCCCGCGCTTCAAATAGCCCAGGTCTCCCCTATATCAGAGTATTGTGGTAATCAATTTTATTTCCTTAGCTGTAACTAGAGCAATTTCAAGTAGAGAGTGTTCAACCTGAACTAAATAATAATGCAGTATTATTTTGTTGTGCCAACAATAGCTCGTCACTCAGACAAAACTGTGACAGCCGCCTACATTGGTGGAGCTAAACATCAGCAATGCTAACCCCCTCTTCAAGCCTCCTGATCAACCGGAAGTCAGAGAGGCTGATGGCATAGAGCGGTTGGTGCATTCTGTGCACGTCTCGCTCATTGGAAGTTGGCGTTGTCGTTTGCCTAGATCGCAACAAGAGACTGGGCCTAGGTTCTTGTAACGCGAAAATCCCATCAAGTAAATTAATGCAAATATTAAACTTCTATGCCTTGCCTCCGAGAGCAACTCCAACGTGAAAACCATACCCTCTGTCTTGGTAGTGTCCTCTTAGCTTAAGAGATAACTAACATCAATGCTACAAATGTTGATGAGCCTGTACATTTACCTTATTTTTCACTCTAGTATCAACCTTGAAAAATATCAATTTCTCATTTTCAATGGGAATTTTACAAACTTCACATAGTACTCATGAATTATTCTAATGTGGATATTGAATCAACACTTAAATCATTTTCATATTTTAGACATGACTCTCACAGAAGAGTCTTCCTGAATATATTTCAAAATGCAGCTAAAAATCACTACAAATGAATAACTCATAATGATCGCAGAAACTGAAATTGAATCTAGATTAAGTTTAGCACAACATTTTGTGAAACTTTCCATAATGTTTTGCATGCTAATGTCATATCTCGGACGATGTTTCAAAACACTGTGACAACGTCATATCTACCACACAATTCAACGTAACTTTCACAAATATTGTGACGTTGTCACGACGTTGCAGCATGTAGATGTGCCAATTGTGATGTTACTCCAAATAGCATGATGTATCTCATGAAACCATCTAACCTGCGACACACTAGTAGGTCACAAATAGTGTTGCGAGAAATGCAGAGATGGAAAAAAGGTTTTGGTGAGTGATTTGTAAACAATGACCTTCTCAGATGTTATGATTTATGCCCTCGGGTCAGGGAGGGTCAAGTGATGTTCCCCTGTGACTGCAAAGATGCTCTGTTGCCTCCAGCTATGTTTTCTGGCTGCAGAGTGGCTACGTCCAACCAATGGAGCAGTTTATTGATCATTAGTCAGCAATAGGAGAGGAAATTTTGAACAATAAGAATTGGTTATATATGCATCTGTTGAGCTTGCACAATCCTTATAGTTTTGTATTCACCAATGGTGAAAAATCAGACCCAGACTGCAGCAGATAACAAGGCACAGCTGGATATGCGCCTAAAGTGTTCTGTATTTTATGAGTGCCCTTTTAATTCCATTTTTGCCTCATTACACAGTTTTCATGCCTATTGGGTTATACTGCTTATGTAAACGCCCTTCTGTAACTCAGATGTATTTTTTTGGAAGAATTCTTAATTGCTGATTAAGTGTAACATTAGTGTGTTTAAGTGCATGTGGTTGCAGGCTGATCCTGCGATCCTTTTTTCCTCTTTCACCAGAACTGAAATAATGGCATTAACTTGGACATTCCATTACAGCACAATTCGATGCTAAGTCTCTACAATCTGAGGTTTGAGTCAGCTTAAATGATAGACAACGGACAGATTATCATAACTTAAAATTATTGGGATATGACAACAGTCACTACATCAGAGTATTGTGGTAATCAATTCTATTTCCTTAGCTGTAACTAGAGCAATTTCAAGTAGAGAGTATTCAACCTGAACTAAATAATAATGCAGCATTATTTTGTTGTGCCAACAATAGCTACATCACTCAGACAAAACTGTAGCGGCCGCCTACATTGGTGGAGCCAAACATCAACAATGCAAACCCTCTTCCTGATCAACCGGAAGTCTGAGAAGCCAATGGCATAGAGCGGTTGGTGCATTCTGTGCACGTCTCGCTCATTGGAAGTTGGCGTTGTCGTTTGCCTAGATCGCAACAAGAGACTGGGCCTGGGGTCTTGTAACGCGAAAATCCCATCAAGTAAATTAATGCAAATATTAAACTTCTATGCCTGGCCTCCGAGAGCAACTCCAACATGAAAACCATACCCTCTGTCTCCGCTGTTTCCTCTTAGCTACCATCCGTGCTCCAAATGTTGACGCTCATATACATTTACCATAATACCAAATTCACTGTAGTATCAGCCCTTAAAAAATCAATTCCTCATCATCTATATGAATTATTCCAATGTGGATATTGAGCCAACACTTAAATCGTTTTCATATTTTAGACATAACCCTCATTGAAGAGTCATTTTGAATGGACTTTAAAATTCTGCTAAAAATCACTGCAAATGAATAATTCATGATGATGGAAGAACATGCATTCAAACGAGATTAGATTTACCAAATTTTTACAATCTGGTAGATCTAAAGTTATAACTGTATTAAAGTTGCAAAACTCCTAATTACCGAAAAGAGGTTTATATCAGTTGGAATGGTGTTGGTAGATTACTAGGTCCCAAGGTTTGTATAAATGAATACGACCTAATTTTTCAGCCCTTTGATCGAGCAAATATGGTCTATTTGCTTTCCATGACAATCTTCAATGATTAACCTGTCATCATAAATCTAGCCTGTGATCCTTTCTTTCTATATATGTATAATTGTATAATTGTGTATAGTATATATTCAGCATTATGACGTGCCCCAATTGTAATTGTTTTTTTTTTTTTTCATGTATTTGCAAATTTGCACTGCTTGGTGTACTCTATTTGTGACAAATTGAGTTTCATCATGTACATTTGTTTATTGATGTACCAATAAAGCAATAGGCCTATCTTATCTTATCTTATAATCTTATCTTATCTTATCTTATCTTATCTTATTATGGACGGTAAAATATGATTTCACCACCTGGATAAGCAACGAAAATTAACCCCATCAGTAATGGTTGTAAAGGTCTTGAAGCATGCTGCAGATTGTCAATGTTCAGCAGAATACTCTGATTCCAGCACTGCCAAAGTGTGTCAGTAGGCCCTGTGGCATGACTCAACTGACGCCCTCTTGTGGATATTGAAGTAAAATTCCAGCTTCTTTCTAGGATGAATTGGTCGGCTTCACTTCTACTAAATGTCTTCATCAAAACATCATGTAGGTCTATTCAGTTTAGACTTTCAGCTTATTATAAAAAAATATCGTTTCCATCCTTCAGGAAAGTGCACACATTCAAAAACGTGATGCCTGTCTCACACAGTGACAGTCATAGCATATTGTGTACTGGTGTAGGCTGTTCTCAAAATAAGTGACCGCAACTGACACTATTTTTGTTGCTCGTTTATGGTCCCTTTATAGCTCTGCCCTACTTCAACTGAGCGGTCGGTGGTGTCGTGAAATTATCAGTGCCATGGCCTTCTCCTAAAGTCTCATTAACTAAGATGACTGCCTTGTTAGCGTCTCTCCTTGGTGCCTTTTATTGCAGCCTTGACCAGGCAATTGAGCCCTAAGGGGAAACATGTGGAAAACGATGATTATTTTGTGTGCTTAGAATAGATTGTATTAGTGAATGAGTCTGTAGTTACCGTAAATATTTACAAGATTATTTGATTGCAAAAAGGGTCAGACCATTGCTCATCTGGCAGGAGCTGAGGGTTAATATAGTCCACCAGATAGTGGCACATGATTAGGGACACTTATGCAGTGCTAGTGTATATAGGCAATTTATGAAGTACCACATATCATATGTCACATGCTATAGAGAAGAAATTACAAGACCCCCCTCCGCTAAATATTCTAAATGAGCCGAGTGCGAACAGAAGTGATTAGAAGCACATGGCATTCAACAGGAGAAGGGGGGCACCGATTTGTGGAGGCTATGCAGCGTTTGTGAGGAAGCAATTACCTAGGCGACCTCGCCACTGGGTTGATTATAGCAGTTCCAGCCATTGGTATGCATGGACAAGGCAAGAGGGGATGGAGGTCGGTCAGATAATCCTGGGGCCATAGGATCTCCCTGAGGCACACTTTTATGGGCACTGCCTGCGTCACCCATGGCCATCTCCCAAGTCCACCAGGGGAAATTACACCCTCAGCGGCTCAGCTCGTACGGGCGTTCATCAAGATTGCCGTAGCTCCCAGCCCTTGTCAGTCGAAGCATAACGAATGGGCGCAATTAACGTCCCCCGCGCAAGAAGCACCCAAAGCATTAGAGCGACCCGGATTACGAGTAATAAGGTTACCTTTATTAGGTTGATTGATCAGGCTAATTTGCTCCTCACTACGCTCACTATGAATGAGCTGTTAGTATTCCGCATGTGCCTCTTCCCACTTACCAAAACATCACCAATCACCATCCATCACGCGCCGCATACTCTGCGGCCTCATCCGTTTATGAATTATAAAAAAAATGAAGAGCCGCAATGTGGAGCTAATCTGGATTGCGTTTATGGCGTCGTATACAAGACAAAGGATTTGCGAAGCACTCCGGCAGACAAGTCGGAAGCCCAGTTTTTCCGGTAACAATGGAAGACCCATTAATTTCAGCGAGTAATGTTCTGTTATAGACACTAGTAAGGTAATAGCTATTCAATTCATCACATTAAGTGTGTCCGTTTATTTGAATCTAATAGTCTTCCATGGTATACGATTCCCAACGGACTAATATAATGTAAATAACAGACAATGGAAATGCCCACCTTAAACGGATGTCCGGCTCGCTGTTCGAATCTAGCCAAATTGAAGACTTTTTTATACTCAGATTTTGAACTAAATGTTACGAATAAAATTACTTCACAAATTCATAACAACTTAAAAATATTAGCGAATTTGAAGAATAAGTATCCTTTATGGTACGGTTCTGCAGAGTATAAATGACAGGGACTTAATCTGAGGTCTGCACTTTATAATGCGTTTTGGTGTTGTGATACCTAATAAACTTCAACTTGTAGTCATGATATTTTGTCATGGCAAACAATGTCTGCGTGGGAGCTGTGCTCGATGAGGACAGATGTGGACATAGTAATACAGTCGTCTATTCCGTTTGATGTTTAGCATGCCGGACCTTGAGCAGCCACAAAGGAACAAGTTCCTTCATCATTGACATAATAAATGATGAGGACGCGGAAAGGGTGATGGATTGTCTGCAGAATCAGAGGTCCTTTCGTGTCGCTCAGGACTCCCACAAGCCGGTGATTCTACAGTACAACGCTTTTAATACGTACATGTACCTGGCTTTGTTTTGACATTGAGAGGGATGTGCTTACAGCCTTCCACTTTGATAAAGAAAAAATGAGGACCAGTTCACTGTGAAAAATGCACATTGTGACTCATGATAGCTGATGAAGTGTCATGTTCTCTACTTTCAACATGGGAAACATAGGCCTGTTTGATTAGTCATGATCAAGAGAAGGCCATTTGATTTGTCATTACTTATTTTAGAGTGAAAATCAGATGCATAATCCTTACGTTTGGCTGTCACCAACAAGCGGGATAAGTCTTCTTAAGTCAAATTAACATTGAAAGTATTGGGTATGATCCTGAAAAATCATCAGCATGATGACACACGAAGTGCCATTTTCACAGTGCAGCAATCCACTCTTTTTCTATATCAAACTGACAAACTGTAATATACTCAATTTGTAGCACTTCAGGCTGACAATTGATCCCAAGTTCGATTTCAGCACTGACGCGAACATCGGACCTGTTTTAGACAGCAGTTTTAGACATCTTCGCCTCCTTTTCTCCTAGCTGATAATATTGCATGCCATGTCTTCCTCTTGACACTGGCTACTTCGTTTAATTTAACCAAAATATAATATTATTTTCCATGTAACTGATGTAAGACTGATATATATTTGAAATACCACATTTTGCACAGAATTTGACATCTGTCTTATAGTACCAAGGAAGAAGCTATCTACTGTATAACCTACAGCTGCAACAGCGTAAAAGAGGGTCTATTGAAGAGAAACAAATTTACACGCTGAATCACACTAAACAAAGAGTGAATTCAGAAGCGCGAAGAAGGATCAGGTGGACGCATAAAATCGGAATGTTTTATCACCTCGTACTGTACTTCTGGAGAAGAGAGTTAGTTTGCCGTTTGAAAGTTTAATGCCGACATGGCCACCAGGGACGCAAGTGGCTAGCTATGATTGGTTATTTGTGTTGGGGAGGCTAGGGAGTTGTGATCCATCAGTGGTGTGTCATGGAAGCAGAGGGTGGAGATGGAGAAGAGAGTCTTGCTTCCCTGAGGAGATCCTCTTTCACCCAACCCACACACCTGCCCCACCCTCCCCTGCTGGGCCCTGCACTAATAGTGCACTATTCCACACACTAGACCTTCTCCCACAAATTGAATCATTTGCCCAAGACTACTGTCAATATTTGCGGTCATTTTCAACGTGTCGCACTGCATTCAATATTTATACGGTACAAGCCAATGCAAGGACACAATTTCATACACCGTTAATGCAGTTCTACGCTGTTGCAGCAATGCAGTATCTTGGCTTGTACGCTCTTGATCAGAAATATGGAACACATTTTGAGTGTATGACAGTATACAATGGTAAATTTGAGAGTTCCCTACCACACAGCAGCGTATCCTTTCTAAAGGGCCAATTTTCCCCCCCCCTAGTCATTTACATACATGAATGTACATTTTCAGCAGACATTCTGAAATTCAGTTGGGCACCACATTGCTATTCATATTTTGCACAGCTTTGGTGGACCTGGGGTTACAGTCTTCGCTATATTTATGTGGAATCTCAAGTTCTTTTCTTTCTATTGAAGTGTGATGTCAGAGATGACTATTCTCTAGCATTACAATTTATGTGAATTAACTACAAGCTGTGATGTCAATTTAGACTCGGTCAGGTTCCCCGGCTTCTAGCCAATGTGAATCCACCAAAACTGAGCGTCACAGTTTCAACACAGTGTCACAGTTAAACTTAGGTCTGGAAAACCCCATGAAACTTTGACATCACAGCCTGTCAGCCAATTGGCTGTCAGAAGAACTATACCTCACATATAATCTATGTGTTTACAAAAATTATCAAAGCCGTTTGTTTATAGCAAGGTCCATTGAAGTTTAAAGTTGTGAAGTTGTAAGTTTGCAGATTAATCAAACAACTCTGTGAGGATTATAAAAGTTATCTACTGTGAATGCTCATGAAGCTGCCATTTCTTCAGATTAGACTGGTGATTGCAAGTGATAGATCATTGGGATCACATCAACAGTCTTCCTTCAATATATCAATGTTGAAACTATGATGCGTAGCTTTACTGTCAGCCTATTGGCTATCAAACTGTGATGATGACATTGAGGTTGCAGGGGCTGTCCCTGATAAAAGGCTTACTCTGACAGTGTTTTGAAACTGTGACACTCAGTTTTGTTGGATTCACATTGGCCAGAAGCCAGGGAACCTGACCCAATTTAAAATGACATCACAGCTTGTAGTTAATTTACATATATTGCAATGCTACAGAATAGAGTCATCTCTGACATCACAGTTCAACAGCATAGAAGAGAGTTGAGATTCCACGTAAATATGACGAGGACTATAATATTGTAAGGAGTTTGTAACTATGATATGTTGGGAAATTGGGACATACTAGGCCACAATCCTTTTGCTGCAGTAGAAATACAGCAGTGCAGTGTGCATTCTGCACAGCACCACACCGTCATAAAGTGTCAGCCGCAATACACTGTATTATGACATAGCATAATATTCCATGTATACTCCAGTGCTGTGTGTGGGTAAACTTTATTAGGTTTATTTATGCTTTGCAACTCACATAAGCGAAAACGGTGCTGACTGATATGTCACCGCCCATTACAAAATTGATTGACCTTGCGTTGTACCACTGACCTAGATTACATTTAGGTACGCATCAGACCTAGATTTGCATAAATGACGCTAACTGATGAGTTGTGTCGCTGATGACAACCCAGAAATGACATTTTCCATTGAACACATGACATTTCGCTGTGCCATTAACCTACATACATGCATCATGCAGTGCCGAAAAGGGTGCAAAATGGCCTAAAGTGAAACAAAAAGGGCAGCCGGTGTCTAATTGTGCCCTTCCGTTATCCGGAAGTGCAAAAGCCCTGAAGTGACCGCAGGATCTGCCCTCCAGCCTCACCTACTCAAGCTACCTCATTTGAATGGTTAGGGAGACCATCTGTCACTACAAATAACAGCTCACGTCTTGAAATGCAGCTACTGATGATAGAACTTCCATATCAGCCAGGCCCTAATAAGCATGCTAGCTGCAGCTTGTATAGCCAGCAAAAATCATGTTGCCAATAAGCTTGTTTTGTTAGTTGTCAATCAGGGCCTTTGAAAAGAAAATTGTAAACTGAACACACTACCGAAAAGAAATATCTTCCAAATATAATAATTTTCAAATTTTTTCAGTGTAAATATTAAGATTATAAATGTGGACTTGTTCAGTACACTGCAGCTCTGACTGCCTATAAAATGGCTGATTTTATTCAGTTAAATAATAGCTAAATCACATCAGATGCAAATCAAGTAGGCATATACACTGTAAAATGTTTATTTTGAGTTTCTTTTAAAAATTTATGATTGAGTGAGAAGGTTGCACAATTCCTTTTGGCTAACGGAGCTTGTTGTTTTAAGTTTTGACAACAAACAGGTTATCACAACTTAAAACAAGTTATGTTAGCTCAAACGAATTGTGCAACCACCTCACTCAATCATTTGAAATACCTGATTCAAAATTCCAATTTTACAGTGCAGGGCTGATTGTAACAAAAGAGTGTTTGACAAGATCAGGCCTGTGAAATACACTCTACTATCAAATTATATAAAAAGTTACCTGAAAAAAAAAGGCTTACACTTAGTAATACACATGTAGAGTGTAGTGGCTTACATTTGGTAAGTGGGTGAGTGAGTTTGTGATTTACGCCCCGTCATCACCATTGAACACTTTGTAAGATCGTACTCCACTTTATAAAATACTGGTGTGATATTTTGCTGCTATGAAAACCACAGTTTATCAGATGACCACAATTTGCAAGGATAACATGTGAAGAATATGATGCCAGCGACCCATTTTGATTGACATGTCATGATCTGGCTAGTCTGAGTCACACAGAGGGGTCACATTGTGGATATTATTATTGGGGATGTTTGTGTCAACACAGCCCATAAGATAACAGCTAGCAAAGGATAGGATGACAGGAAAAGGAGCGGACCATTATTTACCCCCGCTTCCCCGGAGGAGGACACGTCACAGGGTCTTAGCGAATGATAAAGGGGTGGTTATGGAGACCCACGACGGTCATTAGGGCAAGTCGCGGGCAACCCACAAGCCAACACTGTCACCCTGGATCTGTACTTATGGGGTGATGGAGAAGGACAGCTGGCGGTGACCGATGTGACCCTTGTCCGAATGACCATCCAAAAGACCGTTCGAAAGACCGAAGAAGCGTTTCCCCAGCCTTCGAGGCTCGCCGACCTGTCCTAAGACCTGTCCTTAGACCTGTCCTCAGGCTTGTACTCAGACCTGTCCTTAGTGCTGTCCTTAGTGCTGTCCTGTCACAACGTAGCCGGCTACTAGCCGTCTCGCTCGCCGCCTGTCAAGCCCTGATAACGATAATCATGTAAGACCAATGACCTGTGGCCCTGTCTCTGCATCTCACACCATCTTAGCAGCACAGCCCTAGAACACACTATGGAGCATTGCTTCTTAATGAATTCGATCCAAAAATACACAAGATAAGTTAAGCCTCCCTTTTCTTGTGTGTTGTTTGCCATTGTTTTACAACCTGTGTCTCAATTCACAAAACAAGTTCTATCATTCGAAAATGAATGAAATATTCGACATTGCAGCTATTCATAACTTGTACAACTTGTGTTTATATAGTACAGTACACTGAATTTGCTACATTTGAAACTTATCATGACTGTGAATATCCAGACTTCCAAGCAATTATAGTGGCCTGAACTCTAAAATGAAACTTATTTTCACTTTATTAGCAATGAATTGACTAATGACCTGGAGAACTTGCATCAAAGCAGAAACTAAAGATTACTTTAATATTTCAAAACAAGAGATACCGTCATATGAATAAATACTTTTAATAAAAACTGATAAATCAAATATATACCTGCACTTTCAACAAAGAATCTAAATTTAAAACACTAGAATTTCAGGTGAGACAGGAAGTAAAAACTACAGGAAGGAAGCGGGGTGCAGCACTTGAAGTATTTAATGTGCATATTTGGCGCATGCCTCCATCTTCGGAGTCCAGGGAAAAGAACACTAGGCCTACTATTATTACTGCGACCACCAGGTGAATAGACTGATAGGGGTGTGGATAGGAGGAAAGAATGGTATATTTATAATGTGATCTGTTGAGAACTGAGTGAGTCTATAAAAAAAGAAAATCTGGCAAAAACCTTCAAATGTAATATAGGATACACATTATACATATACCATATGCCCTGTATGCCCTGACTCATCCACTCATGCATTGCTCATGCATGCAGTGCCATGCACCCACAGACCTCCATGCACTTTGCCTGCCCTTCCTCCTCCCCTTCCTCCTGGCCAAACTGCATCAAGGGCCCAATTAGGAGATGCTCATCATGACGGCTGATTGGCCCCTGTTCATTTTCCACTTGAGGGGTTTTACCTCTTTCACATTATGACAAGCCAGGCACCTTGCTCGTAAAATGCAATCAACCAATAAATATTACCAATCAGGCTTTTTATGTTGATAACACTTTCAGGGTTTTTGAGACATTTCAGGGCTTTGGAGCAGCATCCAGCATGGCATTTCATTGAAATTAATTTAATGGCAAAGTGCACCCAAAAATTAATAATTATGCAGTACTTGCAACTTAATGTGCAAAAATACTGTTGATCCACTTCAGAAAAGCGTATATTCTCTGGGTCAGTTGGTCCAATATTTAGAGGTAATCTGACCACCAATGTCCAACGTATAATAGTATAGACAGGGATTATTTATATATGATTTACCCCTTTTTCAATTTCACATATTAGTAATTTATGTCTTGAGGAATTCTGAATTAATAAATCAATTTGCCCCTTGCCTCTATGAAGTGTAGATCCAGATCTGCAGGATGCTTTTGTGTTCCACTTCAGCCTGAACCAGATGCCACTCAGCCTTCAACAATAGATGGAGCTGCATGATGGATATTCAGCACAACAGTGACACCTGGGCAGTTAGATAATCCTGAGATTGAGAGGTTTTAACCCTTAGTTAGGCTTACTTGACAGGACCGTAACCATAACTCAACTATATTTATATACCGTAAAACGGGGTTACTTTGGCCGCTTCGGAGCACCATATTTGTGATCTGAGAAAAACTATTCATTGAATATCTACAGTTTTGTGCCATAACACAGCCAGTATCATTATTGAGGTTTTCATCCGTCAAAAATCTTTTCAAAATCTAGTATGTTTCTATGTTTTATTACATTATTCAAGGGTCGAACAAAGTAACCGCAGAGTTCGTACTGCAGTAGAATTTTAAAAATTAGTTGTGTTATTGTGGCCACCCAACAAGCCGAGGAATGTATTTTTGTAATCTAGAATGAGTTGTCACTCTGTGTACTACTGCCTCCTAATTCAGAATGACATAGAAACTTGCAGGGTAAGCAGAAACACAGTGATTTATGCCATATCTCAAAAAGTTACAATTACAGTAGGCATGATGAAAAACAGCTGTTTAGTTTTTGAAAATTTTAAATATAGTATAGGCCTGCTGTATGTTTACAGTTGCTGCATGACATGATTATACCATATATGTCTAGGCCAACGAATATTTCCAGCAAAGTACTGCCTTTTTGGAAAAAAAAATGACAATATTAAGTGGTTCATTACTTACGGCACTTGTAGATATTTATTATCATACTTATCATCGTGAGAAATCAGGGCTCGTCTGTCACCATTTCTGACATTATTACCAAAACTATAACCAAAGCAGATACTTAAGTCAGAATATTGATACGGATGATTTCAAAACTGTAGACCCAGAGACGAATAATTAATTTTTATCTGGGACCTAATAATAATAATAATAAAGTACTGTATCCTATAGGGAAATTTGACATCAAAAAACTTATTTATTTATTAAATATATTTACACAGGATGTATACACTCAGTAAAACTGTTAAAAATGTAAATGTACATAAAGAAGAAATATTTACAAAATATATAGGAATTAAAAACAGTAAGACATGTAAATTAAACAGTTAAAATGTGGGTCTTCAAAGATCTCTTAAACGCATTAAAATCACTAATATCCTTGATTTGATCAGGTAAAAAGTTCCAGGTAACAGCACCAACATAAGCAAAGTTCTTTCTGAACATGTCACAGTTAGGCTTAGGGACATAAACATTCATAGGATGGCTTCTGGTGTTTATGCCAGTTACATCAAACTGCAATGTAATAATATCACTCACATAATTAGGACACATACCATAAATACATTTGAACATTAAGAAAATATTGAAGTCTCTGCTTAACATTCATTCATTTAAATTTCTCACAATATCAATTCCTCTATTATTCTATTATTAATGAAATCAAAATTCTGTGTGATTATCCCAGCCACTGAATTTTGAATTTTTGATTCTGACATCAAAAAACTTATGACATTTCCAATAGAATTTTTATCTTGGACCTATAATAATAATAAAGTCCTGTATCCTATAGGGAAATTTGAAATCAAAAAACTTATTTATTTATTTATTAAATATATTTACACAGGGTGCATACACTCAGTAAAACTGTTAAAAATGTAAATGTACATAAAGAAGAAATATTTACAAAATATATAGGAATTAAAAACAGTAAGACGTGTAAATTAAACAGTTAAAATGTTGGTCTTCAAAGATCTCTTAAACGCTTTAAAATCACTAATGAATGTCCTTAATCTGATCAGGTAAAAAGTTCCAGGTAACAGCACCAACATAAGCAAATTCTTTCTGAACATGACACAGTTAGGCTTAGGGACATAAACATTCAT
Source organism: Platynereis dumerilii (assembly GCA_026936325.1). Taxonomy (NCBI): domain Eukaryota; kingdom Metazoa; phylum Annelida; class Polychaeta; order Phyllodocida; family Nereididae; genus Platynereis; species Platynereis dumerilii. Next base: position 57,549,568 of record JAPTHN010000002.1, read on the forward strand.
AGGATGGCTTCTGGTGTTTATGCCAGTTACATCAAACTGCAATGTAATAATATCACTCACATAATTAGGACACATACCATAAATACATTTGAACATTAATAAAATATTGACGTCTCTGCTAAAAATTCATTCATTTTTAAAAATTTCTCACAATATCAATCCTCTATTATTAATAAAATCAAAATTCTGAGTGATTATCCTAGCCAATCAATTTTGAATTTTTGATTCTGACATCAAAAAACTTATGACATTTCCAATAGAATAGCATGTGTAGAAAAAAAGTTCACATTTGTTCTCAGTGTCTACAAATAGGCAATCATCTGTAAGTCAAAATGGGATGTTCAGAATTCCTAAAACTGAAACACAATTTCAGTAATCACGCAATCTTTGGAGCTATTTCAGAATTGGACCAGTCCAGACAGTGGTCAAGTGTATCTTGATTGGTCTTTTTCAAGGATCAAGGTGAATTCGTGTATTTTCCTGATCCAGAACTGGACCACATGCATGCCAGACTGATCCGAGGCCGTCCAGTCTGCAACACTCTTGGTCATGGACTACCGTAGAACGGGGTAAAGTTGGCAATCCGGGGTAAAGTTGGCAGGCTATTTAGACCCACTTAATGGAAGAAATGCAAACTTTCCTCACTGATTCAGGTATCTTTGGCAAAGTTGCCATGCGTTTCAGTGAGGAAAAGTTGGAATTTCAACCTTTAAATGGGTCAAAATAGCATGCCAACTTTACCCTGGATTGCCAACTTTACCCCGTTTTATGATACAAAACCATTAAAATTTTTATTATAGTTTGAAAATACTTCTTCTGGACGTTCATCGCGTCCAGACGATACACTCATCATTCTCATAATGGAAGTATTTACAAGTTGCATCATACAGACACCATGCAGCACATCGAGTTCGAGGGGATATATTCATCCTGGAAACTTTGTAGCTTGAGAGGGTCCTATTTTGTGCTTGGAACAGAGCAAAGCTGTCTCCTCGATCTAACATTGTCATCGCTTGTCCAACTGCAACAAAAGAATAATATAAAGTTCGAGTACAACAGAAAAATTAACTTTGCGAATAGATCCTGAGTCCTCTGTTGTCTGTACCCATGCACTCGTGTTGACACAATTGTGAGGACTCGGTACAGAGCAATCATGAGCTCTTCTAGACCCCGAAGTCAGTGAGAGTTAAAACTCTGACTTGCTTGGCTAGAACTTCAGCTGACTAGTCAGCAAAGTCACCAAACTCCGACTTCACTTGACTTCAACTAACTTCAGCTGACTTCTGAAATTTCTAAGGGGCCGTCCTTTAAAAATTATCAACAGTACATTCTAACTTCTGAAATTTCAGAATTTTTGCATTTGGAAAACTCCAGGATGCAAATGTGTTTTGGGGGTTTTTATTGCATAGACTTTTCAAAGGTCCTAAAAGAGTGTGGTACACATGTCGTGCTCTCTATGCTGTTGAAAATGATACCAAAACCGTTTCTGTGAGGTTAAAACTGGCAAAGTTATGCAACAGCGACTTGACTTCAGCTGTCTCAACTTTGACTTGACTAGACTGAACACTGACTTGCTGATTGGAAAGCTAACTACATGTATGACTTCACTAGTCGACTTTATGTAGTCGACTTTGGGGTCTAAGCTCTTCGCATTCAACTCGCGGGGGTACAGTACAACCCAATAAATTTTCCGAGCTGATGCCCTCACTTGCACTCGCTTATACTCCCTGGCACATCCACTACTTTGCCCTCCTTTGCTTGCCCTTGCCCTACTGAGCAAACAAACCACTTTACCCCTGCCTGGTGTCCCCACCTATTGCATTATGATTCAACTACCTGATTTAACAGCTGCTATTGATGCTTTAATAGAAATTTGCTTAATTGCAATTCACATAATTTCATATCACTGAAATAATGTATAAACTAATTGTATTGTCTCTTGCTGGATTTAGTGAAAACAAATCTAATGCTGAATTAATGAACATGAAATTACCTTTAGGATTACTAATTTTCCCAAAAGATCACCATTTGTATAAATTGCTTTTTTTTAGTTGAGTTTGTTGGATGACTAATACATGTATATACTTTTTATTTTTAAAATGATACTTAGCACTGCAGTATAAAGAAGTTTTAGCAGTTCAGCATAAATTTTGAAACAGTAACTTAGCCAAGGGAACAGCTAAAAATTTAATATTTGAAATATTTTTGCAAGCTGATTTATGGAAACGTCATATGTATGGAAAAATTTGGCCTTCCAATTCAAGTGCTTCAAATGCATTTCTCACATAGAAATAATTATCCTACAGAGACAAAACTTACATCAAATTGTAGGAAATTAAATTTCCGAAACATTGGTGTACGTTAGAACATGCTACACGATATTTACGGCGTCGTAATTTGCTGTTATCCCGACCTGTTTCATAGATGAAATAATTCCTAAAGAAAGGACTGAATGCATATATGCTGAGCACTGTTAATATAATTTAGGAGTTAATACATTTATATCAACAACATAAACTACTAAGTTACTCAAGTTTATTGCCCATATTGGTTGAGGAGTTGTTGCACTTCAAGGATCCAATAGTAACTTCCTTATTTTAACAGGCCATGACCAATAGGGTGGGCTGAAAAAAACTTTTTTTGGAATTTCAATATGCCAGTGGTATAGAAACTTGGCTATGGTCAAAAAATGAAAATTTGTGCAAAAAAAATTTTGTGGCATGCAACTTGTGCCGGGCCACTCCGGCTTTTATGAAAATGCATATTTTCAGCCATTTCGCATGCCTTTTTCGACCATTTTCTTGGCCTGAGTCAGCTTCCTTGGTTTCAGAAGGCTCAATGGCATACTTAAATCTTCCTTGAAGGCCATTATGGATATGAAATGCCATAAACAGGTCCCTGATGTTTAAGATATAGCCATTTCTGGGTAAATGTTAGGAATCAGAATTTGGCTTTTTTTGCTAAAAATTGCCTGAAAAAATTGAAAATATCGAAATTGACTGCACAAAAAATGATTCCAAGTGAATTGTAATTACGCCCTGTCCTCCCTAATGCCCTGAAAAATACTTCCAGCGCATTACCTGCATCAATTTGTGGTTTCAGTTTCCAGAATATGGGCAATTCCGTAAAGTCAGATTAACAGATTTGACACTTCAGCAGCTTGTGTAGCCCTACCATTGCACCTCAGTTATTTCATTGTTAAATAGGGATGAGGCCAGGTAATAGGGGTATCAGACAAGCCATCAACCAAAGCTCCAAGTGCAATAGCAGCTGAGCTACAGGGCAAAATGTCATCTTGTCGGATGTACTCACGCGGCGTCACGCGTTGTACGTTACGACACGATAACATTTTGCCATGTATCTCAGCTCCTATAGCACTTGGAGCTTTGGTTGATGGCTTGTCTGATACCCCTATTACCTGGCCTCATCCCATTTAACAATGAAATAACTGAGGTGCAATGGTAGGGCTACACAAGCTGCTGAAGTGTCAAATCTGTAAATCTGACTTTACGGAATTGCCCATATTCTGGAAACTGAAACCACAAATTGAAGCAGGTAATGCGCTGGAAGTGTTTTTCAGGGCATTAGGGAGGACAGGGCGTAATTACAATTCACTTGGAATCATTTTTTGTGCAGTCAATTTCGATATTTTCAATTTTTTCAGGCAATTTTTAGCAAAAAAAGCCAAATTCTGATTCCTAACATTTACCCAGAAATGGCTATATCTTAAACATCAGGGACTTGTTGATGGCATTTCATATCCATAATGGCCTTCAAGGAAGATTTAAGTATGCCATTGAGCCTTCTGAAACCAAGGAAGCTGACTCAGGCCAAGAAAATGGTCTAAAAAGGCATGCAAAATGGCTGAAAATATGCATTTTTATAAAAGCCGGAGTGGCCCGGCACAAGTCGCATGCCACAAAATTTTTTTTGCACAAATTTTCATTTTTTGGCCATAGCCAACTTTCTATACCACTGGCATATTGGAATTCCAAAAAAAGTTTTTTTCAGCCCACCCTAATGACCAATGTATGTACACTAGGATATCAAAACGATTGTAACAAATACTGAAGTTATTTATTTTTGAAATAACCAAATCTGCATGAAATCAATTTTACTTATCAAGAAATCCTGTGTCAAAATATATTCAGGTAAAACTCTGAAGGGAATTTTGGTGAGCACTGGACCTTGAAAGTGTGAATGCATTCATTGTCTTACAACAACAGAACTGGGTTATTTTACCTGAATTGCATTAATTCTCAAACTGAATTTAAAAAATGGAGTAAGGATGATCCAAATTAAAACAATCCTTATTATATTTAAATACATATTCATATCATGTCCAATTAATTACAAATATCTGAATTTAAATATATTTCTTTAATCCCATATATAGAATAATTTAGATGCATGCATGAAAAATGTTGCTAGAATACATGTAGGTTAAGTAAATCATAAATGAAAAATATCTAAAACTGCCATTGATAATCAGGTTCAATAAATTTTGTTAATTATTATAATTTAGTTGTAATTGACTTTATTTGAAGAATTAATGTACCAGCATAATTGTAAGACATTGAACAATATTGCAAATCAACAGTTCCCACTGTTGTTGTGTTTAATTAGCACCAGAGGACAGGAGTGTAGGGGGTTTTCCCAGAAGGGCATGGAAGTGAGAGCAAAAGAGGGCTGCAGCATAGATGTGAGTGGTTGGAAGTGAGGGCAACTTCCTGAGGGCGTGGGAATTAGGAAAATTTATTGGGTTGTACTGTATCTCAAAATACCATCATACCAATCAGGACCATCTATAAAAGCTTATAAATCAAACCTGTTGTTTACACGTAATAGAACAGTAAAAAATTAAACTTACCATCACAACCTAAGTCAGAGAGTGTGACTGAGGCCCAAGATTTGGAAAAGCAGTCAGATCTTGATAAGGAGATGCCACTGAAGTACTTGTCCCAACAGAAACTGGAATCACATTCCAAAGGGTTGCCCGGCGCAGAAATGGCGAGGGAACTGCAGGTGATGCCCCGGCACCATGCGTAAGGGTTGCCGATGTATGAGACCTTATTTTGGGCCATGAACAGTGTTCTGAAGTTAGGCATATACTTCAGCATGGTGATATCGAATGAAGTTAGCAAATTTTTTGAAATGGATAACCCGTTGAGACCCGTCAGATTAACAAACAGGCTAGGTGGTAGATAGGTAAGCTTGTTCTCACTTATGATTAACTGGTTGAGTGTGGGGCCCAAGTGTTTCATCCAGTTTAGGGATGTCAGGTTGTTATCGCTAAATGCAACATAAGTCAGTTTGTCACATCCCAGGAACAGATCATCCGGCAGTTCCGATAGCAAGCTTGAGCTCACGGTTATCTGTGTCCAGCTGGCGCAACTGGTCGCACCAAAAGGTGAAATTTTGGTGATCCTGTTGGTGGTCAAGAAAATCTCTTCCAGCACTGTGCTGTTGGATACGTTGGCAGGAATTTCAGTGATCTGGTTGTCAGTCAAGAAAATTTTCCCGACACTGATCAATCTTGAAATGTTTGGGAACGACGTCAAATGATTTGATGCGAGATACAAGGTTTTCAACTTGGGCATGTTCAAGGCGTCGTTGTCAATGCTTTTGAGACCGCAGTGTTCCATTTTCAGGAACCAAAGATTTTCTAAACCAACCGTAGATGCTGTTGTTAAAGTTGCGATATTGTTGTGACTCATTTCTAGGTTCAGAAGTTTTACGTTATTCTTAAAGGCATCTGCCGCTATGCTAGTAATCTGGTTGTTGTTCAGTTCTATGCGAGTCAATGAGACCAGGTTTTTCAGGTCATGTTCGCCAATGTGGGTTATCATGTTGTTAGACAAATACAGTTTCTTTGTACTCACTGGAATATCATTAGGTATTGTAGTTATATTGGTATTTTCCTTAGTGTATGTTCCATGGTTTCTGTGAATTGCGGAAAGCATGACTAGGATGAAAATTATTTTGGAAATCTCCATTGCGTCCTTCTGAAATGAGTAAAGAAAAAGGCTTGAGAATACACCTAAATTAAGCAAGTTACTTTAAAGCACATGTAGCTGCATTTTAAAAACATGAAATTCTTTTTAAGAAAGAGTTGTAAATGGCTTTAAATTTTCAAAGCGGTACACGTTTCTGTGTGTACATTTTTTTTGTCTTCACGTTGGAAAATCTATAATTTTATGTGATTTATGTACTTTGCTAAATAATTATTTTTCCAATAAAGAACTTGAACTTGAATCTCTCATAGATCGGTCAAAATTTGAAAACCTTGAAATTTCAGCTGAAAAAATTTTGAAAATTTTTCGTTCCAGAAATGCCTTTTAAAGTTTGCGTTGGGTGGGTCAAACAATCAGCTATCAGCATACTTTCATGTCCAAGGGTCCCAATGCCCCGCTGATCTGTACTGAGGTGATAAACATTGATGTAATGTTTTTTGACTGTCATTAAAATCAAACTTCTAACTAAAAAATCCTGACCACTTAGGGCTAAACAATCTATTGCCAATGATTAGGCAAGTTGCTTGCACATTTTGGGCCAAGTTCCAGGTCTCTGGTGCCAATATTTTTGAGAAACTGCATTTAATCAATTAAAATACCAAATATGTGTGTCATTAGCATCATGCCTATAACTTGAAATCTGTACCACTTAGAGCTGAATAATGTATTACCAACAAATAGGAAAGTGGCTTTTCTGCACGCATTGAGCTATATTTCAGGTCTCTATGACCAATAGTCATTGAGATAGAACATGTCCTTGAACTAGAAATTTACAAAAACAAACAAAAACACTCTTTTCATTGCTAGTTTGGATTCTGAATAATAAAGATGATCTCCACTACTTCCTCCAGTGCCCAGTGTCTTTACTAAACCATATTTCAGATGCTAGACAATGGTTAAAGGTCACAGGCAAAGGATTTCAAATTTTAAGACAAAGTGGAACAAAGTAACATTAATCATAATCCCAAATATTGCAGGTTTATTTGCAATAGTAAAGAAGATATTGGCAAATCTTTAATGGAATTTAAACCACATCAGCAGCATCTTTGCTCTGATCACTCAAGCATGAAGCTTCTGGTCACATGACCTGTGACATCACTGTTACTGTACTGCTGCCTCTGACTGCAGTTCAATGAATGTTTTCCCTATCTTGTCCAGTCAATACTGCAAAATATAACAACACTTATTAGTTCTTTTTTTTCAATGAAGTTATAAAGTGACTCATAATGTTTTCCTGAAGTGACTTACATTACTTAGCAGGGTATTTACTAGTTTAGTTCTGTCACATTTACCACAAAAAAGATTTGTTATTGAATGATAGAAATTAATACATCAATAAATTGGATTGAATTAATCATTTATAAATCTATCTGTTGACCTGTTTATCTATATAAAGTCTATTTATCTATCTCTTTTGAAGAGTCTTTGTTAAAATTTTTCTTTCTTTCAAGACCAATAAAATGAGGGCTCATTGCTCACCAAAGACTTTCAAAGAGGTGATTTTAGACTTTTAGACTGTTCTATAGAAAAGGCCTCATCATAGTATTTCAATTATTTTGTAATTATGACATTGACCTGCAGATATGAATATTGACTATTATATATATAAATCATATAAGCTAAATTTCAATATTAGAACCATGGTCTTCTTATCAATTGATGTGGGGGTTCTATTGTGGTTATGTAATCATAACCAATTATAATTGCACCTGTATACCCCATTCCTGCCTCAACATCCAATGTATATTATACACTTGTACATATAGTGATAACATCAGCACTCACAAATTATACAAAAGGAATTACAAGTTAGCTGAGCATGGTATTTAAAATAAGTATACATGTACAATACACATATATATCAAGCCTGAAATAGTTTTAATTGATGGTTTCATGTCTTATGTCTATAAACATGACAGAAAAATATTTTAGCACCCTTTGGGCCTTTTGACTCATTATACATAATTTCAGGCAACATTTCTTTCTAAATTAACTTGAATAAGATTAAAAAACATCACTTTTGATAAACTTTACATATATATATATATATATGTCTAATATTCAGTGTCTGCAGAATCATTACAATAGCCATTCTGCTAGAATGGTTATTGTGATGGTTACTTTCCTTTCATAATATAACACTGCAATCATCTTTTAGAAACAGTAGTTTTAAAATCTCAATCCGAGAAGAAAAAGAATCATAATAACTTACTGTCAACTTGTTTTTAAAATAAAAACAGTTTAATCCATCAAGATAATACTTATTCCTATTATGCCCACATTAAGTCCATCAGGCATCAGTATTGACTTCTTGAATATAATCATTGAGATTTTGCATCCAAATTCCTTTCAAAATACTTGTTACATTGTTCTATTGTTCATTCATATCAATGTTAAGGAATCCCACTGATTAAAAAGACCACATATTGTCTATTTTATGTAAAATAGTGCATCTCCAATGCTCAGCCATGTTGAATGTCCCACCTCTACAGTAACAGTGACATCACAGCTCCACCCCTGGTGGAGGAACTTGTAACTACCCTCCAATGGATCTCAAAGTGGTGGGAAACTTAGTATTTGCTGTTTAAAAGCAGATGAAAGATATTTTTGTAATATTCTTTACAAGAATTATTTATTAGACTATCAGGCAGACATCAAGGCCAAAATAACAATTTTGTTAAATTTGCTTGCCTGTGAACTTTAAATGTTACTGGCACCCCATATTTGGTTAGTAGTTTCAGAGAAGCATCAAACTTCATACTAAGCATGTCAGATGCAAGGAAAATGCAAAAATGTTATGTAATAGTCTGTTGAAACATTTATTAATAATATATATTCAACTGATTTCAACTCCAGTCACCTGCAACAAAATTTTAGTGACGTAAGGGAAATAGCCATTTTTGACATGATGCTAATGACAGCGTGATGCTAATGATAATTACAGTAAAAATCTTTGCAGGGACCAGTGGAAAACCGGCAGTCTGGCAATATGTGCATGCAATGACCTTATGAACACCAGACACATTTTCATAGTGATCTTGGTCCAGAAATATGTAGTCAAAATAGAGTAGCAAGACGTTTGCTAATGACAAATTGAGATAGGACAACTGACATGCCAACAGAAATGCTCTAATATGTTGGTTTACATAAATGATACAGAGCTACAGATAGTTCAGTTATTTTCTTGGGTTCTCAGACAACATCAGACACAAGGTTTTCTCACAGAATGTGTGTCCCTTTAATTTTTATTAAGAAACAAATCCGGCGTGATGCTAATGACGCAATATTGGAGACATCGACACTACAACCTCCTGCTGTTATACAGAATATTATTTCAGCTATTGATGACCAGTTTTTAGAAGACTGACAGTCAAGTCTCCATTTATGGAAGAGTTTAATTGAATTAGGATCCTGTACTAGTTTTTGTGATACGATCTTTCCAAGAAAATGTTGGAGACAGGCCATTTTCAGGGGGGTAGGCCACTTCAATGCTATCTTTGGATGGGATAAAAATATTCTGCCGCATATTTTTTGTGTCAAAAGTTTTGCTAATATCCTTGTCTATGATAAATGACATCAAGAGGTCCTCTATTGGTCTTCCTGCCATCATGAATTATTGTTAAACACCGGAGACAAGAATTTCAGACTTATCAAATTTTGACCCAGATACTTGCGAATATGAAATACTTACTCTATTCGCTCCACTATATCACAGTGAAATTAGTTATCTTAAGGATACATGTGACCTGACTTGTAATTGTATGACTCTTTCTCTGATGATGCATTAGAAATATTTCATTCAACTCACCGCAAGATAATTGAAAGCAGTCCGGAAGTCTTGAAATGGTTGTGTCATATAACACTAAAACTTCAAATAAAGTGCACAAGCTCTGCGTGATGGATATTTAACTCAAAAGAAGCTCAATTTTGAATCTATTTGGCCACTCATGATTTTTTCAAGTTAATTTGCTCCAGTGAAATATTTTGAATTGGTATCATAAAATGTTCTTGTACGTATAAACTATATTGTGTCTTCAAGCTCTTATGACATTTTGTACACTAAAAAAATCCATGTTGGTTTTTTGCATTGAAATTTGGTTTTTCAAATAACCATTTTGAATCTAAAAAACCAATTTTGTCTGAAATTTTTTAGAGTGTACAATGCTTTGAACACCAACATCGATGTAAATCAATGTCAGAAAACTGACATAAAAGACAGGAATTAGCTTGCAAGACACATTTATTGGATGATGATTATCCTTACAGTGACAAACAGTGTATTAGTAAGTCAAAAATATATAAAGAGAAAAAAGATTTAATCAATTTTTAAATGTGCAATAGCATAACTGACCAGGTACTTGATCTACATATAGATCTATCTTTAAACAACTTCATACTTGTCTATGAGTTGGGAAAAAACAAACCTATCCCTGCAACTCATGAATACACTCTACAAAATGTTAGACAAAATTGGTTTTTTAGATTCAAAATGGTTTTTTGAAAAACCAAATTTCAATGCAAAAAACCAACATGGATTTTTAAAAAAATCCATGTTGGTTTTGCATTGAAATTTGGTTTTTCAAAAAACCATTTTGAATCTAAAAAACCAATTTTGTCCGATTTTTTTTAGAGTATAGCCTTGCACCATAAAGTGTCAGATATTACAATTTTAGGTCATCGAAAGCATGTACATAAGTTAACTAATGTAAATATATTACTATATTTTATTATTTACCATCGTGCACATGTGATTGTTTTATTGTGATTTTTCAGCCTGCTTGTACCACAACAGTTTCCGTAAGGACTTAATAAAGTATATCATTATCGTTATCGTTAACACTGCAGAATTGCATCTGATAAAGCCACGAGTAGCATTACATTGTATTCAGCAATATGTAAAAAAAAAATCTTAAAAACTGTTTGCCTTTTCAAATAGGTGGCTATTGGTAATTCTGAATAATATTTTTTTGGTAATAAGAGGGCTAAAATTATTAGAAGTTTGAGATATCCTCGATGAGTCGACATGCAGGAAATTTTTTTTTCATCGGAATGTCAACAATAATAATTTATTTTTTGTGTCCCACGTCTCGAAATATTCATTGATAAATGAAACAACACTATATTGAGAAACACACAGGAGATGATTTTTTTCACCGATAACTAGGCAAATAAATAATTAATTTTTTTTTTAACTCCAAGCCCCCCTTAAACATCTTATGGTCGCTCCGTAGGTGTACCGATTATTTCCAAGGCAGGTGAAAGCGATGTGAGGTTTTAATTAATAAATAGATAAAGAAAAGTAAATCTCTAATCACCCTGAATATGGAAGATAAAGCAAAAGGGAGCTTTTAAGATTGGCTCAAACGATGGTATTCTGACAATCAAGTTAATTTGTTTAACATCATATCATGTCTTTCTCAAAATCTTGAGAGATTAAATCAACATCAAATTAAACTAGATTTCTGCGGTCATCAACCTTTCTGCGATATTATTTTGGGCATCGTCAAACTTCATTGTATTATAATGTAGGTTAAAAGATATTTTAATTTATGATATTGGAATGCCCAAAGAGTTGAAGCTGAAAGCTATCTTGCTTTGATATGGAAAGTGAAAAATATTTTACCATAGATTACTAATGAAGTTTAGAAAAAGGCAAAAAGCATTGAACAGTTTTACTCAGTACCAGTTATGAGTACTTGAATTCGGCTGTTTTCGGACATCAATGACATTATAATATAAGTCCTATGCAACACATTGAAACAAACTGTTATTTTGTTATCGGCTAACTAATGACCTAAGTGTTGAGAGGTGTGACTCATTCCGTGACTTATTCTGATAGCATTGCGAGTATAGGATATGACCATGTTATAACCACTTATGAGTCATTCAGAATAACATGTAAGAATACTGACCTTACAAGGAACATTCAAAGGTAAAGGTACTTTTATTTAACGTGGGTAGCCAAGCTAAGTCAGTGACTTGTTTCCAGTTGGGCCTATGGCGCCTCCAATTTAAATCTGATGCGAACGACGATGTTGTGGAATGACATGATGGCCAGCCTGGGGATTGAACCCAGGTCCCTTGCTTGTGAGGTGAGCACTCTACTGACTGAGCTATAGGGGCTGACTAAAGTGCATTTCTCTAAGCACTTGTGATTCGTCAGGCGTAAGAATCAAACCAAATGCCAAATGCATCAATTCCTGATATGGCCACTCTCCTCTGAAACCATACACCTGCTAATTACACAATCCTGCCATGTGCCATTGATGATATAACATCCTTTTGCAGACAGAATAAGGAAAGTTCAACACATCAGAGATAAACATGCACTTCAAGGGCAGATGGACAACTGATATCGAGATATTGCAATGACAGCTCATGATTATCATCCTCTCATTAAGTTGAAAATGAACCAGTTCCTTTTATTTAAAAGTTCTAAATCTTATGGGAATACAAACATTGAATATATAGGAATATTCTCTATGTTTTTGACGATATATTTAGTATTTTCAGCCACACGTTCCCTTCTAAATAGTTGATAAATTTTGCATATAACTTTTTCTGAGACAAAGCTATCATGGTGAATTGAAGAAATAAATTAGAAGACAGTATGTGAGCAGGTGTTTCTATGAAAATTCTTGGCGCCAGACTACAAGCTTTTCAACTGGCTTAATCTTAAATAATGAGTAATCTATTTTGCTGACTTTGTCATGATTAGAATAGGCAGTCATTCACAAAGGTACATATTTCGTGCAAGAACAGTAAGGCACCCTCTGATAAGATTGGACAGATCTCATGAACTGCTCAATACCAGTACCAAAAAAAAGTTAACTTTTTGTTAGAATTAAACATGTGATATGTATCTTTTTTCCTGTTACTCAAAAACCTATATTACAACATAAAATCAGATATAACTTTGTCAGCAGATATGACTTTGTCAGCAGATGCAATAATTTGATTATAACTGATCCATCAGCCTGCTTTTTCGGGCAGACTTATTTAATGTCTCCACTTTAGTACTATCAGTTACACCCTGCTTGTTTCGAGGGTACGGGAATATACACCACGAAGGACTCCATACACCACGAAGCCGAAGGCTGAGTGGTGTATGGAGGCCTGAGTGGTGTATATTCTCGTACCCTCGAAAAACAAGCAGGGTGTAACGGTTTTATCCTCAGACTTCTTGTTTTATTGATGCCCATAGATTATCTTGCAAAAGGTGTCTGAAATGTCTTTCAGTAACAAAGCAACAGCATTGTGACATCATCACTAGTGCTGTCACCTGGATGATGTCACAATGGCTCAAACAATGGCATTGTGACGTCATGACTATTGTTGCTGCATGGATGACGTCATAACAATCCTATGGTTGTGATTGTGACATCATTGTTTATCTCATACACCCTGTCTGGTGACGACAGACAGGGTGTACGGTGTCATACATCGCGGCTCTCAGCCAATCAGAATCAAGGATTCACACTGGACTGAGGATAAACTGTAAAATTTGTATTTTGAGTCAGCTCAAATGATTGAGTGAGATTGTTGCACAATTCCTTTGAGCTGTCATAGCTTGTTGTTTTAAGTTATAACAACAAAAAGATTATCACAACTCAAAACATCAAGCTGTGTTAGCTCAAACAAGTTGTGCAACCATCTCACTCAATCATTTGAGCCGACTCAAAATTTCAAATTTTACAGTGTACCACTGACGACAGTTGATTTCGACACGACAGTTGAATTCGACATGTACACTGGGGGGCTTCAAGTGCATTTGAAAAGTGCTCCACCTGGAGTATAATTCTTCGTAGTTTTGGCCAAAGAGTCAACAACTTTTTGCCGAGATTGAAACAGTTGTTATGCCAGTTTATCAAGTGTCGAATTCAACTGTCGTGTCGAAATCAACTGTCGTCTATGGTACAGTAATAAAGGACATACACTGCAATTCTGATTAATGAAATGATCTTACATTCAAGGTAATTATTATCAGGCTGATCACAAGCCAGGACGTGTTAATATCAATAACAGGTCAAAATGTCATCCTTGCTTTCTTGTCTTGAGGTGAAAACTTAAAATCAATATTAATGTATGGGAAGCAAGGAAGTGTCCTGGACGTTGAGACAAAGCAAGGGTGTTAGAATGATTCACTGCACGAGGGCCTGTCCTTGCTCAGCTAATGCCTGCCCTATTACAATTCAGGCCATGCTGTACCAAACAAGCAGCAAATTGCATCACTCTAAAATCTACTGTAACATCATTCTGGCGTATAGGTCTTTCACTTTTATGAATTAAGGTGACTCAAGCGTGGTACACTGCACATAGTTCTGAGCAGCCTGGTTGCCTAGCAACATAGCGTCACAACTGCTTCAGGCCCTGAAACAGTTGTGACGTTACCATTTTCTGTTCTCTTTTTTTTTAACAGCACGGCAGCCAGTAATTTGATATTTAAATGCGATCTAATGCAGCTAGAATCATAATTATTTTTTTATTGAATGCAGTAACATCTATTCTATGCTAGTTTAAAATTGCAGCTTCTCAGCTGTATCCAAAAAAAAGATTTCTCAGTTAATTTCAGTCAACTGTGTCAAAAATTTTCTTTATTTATTTAAATTGACATTGGCACAGTCATGGTACTGCAGTAAAAAAATGACTCAGTGAATTTTTTTTATTTTTCGCCATTTGTTTGACAATAACTTGTTTACGATATATGCAAAATTTTTTTCAAATCGGTATAATCGTTTTCCAAAAATTTGATTACTGCCAAAATTGATGCATGCAAAATCTGCAATTAATTAGTGTGTTGGTGCCCTTTGGGCTCTTACAGAAAAAAGTATTTTAACCTTTTTCTTCAAATTTATGGCAAATGTATTGGTGTAAATCCTTGGGAAGACATTTCTGACGTTTTTGTGTGACAAATGCATGCATAATGCTTTATTCTGTGGTACATAACCAAAAACTCAATATATGACTTTTAAGCAGTCATCAAGCAAAACATGCCGTTACCATGACAACCAAACGAGTAGGTGAAATTTTTTTGTTTTTCATTTTTGAAATGTATGGGTCCCGTAGAGTACCTGTGTAAAATTTTAGAAAAATCTCTATGATCTAACCACCATGCTTGAGTCACCTTAAGGAGGGAGCATTTATCATACAATTCATGAACCATGTGACCTTATGGTATGATTAATATTCCATGAATATAATATTTTATCTTGAAAATGGACACCCTTTCAGGTTTTTAATATCTTTTCACCTGGACAGACATCATATAACACACACTGTGTCAATACAAAACTGCAGGATTATCTTCCTTCAAAAATGATGTTGAATTGTTTTTCTTTGAAAGCCTAGCTTCTCATATGCATTATGTATGGAATAAGTTTGGCCTTGGATATACACTGAGCGCCATTAAAAACGCAACATTGTTAAACCACAAAATTTTCTTAGTTCTTTTTACCCAATAATTTTAAAATTTGGCACAGACCTCAAGTATGGTTTTACAAGCTGTTGTGGAAAATATTGTGAAATGGGGTTGACTTTTCGCTCCACACGACTCATTTTAGTGATTTCTGTTTGAAACATCAGTTCACAAACTGTGCTTCACTGGAAAATGAGGCAATTGGAAATTGATTTTATGGCTTGTTGGATGGAAATAATCTTATGAAGTCTTTACATAACAAGCATAAGACTCCAAAAAGCAGCGCTATGAACGTCTTCAAAAACAATTGAGGGTAAAGCAGATTTGGAATGAAAATCTCAGGATGTATAGGGGTCAGCATCTGGAAATGAAGCATAAGAACCAAATGGGGTTATTATGCATGCCCAGGATAGAAACATAAACACAGACAATCATTCCTTAACAAAACTTAAAAAAACTTGAATAAAACTTCTTTTTTGAAGATTTATACAAAAAAGTCCTGTAGGGGGCAGGCCGGCATTGACATTAAAATTTTATTAATTTCATCATCTTTAATTTTGATTCAGTCAAATGTTACTTTTTTTTCGCCCCATCAAGCATGTAAAATGATAAACTATCCTGGCTATTCAAAAAATATTATGGAAAGAACAGCAAAGTTATTAAAATTAATGAACACAGGATCAAGACATTTTGTGACTTGCTTTTTCGACAGTAGCCACGACGATTTAAATTGACACGAAAGTTTGGTTCTCAGAAATATGTAAATTTTCATGAATATACCCGATGGCAACTGCTAAGTGTGTGCAAAATTTCGTGTTGATATAATTAAAGAAAGTACCATTTTTGAGTCATTTTGCGATGTTGCGTTTTTAATGGCGCTCAGTGTGGAATTATAGATGAAACCACATTTTGAGACAACTGTGAAAATTAAACAAACCTTAACAAAGCTACAAACTTCTTAACTAACCAAAAATGAAAAACAAGCCTGTTTTCCTCTCTATGCCTAATCAAAATGATCTGTTGGGAATATTTTGAGAAAATTAAATTTAAAATATTTTGTTTTGGACACCATTGTTGCATGCAAAGTATCTGTTATTGATATCTAGATTAATGCAATGGCTCACAAGTCAAAACCCTGTCATCGTCAAAATGCCTGCCTAAAATGTCATTACTTTGTTAATAGGATTATTTTATGCGCAATTGTTACTTCACTGGCCTTTAAACTGACATAGGGCAGAGTTTGAAAGATTTCCAATTCGTTTGGAGTTGGTCATTTTTTATCCAATTTCTGGCGACTGGACATTTTGTGGCCTGAGGCTTCTTCATTTAACTTCATGCAATAGCATTAGCAGAGGCAAGCCGCCATTGTGGAGTCAACTCTTAGTCCTTGGAATACTATCAACTTCTACACACAGTATCATACATGTACCATGTACCTTTCTACAGCCTATGTATACAACAGAGTCCGCGAAAAGTGCTTTTGACACACAGGACATTCGGGCAGGTAGATTCTGAATTTTACCTGCCCGAATGGCATCTTATCTGCCCGAATTCCAAAAATCAAGCATTTCTTGCCGGCTTCCTGAAGGTTGTCTGCCTTCAAAAATATGAAGTTACTCCAAACCCCTCCCCATATTATTAATAGAGGCATTGACCCTTAAAATGCATGTATGTGGGTTCATTAAACCTATCATAACATAAGTTTTGAAAAAGTACTTGCACTGAACATAATTCTGTTGCCATTGTTTGACCAGGTAAGGTTTAAAATCTCACAATGATTATAATATTACGTTACTTGAATAGAATTTATCCTATGCAAGCTGTACTTTTGGTATGTTCCCTGTCATTAAAAATCGAAAAATCCGTCAGGACCCCTGCTAACACGGCTATTGGCTAACTCCAGCACCTTGCAGGGCCTCAAATCTTATATGGAAAGAAACCATTGATTTCTTAAACATGAACATTGCTAATTGCAATGAGCACCTAGGTATTGACACATTCAATGTTTAATTGCAATCCAGTTGACACTTCTGTCTCCAGTTTGTGTCATTGATCTGTCTTAATTGCATTGTAGATTTGAAAGGGCAGCACTAATTGCATTGGTTGCTGTATCAGCTCATTGACACTCCAGTAAATCCATCGGACATTTGGGCAGGCAGCCACTCTATTTTTGCCGGTCACACGCTATTTTTGCCGGTTTTGACCGGCAAACCGGCACTTTTCGCGGACTCTGGTATACAATATCCTGAACCTCTCTTTACCGTAGTTAGTCATTTTATTTTTTCAAGTCATCAAGGAATCCTTGTAGCACACTCATGGGATTGACAAAAGCATCCAAATACACTGGCATTGACACCTCAAAAGGCAAATGGACAACTGATATGATGGTCATTTTGAATGGATTGACATGCACAATGGTTTGTGGCAGTTAGACACTGATTTTGAGGTTCTAGCATACATTTGTGACAGTTAGATCCAACTGCAGGAATGTAAGGAGCTGTAAATGGGGTGTCTAACTGGCTTGGAGCTCATGCAATCCTAAAACGGTATCTTTGTTTTAATAAACTGTTTTGTAGCCTGGTGTCAACATACAAATAAAACTCTTGCTTAATGATCAGTTTTTCACAGCTTTAAGTTATCATGGTAAGGTCTTAATAACTTTTAACCAGGACACTGCCTGCAACATAAATTAATTATTTTTAAACCATTGCAAATGCACGTCTATAACAACCATTTGATGCAATGCAGTAGCTTCAAAGGGCGAGGATATGATTATTGCAGGCCTTACTGAATCCTCCATGACACAATTCCCATCACGTCCACACGTACGCTCAAATTAGTAAGAAACAAGCATATGAGAATATATGAACCTTTGACAATTGGAAGCAATATGGGTTAGAGAAGCACACACCTAAAGCTTGTAGGGCAAAATTGTTTCTGGAAACGCAATGTGAGCTGCCTTGTTACTGCTAGGTCAAGCTTTATGCCAAGTATTTGAGCCTTTTGAGCCATTCCTGACAGACCATGGCATGGTTAGGCTATGAGCCTTCAGGTCTATTTGTTATAATGTAGTAGGTCAGGAGCATCTGCAATAAATTCTTCATCCCTTATTCACTGGCAGTACCTAGAATATAAATATTGCCTGAACTATTTTGGACAGGAGGATACTGCTATGAAACGTGCAATGGGATAACCTAAAAATGCACAAGTCCACAATCTATAAACTGTGGCTAAATAGGTTATGTGATGACACGACTATCAGGCCAGTCACCTAAAAGTGACACGGTCATGAAGTGGAGAGTTCTAAAGGATTCATGGTGATGATAATCCCTGCTTGTTAGGAGAGAATGTGGCCAGAATTTCAGAAGGGCAAGCATTCATTGGGCAGAGACTGGCCCTTGTGCTGTGAATAGGTAGTGAATACACGCTCCAAAATATCAAAGTCCAGCACATGATTCCCATACATTGATATTTGTTTTTAGGAATATAAGGTTTAAATGCTTTATAGACTCGGACAGCATTTCATAATATACCTTTAACACCATTTAGCGATGACTTGAAGATTGAATTTAACCACTGTGGGACAATTTGGTCTCCCAGTAGCTATGTAACAAAATGTGCTGTTTTGCTCTGTATTAACAACAATGCATTTATTGCATTACCATCCATTCTTGGAAACATACTACTTCATCAATCAAATCCAACACCACACAGAATTGTCTGAAATAGCAACACTCGTCTGAAACCATACACCTGCTACAGTCTGATTCATCTACGACGTGAACAGGCTTGAAACACTAGGCGCGCTACTGTATATTGATGTGGCTTTACAGCCACGCACAATTTATTATGTGGTTACGCCAAGAATGAAAATATCCTGAGATAAAAAATTGGTATCTAAAACCCTTCTGACACAGCCAAAAATCGGCAAAAACATCCCCGAAACGAAGCGAAAATGTTCCTGGAAATTATAAACAGCCTGCAGAAGCATGTAAGTGAAGGAATTTTGTTCAAAAGTGTTCGCAAGTGAATTGAGGTTGCCTGTAATTGCACAAGGCCTGCCAGTTGCTAAACTCAGCAACATTAAAAACGCACACTTTTAAAAAGGCAAAACAATAGTACTTGTTCTATAGATATCAGGATGAAAATTTTCCCACATCTAGAAGTTGCCATCAGGTATATCCACGAAAAATTTCAAATCTCTAAGTGCAGTATTTTTGTGTCAAATTAAGTTTTCGTGGTCACGGTCGAAAAATGGAAGTCACAAACTGCACTTTAACACAAAACGCACAATTGGATATATTGGTTTTGTGGCATACTGGATGGGATTAATCTTATGAAATTTTCACATAACAGGCACAAGACTTCCAAAAGAGGTCCCACCGAAGTTTTTGAAAAAAAAGTCAACATTTGATAAAGCCGATTTTGAATTAAAAACTCAAAATTTACGAGTTCACATCTTCAAATGAAGCATGTGAACCAGAACTATTAAATAATGGGGGTTTTATGCATGCCCAGGGTAGAAACACACACACAGACAATCATTCCATATCAATTGCCTCAAAAATCTGAATAAAGCATCATTTTTTAAGGTTTTGACAAAAGGCTCCAGTAGGGGGCGTGTCAGCATTGACACTTAATTTTTATTAAATTCATCCTCTTTAATTGTGGTTGGGTCAGATATCCCTTTTCGCTAACTCATCAAGGAAGGAAAATTATAAACTTTCCTGGCTTATCAAAAAAGTTTGTAGAAAGAACAGCTAAGTTGTTGAAATTAATGATCAGAGGAAATTGAAGTTTTGTGACTTCCATTTTCGACAGTGACCACGACAATTTAATTTGACAAAAAAGTACTGCACTTAGAGATTTGAAAGTTTTCGTGGATATACCTGATGGCAACTTCTAGAAGTTGGCAAATTTTCATCTTGATATATTAAGAGGAAGTACTATTTTTAGCCTTTTTAAAAGTGTGCGTTTTTAATGTTGCTGAGTTTAGTTGATAAGATGACACCAGTTTAGTGCAGGAATAAGGAATCTTTACTTGTCACAATCTGAGATAAACGTATAATGCGCTTCAAGGGCAAATGGACAAGTGATATCAAGATATTGATATTGCAATGATATCACATGATTAGCATTGTTTAATTGACATTATAAAATCTGAGATTACAGGTTCTTTTTGTCTGCGGAAACATTGCTGAGTAAGGAGTATGTATACCTCTTCTCCTGTGATATTCAAACTATTCAAGAAAATTTCTATAATTTATGAAATTACAAAAAAGGAATGTAGGTGAATTCACTCTATTTTTTGTTGATATCTTTTTTAACCACACTCCGTTATAAACAGATCATAGATTTTGTTCTCCCATTAAGGGCTCACTGTTTCTGAGACAAAGCTATCATGGTGCATATTGAAGATACATGTAGTAATTAGGCGACAGCATGTGAGCAGATGTTATTAAAATTCTTGTCTTCAGACTCTCAAGTTATTGACTTTTGTGAAAGCCTAGCAAATGGCTTAAACCTTAATACTGAATAATCTATAGTGCTGACTTTGTCATTATCAAAACAGATGGTCATGTAATTCACGAAGGTACACATGTTGTTGAATATACCTTGAATAGTTTGAATATCTCGTGAGAAGAGGCATACATACATTACTCAGCAATTTTTCCGCTTTATAAGGCGAGACAAAAAAATACCTGTAATCTCAGAATTTATAATGTCAATTCAACAACATTAACAATTGTGGCAAATCTAAATATTTTTTGTAGACAGAAAATCTCTTGGGTTGGTCGAGGGGGCCAATGCTGGTTTCGTTTCAGGCAAGAACTGGAAAGCACCCTCTGAAAAGACAGACCTGACGAACTGCTTAATACCAACACCAAAGAAAAACAGCAAGTTAAGTTAAAAATTTAACGAATTGTATGTATCTAGACAACTTTTTTTTTTTTTTTATTGTACAAAAACCAATTTTAAAACAAAATTTCCGATATGAAGCTTGGTCAGCTTATTGAATCAACTAACTGAAGGAGATGCAACAATTTTATTACAATTGATCTGTCAGCCTGCTTCCATAGGTGGCCAAGTTAATACCTCTGCTTTACACTTTGCACTCACAAAGGGACCTAATTAAGAATTTTATCAATTATATTTTGCTAGTTCTCATATATAGAGCAGACAAGAAACTTTGCAGTATAGCAATACATATACAGATTTTGGAATGAATCAGTTAAGTTTTTTTCTAGAATTGCCAAATCTTTTTATAGTTGAATATTTAGTGCTTGCAATTTCACATCAAGATGTCCCACAACAACGCCACTGAGGAAGATGACGAGACGTCGTCAAAAATTCTGGCTAGAATTCATCTACATCTCCTGAAGGTAACATTCATCTCATACATGAATCCGGAGATCGATAATCTACACTCAAGATGTCTAACACTTAAATACAGCATATTGGCTTATGTTGTAATTGATTAGTTTCTAGTCCAAAATTTAAGATTTTCTGATAACTAGGTCGCTTAGAGCAAACTGTACAGAGTGTTTAGTACAGCAATAAACCACAAACACTGTAATTCTGGTTAATAAAATGATCTAACATTCAAGGTAATTAGTATCAGGCTGATCGTAAGCTAGGACATGTTGAAATCAATAACAGGCAAAAGTGTCATCCTTGCTTTCTTGTCATGAGGTGAAACTTAAAATCAATATTAATGTATGGAAAGCAAGGAAATTTCCTTGACCTTGAGACAGAACAAGGGTGTTAGAATGATTCACTGCACGAGTGACTGTCCTTGCTCAGCTAATGCCTGCCCTACTAAAATTCGGGCCATGCTGTACCACCCAGAGAATCTACCCTAGACGATTCCCTCATAGAATGAATATTATCATAGATTTGCGTCACGAGCGTCTTAGCCAATCAGCGTGCAGTATTTCTCTCCAGTTCAAAAGTTTACCGGCAATTTACTAAGCAACTATTTACATCTCAGAGATGTATGACCTATCATTTTGAAGGTCTCAGAGAGATCTATCTACCCAAGTACGACTCACATCTCTATTCCTTACGGGGACGTGCGAAACAGCGAAATCGGCCTCATTAGCATAACATGCTTGAAGGCCTGTTCATTGGTCAGCTTTGCGGGCGTGTCTGACTTAATCACTGAAGGCTTTGCTGAAGTGTGCTGTACCAGACAAGCAGCAAATCACATCAATCTAAGATCTACTATAACATCATGCTGGCATATAGGTCACCAACTTTTATGAATTAAAGAGGGTGCGCTTATCATACAATTCATGAACCATGTGACCTTATCCTATGATCAACATTCAATTTTAATTACCACTGGGCAAGGTCACAATTAATATAATATTTTATCTTTTAAAATAAACAAACTTTCAGGTTTTTCTTATCTTTTCACCTGGACATACGTCATGTAACACACATGGTTCAATACAAAACTTCAGCATTATCTTCCTGTAAAATGATGTTGAATTGCTTTTCCTTGAAAGACAAGCTTCTCATATGAAATGATTTTTGCCATAGGGACAGATGACACTTTATTTTGAGTCTGTCATGGCAAATAAAGAAGCCTTAACGAAGACTAAGAACCTTTTAACCAACAAAAACAAACAATACAAGACTTGGTCTGTTTTAGTCTCTATGCCTATTGTTGCATGCGAAATATCTGTTATTATCTCGATCAATGCAATGGCTCTCAAGTCAAACCCTGTCATCATCAAAATGCCTGCCTAAAATGTCATTACTTTATTTTTTAATGGCATTATTTTATGTGCAATGGTTACTTCACTGGCCTCTAAACTGACATAAGGCAGAATTTGAAAGATTTCCAATTTGTTGGGAGCTGGTCTTTGTATCCAATTTCTGGCAACTGGACATTTCCTGGTCCGAGACTTCTTCATTTAACTTCATGCAATAGCATTAGCAGAGGCAAACAACCATTGTGGAGTCAACTCTTAGTCCTTCGAATACTATCAACTGCTACACACAGTGTCATACCATGTACCTCTCCACAGCCTATGTATACAATATCCTTAGCCTCGCTTTACCGTAGTAAGCCAGTTTATTTTTCATGTTATCAAGGAATCCTTTTAGCACACTCATGGGAATGACAAAAACACCAATTGCACTTGCATTGACACCTCAAAAGGCAAATGGACAACTGATATAATGGTCATTTTGAATGGATATGACACACACAACGGTATATGGCAGTTAAACTCTGATTTTGAGGTTCTAACATATATTTTTGATAGTTAGATCCAACTGCAGGAATGTAAGAAGCTACAAATGGGGTGTCTGATTGGCTTAGAGCTCATGCAATCCTAAAACGATATCTTTGTTTTAATAAACTGTTCTGTAGCACAGGCAAAAACAAGATGTATTATGTGTGGTGTTTTCCTTTCACTGCCACCTCTCAGATGTCTATTATTATTAGAAAAGGTATGACAGCTTGCTTGGCAATGCTCCAACTTTCCAGACTGAACTGGTACGTTGTCACTGGAGCAGACGACAGAGGTAACAGTAAAACCCAGTCAAACGATTGTGAGAGCGGACCATGTAGGTTAATCTCCCCCTCACTTCTATTCAAATGCACAGCTTGGTAGTACTATTATTTTGTCCACAGTCCCAACTGAGAACTGACAACAATTAGATAATGGGTGGAAAGCATAATCATGTTGTTTATGCCCGTGATTTGTGACCAACATTTCCAAACCCTCCTGTAAGTGTTGATCTGGGTGTTGTCAATAATTTGAGGTTTCAAGAAAATCTGACACACCCATCCCATGTCAATCATCAGACACATGATTTTAATTGGTGGACATTTTGCAGAGTGCATCCAGATCCACCAAAAACAGTGATTGGCTGAGACCACATTTGACATATCTCAGACCGCATTTTGTGTATGTCAGCAATTGCAAGGTAGCTCCCTATTAGTTTTAAAAATAAAATGAATGTGCACAGTAAAAGTTTCACTCTTTTCAAATTCTATAAATTTCCACTGACAAAGACTTTATTTAACATGGTCAGCCCTTTGAAGTTTGCCCCTGGAATGTTCTGACTCAGCAGTGTTTCCTAGTTATTTCTAATGTACATATGTTTATTTGTACTCCATACCACTGTTGTGGTGAAGAGTTAATAAATAAATGCAGAGAAAAAATAGACAGATAGATAGATAGATAGATAGATAGATAGATAGATAGATAGATAGATAGATAGATAGATATATAGATATATAGATAGATAGATAGATAGATAGATAGATAGATATATAGATAGATAGATAGATAGATAGATAGTCAGTCAAATGGAAAAAGAGATGTATGAAAGAATAACAAAAACTGGTATTAATCCTTCAAGTAATTCTCAGTCTGTGATGATTACTGGGAAGAGTGTTGTGCACAAATGTTGCGATGTGGGCTAGTCAGTTTTGGGGCAAGTAAATCACTGTTCATTTATAAACTCCGGAGAAACAACCAATCAGGCTACAGGTGCATGGTTGATTGCTTGAAATCAAGGTGACACTATTAAATTGTTTTACAATTGATATGAGCAGTTTCTTTTTATTATTGATAGTTGAACTTTGGCACTGTTGTCAGTTAGCATATTGATATGTTACAGTTTATCACAGTCTAATTGTGTACAATAGATGCTTTTAACCCATTGCAGTGTATCACAGCTTGATACCTAATTACTTGTGAGCCTGTCCCTTGGTCCGTCTGAACTGAATTTTACTGATATCTGTTGATTTGTTATTTGTGTAGACATGCATGAATGCCCTCACTTCGATTTTTCTATCTCTTCTGTACAATTCTAAACTCCTCAATTCGAGCTGAAAATTGTGTACCACAATATAATTTTTGGCCTGCATATTTTATGTTAAAATTAATGGTAAAGATGCAGCAATTAAATTGTCTAATTTTTATTATTGTTGGTGTGGCTGTCTCAGCAATTAAACTTCCGTCCAGTTCAGTGTGGAACTCGGATTTTAGATAAATTTTTTGCTTAATGTAGTTGTTTAAAACGAATGTCAACACTTCCAACTGTGTTTGACGTCTAGAAAATGTAACAAAGGAAGTATTGAAATTAACTTTTGTGTGTCTTCTTTGTGAAAAGTGTGGATTTGAATGTATTATTACTACTAACTCATTCAGGGCCGTCTGCTAGGATTCTAGAGCTGTCACACCTTGTTATAATGTATTATGAGTGGACTGGCCTGCAAAGCAAGCATGCACGATTCATTGTTTCTGCCTGTGTCTGTAGCCTGGTGTCAACATACAAATAAAACTGTTGCTTAATGCCCAGTTTTTCACAGCTTGAAATTACCATGGTCAGATCTAAATAACTTTTAACCAGGACACTGGCAAAAACATAAATTACTGTTTCTAAACCATTGCAAATACAGGTCTATAACAACCATTTGGTGTAATGAAGTAGCTTCAAAGGGAGAGGATATGATTATCGCAGGCCTTACTGAATCCTCCATGACACAATTCCCATCACGTCCACACGTACGCTCAAATTAGTAAGAAACAAGCATATGAGAATATATGAACCTTTGACAATTGGAAGCAATATGGGTTAGAGAAGCACACACCTAAAGCTTGTAGGGCAAAATTGTTTCTGGAAACGCAATGTGAGCTGCCTTGTTACTGCTAGGTCAAGCTTTATGCTAAGTATTTGAGCCTTTTGAGCCATTCCTGACAGACCATGGTTAGGCTATGAGCCTACAGGTCTATTTGTTATAATGTGGGTCAGGAGCATCTGCAATTTTTCATCCCTTATTCACTGGCAGTACCTAATATAAATATTTTTGACAGGAGGATACTGAAATGAGGTGCAAAAATGTACAAGTCCACAATCTATAAATTGTGGCTAAATAGGTTATGTGATGACACGGCTATCAGGCCAGTCACCTAAAAGTAACATGGTCATGAAGTGGAGAGTTCTAAAGGATTCATGGTGATGATAATCCCTGCTTGTTAGGAGAGAATGTGGCCAGAATTTCAGAAGGGCAAGCATTCATTGGGCAGAGACTGGCCTTTTTGCAGTGAATCAAACTGTAATACACCCTCCAAAATATCGAAGTCCAGTACATGATTCCGATACATTGATATAGATTTTTAGGAATGCTAGGTTTCAAGGTTTGATTCAGACAGCATCACATAATATACCTTGACCCCCATTTAGCAATGACTGCGCGATCAAATTTAACCACTGTGAGACCATTTGGCCTCCCAGTTACTATGTTACAAAATGTGCTCTTTTACTCTGTATTAATAACAGTGCACCACCATCCATCCTTGGAAACATACTCCTTCATCAATTAAAACCAACATAATACAGAATTGTCTGATATTGCAACACTCCTCTGAAACCATACACTTCCTAATTGCACAAGGCCTGCCTTTTGCAAGTTGATAAGATGACACCAATTTAGTAAAGGAATCAGGAATCTTTATCATTCATCTGAGATAAACGTGTAATGCACTTCAAGGGCAAATGGACAACTGATGTTATGATATTGATTTAGCAATGATATCACATGATTATATCCTCTCATTAAGCTTAAAATGAACCAGATTGTTATACTGAAAAGTTCTAAAATTTATGAAATTACAAAAAAGAAATTTAGGTGTATTCACCTTGCCTTTTGGTTGATATATTTTTTAGCCACACTTACTGCGTTATAAACAGATCATGAATTTTGTTCTCCCATTAAACACTCACTGTTTCTGAGACAAAGCTATCACGCTGCATATTGAAGATACATGTTGTAGGTAATTAGCCGACAGCATCTGAGCAGGTGTTATGAAAATTCTTGTCTCCGGACTCCCAAGCTACATGTAATGACTTTTGTGAACGCTTAGCAAATGGCTCAATTTTAAATCATGAATAATCTATTTTGCTGATTTTGTCATTATTAAAACAGGCAGTCATATAATTCACAAAGGTGCACATGTTGTTGAATATACCTTGAATGGTTGAATTTGTCTTGAGAAGAGGCACACATAGTCCATAATCAGCAATGTTTCCGCTTAATGAGGCCAGGCAAAAGAACCTGTAACCTCAGATTTTATTATGTCAATTCAACAACATTAAAACATTTTTTTGTAGTTAGCATCTGAAATCTGTGTTGCAGTCTTCATATTATGAAGGTCTTCTTACTTAGACTACTAAGGAAACAAGGAGAATCACATTTGCCTATCCTCATGAGGGAAACCCTTGAATGACATCATCAATATTTGTGTTCTTTGGTCTCAGGAGAGCTTGCTCATGTGAGAAATATTCACATGAGCTTCCAACAAATACTCATGTTTCCGAGAATTAGGTCCAGTGAATAAGTGTATCAAAGTAATTAATAGCAGCACAAGCATTGATAAGGAAGAAAATGACAAGCTGCATCATTATAAGAGTATTTTTCTGAGGCTAACCTTGTTTTCATGAAATCCCAACTGGGCCTCTCAGCTTCAGCACCTCTCAAGCTTGTCTGGCCATGTTAGTTGTGGCTGCCAAAACATTGAAGACATTATACAAATGTTTTTCATATGTCATATAACTGAATAGAACATTGATGGCTAAAGTGTGCCTCAGGTTTGCAGTGGTAACAGACAGGACAAGTGATTTCTCGCCAAAATTTTGCTCTAATGAAAGCCCCATTTGGGGCCTCTTTGACTTGAGAACAACAACATGGAGAGAGTGCTGTGTTTGCAGGCATCAGGACTTAAATGTCGTTGTTGTGGCATAATTTTACGCTTATATAGTATGTCAGTGATGGAATGCAGGTGAGGGAAGGTCTAAGGATGCCTATGGATCATGGATATCTACCATTTCTGTCTGAGAGCTGCTGCTTGAGCTGCTGAACAGGTGTGTAAATTTATGCAGTAAATGTTGTTCTGGGATCCACAGTGGCTCAGTTGTCATTTCTGCTTCGTTTGTAGACATTTCTGTGTTTGTCTGCACCTAAATGTGGTGGTATTTCATTGGAAATATTGTTTTCTGTCATTGTGTGAAGCTTCTGGCATTAATTTTTTGGTAGTTTTCTGGCTATTTGACTTTTACTTTGGAGCCTCTGTCTTGCAATAGTCGCCAGGCCAAGCCAATGGTTTTAGGCCAAGCCAATTAATGTTTGCTGCGTTCAGAATTACATTGCAGTTGGTTTGTTTATGTCTGACAAGATTTTGTGACGCTGCAATGTAGCAACCATTGCAATGCTATGATGTCACAAGTGATGACGTCACTACTTCACAGCAGCGTCCCTAGTGTCAAAAAACTGTCTCCTGCTATAATGTGACAAACTGTAACTGGTCTGCTCTTTCTATTAACTATTTACATGCTTCGATCTGAACATAGAGGTCTACGGACCTGCGTTAAGTTAATTTCTTAACATTTCTTAACATTTCTGCTCATTCCTGAGTGTCAGGCAATCACATGCATAGAAGGGCAATTGTGGCAATGCTGCACTACAGTGTGTCTCATCTGGCATGCGAACTGAAATTTAGCAGCACTTCAATGGTCTATATAAAAGCAATAAAAGAGCCTGGATCAGTGACAGTGGTTTTGGTGTCATCCGATCTGGAACTGAATTGTCAGTGGCGCTGCTGTGTTTTTTGTGACGTCACGGCCCATTGTGAATTATTTTGGTAGCATGACATAAACGTGGATCTTGTAAATGGCTGAAAAAATATTTTGAGCTCGAAAATCGGCGAAAAAATCTTACAAACATAGCGGAAATGTAGCTATCAAAATTACAAATTGGCACATCTACGCATGAGTATGTTTATTTCTAATCTGTGACCTTTGAATTCCAAGCAGTCAAGCCAAACACCAGTTCGCATGTTGATGAGACAAACTATAATTGCCGTCTGTGGTCCATTGGAATTGAACTTCAATCTTCCAAAAAGCAATTTAGACAGTATGTGCATCTATGAGGGAAGTAATGCACTCAATAATTCAAAATAACCCACACAAGTTTCATAGATTGAAAATATAGGCAATCATATAAGAAATCAGCAAATGAGTTATATCATTGTGCTCTAAAATAAGGACATAGATGTACAAATGTGACACTGTCAGAACTTGGGTTTCATTCATCTTCTCAGTGCTTAATAGTGTCTGGCTAAGACATCACAAAATGACTTCCAAGGGTCATTCAAAAACAAGTTTTTGGGGCTGCTTTATGAGGCTCTGGATGGGGGGTTTTTGGGGGACAGGGTATTCAAAAGTAATATTCCAAGGGACAGGGAATTCAGAAGTAAAATAGCCAAGGGACATGGGGGACACAAAACTCTTTCCTGAGCTGAGGGACAGGGAATTCAAAATTTAATTAGAAAAATTGCAAAGGGACGGGGAATTAAAGTAAAATGGCCAAGGGACAGGGGGACGCAAAGTCCCATACAGAGCCTCCTTTATGAATTACTTCTTACTGTACCAAGTTCATAGGACAAAATAAACATGTTATTGGCTCCATGGCACATATATCATATTGTGTAAAAGATATCAAAACAGTCCCATACGCCTATGTTTGTAATGCACTTCCAAAAGTCCCATATGATTTGAGGACATCATAAAAAAAATCAATTACATAATTCAGGACATACTATATAGTTACCCTTGCCAAGCAATATTGATTTTCATACTACACAGATTTGTTCCAATTTACATATTTTCAAAATTTGCATTTAATTTCCAGTCAGCAGAACCTACAAATCAGGGCTTTGGAGTCTGAGCCAGGAGCCGGAGTTGTGGAGTCGGAGGTTTGTGAAATGGAGTTTGACTAGGGAATCGAAATCTGATTATGAGATGGAGTGGGAGTAACGAAAATTAATTGGTTACTCCAGACCCCTAAAAATATTTAATATAATTTACAAATACATAGTGACAGCAATACGAAATATGGACAAATATATAAGTTTAGCACAACTATTCATATAAAAAATCTATTAAAATTTTGTAGAAATACTTTTTCTCCCGATGTTAACCATGTTATATTTGTGTGCAACAATGCCGATAAGTGGCATCGGTTTCTTAATTCTGGACACCTTTGAAGTTGCTTTTCAGAAAGCCAAAGGAGTGAGGAGTTGGAGTCAGTTCACCTACTACCCGAACCCGAAGCCCTGCTACAAACTGAACAAAAGACGATGAAGTGTGGACCCAACATTTGAGGAAGTAAGAGAAGTTCAGTCCACTAATGCATTCTTGTGGTTTCAGATATTTATATATATTTTTTTTAATCGAAATTTTCTTTATATTTATCTATTATGACATGCATTGTTTTATAATTGAGAGGCTTCTCCCTGCCTACCTATACCATGTATCTGTATTTTTTGGATATATTATTGGTCCCCTGGTGTTGGGAAATTTGTGGTGAATACAGCTCAGGGCAGCCACAGAGGGACAAAATTATATGGGCAGCGGATACAGGAACATTGCCCAAGGTTCCCATGCCGTAGCACCCTCCAGTGTTGGTGATCGCCGTATGATGATGATTGATGAGAAGACTGGGAGTCTGCCACATACCCTATCAGTTCAGGGATGCCCAGGGTCTTTCAGTTGGCCCAGTACAGAACACTGGATACAACCCGCCTCAATTTAATGTCCAATGGGCTCGAACTAAATTAATATATAATGTATATTTCTCCGAGGCTCTCAAAAGACATATCTTGTTAATATTATGTGTGTCCAGCTCATGGAGAAACTGAACAAATATGCCTCAAGGAATCTTACCCTATCATATCATCTCCGAAGTGTTTTGTTCTTGAATCAATTTCTCTTTCTGCTTCTAGTGTTCTCATTTCCATATATTGTTTCTAAACCCATTTAATTATGACTTTATAAGTGAAAATATTTAAAAAAACTACATTTGCTGTGTGAATTTTATTGAAATAATTTAGAAAAATTTTGTGTGTATTATTGATTTTAGTCCGCATCGATAGTTTTACACAGCGTCCCTGAATAAAGTTTGGGGTTAAAAAAAATGAACAAATATCTCACTAGCGCAGTGTTCAAGAAGACAGTCAATGGAACATTTAAAGACAAAAATGAAAAAAATCAGTTGGGAATTCTTTAAGATATAATAATTTTAAAAAGTTTGTTTATCACACTATCATTTTCATGGCTTTGTGAGATATAAACCAATTAGTTATGGTGCATAATTTGATCAAAATGATGCCTTTGGCAGTGGCAGATATTTTATTCAACTTCTATGGCCATTTTGTAAAAAATATGTTTCATCTACATGAATTTCACTTATTTGTGTGTGATAAACACTGCCTATCTGATGTTTATGCCAAAAATGATATTCATGTTGGTGTAATATCATAACCTACTCAGGAATCATTCATAAAGGTGTCCATATAGGTACATTTTGTGTGACAATATTGTCCAGATTAAGTAAAAATAACATTTTGAGACACAAAATAAAGCAAAAACGCTTAAAATCATTCAGTATGTATACCATTATGATGGTAATCTTTTGATAACGCATACTGTCTTCATGTATTCCGACACGTTCTATCACACACAGATGCTGCTGTGGAAGTGGCCATCCATTTTATCTCGAAGAAAGCATGCAAAATCCAATAACTTGGCAACAAATTTGATAAAATGCATAATACATTGTTGAATTTAGAATAATTTGTCTTTAAAATGGTTACATTTTGTGTGTACTATTGTCACAGTATTGTGTGATCTATAAAGGAACAAGGTTTAACGTTTTATTCCCAGGTTATTCAGAGATTTGGAGAAAAAGAACTGTTATACATGAAACGAAGGAGAGACTGACTGAAGCTGTTGCACAAAAATGTGGTTGTTATTCAAACCATGATTAATTTTGGCTTTAGTTTTTGCTTATAGAACATTTCTGTGATAAGAAACTATGATATAAATTCCACAGGCAAATATACAGAGTTTACTTCACACACCGATTTTTACGGCCCGAATAAATGTAAAAAACAATATTTTTACAGTTTAAACAGATTAAATGAATGTTAGTCTGTAGTTTTACGTAGCATGATGGAAACAAAACCAAAATTAAGGTATTTTCTAGAATAGTTGCGTCTGTTTATCTTGAAATTACAAACAGGTGATGTTTGTCACACGCTAAAATTAATTTTTCATAAAAATTACAAATTCCTGTAACAATAACTTTGGCAACCATTTGTGAATAATTGCTTTGGGTTTGGGTTCACTTTTAGACCATTACACAAGATTTTATTAATCATTTAAAACTTGAAATATGTGATAAACCAAAATTGTAATATATTTTTTTCTCAAGGAATTCCCATCAGATTTTTTTTTTTTTTGTCTTAAAATGATCCCATGACTGTCTTCTTAAACACTACACTAGTGGCATATTTTTTCAATTTTTTAAACCCAAACTTTATTCAGGGATGCTGTGTTTACAATCAATGACAATTTCATGTGTCTTAAATCTGTGTTTCACAACAAAAGTTAATCATTCATGACCGGATGAACATTAGCATGTGAATCTCATTGAAAGGGTTTCCAAATATAATTTTTCCTACACCTTTGCTTCTAATCCATCGTTTGACAAGCAAAATCATGACCGCTTATGGTTCAAAATTGTCAGTCATATTTGGCATGTGAATTTCATTGAAAGGGTATCCAAATATAATTTTCCTTACAATTTGCTTCTAATCCATCGTTTAACAAGCAAAATCATCTCCACTTATGGTCCGAAATTGTCAAACAATCATATTTGGCATGTGAATTTCATTGAAAGGGTATCCAAATATAATTTCCCCTGCACTTTTGCTTGTAATCCATCGTTTTACAAGCAAAATCATCACCACTTATGGTCCGAAAATGTCAATCATATTTGGCATGTGAATTTCATTGAAAGGGTATCCAAATATAATTTTCCCTGCACTTTTGCTTGTAATCCATCGTTTTACAAGCAAAATCATCACCACTTATGGTCCAAAATTGTCAATCTTATTTGGCATGTGAATTTCATTGAAAGGGTACATCCAAATATAATTTTTCCTAAACTTTTGCTTCTACTCGATCATTTGACAAGCTAAATCTTCTCCCCTTATGGTCCGAAAATGTCAAACAACAATGTTTGGCATATGAATTTCATTGAAAGGCTATAGGCCTATCCAAATATTATTTTTCCTACACTTTCGTTTTTAATCGATCATTTGACAAGCAAAATCTTACCACTCATGGTCCGATATTGTCAAGAAATCATATGTGGCATGTGTTTTTCTTTGACAGGGTATCCAAATATAATTGTTCCTGCACTTTTGTTTCTGATGCATCATTTGACAAGCACAATATTCGCAACTCGTGGTCAGGAAATGTCAAACAATAATATTTGGCATATCGATTTACTTGAAAGGCTTTCTAAGTACCATATTTGCTGCACTTTAGCTTCTTATCTTCACTGTGAATACTTTTTTTGTCAGTCTGTCTATAATCCATCAATAGACAAGCAAAATCTTCACAACTTATGCTCTGAAATTGTCAAAGAATCATATTTGACATGTGAATTTCATTAAAAGGGTTTCCAAATGTAGCTTTCCTACACTTTTGCTTCTAATACATCATTTGACAAGCAAAATCTCCACAACTTCTGCTCCGAAAATGTCGAACAACAATGTTTGGCATGTGAATTTCATTAAAAGGGTTTCCAAATAAAATTGTTGCTACACTTTTGTTTCTAATCCATCATTTGACAAGCAAAATATTCACTCATGATGGTGAAAAATCTGTTCTCTATTGCTTCAAAATAGTTAAATTGTGCTTTTTAATATTGATTAGTTTTCAATAAATAAACAATTATGGTCCAAAAATGTCAAACAACAATACTTTGCATTTGGATTTCATTGATAGGCTTTCCAAACACAATTTTTCTTACACTTTTGCTTCAAATCCATTATTTGACAACCAAGTTTTTTAGCCCTTATGGCAGGAAAATTTCAAAACAATATTTGGCATGTGAGTTTTATTGAAATGTTTCTACGATATTTAATTCACATCTTTGATCTTTTCTCAGTTGATCATTTCTCAAATCATATAAAACAACCTTCATTTCAAAATCTCATGTCGTCTGTCCATTCCACTACTTCAGGAGTTGCAAAGTGTTTTAATCAGTACTGTATACAGGTTATCATTTCATTGTGTTGAATTTCCTATGGTCTTTCTTCGATAATTTTTTCTGTCAATGAATTGACATCCATTGTTCGCCATCTCCTGTCAACTCTTCATTTCATGAAGTGAAAATGTCAATCACATATATTTACCATGTGAATCTCATTTACAGAATGTGTTCTGCATATTCACTTCTAATCTGCATTCACCACTTACGAGGTGTTGACAATTTGCCTTTTTCTGCATCTCTGCTTCTCAATCCACCCATTCACAAAGCTGCATATTCACTGGTTAAGGACCCAAAATATCCAACAACAATATTTGCTTATGCCTTTCATTGAGTCTGACAAACATAGTTTACACTGCTTTGTGAACTGCAGATGTCATCCGCCACATTTATTATATGCATTTCATGGAAAGGTTTTGTATAATAGTTCTTCATCAATGCCAAATATCCCTATGCCGCATAACAAAGCTGACTACAATTCTTTTTTTTAAAAGAATTTCTTGTTGTAGACAGAAAATCTGTTGGGTTGGTTGAATAGTCAATCCTGTCTTCGTTTTAGGCAAGAACTGGTAAGCACCTTATGAACTGCTCAATACCAACACCAAAAAAATAGAGAGCTAAGTTAAAAATCAAACATATGATATGCATCTAAACTGTTATTTTTTCCTATTGTACAAAAACCAATTTCAAAACATAAAATCAAATATAAAGCTTTGCCAGCTTAATTAATAAACTAACTGAAGGAGATGCAACAATTTGGTATGTAATATAATTGATCTGTCAGCCTGCCCCCCCCCCCCAGGGTGGCCAAGTTAATATCTCCACTTTACATTGTGTCCTCACCAAGTGACCTGATTAAGGATTTTATTGTTTTCCTTTTCTCTAGTTCTCATATATAGAGCAAAAAACAAACTTTGCAATATAGTCAGTATGCTTTCTTATAGCACAAGTAAGTTTTCTTGGATATACGGCAATTTTAGTACATACAAGTGCAATTTTTACTAGAATTGCCAAATCTTTTAATTGTTTATAGTCCTTGTCATATTTACGTGGAATCTCAAGTTTTTTTCTATGCTGTTGAACTGTGATGTCAGAGATGTCTCTATTCTAGCATTGCAATATATGTAAATTAACTACAAGCTGTGATGTCATTTCAAACTGGGTCAGATTCCCCAGCTTCTAACCAATGTGAATCCACCAAACTGAGCATCACAGTTTCAA
The DNA here is from genome assembly GCA_026936325.1 of Platynereis dumerilii. Taxonomy (NCBI): domain Eukaryota; kingdom Metazoa; phylum Annelida; class Polychaeta; order Phyllodocida; family Nereididae; genus Platynereis; species Platynereis dumerilii. Next base: position 57,585,362 of record JAPTHN010000002.1, read on the forward strand.
CTCAGTGTCAGAGTTAAAATTGGGTCTGGGAAAAACCCATGCAAGTTTGACATCACAGCCTCTCAGCCAATGGGCTGCCAGAACAAATATACATAACATGAGCCATGTGTTTACAAACAAATTGTCAAAGCCTTCTGTTTATACCAACTTCCATCAAAGTTTAAAGTTGTAAGTTAGCAAGTTTGTAGATTTATCAAACAACTCTGTGGGGATTATAACAGTTGTCTACTGTGAATGCTCACAAAGCCGCCATTTGGTAGGATTAGACCGGTGATTGCTGTGATAAATCATTGGGATCAAAAATGTAATGCTTCCTTCAATATATCAATGTTTGAACTGTGATGACGTAGTTTACGGTCAGCCCATTGGCTATCAAGCTGTGATGACATAGTTTTAGGGGCTATCCCTGATAAAACTCTTACTCTGACACTGTGTTGAAACTGTGACGCTCAGTTCAGGAGGATCAACATTGGCTAGAAGCGGGGAATCTGACCCAGTTTGAAATGACATCACAGCTTGTAGTTAATTTACATATATTGCAATGCTAGAATAGAGTCATCTCTGACATCACAGTTCAACAGCATAGAAAAAAAACTTGAGATTCCACGTAAGTATGACAAGGACTGTAATATCTAATGCTTGTAATTTCACATCAAGATTTCTGATACTCAAATACAGCACTGGCTATGTTATATTGCAATTTAATTGGTTTCTAGTTCAAAATTTAAGATTTTCTGATTATTATCATTTTCATAGCTATGTGTTTTTTGAAAACTTCGTTTTGCAGTTAAACCGTGACATCATCGGGTATCTGTCAATGTGATTGGTCTAATCTTCAATCTGTGACATATCAGTTCAGAGTTTGACATCACAGTTAATGACAAAGGAATTTAATACTGTCAGGCAATGTTACTATTTGTGTACAACCACAACAAACAACGCATGTCTAAGCTGAGTGTTGCACCTCATTGTTTTCCAAACAAAATGTGCTGCTGTGTTTCACAAGACACCAGTCATCACAATTTCAAACAACTTTTTTTGTCAGTAATTGCAACTCTCCTTTGAGGCTTAGTAGTCTGTTTGGTTCAGTTACCGTGCATAATGAAACATACATCATCCATGTGTCACTGCAATTTGTCAGTTTACTGAAATCTGTGCTTGTAATAAACAAAATTATTCAACTTATCTCTGACATCATAGTTTTGGAATGAAGCAAATTGCAAACTTGAAAAACATGTAGCTATGAAAATGATAATAACTACAGTAGCGGACAAAAGTTTAGGCCACGTCAATATTTTGGCAATATTAGGGAAAATAGGTGCTCAGCTGAAAAATTTCTGCATGGATTTTCTTGTCTATGTGTCAGGGAAGTTCTACAAGAGAGAAAACTTGATCTATTTTTAGCACTTCCTTGAATATGTGTGATAAACAAAAATTTCAGGTGGTCTAAACTTACGTCTGATGTTTGCTTACATCCACAAAGGCCCTTAATGGCATTGTGCATTAGCGGAAATGTGACTAAATTATTCAATGTTATTTTAGACAAGTTATTCAAATGTGTTTCATGTGATCAGGACACATACTCAGGTGAATGAAAACTCTACCTTCACTGTTTTATGATGCTTCAAATAGGAGTCTCTTAGACAAAACCAGGCAAAAACACTATTTTTTGCAGTATGACCGGATGTAAAGTGTATTCATACTCCATAAGAAGGATGAAAATGTGTCAGACACATATTTTCTTAGTTGTTTTTAGTTGACCTTTTGTTTATTAACAAATTTGGCTCATTGAAATACCATTATTACCTCCTAAGTTGAAATTTAGAAAAATTATTTAAAAATGTGTTTTTTCCTGTTTCATGACTTATTTCCTTTAAATCACATGATACATGTTTGAATAACTTGTCTAAAATAACATTGAATAATTTATCCACCTTTCTGCTAATGCACAATGCCATTAAGGGCCTTTGTGGATGTAAGCAAGCCTAAACTTTTGTCCGCTACTGTAGGTTGCTGCGCATAGAGCAAATGGTACAGAGTGTTTACACAGCAATAAACCACATACACTGTAAAATTTTCTGTTTAATAAATTGATCTAACATTCAAGGTAATTATTATCAGCAGATCACAAGCCAGGACGTGTTGATTTAAAAAACAGGCCAAAAGTGTCATCCTTGCTTGCTTGTCATCAGGTGAAACTTAAATCAACGTCAATGTATGGGAAGCAAGGAAGTGTCCTGGACCTTGAGACAGAGCAAGGGCGTTAGAATGATTCACTGCAGGAGAGACTATCCTTGCTCAGCTAATGCCTGCCCCATTAAAATTCTGGCCCAGCTGCACAAGCAGGAAATCACATCACTTTAAAATCTACTATAAGATCATGCTGGCTAGTAAGTTACTCACTTTTATGAAATTATAGAGAAAGGGTTTATCAGGGTATACAATTTTATGATGTGACCTCATCCTGCGATCAATATCCCATTTTGATTACTACTGTGAGGGCCCTGAGGGGCCACAAAGAATGCAATAATTATTTTGTTATTAAAATGGACAGACTTTTAGGTTTTTCTTAAATTCTTTAGTCTTGGCAGACATGATGTAACAGACCAGGTGTCAATACAAAACTTCAGGATTATCTTCCTTTAACAATTATGTTGAATTGCTTTTCTTTGAAAGACAACTTCTCATTTGGAGTAAGTTTTGCCTGGAGACAGATGAAACATTTTGAAACATTTTGAGTCGGCTATGACAATTAAAGTCTTAACAAAAGCAACTAACTTTTTAACTGACAAAAGATGAAAAACGAGCCTGCTTTCCTCTCTATGCCTAATCAAAATATGTATAAAGAATCTGTCAATACAGCATTGTAGTTTGTAGTCTCAGCTTCGATGTGATGTAAGGATTAAAATGCTGTTTTTGGAATTTTTTGGCGCAAATTGAAATTTAAAATTTTTGGTTTTGTATATCATTTTTGCATGCAAAATATCTGTTATTAATATCTATAGTTCAATGCAATGGTTTTCAAGTCAAAACCCTGTCATCGTCAAAATGCCTGCCTAAAACGTCTTGATGTGCAATGGGCTTCACTGGCCTCTAAACTGACATCAGGTAGAGTTTGAAAGATTTCAATTTGTATTCAATTTCTGGCAACTGGACATTTTGTGGCCTGAAGCTTATTTATTTAACTTCATGCAATAGCATTTGCAGTGGCACACAGTCATTGTGGATTCAACTCAGTCCTTGGAATACTATCAACTTTTAGACATAATTTCATACTCTGTAACCTTTTTCTGCCAATAAATACAGAGTAGTGAGCCTTGATATTTTTCGAGTTATCAAGGAACCCCTATAGCACACCCATTTTAGGACAGGAAGATACTGCACTGTGGTGCAATGGGATAACCTATGAATATACAAGTCTACAATCTATAAATTGTGTCTGAATAGGTCATGTGATGACATGATTATCAGGCCAGTCACCTCATCTCATAAAAGCGACTGCGACATGGTAATGAAGTGGACAGTTCAAAAGGATTCAGGTTGATGATAATTTCTGCTTGTTAGGAGAGTGTGGCCAGAATTTCAAATCGGCAAACGTTCATTGGGTAAAGATTTGCCCTTATGCAGGAACCGCTCCATAACCCACCCTTGCTCTCTGGGATATCAAAGTCCAGGTTATCATTCCGTACTTTGATGGTGATTTTTAGGAATGCAAAGTTTCAATGTTTTTATTGACTCTGATAGCATCACATACATAAAATGAACCCCATTTAGCAATGACTGCGCGATCAAATTTAACCACTGTGAGACCATTTGGTCTTCTAGATGCTATGTTATAAACAATACACTGTTTTTTTTACTCTGTATCAATAACTGATCTTGGAAGCATACTGCTTCATTGAGTGTTAAACCAATGCACCGATGCCTGATATGGCAACACTCCACTGAAACCATACACTTGATGATTGTACAAGGCCTGCCATTTGCATGCTGATAAGGCGACACCAATTCGGTAATGGATTCAAGAATCTGTAACGCGCATCTGAGATAAACATGCACTTCAAGGGCAAATGGACAACTGATATCAGGTACTGATATTGCAATGATAGGCCCTTTCACATAAATGTCCTCTTATCAAGTTAATCACAACCAATGACAAATTAACACTTAAAGTTGGCTACCGAGGTCAGTTTCCTTTCATGTCATCGCAATGCCATGGAGACTTTAAAATCAATATTAATGAATGGGAAGCAAGGAAGTGTCCTGGACCTTGAGACAATGCAAGGCGTAAGAATGCTTCACTAACAATGGCATATACTTGCTCGGCTAATGCTCATCCTATTAATATTCTGGCCATATTGTCTCATACAAGTGTGACATCTCATCACTCTAAAATCCACTTTAGGGTACAGGTCATTTACTTTTATGGAAAAAATAAAGATGGGGCTACTTGGGTACGCTGTCATAGAATCATGTGTTCTCATACCGAGCGCTATTGTGCATTCATAATACTGCCACATTAGCATAGGTTGAATTCAGTTCATTATAATGTCATTAACAATACTTACTTTTTGCCCTTCAGCTGGCCCTGTCAGCAGTAAATATCATCTATCACACACCAATTCGCTGTAAGATCATGTCAAAATGTAGGTCATGCAGCCTTATGAAAATAAGGAGAGAGGGGTTACCCAAGAACCACATGACCTTCATAAATATGTGAATATGTTTAAACCAAATGAAATATAATGCTCAAGTTTTTTCTGTTGTTTTTATTGCCTGGACAGACCTTATGTAAGTTGTAACATACGTGGGTGGAAACCAAAACTACAGGATTGTTTTCTTTTCTTTTTTTTAACTTCTTGAATTACTTTTTTATCAGCTTCTAATATTCAATTAGTTCAGCCTTGAACATAAAACAACTTTAGCAAGATAAGATAAAACTTTGTTTTGAGTCAGTTATGACAAAAAAAACAAGCCTTTATAACCCAAGCTGCAAAAGCTTTTAACCAATTGACAAAAAACAAAACAAGTCTTGCATTTTTCACTATGCTTATTCAATATACATGTACATATATGCATGTCTGAATGTAATGGTTGAAATAGAATGTAATCTCCCAGTAGAAAAGCTATATGCATTTTGCGGCTCCTGCCCAAGGAATGTTCAGAGGGAAGAGTGGTGAAATGGTTCACAAGTCAAAACCATAGCTTCACATCATCAGCCCTATTCATATGTCATTACTTTTAGAACACCACCTACAATAATCATTTGATCTTTTTCTAAGCTGACATCAATCAGAGTTTAAAATTGGTCCAAGTTGCTTGAAGCCGGTCACTTTCATCTGATTTCTCACCCCAGGACATTTTGGCCCGAGGCGTCTTCATCTAACTCCATGCAAGAGGATTAGCAGTTACAAACAGCCATTGTGAAGCCAACTTACAGACAATAAATACCTTGAAGTTCTTCTAAATTGGTATAGTATACCTTCCAACTTCTCATATTTCGCATGGTACACTGATCCTGACTTCTATCAACTGTACAAATAATTTCTTGAACTTCTCAAATCTCCATACATTTTATAGGCCTAGGTCCTGGCATTTTCCTCATGGCAACCTCCTGGATGACGAATGGACAACTACATTAAAATTGAAACGTTAAATTTTTGAAATATTTTCCAAAATTATAAATTCATGTACATAAAGAAAGTGTCATCCTCAATGAACTGTGTTGGAGGTCTCCAGGCCGGCCTCGGGACCTTATTTTCTTGGCCTTGAGACAATTTTGATAACCAGTGTCTGTCACGAAGGCCTATGCCTCTCTCGGTCTGGACAGTAGATCATCGCGGATCTCAAATACACCAGCATAGCTAGTTACAAGTATGACACAGACCAAAATATTAATTTAGTCTTTTTAAACCATGCACCCAAAATACACAACATTTATTATAACCTTTTGAAGTAATGTAATAGCTTTTAATGGCGAGGAAATGGTTATTGCAGACCATACCGAACCTTCCATGACACAATTCTACTCACGTCCGACATGTACACTCAAATTAGTAAGAAACCAGCGTATGAGGATACTGAAGCCTTTAGCAATTGGAGGCAGTATGTGTTAGAGAAGCACACACCTAAAGCTTGCAGGGCAAAATGGTTTCTAGAAACGCAATGTGAGTTGCCTTAAAACTACTGGGTCAAGCCATGCTAAGTATTTGAGCCTTTTTGGGCCATTCCTAACAGACAATGATTAGGCATATTAGGATACAGGTCTATTTTGGTCAAATTTGGGTCAGGAGTATCTTCATTCCTTATTCATTAGTAGTGCCTAAGTAAATATTGCAGGTCAGGAGGAGGACACTGCAATGAGGCGAAGGATGATTGAAATTGCTGTCCCACATTAGTTCATATGAGCTGTCAGAGCAGGATTCAAACTCCAGAACAAATTGGTAGCTTGTAAATGTTTCTTTGCTGCAGTGGTTCCATATTATTCCAATTATTAGTGTACCAACAGCAATATTTAACTCCATTGGAAGCTGTTGCACTAGCCCTTGTTCACCCAAAGCTTCCAATGGAGGTAAATATCACTGTTTCTGTCCTAATAATTGGAATATACTATAAATTGGTAGCTTGGCACACTTCAAAAAAGAACAGAGATATTCCTACAGGCCTAATAAATATTTTTTTTAAAGTCTTAAAGTCAAATGCGTCCACAGGCAAAAACAATATGTATTATGTGTGGTGTTTTCCTTTCACTGCCACCTCTCAGATGTCTATTATTATTAGAAAAGGTATGACAGCTTGCTTAGCAATGCTCCAACTTTCCATACCGAACTGGTACGTTGTCACTGTAGCAGACGACAGAGGTAACAGTAAAACCCAGTCAAACGATTGTGAGAGCGGACCATGTAGGTTAATCTCCCCCTCACTTCTATTCAAATGCACAGCTTGGTAGTACTATTATTTTGTCCACAGTCCCAACTGAGAACTGACAACAATTAGATAATGGGTGGAAAGCATAATCATGTTGTTTATGCCCGTGATTTGTGACCAACATTTCCAAACCCTCCTGTAAGTGTTGATCTGGGTGTTGTCAATAATTTGAGGTTTCAGGAAAATCTGACACACCCATCCCATGTCAATCATCAGACACAAGATTTTAATTGGTGGACATTTTGCAGAGTGCATCCAGATCCACCAGAAACAGTGATTGGCTGAGACCACATTTGACATATCTCAGACCGCATTTTGTGTATGTCAGCAATTGCAAGGTAGCTCTTTATTAGTTTTAAAAATAAAATGAATGTGCACAGTAAAAGTTTCACTCTTTTCAAATTCTATAAATTTCCACTGACAAAGACTTTATTTAACATGGTCAGCCCTTTGAAGTTTGCCCCTGGAATGTTCTGACTCAGCAGTGTTTCCTAGTTATTTCTAATGTACATATGTTTATTTGTACTCCATACCACTGTTGTGGTGAAGAGTTAATAAATAAATGCAGAGAAAAAATAGATAGATAGATAGATAGATAGATAGATAGATAGATAGATAGATAGATAGATAGATAGATAGATAGATAGATAGATAGATAGATAGATAGATAGATAGATAGATAGATAGATAGATAGATAGATAGTCAAATGGAAAAAGAGATGTATGAAAGAATAGCAAAAACTGGTATTAATCCTTCAATTAATTCTCAGTCTGTGATGATTACTGGGAAGAGTGTTGTGCACAAATGTTGCGATGTGGTCTAGTCAGTTTTGGGGCAAGTAAATCACTGTTCATTTATAAACTCCGGAGAAACAACCAATCAGGCTACAGGTGCATGGTTGATTGCTTGAAATCAAGGTGACACTATTAAATTGTTTTACAATTGATATGAGCAGTTTCTTTTCATTATTGATAGTTGAACTTTGGCACTGTTGTCAGTTAGCATATTGATATGTTACAGTTTATCACAGTCTAATTGTGTACAATAGATGCTTTTAACCCATTGCAGTGTATCACAGGTTGATACCTAATTACTTGTGAGCCTGTCCCTTGGTCCGTCTGAACTGAATTTTACTGATATCTGTTGATTTGTTATTTGTGTAGACATGCATGAATGCCCTCACTTCGATTTTTCTATCTCTTCTGTACAATTCTAAACTCCTCAATTCGAGCTGAAAATTGTGTACCACAATATACTTTTTGTCCTGCATATTTTATGTTAAAATTAATGGTAAAGATACAGCAATTAAATTGTCTAATTTTTATTATTGTTGGTGTGGCTGTCTCAGCAATTAAACTTCCGTCCAGTTCAGTGTGGAACTCGGATTTTAGATAAATTTTTTGCTTAATGTAGTTGTTTAAAACGAATGTCAACACTTCCAACTGTGTTTGACGTCTAGAAAATGTAACAAAGGAAGTATTGAAATTAACTTTTGTGTGTCTTCTTTGTGAAAAGTGTGGATTTGAAGGTATTATTACTACTAACTCATTCAGGGCCGTCTGCTAGGATTCTAGAGCTGTCACACCTTGTTATAATGTATTATGAGTGGACTGGCCTGCAAAGCATGCATGCACGCTTCATTGTTTCTGCCTGTGATGCGTCCTTCAAATCTTGTCACTTCCCAGAAATGTTTCTGCCTTGAAAATAACACTTCTTTATTTATGTAAGCTATTATATTTTGTGTTTATAAACTGTATACACAGACCAACCAGCAAAATGAAGAATGATGTGTTATCTGGGAGGTGGCGATGAAATATGGATAACCTCTACACATACTTATTACATCATTTGTCCTGCTGACCACGATGTGTCAATCTCTGGATCCTGCTAACCAGAATTGAAAATTCCACTTTTTGCAACATTGTACTTTTACTTTCCATTGTATGAGTAGTAACGTGTCTTTCCGTGTGAATAGGACTCACTCCTAAAATGTCCACAATTTTCCTGTACAAAGCCATTTTACTGTACTGCAGAGGGTAATTGGCAGACAATATGACAGCAGGTGTTGGTCTGGAATTTCTTGCCCCAGGCTCCAAGTAAATGCATTTTGAGAAAGCTTTGCACATGCTCTATGACATAATTCTCAGGCCTGAGCAGAGGGGGGCCAGGGGGGCCAAATGGCAGGGGCCCACAAATTTCAGGGGACCCACTTCTGAAGTAAGGTCAACCGCGCGTTGCGAAAATGAGATTGTACTAGATTTGTACAGGGTTAGACTTTTGCCATTTTGGGCTCTGCAGCAAAATAAGTTAGTTGGTCCTCACATCTCTACTGTCGGCAATTTAAAATTTACTTAGTTATTATTGTACAGTGTAAGGTAAAACATTTAACCGATTGCTTTTTGTACATATTATTATCATGTTTATTCCTACAAAAATTCAAGTACATGGTAGGTAAATTTGAATTTTTAAAAATAAATTAGTTTATAGTTAAAAATTCAATTAGTGTCTCTGTTTCGTCCCTTGTCAATTGGCTTTCAAGCAAACACTCTCTCATCTGTGACAGTTCGATTACAGTGTGGGCAATTATTTTTGCATTGTCATCATTACAACTTGAGCATTCAAATCTCAAGAGACCATTAAGTCTGTTGGATGTTAATCCTTTCAAGTCAGTCAACGTAATATTTGTTATGCTGCAGCACTTTGTGACATTTGCATTTATCATAGACTCCTTGTTTTTAAGCGCTAGTTGCATGATGTAGGACACTAATCCACATGCACAATTCAATATACTCCAAGTGAACTTCAAGTTTGGTTTTAACAGCTTGTTCTTATAGTAAATCTAAGACTTCTCATTTATGGTCTATTTTTCTCTACGATTTCTATCGGCGGGTATTTCATGAAATTGTTGTAGGGCGAACCATTTGGCCTCCAATGTGAGAGGGCCCTGTACAATACTAGATCCTCTTCCATTGGGCAATTTGGGGCCCCCATCTTAAAGTTTTATTTTGGTCCAGGTCCTGCTTCAGGATCCAGTAAGTAGGTACCACACAATCTGAAGTTTTTCATAGATAGTTTTTCTCAATTTCTATATCTTTTTGGTATCTTGCAGGGCCCACTGAGTGAAAGGGCCTGTAGCAGCTGTCACTTTGCCACATAGGCCAGTCTATCCCAAGATTTGTATGTTCCTGCTCATGTAAGATGCAACTTGAGAAACAAGTAGTAATCCTGTATTTGTCATTGAGGTCAATCTGTTCATAGAATATTGAGGTTCCACATGCACTAGTTGTACAAAGAGACAATATCAATCAATTGTGAGTTTTATTTTTTCATAAGATCCGGAGGGTGAAATTCTGCTGCTGAAAAGATTCGTTCATGCAAACTTTTAATTTGTTTTGGTCAGCCTGAAGAATATCTATGAGGAAATTCTTTACTTGAAATTGGGTAACACGTTCCCAAATCCAAGTTGCCCTGTATATTTTTGTCAGTCCCGGCAACTGTTGCATCATGTGAACATAGTTTTAAAGTTCTGATGTGAATACTGTCTTACTTTTATGTAAAGAGTTCTTTGTGTTAGACCAATGGAAGTTTTACTTACTGACAGTTTCAGTCCACTCAACATGGGACCATCTTCAGATATGAACTATGCAGTTCTTGTATAGTCCAGCAGGTGGTGTTACTGGACTGCCATCTGGTGTTACTGAGAGGAGGCCCCCCTGGGGCCTGGGGGGGTCCCTTGGGGGCTCTTGGAGTGGAGCAAGCTGTCATATACGTGCGATAGTCTATAGCCTCCCTCGTCTCTATTCATGGTGGTATTCCTTCTTATCCAAATAGCCTCTTTTATCTGTCTTCTGATGGTATCCTCCTCCTTGTCCAACACTTCGACATCATTCCATTTGGGCACATGATTTTGGCTGATAGTATGATCGGTGATTGCAGACTTATTATACTCTTGAGATGCTGAGCTCCTTGAGCTTCTTGTGCGGACTCCTTGCTCTGCTGTTTCGACATCCTTTCTATGTTCTTGGATTCTGGTCTCCAGTTTTCTTACCTTTTCACCAATGTAGACTTTTTCACAGTTCTCACATTTGACCTTGTAGGCAACCCCACATGTCTTTGTTTTTTTCTATTTTATCCTTAGGATGAACAAGCACACGTCTGAGAGTTGTGTGCGGCCTGTATGTGGTTCCAATGCGATGATGATTGAGTGTCCTGCTGATCCTCTCTGACAATCCTTTTATGTACGGCAGTACTACTTGTCCTACTTTTCTTTCTTTGTTGTCCTTTCTCTTCTTGGTGGTTTTGTTCTTGGTGTTCTCTTGCAGCTCTTTGACTTTACTGATGGTCCAGTTTGGATAGCCGCACGTCTGTAATGCTGTTTTGATGGTGTTTTCTTCTGCATCTCGGTCTTCATTTTCAGGGGGGGCCTCCTCTCAGTAACACCAGATGGCAGTCCAGTAACACCATCTGCTGGACTATACTAGAACTGCATAGTTCATATCTGAAGATGGTCCCATGTTGAGTGGACTGAAACTGTCAGTAAGTAAAACTTCCATGGATCTAACACAAAGAACTCTTTACATATACATCTAAGAGATCCAATGAAACTTTTCAATTGTCTTACTTTTGTTTAATGATAGGGAAAGAACTTCTCCTTACTACTCTGTAAATCAACAGTTATATGGCAAAATCATTGGCATTTTCAAATCTCATTGAATATTTTTTCAAAAGAAGCAATAAAACCTTTCACTATAGGCAAATTTTAAGATTCACTGATTAGTTTGCAGTGACTGCCTGACTTAATTGTGTCAGAAACACTTGTCTAAATTTTTTCTTGAGATTTGTGAAAGGCTATAAGCCCTAAAAGGCAGAATCTCAGTTATTATTGAAATTTCCCATTTTATTGCAAGGATTTTGGAACAATTGTTTTTATGACTCATGAATCTGTTAATTGTACTTTGATGTATCTTAATTGCCCCAGGTAAACTGTTCGGTAATCTTGAACATTTTATATTAAGCATCCATTAGCAGTTTGGTAATTTTGTAACATAAGGAGTGAGTAAATTTTAAGTCCTGTGGGAATAAATTAACAGTCGGCCTATATCATAAAGAGAAATATGCTTGGTTCAATGGCGTACTTAGGGGGGCATTGGGCCACATCCCATGCACCCCCGCCCCACCAAAAACTAACATGGGCGAGATAGGAAAAGCCACAAATCACCCCATGTAATGGCCCTGGGTTGGTTTTTATGCCTCCAGAAAATATATTTAACATGGTAATAATTTGTTAACCTGAAGCCGCAGAAGGGGGGAGGGCCTACTTTTTCAGTTTGGCCTGGGCCTACTGCAGGCTCTGCACGGCCCTGATCATTCTACAATATAGTGATTTTGGCTTGATTGAAATTGTGCAACCATGCACAGTTGTACGCATTTTGATTATAATTTCTTTATTATCCATCCAATAACTATGTATCCTTCCATTTTGTTTTCCTCAGACTGACAGCATGATGTCATGCTGGTTCAGGATAGCTATTGGTCTAGCAGCTCTGTGTGATGTGCAGCTGAAGACTGAGTGTAGAGCATGATGACATGCTGACAAGCAAATATAGTTGGCTGCTAAATTAGCAACAACAAACAGTTAAAGCAAATCCTTAAAGTGGCTGTCACACCTTGACGTCCTGAGGAACGTCCAGATAACTTACAAGTGACGTTTTTTCAACACCTTATTTGGGGATATTTTACCCTGAGGACGTACATAAAACGAGTTGAAAACGTGTCTAGAACGAGTTGAAAACGAGTATGAAACGAGTAGAAAACTTATACAAAACTTATGGATAATTTATGCCACCTTTTTCACCAGAAAACTAAGAAAATTTGGACGTCTTAGAAACGAGTGAGAAACGTGAATAACTTATGAAAAACGAATGAAAAACGTGCAAGACGAATGAGAAACGACCAGAAAACGATAATGACTTATCCAGAACGACCTTGTACCTTATTCAAAAGTGACTAGCCACACGTTGGTGTACGTCAATGATTTTTGAACATGCTTAAAACTAGTCCGTTCTATGGACGTATGACAACCTTTTTCAACGTGTATCAGCGTGTTTCTAACGTTTTAGAAACTTATCCATAACTTATTCAACTTACAAGAAACGTTCACCAGCGTGTTAAACACGTTATAAACACGCAATCTAAAACGGTAAGGTGTGACAGGGGCTTAACAGTTTCATGTCATTGGAATTTTGTTGGTTTTTGTTATTCATTGCACCTGAGTATTCAAACTGTTGGTCAAGTTTCAGTTACAGTTGTGGGTTCATGGTGATTTAGCATGGTGATACGCTGTATTGACCTTCAAGCTGGAATTCGCCCAACTGTGAGATTTGGTGAAAGTCTTGTTTGTGTTTTACAGCTACAGTCTACTCACTAAACTCCTTCCCCAGCTGAGTGACATGCATTCTCTTGATGCATATTGAGGACAGATATTGGGATCATCTGTTCCCTGTTAGTGTTACATATTATTAAACCTTCCTCTTCTACTTGCCATCTTTTTAAGATTCCAAATCAAGCCACCCTGGCATCACATGGCTGCTTAAGTATCTATGTATGGCACTGACCAAAAGATAATGACACTGGAACTTTCACAATGTTAATTTGGTGCAATTTTAGCAACTGCTTGATGTCATGCAGCTTACTCTCCCGACCAATGAGAATGTACAAATAGCTTGACATCACCAAAAAAGCCTTGCATGACATACAGTTTTTCCACTCACACCTCAACTGACCAATAGCTACCCAGTCTCAGCATGACATCAAGCTTTCATTCTATGAAAAAAAATTGAAGGATACATAGTTATTGGATGGATAATAATATTTCAATACAGCGAGAAAAGGAATATCAGCACAGCATGACTCAGCTGTACGAGAGATATGATATTGTTCCCTTGGCCTCAATGTCTCCTCGGAGGCAAGTAAAAGACCTGATCCTGGTCAGAAAAAATTCACTAGCAAACCTTGTAATCTATTCATTACATTTACACAGACAGTTGATCCACAAACTGACAAAAAATTCTGTTTGTTACTTATACATGTACATTGTCCTTTCCGGCGATTGTTTAAAATAGTTTAACACTAATGCTGTCTATAGATAATTCCAAAAAATTCCTTGAGCAAGTAAGGGAATTTGTGGTTAACCACAGATTAAAACAAATACATACTAATACCTTTATTTAATATAAATATTTATTTGAATAGGTTTGGAAACTTTTTTAGCCTGATCTCCATTTCCAGTGCCAGATCATTCCTGCACATATCAATTATAATACCATTTATTTAGTATGTAACAATTACTTGTCCTATATATATCCACCAACATCCTTCATTTTGACCAATCAAAATAATTATTTTATTGTGTTTTATGAAGAATTAATCACAGGCAATGACAAATTGACACTTAAAGTTGGCTACCAGGCTAAGTGTCCTGTCATGTCATCGCAATGCCATGGAGACTTAAAAATCAATATTAATGTATGGGAAGCAAGCAAGTGTCCTGGACCTTGAAACAATGCAAGGCATTGGCAGTCTGGTTAAAATTAGAACTGCATGCTGCTTCCACCTGGCACAAAAGTTGATTTTGTATGCCACAGCATTGCTGTCCCAAGAAATAGTTCCAATTTCATTGCACATTCACAAAATTTCTATTCAACATTGATGTACACCAGAGTCAGACTGGGCAATCACATTCTTTAAGGAAGTAGACAAGACCATCAGCACACTCAGAAACAGCACCGGTGTCTTCCAGACAAAATTGTGTGGGTTCCTCTGATTGAAATAATGCGGACGCTCGCAGGAGCTCGCAGAATAGCACACTAATTACTAGGTGGCAACACAAGACAGCATATGTTCTGATCTGCCAAGGCTGGAAAAAGAAGTGGCAATGCAAGAGCAGTCCACTTGTAGACAGAGGCATTAGAATGCTTCACTAACGATGGGCTGTCCTTGCTCAGCTAATGCTCACCCTATTAATATTCTAGTCATATTGTCTCATACAAGTGGGAAATCTCATCATTCTAAAAACTGCTTTAGGGTACAGGTAATTTACTTTTATGGAAAAAATAAAGATGGGGCTACTAGGGTATGGTGTCATAGAATCATATGTTCTCATACCGAGTTCTATTGTGCATTCAGAATACTGCCACATTTGGATAGGTTCATTATAATGTCATTAACAATACTTACCTTTTGCCCTTCAGCTGGCCCTGTCAGCAGTAAATATCATTTATAACTCTATAATTC
This sequence comes from Platynereis dumerilii, assembly GCA_026936325.1. Lineage (NCBI taxonomy): Eukaryota > Metazoa > Annelida > Polychaeta > Phyllodocida > Nereididae > Platynereis > Platynereis dumerilii. The sequence goes on from JAPTHN010000002.1 coordinate 57,600,582, forward strand.
AACATGAGATCAAGTCAGGATGTAAGTCATTCAGTCTTATGAAAATAAGGAGAGAGGGGTTACCCAAGAACCACATGACATTCATATATAGAATGTTTAAACCAATGGAATATAATACTATATATTAAAATGCACAAGCTTTTTCTGTTGTTATATTGCCTGGGCAGACCTCATGCAAGTTGCAACATATGTGGGAGGAAAACCAAAACTCCAGGATCGTCTTCTTTTATTTTTTTTAAAACATCTTGAATTACTTTTTTTAACAGCTTCTAATATTCATTGAGTTCAGCCTTGAACATAAAGCAACTTTAGCAAGATGGGATAAAACTTTGTCTTGGGTGAGTTCTGACAAAACAACAAGCCTTTATAACATAAGCTAAAAAGCTTTTTCTGCCATTCTCGTTTTATCATCGCTCTCCAAACTTTTCAAATGTTTTGATATAACTTTTATGGGAGTCAATTGAAACCTAGCAGGTGATTAATCCAGTGTCCTTTCATACTTGCACTTGTAAATTGTTTGTCCCAGATACGGATTTTCACACTTTAGCGTGGGTTTAGCCTCAGAAACATCTAACTAGTTTGACATAAATTTACTCCAGTCAGATCAAGAACCAACATTCAGTAATGTCTTTTAAATGACTTCCAAAGTTTCTCACCAAACTTTTGGAAAGTTTGGTGAGCGACGATTAAACGGGAATGGCAGTAACTAGTGTTTCCAACTAGTCTTGATCAACACCGCTCGAGAATGGTCATGGTCTAGTGCACGAGAATCGAGAATTTCTCGAGAAATCTAGGACACTGTCCTGCCATTCGCACAGTGATAAAACAAGAGAGATTTAATTTTGCAATGGATCAATTTTTTGGCTTTTATGATATATCCGTTATAGTTTTAATGTTAATCTGTGTGTTTTGTTTCCTATAAATCACAGCTAAACATCCAGATATTATACAATTTTAAAACATTTGTACAAGGTCAACTTCAGCATTTATCAGGTATACAATGGGGATTATCATCAACAGATATTTAAATTGAACAATGGAGCAAGTACACAATAACAATAATATCAAGCAAAACAAAACAACAATCCAATGCTTTGTAACCATTATAAACATAAACACATGAACACCATGTCAAACAATGATCAACATTTCAATTCTCGAGAATCGCTCAGCGAGACGAGAAAATGCTGAGTCATTAAAATCTCGAGAATTCTCGCTCTCATTGGAAACTCTACTTTTAACCAACAAATAAAATAAAAAACGCGAGTCTTGCATTTCTCACTATGCCTATTCAAAATACATATATGCATGTCTGAATGTAATGGTGGAAATAATATGTAAGTCATTATTGAATCTCCCAGTAGAAAAGCTATATACATTTAGCCGCTCCTGCCCAAGGAATGTTCAGAGGGAAGAGTGGTGAAATGGTTCACAAGTCAAAACCATATACTTTCACATCATCAGCCCTATTTAGATGTCATGACTTTTTTAACACCATTTTACGTGCAATAATCATTTGACTTTCTGACATCGATCAGAGTCTAGTATTGTTCCAAGTTGCCCGAAGCTGGTCATGCACTTTCATCTGTTTCGGACCCCAGGACATTTTGGTCTGAGGCGTCGTCATCTTACTCAATGCAGGAGGATTAGCAGTGGTAAACAGCCATTGCGAAGCTAACTTACAGGCCCTAAATACAGCAAACTTCTTCTAAATTGGTATAGTATACCTTCCAACTTCCTATATTTCGCATGGATACCACCTGATCCTGACTTCTATCAACTGTACAAATGATTTCTTGAACTTCTCAAATCTCCATACACTTACAGGCCTAGGTCCTGGCATTTTCCTCATGGCAACCTCCTGGATAACGAATGGACAACTAAAATAAAATCAAAACGCTAAATTTTTGAAATATTTTCCAAAATTATAAATTCATGTACATAAAGAAAGTGTCATCCTTAATGGACTGTGTTGGAGGTCTCGAGGCCGGCCTTGGGACCTTATTTTCATGGCCTTGAGACAATTGTGATAACCAGTCTCTGTCATGGAGGCCTATGCCTCTCTCAGTCTGGACCTTGGATGACCTGGCCTCGACTACAACACTGTAGATCATAACGGATCTCAAATACACCAGCATAGTTAGTTACAACTCTGACACAGACTAAAACATAAATTTAGTCTTTTTAAACCATGCACCCAAAATACTAAACTTTATTATAACTAGGGTTGGTTATATAAATACTAATATGTTCATGGAAGTCTGGCATCCTCCCTAAAAGTTGGGGAATATAATAAATTTTGAGTTGAGAAAAAAAAAAATTTGAAAATATGTTTAAATCCTGACCCTACACTCAGGTTTTTGGAGACATGTTTTTCCCTGATTTTCGCGATTTCGCGTATTTTGAGGTTTTTTCATCTAACTCCTTACTGCTGAAAATCAATTCAAATAAACTTCAAACCTCTGATTTTAATCAAGAACAACATTATACATAGTGTAATGAATTGAATTTTTGAAAATATTTTGAAATTCTGGGTGTACCCTCATATATATGAAGACCAGTTTTTCCTTAATTTTAGCGATTTTGCATCAAGATTTTGACTTTTTCATCTACCTTCTTGCAGTAGAATATAAATCAAAATAAACTTTAAACTAATAGTATTAAATGGCAGCAACATTATACATAGTGTATTGACTGGAATTTCAGTGTCTGTGTATTTATTATAAAGTAACAATAGTTCATATGGGACACTTTGAAATGTTTAGTTGGCAGCCATGTTTGTCTTCAAGGTCGTATGACAAAAAGTCTGTTTTACACTGTATTTCTGAATCAGATACATACTTATGAGTCTTATATGACTCTTTTCGTCAATAGAATTATTACTTACTACTTACATACTTAATTTAGGTGGCTATACCAACATGTCTAAGTCCAATGAATTACATGTACTGACTCCATAAATCTTAATGTTAGCTATGTTAGAAATTTCAACATGGTTTCCAGGATAATAATTCGTTTTGACTTCCCCAGACCCCAAATAACCAGAGGATAGATCTTATCATGACTGAAAGCCTGCTTAAAGTGCAAGGTATCAGATGTATTTCCATGTGAAGATATTGCCTGATGGTTAAACACCACATTCTAAGTCATACTCAGCAAACAGCAGGGTTTATGAGACATTTAACTTCCTGAATGCATAATAGAGTTATTAATAATCTTGGATTGACTTAATTTAATATGTACCTGGAATCCTGGATGATTGTGCAGATTCACTGGAAGTAAACCAACCAAAAATCAATTAATGATGCAGCCAAAAGGCAATTTATCAATAATCAGTACCTTGTTTTTATTGGATGATAGTGATAATTAATGAATTATGATGTGTTTTCTAATAATGACAATTCCCATTTCAATAAAAAAAGAAATATAAACAATTGGGACATTGCAGAAAAACTGATATTTAATTTTATATATTGTCACACCAGCAGTTTAGAAAGATCTCATCAAACTTTATGGTTGAGCACCCTAAGGGGCCGTTTTCACCAAAATAGCTAAGACCAGGCTTAAAGTTAAAACTGGTCTTAAGTAATTTGTTACCAGGAGGTGCTGCCATTTTTACATTGAAATTTATCCTATAGTTTTAATTTTGAACTACTAAGACCAGGTCTAAGACTTAGAACTGGCTTAACTCTGTTGGTGAAATCGGCCCTAGCTAGAGTTTAGAGGCTATAGATCTGTACAAATGACCTCTTCAACATGTACATAAAATCTGGAATATCTTAGATTAATTTGTTCATATAAGGAAAGCAAAAATAATTTGGACTGAGGGAGTTATGGTACTATATTGAAATTGTCCTAATTCAAGATACAATTTGTATTAAATCAGTTAGCACTTCAAACAAGGTAAATGTAGTATGGTCTGATTTGATGAATAGAAATTCAAATTATTTTAAATTCCACATCTCAGTTTAAAAGCTACAATTCTACGTGTTACTGTAACTGTTTGTGATATAGTATGAAATAGCATTGGCATTCTATAATGACCTGATGCTACCTAATACATTATATTTGAAATTTAGTCTGCTTCAATGACTTGGTAGCTGGAGTACTTCCTGCTCATGTCATGACTGGGGGAGGGAGGGGGGGGGGGTCAAAATCACCCATCAGTCCATTATCATGTGCCTATGCTCTTGCAGATAATCTACCAGGCCACACTTACAAGCTAAGAGGGGTGGGAGATGTTCAAGCCACTAGTCTTTTAATTATTGCAGCCAGATTTTTTTCCTCTCATTGAAATAGTAAACTCACTAACTTGAAGTAGTGGATGAACAATTTAAACTCGCAACGGAACTGTAAATACAAACAGAAAACCCAGTTCAACAAAGGACAATTGCACATGTGTAGCTGCTTGGAATCTAATTATGATCAGAGAGCTTAGGTGGTCCACCCTCCAGCAGGACTTAGTTTACACTTTTAATAGAATGCAATTTAGTCACCCTGGTAAAATAGTGCAATATATTATTGCATGGTCCTCAGTAATAATTATTTAAAACAGCAAAATATTTAATATTATGAACAATTACAATATTTATACCATGGGAAATGTTGTGACCATCTGAGAAAGTGCTTATAAAACCAGGACATGTAAGTCAGCAATTCATAAATGATTGTCTATGTTAAATTTTGGTGATAACTTACAAATTTGTAAGAAAATGTCCAAATTTCACAGCCTGAAATGCTGCGAAAACGCCTAATTAATGGTGTAACATTAATGTGAGTGTAGGGTCAGGAAAGAAACATCTGATCACCCAAAAAATGGTACCACAGTGTTTCTTACTTCCATACACAACTTTTGAGGAGGATGCCAGCAAAATTTTGGTCATATAAGCAACCCTATTATAACCTTTTGAAGTGAATGTAATAGTTTTCAAGGGTGAGGAAATGATTATTGCTGACCATACTGAACCTTCCATCACACAATTCTACTCACGTCCAGCATGTACACTCAAACTAGTAAGAAACCAGCGTACGAGAATACTGAAGCCTTCAGCAATTGGAGGCAGTATGTGTTAGAGAAGCACACATCTAAAGCTTGCAGGGCGAAATCGTTTCTAGAAACACAATGTGAGTTGCCTTAAAACTACTGGGTCAAGCCATGCTAAGTATTTGAGCCTTTTTGAGTCATTCCTAGCAGACCATGATTAGGCATATGAGGATACAGGTCTATTTTGGTCAAATTTGGGTCAGGAGTATCTCCATTTCTTATTCATTAGTGGTGCCTAAGTAAATATTGCAGGACAGGAGGAGGACACTACAATGAGGTGAAGGATGATTGAAATTGCTGTCCCACATTCGTCCATATGAGCTGTCAGAACGGGATTCAAACTCCGAAACAAATTGGTAGCTTGGTGCACTACAAAATGGAACAGAGATAGTCTTATAGGCCTAATAAATATCAAAATTTCTCTAGAAGTCTTTAGGTCAAATGCATCCTTCTAATCTAGTCAGTAGTCAGTTACTTGTGACTGCCCATGAAATGTGTTTCTGCCTTGAAAATAACACTTCTTTATTTAGGTACACTATTATATTTTGTATTTATAAACTGTACACACATGCAGACCAACCAGCAAAATGAGGAATAATGTGTTGTCTGGAAGGAGGCAATGCAATGAAATATGGGTAACCTCTACTTATTACATTATTTGTCCTGCCGACCATGATGCGTCAATCTCTGCAGCTTGCTGAGGATCCTGCACACCACAATTGAAAATTCCACTTTTTGCAACATTGTATTTTTGCTTTCCATTGTACGAGTAGTATCCTGTCCTTTCATGTGGATAGGACTCATTCGTCAAGGGCTCACAATTTTCCCAGACAACATCATTTTATTGTATTGAAGAGGGTAATTGGGACACAATATGACATCAGGTGTTGGTCTGGAAATTCTTGCCCAAGGCTCTAAGTACACGTCTAAAATGCATTTTGAGCAAGCTTTGCACATGCTCTATTGCACATAGTGATTTTGGCTTGATTAAAGTTGGGCAACCACAGATGGCACAAATTGTGTTTACTATTTCTTTAATATGTCAATATTATGAAAAAAGGAATGAATATCAGCACATCATGACTCAGCTCTAAAGAGATACGATATTGTAATTATTGTTCCCTTGCTAGTCAATGTCTCCTCTGAGGCAAGTAAAAGACCTGATCCTGGTCAGAAAGATTAACTAACAAACCCTTATAATACATTCACACATTTGCCTCAGAAAGTCTATCTCATGCTTTACTGACAAAACTTCATATCTGTTTGTTATAGACATTGTGTTGTAAAATAGATTGGCATTAACATTATTAATGTTCTCAACAATTCAAAAATAAATTCTTTTCATTAAGAAAATATGCTAATAAAGAATTAATGATTCAAACAAGAACATTATCTTTGTTACTGAAGGATTCATCTGAACACTCATATTTGAGTTTTTGAGATCATTCCCATCCTAATCCATTGCAATCCCCATTTAGAATTTAATGGTTCACAAATACAATTACACTAAATCATCATTTTGTTTAGTGGTTGACAATTGACTGTTTTTCCACTGACATTCCTTTGTTTATTCTTGGCCAATTAATTCCAAATAATTCTTTGATTTTGGAATTATGAAGACTCATCACATGCCATGACAAATTAAAACCAAAATTGGCCACCAAGGTCAGTGCCCTTTCACGTCATCTCAATGCCATGGAGACTTAAAAATCAATATTGGTGTATGGGAAGCGAAGAAGTGCAATGTCTTGAGACAGTGCAATACAAGAGCGTCAGAATGACTCACTACATGATGGCCTGTCCTTGCTCAGCTGATGCTTACCTAGTCATGTTGTCACATATAAGTGGGAAATCTCATCATTCTAAAATCCAATAGAGGTCAGGTCATTTACTTTAAAAAAATAAAGATTGGGCAGCTAGGGTATGCTGTCATAGAATTGTGTGTTCTCATACCGAGCAATATTCTGCATTCTAAATACTGCTACATTAGGATAGGTTCATCAGAATGTCATTAACAATACTTACTTTTTGCCCTTGAGCTGGCCCCGTCAGGAGTAAATATCATCTATCAGTCTATAATTAACTATTTCATGTCAGAATGTAAGTCATTCAGTCTTATGAAAATAGGGAGAAAGGGATTATCCAACAACGACATGACCTTCATCCAAGTTCAATTGTTAATTTAATTAACAGATGAAAAATATTTCAAAAATGTACATGAATTCTCAAAGTCAGATGCGACCACAGAGCCACCACTTTTGTTTATACATATAATAGATATAGAACATTTCACAGTTCTGTTTTGCATCACCAAAAGTTTTCCAATGATATTATTATTATTGAACAAGTTTTTCTTATAATTAAACTTCAATCGCAAATTATTTTTTCTGAAGGTATTTGCTGAGCTTTATATGCCTTATTCAATAAAATTCCACTTTTTGCAACATAGCACTTTGCTTTTCATGTAGTCACCTGTCTGCTCATATGATAGATAGATAGATAAATAGATATGGTAAGTGCAGCCCTCTAAGCCCAGTTCTTGGCACTCACGCTGGTTGATTGATGAGAAGGGAGACATAGACGACGTACGGGATAGTCATTTCGCGGCGGACTGTCGCTACTTTACTCTGAAATTTTAACACGGATGAGACCAGGGCAGTAGATCTTCCTTGCTATTGGTCAGGATTTGCCATGACATGCCATTTGCCGAGATGCCAGGGTAGACTACAACCCCCCACCCCCCGAACTCTAAACACAGGGTGGTCAAAGTGACAAGTCTAGAGTGGTAATTGCTGGTGCCTAAACTGACAACTCTTTATATAAAAAATTACTGAAGGGTTGTCAATGTTACAAACATTGGATTAGAAAGATGTACCTCTCTGGTAATCAAGACTACCAGATGGTGATCAAGCTGACTGCTTGCAGAGTCAATATAGTCATTTTGGTTGTGATAGAATAGTCAAAATGAGTTTCCAGGTAGTCACACCCCTAATTTTGCAACCATTACTACCCTAAAGTAGTCATGAACTAGTCATACTGACAACCCAATGTTTAGAGTGGCATGCCTATGATGGGAGAGATAGTCACTGAAGAAAGTGCTCTAAATTTTCTTAGACGAAGCCATATTACTGTAAGGTAATTGGCATGCAGACAATATGAGAGCAGGTGTTACTTTGGAAATTCTTGCTCCGGGCTCCAAGCTAATGACTTTCGAGAAAGAAATGCACATGTTCTATAGCATCACTCTATATAATCAAATTGATGTTATCTTGCTTAAAAATTAGACAACCACAAATGGAGCTCATTTTGTTTACTATTTCTTTAATATCAAAGTGCAAAGGAGTAGCAGCTAGCACTGACTCAGCTGTAAAAGAGATATGATATTGTTCCCATTGGCACTCAATGTCTCCTCTGGGGCAAGTAAAAGACCCTATTTTGGTCAGAAAAAATGCACTGGCAATCCTTATAATCGATTCATCATGTTCACCTCAGACGGTCGATCTACATGTGTAATCTGTACTGAAAAATAAAATAAAATTTGTTTGTAGTCATACATTGTGTTATTTTAAAAGTTTAACATTAATGATGTCTTACTACAATTCCGAAAGCAAGACATTTTCATTTAGAAAATTTACAAAACTGTGCTTACCAGAGAATATCAAAATGCGTCCAAAAAAAGCATAATAACTTTAGTGAGTATTTATTTGAATAACTTTGTAAAACTCTCTCAGCTGACTTCCATGGTCGAGCTGGTTAGATCATTCCTGCATATATCCATTGTAATACCCTCTTATTTAGTAGGTAACAAATAACTGGTTGTCCTATTTCCAACATCATTTATTCTTGACCAATTAAAATAATTATTTGATTGTGTGTATTATGAAGAATTAATCACAAGCCATGACAAATTAATACTAAAACTTGGCCATGAGGTCACTGTCCTGTCATGTCATCTCAATGCCATGGAGACTTAAAAATCAATATTAATGTATGGGGAGCGAAGAAGTGTCCTGGACCTTGAGACAGTGCAAGGGCGTTAGAATGATTCACTGCATGAGAGACTGTCCTTGCTCAGCTAATGCCTGCCCCATTAAAATTCCAGCCAAACTGTCTCTTAATAAGTAGGAAATTGTATCACTCTAAAATTCTCTATAAGGTCATGTCAGTTTGCTGGTCACTCACCTTTTGAAAATAGGAAGCCATGGTTTACTGGGGTGAGATTTAACAAACCACTTGGCTAAAAGTGTGTAGTGCATATTTTATAGATTGTGGATGGCGAGGGGACCGAATAATTATTTGTTTCATTTCCCAAAGTGATAATATTGGTAAGGGCCTTGTGTCAAGACCAATATTACCTGCTGACTCAGCGCTGAGGCCAGTAAAACTAAATACCCACTGAGTGTTGTATTCTACATCACAAGTTTATTTATTTAGGCTACATTTTACACTATGCACCTGGGAAAAGCAACAGTTTTTATAATATAAAATAAAATATATTACAATATCGTAATTTTTATTATGATATATCTGACTGATTTCATATCCCCCGATTGGTTGACAAAATTTGGGTCGAGGCTATCGGTTGATAATGTCACATCATAGACCTTCACTTTCGTTTTCCCGGTTTAAATAGGGGGGAGGGTTGGTCTAGTGGTAGGGTGCTGGACTGCCAATCGCTGGGTTCAGGGTTTGAATCCAGCTCTTGCCAGGTCATCTGGGCCTGTGTTGGATGGATGTTTCAATCATCCTTCGCCTCATTGCTGTGTCCTCCTCCTGTCCTAATTAGCCTACCAAGTGCATAAATAGGACGTAAAGCCCCAAACATCCATCCATCCATCCCGGATTAAATAAATGTATGTAATTACAGTTCTCAAGAAATAGTGTCAGAAGTTGTATCTGATGTCTTGTACTCATTCAAAGCATTGTTTCTGAATTTTATGATTTTATCCATGATAAAATTAAACTCAGATTCTCAGTGAAACCGCCTGCGGATTATTATAATAGGCATTAACTTCTTGATGATATTGGTGGCAGATTTGTTCCCAGAGTAGGGGAGAGCGGGGCACAGTGAGACGGCAGGCACAGTGAGACAGTGCCCCTAGCGTCAAAGTGGTACCGTTTACAGAACAACCATCACTGATGTTGAACAAAAATTACATGCCTATCATTTACCTCCTGTTTTAGAGAGTTATATCAAAATGGAAGCATCAGGGAAGAATTTTGATTAGTAAGGCATAAGAAAGTGCGGCTGGTTAAATATGTTATGCACAAGTCCACCGACATGAATTTGTCACAAAAAAGGAACTAGAAACTCACCTCACCAACTTTTCATAATGAAATATATCAGTTTTCATAACAACCATTGACAAAATTATTCTGCATGCCTAAAGGGTTTGCAATTGTGGTAGCAGACTTCCCTGTCTCACTATGCCCCGCCTGCTGTCTCGCTGTGCCCCGCCTGCTGTCTCACTGTGCCCCGCCTATGGGGCACAGTGAGACACTTATCCTGCATGAACTTAACATGATGTATCCCCAAACCAGTAATAGTTGGGAACCCAAAACTACCGGACAATATACCGAACTTCATCATCTACAATGTGGGTGTAAATTGGTTTTACAGTTGACTGCCAACTTTTTGCTACACTTGAAAATAAAAAAAGTGTCTCACTGTGCCCCGCTCTCCCCTACATGTCAAAATAACTAAAACAAAAAAGGTCATTTTCAATGGGAATGTACATTATACGGGGCGTAGATAATTGTACTAGCTCCAATATATCGTAAGAGGCAAAAGGACTGAAAATGCAGTAATGACATGCGTGTTCTTTTTTCAATAAATTCCACTTTTTGGAACCTAGCACTTACCTTTTCATTGTAGTAACCTGTCTGTTCTTATATGCATAGATAGTCACTGATGAAAGTGCTCACAATTTTCTTAGATGAAGCCATTTTACAGTATCGAAGAGAGTAATTGGCATGCAGACAATATGAGAGCAGGTGCTACTTTGGAAATTTTTGCTCCGGGCTCCAAGCTAATGACTTTTGAGAAAGAAGTGCACATGCTCTGGCATTCTCTCTGCAAAGTGATGCGGTCTTGTTTAAAAATTAGACAACCACAAATGGTGCACATTTTGTTTACTATTTTTTTGTTAAAGTGTGTGTAAAGGAATAGCAGCTAGCACTGACTCAGCTGTACTTGAGATATGATATTGTTCCCATTGGCACTCAATGTCTCCTGCTGGGGCAAGTAAAAGACTCTATTTGGGTCAGAAAAAATGCACTGGCAAGCCTTATAATCGACCAGCATGTTCGCCTCACACATTTGATCTATGATCCGTACTGAAAATAATTCAAATTTGTTTGTAGTCATTCATTGTGTTATAAAAAAGATTAACATTAATGCTGTCTTACAAGAATTCCAGAAATGAGACATTTGCATTTAGCAAATTAGCATATCTGTGCTTAACCAGGGAATATCAAAATACATAACAAAAACATAATAACATTAGTCAGTATTTATTTGTATAGTTTTTGAAAACTCTTTCAGCTGACTTCCATTTTAGGGCTGATCAGATCATTCCTGCACATATCCATTATAATACCCATTTATTTAGTAGGTAGCAAATGACTGGTTGTCCTATTTCCACCAACATCCTTCATTCTTGACCAATTCAAATAATTATTTTATTGTGTATAGTATAAAGAATTAATCACAAGCCATGACAAATTAATACTTAAAGTTGGCCATCAAGGTCAGTGTCCTGTCATGTCATCTTAATTCCACAGAGACTTAAAAATCAATATTAATGTATGGGGAGCGAAGAAGTGTCCTGAACCTTGAGACAGTGCAAGGGCGTTAGAATGATTCACTGCACAGGAGACTGTCCTTGCTCAGCTGATGCCTGCCCTATTAAAATTCAGGGCATACTGCATTTAACAAGCAGGAAATCTCATCATTCCAAAGTCCACTAAGAGATCATGTCAGTTTGCTGGTCACTCGCCTTTTAAAAACGGTGAGAGAGGGCTTACTAGGGTATAAGATTTAACAATTATGTGATCTTTTAAAACAAGCTATGGACAAGAGGGTATTGTTAATATTTGGTCGATAAAGTCACACTGCAGTACATTAAGTTCAAACATTTCGATTCACAAGATATTTTTCATCTAGACTGGGTAGACTTTAGCTTTTATGATCCCAAATTACACCTGTGATTACCTTTCTCCATACATAACATCTAATGTTGAATTTACTCAGCTGCCTGTCTCATCTTTCTAATGCTTCAAGGCATTGTGTCTGTATTTTATGCTTTTATCCATGATGTTTCTTACAAACACTAAATAACCTCAGATTTTCAGTGAAACCACCTGCACTGGCTGGCAGTGGCTGCTAATCATCGAACTTGCCTGCTTGAACACCTATAGGGATACAAGTAGGGGAAGCGGGGGCACAGTGAATCGCAGTACACAGTGAATCAGTTGAATTCCCAGGATGCTCAATAGCAATATTTTTTCATTTGTTTGATGTATTTTATGAGCACTCAACAGAATCTGGTAAAACATTTGATAAAACATATACCTTTTGGACATTATGGGATGAAATAGGATTTTTGGCTCGAAAACCTGGAATTTTTGGATTTTCAATTTGCTTAAAAGTGCAGATAAATATAGAATTATTTTACAACAATCATAATATGTGTCAGGGGAACATCCAATAGAAATAATTAACAGGTGATGCATGAACACATATATTTCTAAAAAGAAATGACATTGACTAACTGTACTGTGAGTACTGATTCACTGTACCTGGGCAGTGCCGGTACACAGTTTTTGGGTTTTTATCTTTTATGGACTATATCTTGGAAATCCCAAATAGTGCCATTATTTTGTTGGCGTGTATATATAGTAGACACTATTACCTTTCTCTAAAGACATTCAAAAAGAAAATATCTTTGTTAAAATAAACTTATCTGATTCACTGTGCCCCTGCTTTCCCTAAAAGACAGAAAATCGTCTCTGAAATTTTTAACATAAATTTATGCTTCAAAATCACAAAGAAAAACAGCTGAGTTTCAACACATGAATACAAAGAGATACATGTAGGTAATTGTTATGACCTTGCAAAAGCCAATGAAGGTTGATATTGCAATAATTATGTGCCTTAATCTTTGGAATACTCAAAATTGCTTAGATACTTAACTGGTTGATGCAATATGCAAAGGTCAAACACATGCAAAATATATATCAGAGGCCTCATAATTATCCTTTAGATCGATACCCTTCGGAGAAGTCATGCAATACTAACTTCCTTGACCTCCAAACTGACAACCAGCAGAAATAAAGTCACGAGATGCCAGTGGCTGGTCACTTTCATCCAATTTCTGGCAACTGGACATTTTGTGCCTGAGGCTTCTTCATTTAACTTCATGCAATAGCATTAGCAGTGGCAAACAGCCTTTGTGGAGCCAACTCTTAGACCCAAAATAACCCTTCCAGATGCGCACAAATACTGAAAGCTGTGTGTGGACTGAAATATAAAGTAGCTACAGCTGTACCTCACAGGCATGTTATTCCTATGTTGGGTGTCACAAAAGTTAAGCATACACATAATATAGGCCTATATAGGTTTGCTTCCAATCTTTACTCTTCCTTTCTGGAAAAAGCTTATGTAAAAAGCTATTCACTTATTAAATGCCCACGATTTTACCAACAATATGATTGCAGGTGTTAGTTTGGAAATTCTTGCTCAGGGCTCCAAGCTAATGACTTTCGAGAAATAAATGCACATTGCACATGCTCAACAGCATCACTCTATATTATCAAAGTGATGTTGTCTTGATTAGAAATTAGTTAACCACAAATGACGCACATTTTGTTTTTGTTTTCTGTTTCTTCGATGCAAGTGCAAAGAATTACTACAGGGGAAAAAGAAGTGCAACGAAAGGATCAAGTGATTTGTGGCTAAAGTGGTCTTGTGACGAGTGATTTTTCTGTGCACCATTGAGCACTGAGTGTAAATATTTGCCAAGGTGAAGACAACAACCAATTAATACTTTTAATTTGACAATTGACAGGTGATTAAGTTCAACAAAGCAAAAATGACATAGTTGGTCACAGTTAGGCAAATGCACTAGTCTCACAATGTCAGACAGCTCATTGTTTCCAGTCCGGTAAAACTTACTAATAATTTATAATATTATGAAATCTTCAATTTGTAAGTGTTCTTTCTTACTTGTCATCAGAATAATCAAGTGATATCTTTATCTATCTCTCCATCGATTGCATCTGCCTGCCTGCCTGTCTGCCTACCTCCACGGGCGTAATTTGGTGGCGGGGGGGGGGGGACATATTTGACCCGAGGGACATAATATGAAATGTCCCCCCCCCCCCACTTTTTGGTGTGAAAACAAAATGTGTTGTGGTAATGGCCCTTGGGGTAAATTTGGTAGGGAACAGTTCTGAGAGATATGTCCCACACCTTTCTGCTCGGGCAGGTTACCATGCCATACAAAAGTTGGAATTCTTGAATGTAAAAGATCTTAACTGACTGTTCATTCGCGGATCTGACGGCCAATTCAAATCGCATCACTGCATGTCCCATTTGCCGTGAAAATTACCCCCCCCCCCCTGCCTACCACTGTCTACCTCTCTGGCCACCTATACCTCTCTATATAGGCATAGGAGACGGGGGGCGGGGGGCTCTAGCCAAACCCCCCAAAATTTTGAAAAATCAATTTTTCATGATGTTTGGGCAGAACATTTTAATTTTTACATTTTTGTGGCAATTTGGGCAATATTTTTTGGGCAGCCCCCAAAATTTATTGACCTCCTATGCCTATGCCTCTCTATATATTTCTATATCTCTCCATCCACTTGGCTTTCTATCTTCCCCTCTCCCGATTTTTCAACAGAGGCCATATTTCCTTTTAAGTTCTGTTGCATAGAAATGTATCACCCAATAATGAGATGATTGGAAAATAGTCAATAACAGCAAACCACACAACCAATTCATTTGTGTGTTGATAGATTCTTTGGATTTAGTTGACATGTTCAGGCTATGTCTCCATGCACTTTTTACAGTGCAATGTTTGGCATGACAATCATTCAAGGGTGTTGTTGATTATGAAAATAATTGTCAAGTGTGATACACTGTCTGTGCTCAGAGGAGCATGAAAATTTGTGACGTGGCAAAGCTACTTGAGCACCAAATACATTGTCATTTCGTTGCACTTCTTGTTCCCCTGTAGTAACAGCAGCTAGCACTGACTCAGCCATCCTCCTCACGCAGGGATAGTTGACACTACCCCTGCTCTCAAGACCTGTCTGAGAGCGGAGTCTCATTAAAATTGACACACTTACATGCTTAAATTGCATGACTGCTTTCGCCAATCAGGAGGCTGTTTACATATTCTAGGCTGACTGTGACTTAGGTCATGTTGCAGGTGAGACATTGAAAGAGGATAATCAGCTGTGAAAAACATCATAAGTTATGTCACACATTATAAGCAGACCCAGACAGCATCTTTTCAGCTGTGCTGAAAATTGTCAACAACATATTAATCATTTGCACACTGAAAACAACATTATTATTCCCAATTTCCCATTCTCAACCAATGTTTAATGTATGAATGGCAATTTAATTATCTTGTCTGATGTCCATTCATTTCTTATATTAGGCACACCACCCTTTTGGGCTGTGCATTCCTCATTAATAAGTAAAACATACTCTCAGCTTGGTCGGTAACCCTTAATTTTCAATAGACTTTCAAGAGCACAATTCCAACTGGATGAGTGGATATCATTTGAATAAGACATTAAATTGGCAGCCCCTTGTGTCGGCAAATAAAAGATCCCTCACATGGGGTAAATGTGTAACACATGTTGAGCACTCCCACTCTCCCACCCATCTCATCAATATACCCAGAAGTGGGTTTAGAGGGCTGCACTTAAGTTATCTATCTATCTATCTATCTATCTATCTATCTATCTATCTATCTGTCTATCTATCTATCTATCTATCTATCTATCTGTCTATCTGTCTATCTATCCATTTGACCCGTATGGCAATTTATATGCCCTTACAATCTACCATTTTTTCTGTCTATCGGATAGTTTTCAGGTAATCACAATCAGTGCATGTTTTACTTATAAATGTGGATTTATTATAATTTTGTACAATGTAAATTAGGTGAAACAATTACACTGTGTGTCTAAAATAAACAAAATAAATGCTAAGTTGTATTTATTAATTCTAACACTTGTTTCATTTAGCATTGTGGCAATGCACTGTAAGGTGCTGCCACCTTTTTATTAACTACCAGTCTGGCCAAGTTCATTGGGTGTGATAATGGCAGGGGAGGGGGCTGCTTTGTATTTCTCTGTTTTAAAAAAAAGTATCATTTTAAGTGTCATGGGTGTCATAGCTGTACTATGTTATTACAGTTCTAAAACTGACTACAGTTTATGATTTTTAATAGATTAAAATTCAACTGTCATTCACACATGAAACAAACAACAAGTACTTGTTTGGCAAACAACCCAGAATGAAAAGATTTCAGTTAATTCCACTTTGTACTCAAGTCTATGATTGGTCAGTACGTTCCAACTGATCACCTTTCAGTGCCTCTTACCTACCACTGCAACCTTTCAGAACCCATTTTTACGGCGCCGGATGCATAATTGGCAGGCTGCCAATCTTCATTGAAACACTGTGCATGTGGTCAGGGTAGCTTCACAAGCGCTACACTGAGACGTGAGGATGGACTCAGCTGTAAAAGAGATATGATATTGTTCCCATTGGCACTCAATGTCTCCTCTGGGGCAAGTAAAAGACCCTATTTTGGTCAGAAAAAATGCACTGGCAAACCTTATAATCGATCATCATGTTCGCCTCAGACGGTCGATCGATAATCTTTACTGAAAAAATATCAAATTTGTTTTAATTATATATTGAGTTATTGAATAAGTTTAACATTAATGATGTCTTACTTCAATTCCGAAAGCAAGACATTTTCATTGAGCAAATTAGCAAATCTGTGGTTAACCAAAGAGAATCAAAAAGCATCAAACAAAAGCATATTAAGATTATCCATTATAAGTACCATTTATTTCTTGGGTAACTTATTATTGAAATAACTCTTTGTTTTATTGATTGTGTGTATAATGAACACTAACCACAAGCCATGACAAATTAATACTAAAACTTGGCCATGAGGTCAGTGTCCTGTCATGTCATCTTAATTCCATGGAGACTTAAAAATCAATATTAATGCATGGGGAACGAAGAAGTGTCCTGGACCTTGAGACAGTTCAAGGCATTAGAATGATTCAATGCACGAGAGACTGTCCTTGCTCAGCTAATGCCTGCCCTATTGAAATTCAGGGCATACTTCATTTAACAAGCAGGAAATCTCATCATTCCTAAGTCCACTATAAGATCATGTCAGTTTGCTGGTCACTCACCTCTTAAAAATAGGGAGAGACAGCTTAATAGGATATAAGATTTAACAACCACTCGGTCTTTTTAAAGAAAGGTATGGACAAGATTGTATTGTGAATATTGGTCGATAATGTCACACTGCAGTACAGTGCATTCATACATTCTGATTCACAAGATATTTTATCTTGTCAGGATAGACTGATCCCAAGTTACATGTGTGATTATTTTTCTCTATAAATAACATCTAATGACGAATTTATTCAGCTTGTCTCATCTTTTATTTCTGCTCCTTCAAGGCATAGCGTCTGAATTTTATGCTTTGATCCATGATATTTGTTACAAACCTCAGGTTCTCAATGAAACCAACTGCACTGGCTGCTAATCATAGGACTTGCCTGCTTGAGCACAGGGGATATAAGTGAAAGACAGAAAATCATCTCTCAATTTTTTTATATAAATTCATGCTTAAGCTTTAGAATATATGCGGGAATGCTTAGATACTTCACTCACTGATCACAATATGCAAAGGTCAAACGCATCAGGGCCTTATCATTCATCTTTTTTTGAGAAGTTATGAAATAGTTATTTCTTGGACCTCTGTCCTTATAACTGACATCCTGTAGAGCTAAAAAAAAGTCACAAGATGCCAGTGGCTGGTCACTTTCATCCAATTTCTGGCAACTGGACATTTTGTGCCTGAGGCTTCTTCATTTAACTTCATGCAATAGCATTAGCAATGGCAAACAGCCATTGTGGAGCCAACTCTTGGACCCAAAATAACCCTTCCAGATGTGCACTAATACTGAAAGCTGTGTGTGGACTGAAATATACAGTAGCTACAGCTGTACCTCACAGCCATGTTATTCCCATATTGGTGTCACAAAAATTAAAGATATACACATATTACATATAGGTTTGTGCCCATTCTTTACTCTTCCTTTCTGGAATAATTTCCACAAGGTGTTTTGCATATAATATAATTAGTTACTATCCCTCTTTTGTATATACTTCTTATCTTATTCTATCTTTTTATCCATATGACAAATGTATCTTGATGATATTCTGCTGTCCAATAAAATTCTTCATATTAATATAATGCATAAGTAATATTTGCAGAGCTAATGTTTGTGTCATCACACAACTGAATTCATCAGTTTCGAGTAGCAAACAAGTTGATTTAATTGAATATATCACACAAGTTTTATCAACTGGATATCAACAAAACAAGATAGGCGTGACATTTTCTTATAAAACTGCATCTTAAAAATAGTTTTTCTAACATTTTTGAAATTCTCAAATACTATCCGTCATTCCGAATGACATCACACTCTCAGTCAATTGATAAAATTTGAAGGATCATGGTTATTGTATGAATAATGATAATGTACTTGATGACAGGGGTTGCTGAGAAATTATCATACTAAATCTTCATTTATAATTCTAAAAATAGCAGTATCATCAAAAATGGTAAAAAATTTAGCATTTCAGTCACTTTTGAAATGCTTTACCTAAAACAACTGGTGGCTGGAAATGTTCTTGTAATCAGTTCTGTTAAAACACCTTGAGCGTCTATTTTAAAGCATCAAAATCAACTTTCTATTTTCAATATTTATCTTGAATCTCCATGATCATTTATTTATGATATCATTTTTAGCTTCACGAAAAGCTTATCATACTTTTGATGACAAATAACCCCAATGGTGAAATCAGAGACCACAACCCAGTGCACTCACAAAAACACAAACACACACACAGCATATATATATATAGGATGATCAATAAACCCTTGAGTGCTGTGTGTGTGACAAGTAAGTGTGCACTCATCCTGGCAGACATAAACAAATACAGCAAGGTGTACATGTGCTTAGGCAGATGGCCATAGTGTACAGTTATGGGAGGACAGAGCAGCAAAGGTTTGCACATCAATATAGAGCTGCATCAGCAGCAGCAGCAGCAACAGCAGCAGTGTGACAGAATTAGAAGCAACAGCAGCAGGCAGTATAAGCTGTAGTAAGGCAAAAGCAGCTTGAGACCCTGAAGCAAGAAGATGTCCTGGATGAACTATTCATTTTCTAAGAATGTGCACTAGACCAGCATGTCCATATACTGCATATATCATTCTATCTTGCTATCTTCTAGTAGAGTTTAGTGTTCAGTGCTGTCTTTCAAATGCTTATCACCACACAGCATCTGATGTGTCGTAGAAGGGATTGCCTCAGCACCTAAAGCATACCAGCAGAGTATGTAGCTTGTATATATGTCAGTTCAGTCCTAGCATCTTAACTGGTGTTTAAATTTTAACTGCATCCCATAGCCAAGCTTAGCCATGAGATGTAAATCTATAGGATCATCATTACAGAATTTATGGTATCAACAGTAATAGCATTTTCCAGCATGATAATCTACAACACCCCTGAAAATATTAGCAGCATCAGGAGCTGCAGCATTCAAGGCAGCAGCAGCATTAGCAGCTCAGGCAGCAGCAGCAGCAGCAACAGCAGCATTTGTGGAGCAGCAGCAGTCTCCGAGCGCAGCTGCTGTAGTGCCACACTATCCAGCCGCAGGCAGTGTCACCGTCCAATGTTGTTCTGCTTCCGATGGTCATTTTATCTCTGATCGTTGACCAATTATGCACCGCTCGAATGTGAGAAACGTACAGATGGCTCCGAAAATGGCCTGAGAGTCTACTTGGCCAATGTAGCCATGACAGTACAACCGAAGGAGATGAAGAGCATCGGAAAGCAACCTCATGCAGCAACCTAAACGACACAGAGGACATGGTTGCTTGGTTGTGTCATGGAGGCTTCCTGTCTGCAGCTAAATCCTGAAGATGCTTCTTCGGTTGAGACTACACTCGGGTGATATTCAGCATCCACGGACTCTCATATTCTACGAAACTCCGAGAAATTGTCTGTGCAGAAATGATCTATAAAGACACATGTGCATTCCTGTCACATAATTGAGGCACAGAATTGAACCACAGGACAGGACTTCTCACTGAAAAACATTGTGACCCTGACTTCCAGGACAGCACAGTGACCATGGCATCCAACCTGTTGTCATCCTTGAGTGGACACTTCAACTCCGGATCCTTCATTTTTGGAATCCATGTCCTGCTTTCTTTGCTCAACACATGTGCCATTGGTGAGTCCAGTCTTTTTTTTATAATTTGCATTCTTAGTCTTTCTTTATTGTATTGCCAGTGTTGAGGATCTGCTCAGTAGGCAGTGAGCTGAGCTACCAATCGCAGGGTCAAGTGTTCGATACCCAACGTAGCCGGGTCACCTGAACTTGTGGTGCTGGACAGCAGTTAAATCATCAATTGCCTTATTGTTATGTCCGCCTCATGTCCTCATGCTAAAGCCTACCAAGTACATAAATACAGGACATACAGCCCCAATAATTTATATTTTATTCTATACAGTTTTGTCCCTGCAGTCCTGAAGCTACAAGCCTACATACACTTGCTGTGTCTATGCTGTTGCCTGCTTAGTCAGCTTATATTTTCTGCTGATGAGGGGAGATGTAATGATGACATGATAATGGTGATAGAGATTGTGAGTTTGAGTACACTGTATTTTGATAACAAGAGAAGATGGTGTGGTGTATGCCGATGAGGTCATGAACATAAAGAACTGACAACAAAACAGAACAACTGGTGTAAACTGAGAAATCACATATCTTTCCATACACATTTAAGACTTATGTCATTAATGAATCCAATATTAGTTAGGCCTACTCTTGAGTACTATTCATCCACCACATGTCATGCTCAAGATAAACTCAGCAACATTAAAAACGCACACTTTTAAAAAGGCTAAAAATAGTACTTCCACTTCAGATTTCAAAATGAAAATTTGCACACTTCTAGTAGTTGCCATCAGGTATATTCACGAAAAATTTCAAATTTCTAAGGGCAGTACTTTTGTGTAAAATTCAATCGTCGTGGGCACTGTCGAAAATGGAAGTAACAAACTGCACTTCAACACAAAACGCACAATTGGAAATATTAGTTTTGTGGCATACTGGATGGGATTAATCTCATGAAATTTTCACATAACATGCACAAGACTTCCAAAAGAGGACCCACGGAAGTTTTTGAAAAAAAAAGTCAATGATAAAGCAGCTTTTGAATTAAAAACTCAAAATTTACGAGTTTGCATCTTTAAATGAAGCGTGTGAACCAGAACTGTTAAATAATGGGGGTTTTATGCATGCCCAGGGCAGAAACACAGACAATCATTCCATATCAATTGTCTCAAAAATCTGAATAAAACATCATTTTTTAAGGTTTTGACAAAAGGCTCCAGTAGGGGGCGTGTCAGCATTGACACTTAATTTTTATTAAATTCGTCTTCTTTAATTGTGGTTGGGTCAAATATCTCTTTTCCCTATCTCATCAAGCAAGGACAATTTTAAACTTTCCTGGCTTATCAAAAAAGTTTGTGGAAAGAACAGCTAAGTTGTCGAAATTAATGATTAGAGGAAATTTGAATTTTGTGACTTCCATTTTCGACAGTGCCCACAACGATTTAATTTGACACAAAAGTACTGCACTTAGAGATTTGAAATTTTTCGTGAATATATCTGATGGCAACTTCTAGAAGTGTGCAAATTTTCATTTTGATATCTTAAGAGGAAGTACTATTTTTAGCCTTTTGAAAAGTGTGCGTTTTTAATGTTGCTGAGTTTATATATGTCTGTAACAGTTCCTGTCCATTGAAGTCAACGCGATCTAAATTTCCATCCCTCGCCATTAAAGTCACGAAGCGATATAATTGTTTTGCTAAAGATAGATTATACAACTGGATGAAAGAAGTCTGGATGTATATAATATATGTCGTTAAGCCAGAGGCATTATACATCGTAATTGTAGATGTCAATAGTAGTGACATCTCAATTTCTGACAGTAACCTTCCTGTTCAGGTCATTGCCCTTTGCATAGCTTCACTGAAAATCTATCTCCAAATGTCACAGGAGCATAGCTTCACAAATGTCAAATTCATGACATTGCCATTTGCTTTGGAAACACAACTCAGTTCCACTTTATAAGAATACAAATAGAGAAAATATGTGTCGTTTAAAACAAAAGTTTAGACAGTTCAAAAGCAAAGTTATCAGCTATCAAGTCCTTTCAATGAAAAAGATCACGTCATCAATGTCAATCAAAATTAAAGCAATATTTATCATCAGAACTATTTTCTTAAATTGATTGATTCATCAAAAACAACTAACGTATATGAAGTGTATATTCGACCCAAAAATGCCATTCCAAATTAGGGTTGTATATTTGCTATCCAACCCAAAGCATTGAAATGTCATCCGAATTCTAAAATTTATATAGATGAAGCAGAAAGATGAAAAGAGTCTGGATTAATTTTTTGTCAATTAAAAGTCATTTAACCAGACTTCACCAGCCTGCAATTGTAGATTGCCAAGTCTGTCTGTCTGGACTATTGAGATATTACCTCTTGCACAGCTTCACTTTAATTCTTTCTCAAAAATGTCACAGGAGCATGGATTCACAAATCGAAATGTCAAATGCATGGCATTGTCATTCGCTGTTTGGGACACAACTGTTTCTATTTTATCAAATAAGATTAAATAAGATGTAGACAACACATGAAGTTAAAAACCAAAGTTGGTAGTCTGACATTCCAAAAGTAAGGTCATCAGGTAGGTTTTTTGATAAATTACATGATGTCTTCAATGTTTATTCAAACTAAAGCAATATCTTCAGAAATGATTTTTTTCTTTGTTTTTTTTTTTCAAAATTGCCTACAAGTAGATTGATTTAAACAAGAACTGCTGACATTTGAAGTGTATATGAAGTTCAATAATGTCGTTCCAAAATAGAGCAGTATTTCTTGTCGCTTTTGCCATCTTAACCAAAGCCATAACATTTTATCCCAATTTTAAACATAGATCAAGCAGAAAAATGAAAAAGAGTCTGGAGCCATTTGTTGTCTATTAAAGTCATTAAGCCAGAACCATCAGTCTGTAATTGTAGATTTGCACATCTGTCTTCCTGGACTCTGTCTTAAAGTTATTGCCCTTTGCATTTAGTTTCACTGAAAATCTCTCCCAAAATGTCAGAGGCATCCAAAGTGAAGGCATGAAATGTTATTCCAATTCTGAAAATAGATAATAGAGAAAGATGAAAAGGAGTCTGGGTGCATCCAGTGTTTTCATTGTATGCATATAAGTCATTAAGCCAGACACCATCAGTCTGCAAATGCAGATAGGCACTCCTGTCTTTCTATACTTTCTTAGATTATTACGCTTTGCAAAGCTTCACTGAAATTAGATATGTAAAGTCAGCTCCCAGATTCCAGCTTCCTGCCAGCTTCTTTCCAGATTCGGGTCAAGTGAAACCAGCGCCCGATTCCAGCTTCTTTCCGTGCAGCTTCTTATCAGCTTATACCGTTACCACTTCCGGTCAGTTAATCTGCATACCTAGAGATGGGAAATTTAATGACCTTCAATGTGGTATACATAACTGCCCTTGATGTCCCAGATAAATATATCTATAGCTCCTTTTAAAATATTAGAGAAATATGGACTCACAAAATGTCAAATTTATGACATTGCTATCTCTTTTTACGGAATATCTGGAAAACCTTCTTTCATCACTCTCATGATGAATTTAATAGAATATAATAATTTGGGATAATCAAAAATTGATGTGACATTAAAATTTCGGGAATAACCTTCCTTTTCAGGTCATCGGCCTTTGCATAGTTTCAATTGAAAATCTAAGCATGTGTTTTATTTCCACAATTTGGAAATTGTAAAGTAAATTCCTTGTAATATATCTGGAGAAAAAATGTAATCTCAGTTATTGGCAAATTTGTTTCTGATATAATTGTTTTGGCATGCAATATCGCTTTGTCTATGTTCATATACAGCATAAGAATCTGCATAAAATGCAAGACTAATGAGCAGTCCACACCACCATGGCTTTATTAATGTATTTGAGCAGCACATATTTGTCACACTGTTATTAGTGCACAGAGATGAAGGAATAATGAAAGACAGATTTATTAACGTTTCTTACAAGCAAATATATTTTCTATTATTTACATAAGAAGATTTCAGCCAATGGAAGTGCGCAAAACACTAAGAAACAGATATTTAGTATGCACCAGAGACACAGCAGAAAATCCCAGGGGAACAGAATGACCCTGTAACAGCCCTAGAGAGCTGTAGACTCTATTGCATGATAGGTTATCGCAATGCAATATATTGTCCATTCCTGTACACATGCTAAAAGCTTAGAACAGAGTATATTGCAACTGTACAAAGAGATAAAGAGATTCTAACAAGCTGCCTTGAGCAATAAAACGTACATATATAAGGTAATATACAGGCATCAAACAGGATGAGGCTTGTGATCATTAGAGATATGTTATATATACTTCTATATGCTAAAGGCAAATTATAGACTGCACGAAAAAACCAACATATTATGATTATATAGCTTCTTGAACCCTACACATGTTGTGAAGTCTTGTACAAACACTTAAAGTTTGTATTATGGCATTTCAAAACGAAGGTTATCAGCTATGATATCCTTTCGGTGAAAAGAGATCATGTCATCAATGTTAATTAAGAATTTTTTTTAATTGTCTAGATAGATTCATAAAGAACTGCTGATATATATATGTGAAGTATATATTCAGCTCAATAAGTTCATTCCAGAGTTTAGATTTACAGTATTTGGCTCCGTAGCATTATGGTTAACATGTCTGCCCTGTGCACAGTGGATGCGGGTTCAAACCCCGTTCTGGCCATGTCCAGAGATTAACACTATAATGATTGGTATGATTGCCATTCAGATTGGGGCTTAACATCCTGTATTTATGCACTTGATAGGCTTATTTGGAGAGGGGGAGGACACAGCAATGAGGATGGGCACTGTATAAAATCATACTATATTATTATATTATATTATTACATTATCTATCTAACCCAAAGCGCTGAAATTGTATACCAATTCTAAATATAGATCAAGCAAAAAGATGAAAAAGAATATGGATCCATTTGCAGTCTATGCACAAAAGTCATTACGCCAGTCGCCATCAGCCTGCAATTGTAGATTGGCACATCCGTCTTTCTCAACTTTCATTTGAATATTACCCTTTGCAAAACCTCACTGAAAATCTCTCTCTAAAATGTCAGAGGGACATGTAAGCACAAATGTGGAATTCATGACATTGCCATCTGATTTTGGAATATCACGGAAACCGTGTCTCATCACTCTCATGATGAATTTAATAGAATATAATAATTTAGAAAAATGAACAAAACAGCAGCAGTGACATTTTAATTTAAGGTAGTAACCTTCCTTTTTGGCTCATTGAAAATCTAAGAAGGTGTCAATCTGGGCAATTTTGGAAAAAATATTTCTGAAGACATCGCTTTGATTACCATAATTTGGAAATTGTACATCAAGTCATTAATGTTCTGTTAATATGTACAGTTTATTGGCAAATACTCGCTCTGTTTTGTTCTTGTTTTATTTGTTTGAGCATGCAATATCGCTTTGTCTATGTTCACGTTCAGCATACGGATCAGTATAAAATGCAAGACTTATGAGCAGTCTGCACCACCATTGCTTTATTAATGTTTGAGCAGCACATATTTGTCACTCTGTTATTAGTGCACAGAGGAGAAGGAACAATGAAAGACAGATTTATTAATGTTTCTTCTGTGCAAATATATTTTCTGTTTATGGCAAAATGCTACTGGTGTTACAGGTTGTAGAAAATCTACTATTCAATGAAATTTTGAGCAACAAGTGAGGAGCTGGGTTAGTTAAAGAAGTGGAAAAAAGGCTGGATTGTTAGGTGATAGGGCTTAGTCAGGGGAAATTTGATAATTTTTGATAATAGTTATACTAGGACTGAGTCGCGTTATGTTGAGGTGTTTGCTGGCTATGTGTTCCCATACACGATAACCCAATGGACATCCTTTCTGGATCCAACGCTGGGCTTAATAACCCATATTTTTGCACCAAGGACAAAGTGTACCCTACTATGTTATCTTGGTTTCTGTCAGCCTGACTAGACCTGATCAGGGCAAAATTTCAGGATGTAAAGTCCTATCAATCATAAATCAACCCCTGGGAGCAGCTAAAACGGACCTGCACCAGTGTTTGACTGTATATTCATGTATGACTGTATGTATGTGTGTGATTGGAAGTTTGTATATAATCAGACTTCATAAAATGCAAAGGCCTTCCGAAAGTTCTAACCAATTCATAGCATACATCAGATAATATTATCTACATAAGAAGATTTCATCAAAGAAAGTGTGCCACACACCGAGAAACAGATATTTAGTATGCACCAGAGACATGGCAGAAAATCCCAGGGGAACGGAATGACCCTGTAACATACCTAGAGTGATGTGGACTCTATTGCATGATAGGTTATCTCAACAATACAATATTGTCCATTGCTGTGTGCCAAAAGCTTAGAACAGAGTATATTACAACTGTACAAAAGAGATAAAGAGATTCTAACAAGCTGCCTTGAGCAATAAAACCCAGATATATAAGGTAATATACAGGCATCAAACAGGGTCAGGCTTGTGATCATTGAAAATATGTTTTGAATATGTCTAACAGCTGAAGGCAAATTAGAGACTGCACGAAAAATCCAACATATGATTATATAGCGTTTTGAACCTTATGCTTTGAAGTCTTCTGAATGCTTAAAGTTTATATTAAGACATTTCAAAACCAAGGTTATCAGCTATGATATCCTTTCGGTGAAAAGGGATCATGTCATAAATATCTATTAAAATTTCTTTAGATCTGTTTTTGACAAATTGCCTAGATAGATTCATTTAGAATGAACATATATTCAGTTAAATAATCTCCTTCCAAACTGGAGCTTCATATTTGCTATCCAACCCAAAGCTCTGAAATGTTAAGCCACATCTAAATATAGATAAAACAGAAAGATGAAAAAGAGTCTGGAAGCATTTGCTGTCTGTGCATAAAAGTCATTACGCCAGTCGCCATCAGTCTGCAATTGTAGAATGGCACATCTGTCTTTCTCAACTTTCTTATGGATTATTACCCTCTGCAAAGTCTCACTGAAAATCTCTCTCCAAAATGTCAGAGGAGCATGGACTCGATCACAAATGTCAAATTCTAGACATTGCCATCTGTTTTTGGAATATCTGGAAAACTTTGTCTCATACATCACTCTCATGAAGATTTAAAAAATATTAAAATTTAGAACTATGAACAAAATTGTAGCAGTGACAGTTTAATTTTTTATAGCACCTTCCTTTTTAACCTATGCATAGCTTCACTTGAAAATCAAAGCAGGTGTCAATCCAGGCAGTTTTGGAAAAAAAATATTTCTGAAGATATTGCTTTGTATTCGATAATATGGAAATTGTGCAAAAACTCCCTTGTATATTATGATAAAACATTTGTGGCCTGTCAGTGTGCAATGTAGGCATATTGGCAAATAGGTTATCAGTTCTGTTCTGTCTCTGTTTTATTTGTTCGGCCATGTAATATTGCTTTGTCTATGTTCATGTACAGCATAAGAATCTTTATAAAATGCAAGACTTATGAGCAGTCTGCACCACCATGGCTTTATTAATGTATTTGAGCAGCACATATTTGTCACACTGTCATTAGTGCACAGAGGCAAAGGAACAATTGAAGACAGATTTATTAATATTTCTGCTGAGCAGATATATTTTCTTTAAATGACACAATGCTCCTGGTATTACACTTGTTGAAAATCTACAATTCAGAGAAATCTTGAACAATAAATAAGGAGCTGGGTGAAGCAGTGTTGGTTAAGGCCCTGGGCAAAAGAGTGAATGGTTAAATGACAGGGCTTAGTCAGGGGAGAATTTAATATTTTTACATGATAATCATACCAGGAAGGACAGGACGCATGACTCAGTCGCATAGTGTTGAGGTGTTTGAGAGCTGTTTGTTCCCAACAGACCTCATTTCTGGATCCAACGCTGGGCTTAATTTCCAGTATTTTTGCAATGTACCCAAATTCGTTACCGTGTCTCTGTTGGCCCGATTAGGCCTAACAAGTGCACAATTTCAGGAAGCAAAGCACAATCAAATCATCAATCAACCTTTGTAAGCAGCCAGAACTGATCTTAGAGGGCCGCACATACCAGTGTATGACTGAACATTCATGTACAACTGCACCTTTATGTATGATTTTGTTTTCTTATGCAATCTGACTTCATAATAAACTCATAGACTACATTCTATAATATTGTGTAGTACGTATGTAAGAATATTTCATCACACAGAAGTGTGCCACACACCTAGAAACAGATATTTAGTATGCACCAGAGACATAGCAGAAAATCCCAGGGGAACAGAATGACCCTGTAACATACCTACAGTGATGTGGACTCCATTGCATGACAGGTTTTCGCAATACAATATAGTCCATTGCTGTGTGCAAAAAGCTTAGAACAGAGTGTATTACAACTGTGCAAAGGAGATAAAGAGATTCTAACAAGCTGCCTTGAGCAATAAAACGTAGATATATAAGGTAATATACAGGCATCAAACAGGCAGAGGCTTGTGATCATTGGAGATATGTTACACATACTTCGATATGCTAAAGGCAAATTAGAGATTACATAAGACATTTCTTATGGGTTGTAGCACTTTATTTGCTTCAAAGCGGCAGTTAGATATTGATTTTGAATGTTTTAACAAGCATTCAAGACAAACATTTCAACAAAAAGGAGGTGTCCAACTAAGACCTCATCTTCTTCTTAAATTATGTCCTGAAGTGGTTATTATTGCAAATATACCTTAGAATAGTTTGTCTATATCTGTTTATGAAATATACTGTTTGCAGCCAGGCATTAATTAACATGCACAACTGTCAAGCTTTTCACTACTAAGCAGTAGCCAGCATTATAATGGTGAGGTCTAATTTGCTGTTGTTGCTTACATAAAATAACTTGATATGCATTTTGACTGCCAAATATCTTCTTCTATTTTTTTAACAGGACAGTGAGGAGGTGACATTTATTTCGTAAATAACTGATTATTTCATTGTTTAACCAGATGGCCCCCATGAAAAGGAAAAGTATATATCTTACAGATTTATTGGAATCAACTGAAAAAGTAGCAGATCATCTACACCCAGTGGTCAATCATTAAAAGTGGGCGCTCTGCGGAGCCCAGGGAAAACCACTACTGCTAGTACCGTCAGGGGCGATAATAGTCTGCAATATGTCCAATGCGGTATACATTAAATTTTGTTGCAAATGATTTAAAGAGACCATAAGTTTGTAAGATTATCTTGATCGGATATGCTTCTGACACTGCACAGACCAAATATTCATGATAACATCATATAACATACAATTTATGGTTTCAACAAGTGGCTATCATTAGCACAGGCAACATATCCCACAAACAGCAGCTACTAAATATTTGATGAAAATTATTGAACAGGTAATTAAGTTTAGACTTAGCTGAGTTTTATTAGGCTTATTACATTTTTTCCTTGTTTGAAATCCATTATGTATAGCTCAAGGGCAGTGATTATTGGTAAAACTATTTAATTAGATTAATCTGAATTTCCAATAAATATAAATTGACTTGCTATACTGTGACTATGTCTACATAATTTGCAGCAACAAGTGTATACTAATTTATATTGTATATTCATATATCAGTGGCAGATCCAGACAGGGGCATCTAGGGGAACCTTGGCGTGTTTCAGCATTCGCGGCCCCGTGCCGCAGCATATTTTCTTCAAAATACTCAGCTATTGTTAATCTCAGTGGTATCCGCCACTGTATATGGTAAATTCATAACTAAATAGAAAGTCGACAAAATTGGTGAAACAGGCCATTTTAAACATAATAACTTAAATTTCGTATTATCACACTGGCAAAAATAAGCTATTTTCTGAATACGTTCATTTACATAAAAACAATAAAGCTGTTGCTTTAATGTAATATTGCCTCAAACACTTTTGGTGAGAAAAAAAAGGCAATAATCAAAAATAAACCATATGATATATATACGAATATAATCACAAGTTCACAACAAGCGCTTTTCAGAATATTAGTCGAAGTTATGACCATATCATTTTCGCCCACCATACAAGGAAACATAACAAATATATCTCTTTTTTTCTCCTTGTTTGCAAAACATCGTTTTTTATTTGCCTTTTTGACAAACATATAGCTCTTGGCCTTGCTTCGGGCCATAATTCCACAGGCGTAAAGACAGCTCACCTCGGAAAGGGAATTTATGCAGCTTAGATGCCTTTGAAAGGGGATCTACTACATTTTCTATAGAATATACATATGGCGAGAAATACTTCGGATAAGTGTCAGACTTCTTAATCTGGCTGTCGTGACAAACAATTTCTGAGCCTGATTCATTTGACCACATTATACATAATTGATGAAAAAGGGAATGTTAAAATTTCAATTTAAAGTCTGAAGATCAGAACACATGTATTCATATTGGTCTTGTGTGGTATGATAAGTCCAACCTCTTTGAGCTCTTTGCAGATTGGCGGTTCACCTGAAAAATTAATTTTCTTCTTTTCAATTTACATACTTGCTTTGCCTAATCTTCTTATTTGATTGGTACCTTGAGTCATTAAATTAGTTTGTTAATTAACCATAACTGACCCAAACGAAACATTTTTGAGCCTGTGACATCACAAGAGCAGGTTGAAAATTAATTTTGAGATTGTTTGGACCGCCAATCTCCAAACAGCTATAAGCTCCTGAAAATGAGAGTGGTAGAGGGGCGTTTGGAGGATACAGCTTTACGTAGTTTTTTTAAAACTGATTTCCAAACCTTAATAGGTCAGACACTGTCAGGCCGGAACCATGGTAGGGAAGCGAGGACCACTCAAAAGGATGAAACATTCGTCAAACATGAGGTGCCCAGCCCAGGAATCGGTCTCAGGACTCAGAGATCATTAGTTATAATAATCTCAATGGTCTCAGGTCTCAGAGGTTATTGGCTATAGAAATCTATAGAAGTAGAAACACAATGATGATATTACTTTTCAAAGTTACTAAGGAAATCTTGTCTTTTTTCAGGCACAAATTGGTGTGATATGGACACGGGTCTTCAAACCATAGCAGATGTCAAAGGTCGCCCTCACAGCGTCTACATTTCTCTGACGAGGGACGGGTCGGTCTGGGTGAGGGCAGGAACAGACCACAAGGACCGCGATTGGACCTACATACGGGAGAGGGAGCATCGCTTTCAGGACATCTTGATCAGCAAATCGTCCTTAGACATGATGAAGTCCTTTAATTATTCTGAATCGTGCGCTTTAACTGACATCAACTTGGTCGTCAAGGCTGAAGGAGGTTGGCATCCGTCTTATATCAACGTCTACAATCCAAATTCTAAACGGATGATGACGGTAAGATTCCGTCACAATGAAGACTGCTATACGGAGACGAATATAAGTCTGACGTTCAACAAGCAAGGTCTCTTATGTGATGGAGGGCAGACGAATACTTGTGGAATGAACAATTTACCTGACAAGGGAAGAGCTTCTCCGGTGCTTTTCTTGCGGAACTTTCGCTTTGATCCCAAGGGTCCAGAACACCACACCTGCCCAGGGTACAGTGACAGGAACTATTACTCATTCATGGGCTCCTATTATCATATATACATCAAGGTGGCTCAGTGCCCTGCTCCTAAAGGTGAGATCAAATTGTTCCTTTATCTTACTATTCATAAGTAACATAACTATGGGATCTGGAATAAGGGGGCGGGGTACAGGTTGGGTAGCAGTTTACTTGAGGGAGGGGCCGCTATAGTACATGTACGCTAAACTAATTTTATGTTTTAACTATACCGGTATGTCACCATTTTCATATGCGTGGGAGCACTTTGAGGGCTTCAATGTCTGTTTCCACATTAAATATAAAGGTGTCTCTCGTTAATATTGGAAACATGTTTTGAGGTCGTTTAATGCTTTACGGTTGTAATTTCTGATGCTGAAGGCACTTCCTTATTTCGGTCCACTTTCTTCTCAATCTTCACTTATACAGATACTAAAAATTACTCAGTTTTAACTGAAGCCCAGCGAGATGAGGTTTAAAACAAGTGCCCCCAGCAACCTATTACTGTGCTTTCATTTGGTATCTAAATTGAATTTCTATTATTAAATTTGAGATGTCTGTTTTGAGTTTTTTTTTTATTCCAAGTTAAAATATTGTTTGTCACTATTACAAAATAGAAACAACAACGGTACCCCAATGTGGCCAACTAAATAAAGAACCAGAAATGCATGTATGTGTAAGCACTTTCAAATAAATGTCACAGCAAAATAATGAAGAGCACTTAAATTCAGCTGTCTGTGGCCATCACTGACCTCATGACAGGCCCAATCCATTTCATTGAAATAACTGTAAAATTTTTCATTGAGTAACTTGTGACCTCATTGAGGAATGCTGTGTCTGTAGGTTACTTGTTTTAATAGAATTAAAAGTAAAAGATATGAGCTCAATCTGCTGATGAGTCATAGAGAGTAATACAGCATGAGTAGGGATATAACCTCACAAGGAATATGTCAGCGCAATTCTATACAAGCACTTGCCATTCGTCGACTGTAACAAGGGGGAGGGTCGGTCTATAGCGGTAGCGTGTTGGGCTGCCAATCGCTGGGTCCAGGGTTCAATCCAGCTCTTGCCGGGTCACCTGGGCCTATGTTGGATGGCTGTTTCAATCATCCTTCACCTCATTGCCGTGTCCTCTTCCTGTCCTAATTAGCCTACCAAGTACAATAATACAGGACGTAAAGCCCCAATCATCCATCCATCCATCGTTGATTGTAACACAATTGTCACTTTGATGTGGTCAGTTTTTGATAACAAGAAACAATCCACAAACATTTAATCTTCTTACTTCCTGACCAAGTCAAGCAAGATGGTTGTTATAAGCCCTCACATACACACTGTATGGTGAGCAAGAGCAGTAATGCCACTTCCAAGTAGAAGTTACAAGATGTCAAGTTTTTAAGTCTAGGTTTCCAATTTTGGCCAAGCTGGTTTAAGCTGGTTGAGCTGGGAGTTTGAGTTGTTTCTTGATTGCCTTGGGTGTTGTATACCAACAGACATATGCCAAGAAGTTCTTTAAATCTTTAAATCCACCACTCCGGAGACTATTTAGACTGAAGATATATCAGTTGTTACAGCCGATAGGTCTACATGCCCGATTTGCAAATCGGGCTGCCTTTTGCATGCCAGACACTAAAATAGGTCTTTGTCATAATATCTACTCCCCTCACCATGCTTTGCCAATATCCCTACAAAATGTCCAAAAAGTGCAACCAAGCCACATTTTCTACTGAACTTTTCCATAAGTTCTAATGTGCTATGTTAGAAACTTTGTCCTAATATATTTGACAGCCATCTCTTCTACATCAAATAGTGACCAAATAGTGCCTCATGGTTAGAAACTATTTTGACACTATTTGTAGAAGATATGGCTGTCAAGCACTGCCATCTCTTCTAACTACACAAGGGGGCAGCACTCCTCAAGTGTGCAGGCACAGGAGAGACACCTGGTGACAGGCAGTGAAATGACATCTATTTAGCCAAATTTACTTAAATTAGCCTGTCTCATGAAATTCCTGATCTTTTCTCAAAGGAAGTCAAGTCATTGTCAATCTGAACTGCCAGGGATGGGTTGAGTTCTAGTTCAGTGAAGCAGATATTGATAATTTCTGTCCAGATTCATTAAAAATTATTTCCCAAATGACGTGAAAATTTTTTTTTTTAAGGGGATGTTAATCCAATAATATTTAACAGCAAGCAAACAAAAGGCACTGAAAACGCTTGCAAACGAAACAGTCATTGCAAACGAAGTGACATCAGGCCAAGACGTCACTTGATGATGTCACTTGATGACGTCACAGGTTGGCCAGTTCATGTATGCCAAAAAGTAGCAAAACCAAAATATTCTTGGTGCAGAAAATCATTTCTTAAAAATTGCATTTTAATGCAATTGTCATGAAACTGCTACACGATGTAGCCAAGTGATGTCTGCATCTACGCTGTAAAGGGCGTGAAGATACATTGAACAGATTTTATTCGCCAGCCCTCTAAATTTAGACATGTGAAAAATTTGTTTTTCCACGGTCAGAGTGCTGTATAATAAAAACAGTTTACCCGAAATTAATGTCGTGTTCAGCGAAGACGCAAGAAGTACCCAGGAAGGTGCTCTATCAATTTCAAGGCTTTAACTGCAAAATTGAGGGAGCGAGGTCATTTTTACTGTCATGGAAATAGTTTTTTTTCCGTCTTTTTTTTCCCATGTCAAATGATGCTAATATTTTTGGGATTCCCCCCGGAATCCCCGTAAAAATTGAGTTAATTGTCCCTCACAACAATGAAAAGACCTTAACCAGTTATTTGTTGATACAACACAAGCCAATTTTGTAAATCCGGTTAACACAGAAATTCGCTAACACAGGCTAGAGTTAACCCACTGGTAGATACAATCTAGTACAGAAATCACAGGCCCCTCGCCTTGGAGTAGATCTATATTGATAATATATGTCCAGATTCATCAAAAAATTATTTCCAAAGTATTCCCTGGCTTTCATGATTTTCCTATTGATAGTCTGTGTTCCATGGCTCTGAACATGGTAGGCCTATGTTTTGCAACAGAGAAATAAGCATTTTCAGATCTGAAATTTGCGATGTTGTGTGTTTAAACTAATGAAGTATTCGGCTGCTATAAAATTCTTAAACAAATTCTGAAAACCAGGTGGCAAAATTCAAGTATTGACTCAAGTATTCCCTTGCTTCCATGATTTTCCTATTGATAGTCTGTGAGTTTCATGGCTCTAAACATGGCAGGTTTTGTAACAGAGAAATAAGCTGTTTCGGATCTGAAATTTGTGACATTAGACTTTTTGGCCACAAAATAAATTGTAGAAAATTTCTGAAAACCAGGTGATAAATTTCAGATATTTACTGAAATATTTCCCAACTTTCATAATTTTCCTATTCATAGTATTTAAGTTTCAGGTCTCTGAACATTGTATGTTTTGCAAAAAAGGTAGCAGCATGACGCACATGAAAATCGCGATCTTTTATGTTTTCAGAAACGGCCTTATTGACTGCTCAAAAAAATCGTAGATAAATTCTGAAAAGCAGGTGATAAACTTCCGATATTTATTGAAATATTTGCCAACTTTCATAATTTTCCTGCTCATAGTATTTGAGTGTCAGGTCTCTGATCATTGCATGTTTTGCAAAAAAGTTAGCAGCATGACGCACATGAAAATCGCGATCTTTTATGTTTAAAGAAATGGCCCTAATGACTGCTACAAAAATCGTAGATTAATTCTGAAAATCAAGTGATAAAATTCAGGTATTTACTGAAATATTTGCCAACTTTTGTAATTTTCTGATTCATGGCATTTGAGTTTCAGGTCTCTAAACATTGTATGTTTTGCAAAAAAGTTAGCAGCATGACGCAAATGAAAATTGCAATCTTTTATGTTTAAATAAATGGCCTTATTGACTGCTAAAAAAATCGTAGATAAATTCTGAAAATCAGGTGATAAAATTCAGGTATTTACTGAAATATTTTCCAACTTTCATAATTTTCCTGCTCATGGTATTTGAGTGTCAGGTTTTTGAACATTGTATGTTTCGCAAAAAAGTTAGCAGCATGACGCACGTGAAAATCGCGATCTTTTATGTTTAAAAAAATGGCCTTATTGACTCCTAAAAAAATCATAGATGAATTCTGAAAATCAGGTGAAAAAATTCAGGTATTGACTGACATATCCCCAAAGTTTCATAATTTTCCTGCTAGTCATAAGCGAGTGTCAGGGCTGCAAACATCACACGTTTTTCCTGAAAAAGAACAGCAACTCTACTGCATAGCATGGTAACGTCACAATAGGACTCAGAGAATAATTGGCAGCAGCCAAAGTACCATATGGCCAGCCAAAGCTTCAGATGGTAAGGCAAAGCATCTGATGGAATATCATCTGATGAAAAAGGGTCTGATGAAATATCCAAATAGCATCTTGGGGGATATTTGATCTTTTCAAATATCCTCATAGTGCTATTTGGAATATCCAAAGTCTTTTGAAAAGCACTTTTTGCTATTAGACACAATGGCAGTAGAGGCATTGTCACAAGCATCAGTTGTTTTAAACTTCCTACTACTACCCATGCCCATAATTTTTGTTTTGTAAAGGGGCTGAGCATTTTGTTACAATTAAATAATATAAAGGGCAAGTGATTACATCTACTGACTGATTCGGCTGTTTCAGTGATTTCATTATTTACAGGTCTTTCTTTTTACCTTCACAGAACTTTAGTTCGAAGAAGGTATTGTTATCATTTTGAGAAAACTTTTGTCCGTACGCCTACAGGCGGGCGGACGGATAGATAGTTTCCGGGCCAGCACTCGCCCCCCCCCCCCTCCGCCATTGGGTGTACATGGATGAAATGGGCACACATACAGTCTAGTTGTGCCTTGGGATGGTCTGATTGATGGACATTCAGACTTTTTTTTAAATTGAGAAAAAATATTTCTAAAAAATTATTATTTTTGTTTCCGGGCCAAGACTCGGTCACTATAGCTTGTACATGGATATAGTTTGATACACATACGGCCTATGTGATCTAGTCGTGCCTTTTGATGGTCTGATGGATAAATATTGTATACTTATTCTATGATTTTCTAATTTTTCTTCCTTTTTAGCAATCATTGAAACAAGTTCTATGATTTGCTTCCTTTTTATCAAACACTGAAACAAGTTCTGTGAATTGCTTCCTTTTTATCAATCAATGAAACAAATTCTATGATTTGCTTCCTTTTCATCAATCACTGAAACAAGTTCGATGATTTGCCTACTTTTCATCAATCACTGAAACAAGTTCTATTATTTGCTTCCTTTTATCAATCACTGAAACTATTGATGAGTCACACTCACACGACTTATTAGAGTTAGTATTTCTATAGACTGGAAGAATGGACAATTTACTATCCTAACCTTCTCCCTCTTTCTGGCTGCTTTTTTATCTTTTCATTTTTTGTTCATCTTCATCAAGATGCAAGAAATCTTATCCAGTTACGCCCATCTGAGCGGAGACGATCCGTTGTATGTATAAGTAGTTAAGGAGTTTTTGAGAAGTTTGTTGAATTGAATATTTTAATTGTCTTAACTTGTAAATCAGATGTCATAAAAGGGTTCTTGCAATCTGTCAAATACAGTTACAGTGGATGAATGTCAAGTACTTGCAGGATAGGACTGAAATGATAAACAGTTTGTGTAGTCATATTCTATACTTTCAATGCCATCAAAGTAAGTCACCAACTGCGTATTAATGAGGTCACAAGTTATTATTTTCTCCCATAATCTTTGCCACTGCTCCGACCGATAAACTGCTAAAAAACATGAGGTTGTTACAGGAAATGAGTGCAATGAATGTTTCTACTGATCCTTGTTCCCTGTCACTTCTGCAGAGTTCTGCCCAGGAGTTCTGCTTCAAAGGAAAATTTGTAGAATATGATCACTTGAAAATAGTTATGTCATAAAAAATGATATTAATACCTTGGTTTGGAACACCTGATACATTATCGCATCATAAACTGAAAGCCTTTTCAACAGCACTGTTTCTCATAGGTATTAATCTTTGTGATACAGCAAGTCTCAGTAACTTATTTCTTTTTACTCCGTTTCTGTAGTACGTGCCTGTGGTATTGATTTTTCAGAGTGGTTACGAACTTAATTCTCAGAGGGTTGAATGTGAATAGATGGAAACACTATTACAAACCACGGCATCCTATCCCTAAGGGTAGTTGGCTACTAGGTTGTCTTCTGGCTGGCAGCTATGTCATGTAAATCAATTTCCTACAAAACTGCAGCTCAACAGGGAATCAGCCAGGTAGCGCTGCATGTGCCACCGGCTGACAGAGACATCTGTTGGAAGGCTCCAAGGAATAGTGCAAGAGCTGAATGCAGTGATACAGTGTAGCCTAGTAGGAATGGTCAAAACCGAAATGAAAGAAAGATTATTTATAACAAAAAGATGAATTTGTTTCTAATAGAATCTGGAGTGCGGCCGGGCAGCAACGATCTATTTTTTAGGTACTGCGGCGAGGGAGTGGGAGCACTAAACGTGCTTGTGCATTTTCTTCACTTTAATCATATACAGTTTGCATCGACAAGACCATCGAAAACTATTTTAGATGTAGTACAACAGTATCTAATAATTATAATAGATATATACGGAATAGGCAAAGTCAACGAATCTGAGGTTTGATATTTGATCTTGTTAAGCCTACTACAAAGTCCATGACACTGACAATAAAGATTACCAAGGATCAGGTTATTTACTCAATTATTTGAACAACCAAGGCTTACATCTTTAATGCATATAAATTTTTCTGTTTCAGACTCCAGAACCCTTGGGTACGAAGCAAAACTGCGACCAAACAGGGATCCTGAAAATGATACGAACCGCGTGATAATCACTGATCCCAGCCAACAAGCTCTGGACGATGCCATCATCAAGGGATGGCGAGCTTTCGTTAAAGTTGTGTCATTACAACACAAAATATATTTACAGGTCTGGAGACCTAGTCCATATTATTCTAACACCTACACTCTTGTGGGTCAGACATTTTTTGCGCCTGATAAACTGCGATTCCATGAAGTTGCAATACCTCCGGATAACATGATCAATGTCAGAAAAGGGGATGTTCTGGGACTATATTTCCCCAAACAAAACCCCATAGGGTGGTCCAGTGTGCCCTGTTCTGGACCATCACAGACTTACAGATACTTGCCCAATCCCTCCAGTGTTTTTATTGGAAAGACTTTCACCTTTAAACAGGCATACTTGGGCGCAGTGGCCGCTTGTCGACATTATGCTTTTACCGCTGTTTTTGGTAAGTAATTATTAATTTATTTCAAAGGGCAATGCTTTTTATCACACCGTACAAGTAGAATCTCTATATGGAAAGAAGTGTAAGAGGTCTAAGTTAGTTAGACGCCTCATTTTCGGGTTCTAATAATATGCATTTTTTGCACTAACATCCCGAAGGGAGAGAGTTTGAACCCTCGAAATGTTAGAATCCTATGTTGAAGTTGTCTCACGGTAAGGGCCATAACATCCCTGATATTGGATGAATCGTTGAAAAAAGTAAGGACAACCCAAGCCCAATGATATTCCAATGGAGCAGAGGGTGTATACTTACTTTTGCAAGATTATAACCTTCATCTTGAAAAAAGACCTCTGATATGAAGTCAATGGCCAGGCTAGTAGATGCAGTAGATATTCAAATAAGTATTGTTTCAGTGGTTCATGCACTATCAGTGATGTTTTGACTATTGGTTTGATACTTATAATTCGTTTGCTTTTTCAAGGCATTGACAGCTGTAGAAAACTTGTTTTGTACTTCAAAACACAAAATGTAATGTACATAGTGCCAGTGAGTTTTAATATTTTCAGTAGATGAGCCTTGGTCATTGTACTTGTCTGCACATTATTTAAGGTGGAGCATTATTTTAGCACAACATATGCTGGCAATTAAGGTGTATCTGATCTATGGAGCAAACAGCATGTATGTCAGTAATAAATGTTCAAGATGTCAACTGACAAGTGAATGTTACTTGTATAGACTACTGGGGAAAATACATTACTTTTCTCTTCTTCTCATTTAATCATGCAATGGACCAAGTATATGAAACTTTCTTGGTATTGAAAATGAATTCAATTTTAAAATTTGCAATTGATCGATCCCGCCAAGGAAAAAACTCCAAGCCCCCCTGGAAATTAAATGGTCACCCCGTATGTCATTTAACCAGATCGATTGCCAAAAAGAGACGCGTTCTCCTATCTTAGGCAACGACGATCATTCAGAAAGATCATTTAAAGATTAGAAATGCAATCTGACAAATCTCTTCTCTGATAACGGCATCAGATACATGAGCTATCAAAACGACAGAAATAATATTAAACGATTTACAACTTTTGTTGATATATGTGTCTTTTACCTGAGATTTGTTGCTACATGCAGAGAATCTATTGATCTGTATGCTCAGCAGGTACTTCAGAGGTTTTGCTAATAGATTTTACCTACAATGGATCAAGTTTCCCAGCTAAAACCGCCCGATTATTTAGTTAGAGCCCTTTGTCTCATCATTACCATCCAATGGCATCTGTGTACACTTGCTCTTGAAAGTATACTGATTTGCCATTGAAGACCATGTTAAAGTTGTCTCACGGTAGAGGCGGATCCAGCCGGGCCCTCATACAACAAATGCAACACATGCAAAATTACAAGAATAATGTCCATTGTCCTGTCATCCATTGATTCTGCTAACTAGATAATAAATTCCTGCTTCTTCTTTCCAGCCAACAAAACGGACGAAAAGCTTGTGGAAGACTGGAAGTGTCCCACACCGGGAATGCAGCCAGATTCACGAAAGCGCAGCGGAACCCAAGATCTGGAACTTCACGAAAATACCATCACCCCAGCTCCTGGCTTGGGTCTATTGGAGAGAATGCACAGTGCCAAAGCCAGCATACCAGTTCACATTATATTAATAATAATTGGGTGTCTACTCGGCCTCCTCATATTTGTGGGATTTGTGTCTTATTATAAAGCTATTCGAAGTTGAAAAAGCATTGATTAGAAGACTGTTCAATTTTGTATTGCTGTAAAATGTATTACTTGATTCATACTGTCTATTTCCATACTTGACCAAGAATGCAATAACACACCACTTCCCTGTAAGTTGACCACAGGTCCAAGCCAAATAGAGTCTTGTCTATCCTGTTCTAAGATGATCATTCTGACTGAACCTTCTAACGCCTTCTTTGACAGAAAGTAGGTCACTTTTGGACTCAACCAATCAGAGAAGTTCTTACAAAGGTCACGTATTTGTAAGGACTCCTTTGATTGGCTGGCTCAGTCTGAGGATGTTACCTTTGAATATATTATACTACAGACAAGTAAAAAGACAAGTAAAAAGTTTTTAAAGAATCTCTATTTAGGCTTGGAGCTGTGATTGACCGATATGGAGCCTCATCTGCAAATGAGGTCTGAATAAAAAATACAACTCATTCATTTCCCTTGTGATTCCCTTCAAAACACAGTTCAAACGCAAATTTTCTTTGATGCTAATGGATTCGAAATTGTGTTCGTTATAAATTCAGACACAGATAGATACGGGCAATTCATAAAGTCCGATTGAGAGATTTCACACTTTAGCAGCTTGCGTAGCCCTACCATTGCACCTCAGCTATTTCATTGTTAAACAGAGTGGAGGCCAGGTAATATAGGTATCAGACAAGCCATCAACCAAAGCTCCAAGTGCAACAGGAGCTGAGATACAAAGCAAAATGTCATGGTGTCGGACGTACATCGTGCACTGTAGATTTTGAATTTTGAGTTAGCTTAATTGATTGAGTGAGATGGTTGCAAAATTCCTTTGAGCCAAGATAGCTTATTGTTTGCAAGTTATAACAACATAAAGATTATCATAACTCAAAACAGCAAACTATCATGGCTAAAAACAAATTGTGCAATCGTCTAACTCAATCATTTGAGCTAACTCAGAATTTCAGAATTTACAGTGTGTGAATACATCCAACACCATGACATTTTGCCTTGTAGCTCAGCTCCTGCTGCACTTGCAGCTTTGGTTGATGGATGGTAGAGCTACACTAGCTGCTAAAGTGTCAAATCTGTAAATTACGCAATTGCCCTTTCGTGATATCTGGAGAATTTCTTTAATATTCATGTAAGCAAAAGACAACATCTGATATCCTTTTAAAATCTGACATTCAACACTCCATCTGTTTTTAGAACCCCAAAATCCCCATGTATCAACACAATGATCTCATATTACTTACAAACAATTTTAGTGTTCGGATAAATGTCCAGTCATGACTATTTTCAGTACATGATCACATCATTGATGTATAACACAAACTTACCAAGTTATACATTATATACCACAGAGAAAGCCATCCAATTTACTGAATATAAACTTCAAGGACTTTCAGTAATTTTCATAATTGAAGACTGAATGTGTATCTTTTTCTAGGACAGGTATTCTATACAGATGGATCACATAAAAAAACTGACATTACTGTGCCCTATAGAATAACATGTCATTGAAAATGTTACACATTCAAGCTGAAAGTCAGCAATTATAAAATGGCTGTATATGAAGGTTAATTTTTGTGATTGAAAATGTAATGTGTACTTTTGGGAAATTATTATGTTTCCATTCTTCATACTACAATGCATTTGTATCCTGTGCTCTTGTAAATTGTTTGACTGATGAAAATGTTTGTACATTTATGATGTGTGCCATTGTGTGGTATGAATGTTTGTAAAAACTTTGTAAACAAATGCAAAACCATAAAATGATTATACCTTGTGAAGATTGATAATATATATATTGTTTAGTACAAATTGAATGTTTTTTACTCTTCTTTCTTCCGATATCCTAAAATGGCAAGATGGAATTGATCAAGATACTTGAGTAAATCATAATCAAGTATATTTGAATGTAGACAAGAACCTTTTCTCACGATCATATACACATGATTGTGAGACAAGCCTTAGCAGGGCCGAAAATGAGACGAAATTGAACAAAAATATCAAAACATGAAATTTCCTACACTGTCTGTTAAGTCCCTGTGCTTGACCAACCCTCAAACTCAACTTACCAGCAATGTTGAAGATGTTATCATTCATTTGGCACAATTCTGATGCTTGGATATTATCCGAGAAATCACAGAAAGTCAGCTTAAAAATGTTCAACCTCCTTTAAACTTGGCTCATTCTTGTCAACATTTTGAAAGCCTCACTGTCAGTTAAGGTCACATAATATTAAGAGGATTATAAATTTTTTAGTGACCCAGAATGGAAAGCTGTTAGCTGCAAACTGCAGCTAACAGCTTTCTGTTCTGACTTGCAAGTTGTACCAGATCTGATTCCCTGTTACACCACTGACAATAACTGATTAGTATATGCTACAAATTGTTGAAACTACACTAAATATTTAGTTAGATAGATAGATAGATAGATGGATTCATAGATAGATGATAGATAGATGGATTGATAGATAGATAGATCATAGATGGATTCATAGACAGATAGAGAGATATCATCATTTATGTACAACAACATGAATCATTTTTTAAAATAAAAAGACATGCACATAAACATGATCAATCAATCAATCTACTTATATAGGCTATTTCTCTTTTTCTCTTTCTCTACCCCTCTCAGTGGCGTTGGCACGTGCCCCCCCCCATAGGGACGCCACTGACCCCTCTCCCATCTCTCTGTCTCCCGTTGTTTCTCTCTGTATCTCTCTGCTAATCTTTCTGTCTCTTTCTGTCCGTCGCTCTCTGTCTCTTTGTCTCTCTACCTATCTTCTGCCTTCAATATACAAGCTAGCGAGCATTCTGTAGCTTTTTGGAACTTTTTCAGATTCAGCCACCAGGCCTTCAGAGGGCTTGCGAGGGTGTGAAGGAACAAGAAACGCTTTTTTAAGACTGGCAAATAAAAGTCCATAAATCATAATTGATAGATAGACAGATAGATAGACAGATAGGCCTAGATAGATCTATAGATAGATAGACTTTATTTTCTGAAGGTAAAAAACTTATTAAGCATAAAAATTTTTCTTCCATATGTAGGGGGGAAGGGAGGATGTTTCCTTCAATCTTAACATAACAACACTATCTTTGGAACTTTGTTGTTACCAGTTTCCCTCATCCACTTCTTCATCAATCACAACCACATTTTCCATACTCAACCTTGCTGTCATTCTCTCTTGCAATAAGGCCTGCTATCTTTCAAAGATACAGATATCCTCTACAATCCATGTTTATTTCATAATTTATTCAACATATTCTTTAACTGATGTCCATTTCATTC
Source organism: Platynereis dumerilii (assembly GCA_026936325.1). NCBI lineage: Eukaryota > Metazoa > Annelida > Polychaeta > Phyllodocida > Nereididae > Platynereis > Platynereis dumerilii. Next base: position 57,645,009 of record JAPTHN010000002.1, read on the forward strand.
TTAGCATAAAAAGTTCATGTTCACATGACATATCCAATCACTCCTGAGTTTATGCTTCTCACTTCCATTTGAAAACCATTTCTGCAACTCTTTTATAATTAGCGCTCAAATTTCAACAAAGATTTTCCATCCACTAAATATTTTAGGATGCTGTCACACATGCACTTTATTTGTTACCAATTTTCTGCAAGAATCATTAAAGGCCCTAAATATCAACAAATTGTTATTCTCGGAGTGTGTCAAATGATTTCTTAACACTTGTCCAACAAGGGCAATTTCTCCTCATAGTATAGTCCATCTGGGCGTTTATGCTGTTCCATACTTTTGCAATTATGCTTTCAATATTACCATGCAATTGAAATATCACTGTATCACATTTCCCTCAAATTTGCGACCTAAGTCTCATTTCTTTTCATCTCTTCCCGAACTTATACGTATATATGATTATGTACTCTCGTTTTACCCAACGCCGATTCTATACAATACAACCCTTCTTGAACATACTCATATTACAGTCCTATTATAAATTCACGGATGTTTTACGCTACTCCAGCACAACTACTGATTCCTCAGCCATGAAAACTTCCCACTTCCTTTCTTTCACTTCCTACAAGATCTTTATCTGGCTTTGCTCCCATAAACTTCTTTTTTTTCCACGGGTACTATGCTAGTACAGAATTACTTGCTGAAGCTTTCACAGAATGCGTTCTGAGATTGTCAAATGTGGTCTTGTTCAATTCCTGTTAAAAAAGGGTGGGGCCCATCTGTGAATGTGCACCAATGAAAGAGTATAATATTATTTTTAGGCCTAATGATTGACAAGGGATTATGAGAGTGACTTCGTTTGGGATAGCCAAAATGTGCAAATGCTATGATTCGTCAGTTATAATGTTAGATTAAGGTTCAAGGGTGTTGTTAATGTTTTCTTTTTTGTCAGCTTGGTTATTCAAATTACTAATAGTCTCTTGGGGTTAGCATGTTGCTTGCTGTTTGGGTGTTTTTTCTTGGTTGGCTGAGCAATTCAAATCACTTAACACTTGTTATGCTTATTGTAAATCCCAGAATGCCTGAATTGTGTCAATTTAATCAACAAAGCCACCATTTTATGAAGATGTTCTTGGAACCCACGAGATGAAATTGATGGATTTTGTAGAGTTAAAAGGGGAATGAAAGACGGATTTTGCATACATTGTCAAACAACATGGTCTAAAGGTAGGGCATCTTCTCAGAGCTTGACAGGCCAATTTACATTGTTTTAACATGCCTAGAAATGCCGCAACAAATCTGATGCGCCAGTTTCGACCTGTACAGCAATAGGCATTCTGCTAGACTAATTTGAATGAGGTTGGATGAGGCCAACTTCATCTCCAAAGAAGACACCAACAGTCTATAACATATATGCAATCCTGGAAAATTCACCCTTATAGTTATTCACATCAAGCAGAGGACAGACGTTTGGCCAGATATCTCAGCAACAAGAAGTCCTACAGCAGAAATACAAATATTATGTATCTGATCGCAGGCAGATCTACTCACTATACATATGGAAGGTGCCTCACATGAGAATTGGTCAAATCAACAAGGCCAGCTTGCAAGGCTTCCCACATCACTACTATTTAGAGAAAACATTTAACCTGCCTAACATGAGTTCATCACAATATTTGACGATGTTTTGAAGTGTTACCTGCATATATTACATCTTCAACATCTTAGAATTCCTGTTTAAAGTGCTGGATAAGACTCAGAAGCTCATGAGAAATTCAGAAGCCCTCAGTGACATCTGCATGCTCCAGTTAAGTCAGTTGACCTGAGGGCCCTGAGAGGATTTCCTTGTCTATTAATCAGAAATGGCCGTAACCATGATAACAGCAACTGTGATTTGGCAGTTTAAGCAGGTGTGAAGAGCTGTGGGCATGGTTGAGAGACCAAGCTGTGATTGACATTGGATCAATTGATTGACTAATGCACTGAACAATTTGCAAGGCCTTCCTATGTTTCAGTTTTGCACAGTTGTGTTTTCTCTGTTGCTTAATTATTTTGACAATAACAGAAACTTACAACACCAAAACAATAACTGTCAATTTGGGGATTATGTCAAGGTTGACCAATTTTTTTAGAACACTCCACCATTGGCTAAATGCTTTCATGACCTTTGATGGTCTGATTAATTGGCCTAGATCAGATAAACCAATGAGATGAGACACAGAGGTCATCCAGGGTTTCTGATAGGATCACCAATATCAGGAGAGAGGCACCTTCCATATAGTGACTAGATCTTACCTCAATCAGTCAATGGGAGCAATGGGAATTAATTAGCTACCATTTGGCACAGTTTTGAAGGTTCTGTGATGAACTGCTATCAAGTTATAAGACAAAATGTGGCTTAAAATCATAGAAAAATAGACGATTTTTGGCGAAATCGACAACAAATGTTTAGGGCTCTTGAGGCAGGGTTTCCCCTCATCCTAGACCAAAATGAATGTGATATTTCGATTCCCCATACCCAAAAGCATGGGAAGCCAAACAGGAGGCTATAAAAATCTACATTGTTTGTATTTGAATAGGTTGCTGATGAGTCACAAGGCATAGAGAATAACATGGCATGCATAGGAATATGACCTCACAAAGAACATTTAAGTCCAATTCTGTAAGCACTTGACATCCATCGACTGTAAGTGAAGAGTGTTCTACAGTGAACTTCTATTTCATTGGAATTTTTGAGTCAAGCTTCTAGAGTATTCAAGGGTCATAGTCAGGAGTCAGGACTTTCTCTACTTCAGATGAGGCAACAGTTACTATGTTCAGACATTGGTCGCCCTCAGTTTAACAGTGAGCAGTAAAAATTTGTGTGCTGTCTATCCAAAACGAAAACTGCTGTCAGCGATGAAAGGTCAAAATAAGATAACTCATTTATTTTTGGTCTATATTTTCTCACTAGAGGTCTTCTTGCAGTTGCTTGTATCAGTTTCTAGTCCCTGTAGGCATGAAATTACTGAGGGTCTTGGCATGCTCTCCGGAGGGCTGATACCGGTTTGAATACTGATTGCTATCGTAATAATATTCGCGCAGTGAAATGGCCGTAGGCGGTTTCGCGAAGCAAATTGAGCACAAGAGAGGACTCGAAAATCTGTGCAGTGATAGTCTCAACATCAACAGTCCACAGCAGGAAATTAGGTCAAGTTGGTCCAGCTTCTTATCAATGATTTAGTTTAGAATTTAACCAAACATAACATATTCATCTTCAAAAGTGTCTTAAAAATCCAATTTCTCTGGTGGTATTCCCATCTCCCGTCTGCCTTCTAACTATTTAGCTGATTATCTATCAATCCCATTTATCTATACTCTTCTCTGTCTATCTATCTATCTATCTACCTATCTATCTATCATATTTAAACTTCACCTACACATAGGTGAAGTTTCTTGTTTTCGGTATTATTAAACTTCACCTACACATAGGTGAAGTTTCTTGTAATCGGTATTATTAAACTTCACCTACACATAGGTGAAGTTTCTTGTAATCGGTATTATTAAACTTCACCTACACATAGGTGAAGTTTCTTGTAATCGGTAGTATTATTATTTATTATTTTTCCGCCAGAAAAAACGTCATCGGGGAATTCTGAAAAAAATACGTATACGTAGCCTACAATAATCAAAGAATACGTTTTTGAGATAAATGACCTTGACCTATTTTTCAAGGTCACAGAGCCTGTCAAAGTCGGATTTCACAATATTTCAAATACATGTACCTCATCCGGTTATTACCGGTTTTCACTTTCTGGTACATGGTAAGGTCCCAGACACCTTCTTCACAGTTTGACCTACTTTCATGAATGTAGGTCAAGGTCACATTGTACAAAGTCCGTTTTTATGGTTTAAGGTCTATTGCGGGATCTCAGAATCCGTAAGTCGTAGAGTCATACCGTTTGTGCCATTACGTGCCCAAACTCACGGGACATTTGCATCAACTTTTCATTTTTCATTTTGGTTACCGGTTCTTGAGTTATGTAATTTTAAAGTCATACCGCGTCACCAAAACCGGTGACCTTGAGAATTTCACCTTGAAATATCGATGTTAGCTCATAACATGTCATAGTAACCCCCCCAAACATACACCTAATAAGCCCAAAATGACCTTTAAATTTGACCTTGACCTCATTTTTCAAGGTCATTTGACCCGAAAAAGTTTGAAAAAGTGCCATTTTCAGCAATTTTTTTCACCATGTTCTTTTCAAGATATCATCGTGATTTACTAGTGACAGATGAACATTGGCCTGCTTATTCGTAATATCTAATCATATTTTGTGTACCTCCTTTGCCGGATTTATGAAAAATTATGAAATATTGCTAACCGACAAAGGTTAAAAAGTGACACATTTCCACGTTTTTGACAAGGAAATATTGATTGTACAGGGTTACAATGCATGGCTGACCCCCCCTTTTTCATACAATGTGATTATGAAAATCATACTTATTTTGACCTACAAAATGTTTTTCAAGGTCAAACTCAAGGTCAAACAGGTCAAAAAATTTTACATTTTTGACATTTCATATTTTTTAACAAAGAAGGAATTAAGATATTGTTACAAAAATGGTAGACGTACTTGCTACCATACTCTAGAGGCTTCCTGTAAATTTACAAGGTCCTCGGATTGACCTACGTTGCACTATAAAGGTCAAAAGGTCAAAAAATGAGCAAAAAATTTATGATTTTTTTTCACATTTCTCAAAGATAGCGTCATTTCAAACGGCCGTAGCTCCGCTCCTAATTAAGATAGAGAGAATCTGAAAACAGATTCGGAAAGGCCAAATTCTCTTCTAGTTTTCATCTTCTGAACATTTGGTCGTAGCTTCGACGGTTAAAAAGATCGCCAGACCCTGAAAATTTCATCTTTTTTGTCAAATTTTCACAATATATCAATATTTTAACGAGGAATGATTCATCTTTCTTTGATGAGCCTTATTGAACATATTTCTAAGTTCTATTTACATAACCGTGCCAAGTTATATATATTTCCATCTAACCGTTTATGTTCCAAAGTGATTTTAAGTTTAAAAACTACATTTTTTCAGTGATTTCTGGAAGTCCATATTTCTGAATTATACCATAATTTCAATCTGCCGTTTCTCCAGTCCTAATTAAGTTACAGAGAATCTGGAAACAGATTTGGAAAGCGCACATTCTCCTCTAGGCTTCCTATTTAACATTTTCTTGTATCTCTGACGGTTTAAAAGATCGCCAGACCCTGAAACATTTATGTTTTCAGAAATTGCAGTCATTTGAAATGTTTTCATCGTTCTGGTCCATCTACTAGTCCATGTACTGGTACCTTGTACTGGTACATTGTACTGGTATATTGTACTGGTGCATTGTACTTTTACATTGTACTGGTACATTGTACTGGTGAATGTACCTAGTGCATGTACTTGGTGCATGTACTTGGTGCATGCACTGGTACATGTACTGGTACATGCACTGGTGCATGTACTTGTGCATGTATTGGTGCATGTACTGGTGCATGTACTGGTGCATGTACTGGTGCATGTGCTGGTGCATGTCCTATGGTCGATGTACTGGGTCATGTATTGGTTCATGTACTCGTATGTCTGTGTGTTTCTTTGCATGCTTGCATGTATTGCAATGTATTACATGATTATGTAGGATTCCTGTGTACGTTTCCATGTACTTTTTTCTAGCTCATCTACTGGTGTGCATTTCGAGTTACTGGTACTACAGTAGGTGAAGTTTTGTCACTGCTCTGCAGTGGCCGTCTACTAGTTTTTATTATTATTCTTGCCGGATAAACCTCTTCGGAAAATGTTCAAAAAATTCATATACGTAGCCTACAAAAATACAAGAGAATCATTTTGAAAAAATTGACCTTGACCTATTTTTCAAGGTCACAGGGCCTTTCAAAGTCGGATTTCGTAATATTTCAAATACATGTACCTCATCCGGTTATTACCGGTTTTCATCTTCCGGTACATGGAAAGGTCCCAGACACCTTCTTCACAGTTTGACCTACTTTCATGAAAGTAGGTCAAGGTCACGTTGTACAAAGTCCATTTTTATGGTTTAAGGTCTATCGCGGGATCTCAGAATCCGTAAGTCGTAGAGTCATACTGATGGTGCCAAAACATGCCCAAACTCACGGGACATTTGCATCAACTTTTCATTTTTCATTTTGATTACCGGTTCTTGAGTTATGCAATTTTAAAGTCATACCGCGTCACGAAAACCGGTGACCTTGAGAATTTCACCTTGAAATATCGATGTTAGCTCATAACATGTCATAGTAAACCCCCCCAAACATACACCTAATAAGCCCAAAATGACCTATAAATTTGACCTTGACCTCATTTTTCAAGGTCATTTGACCCAGAAAAGTTTGAAAAAGTGCCATTTTCAGCAATTTTTTTCACCATGTTCTTTTCAAGATATCACTGTGATTTACTCGTGACAGATGAACATTGGCCTGCTTATCCATAATATCTAATCATATTTTGTCTACCTCCTTCTCCGGATTTATGAAAAATTTTCAAATATTCCTAACCGACAAATGCTAAAAAATGACACATTTCTGCATATTTGACAGGGAAATATTCATTCTACAGGGTTGCAATGTATGACTGACCCCCCCTTTGTTACCTACTGCCTTTCTGAATAGCATATTAATTTTGACCTAGAAAATGTTTTTCAAGGTCAAACTCAAGGTCAAACATGACAAAAATGTTTGCATTTTTTACATTTCTTATTTTTTAACAGAGAAGGAATCAAGATATTGTTACAAAAATTGTAGACATACTTGCTACAATACTCTAGAAGCTTCCTGTAAATTTTCAAGGTCCTCGGACTGGCCTACGTTGCACTGTAAAGGTCAAAAGGTAAATAAACGAGCGAAAAATTTATGATTTTTTTTCACATTTCTCAAAGATAGCGTCATTTCAAACAGCCGTAGCTCCGGTCCTAATTAAGATAGAGGAAATCTGAAAACAGATTTGGAAAGGCCATATTCTCCTCTAGTTTTCATTTTCTGAACATTTTGTCGTAGCTACGACGGTTAAAAAGATCGCCGGACCCTGAAAATTTCATGTTTTTTTCCGAATTTTCATAATATATCATTATTTTGACAAGGAAGGAATCATCCTTTTTTGATCAACCTGCCTGAACCTCTTTGTAACATCTGTTTACATAATCCTGGCAAATTATATATGTTTTCAGTGAACCGTTTTGGTTATACAGTGATTTTAAGTTAAAAACTACAGTTTTTCAGGTATTTCTGAAGTTCATATTCCTGAATTGTACCATAATTTCAATCTGCGATAACTCTGGTTCTAATTAAGATACAGAGAATCTGTAAACAGATTTGAAAAGACCAAATTCTCCTCTAGTTTTCATCTTGTGAACATTTTGTCGTAGCTGTGATGGTTTGAAAGATCGCCGGACTCTGAAAATTTCCATGTATTTTCCTGCAGAGCCAGCGAATACACAACACACAACAGTCCTCTCCTCTAATATAATCTCAAATCTTCTTATTCTATTCTATTCTAAATTAATATCTACATAGAACTATCTATATGTGTATCAGTGTATCTATGTATAATGTATATATGTATATACTGTATCATTTTATATGTATCTGATGTCAATTCATTATGTGTGTCTGTTTATCAATGTATCTTAGTATTTATGGACCTATCTATGTATCTATCTATGTGTATCTTTGTATTTATGGACGTATCTATGTATCTATCTATATGTATCAATCTCTTTATCTGTAAGTTGATTTGCCTGTAAATGCACATAGCTATCAATGTGTTTATCCAGTGGAGTTCAGCTAATTTACCAGACATTTTGGAGGGGGGCATGGCACAGCAGGGCAGCCTTGCAAGGCAGCCAGTGGCTGGCACTTGCCAGCCAAGTCTGGCCAGCCAAATGTGCATATTGCACCCTGCCTACTCCTCCCCCCTCCTGAATTTACCCAGCAATAGGCCTAAAAAATACAGTGTATTGCTGCATTAGGCCTATATCAAAGTTAACCTCAATAGAACTCATTCCTTCCTTCTCCTTGCTTCTGCCTTCTTGCTTCCTTCACCTCGTTTCCTTCTTCTTGCTTCATTCTCCTGGCTTTTTTCTCCTTGCTTTGTTCTTCAGTCTTTACCTTCTCCTCCTTCCTTCTTCTCATTCCTTTCTTCTTTGATTTTCCTTCCTTCCTTTTCCTTTTCTCTCTTGTATTCCTTTTTCTTCCTTCCTTCCTTCTTCCTTCCTTCTTCCTTCCTTCTTCCTTCCTTCTTCCTTCCTTCTTCGTTCCTTCTTTCTCCCTTCTTCCTTTCTTCTTGTACCCAAATATGATGTACATTAATGGTTTGGAATGATTCACTTCAATCAGATTGCACTAATATCTAAATGTTTACATTTTCCTATTTTTTCAGTTCTTATTGCATATTAATTACTCCAAAGCTAAAATCTCATCACCAAGAGATGCACATTTTGCAGGGCTTCAACTCAAAGAGGGGGGGGGGGTGGAAGGGTCATTTGGGACACCACTTGCCCAGGAGGGATGTTTGCCAAATCCACTACCCCCAGTCAGTCTGCTTCATTGGACTGGGAGAGAGGGTGGCAACAAGAAAGGATGTCAATTTGCTGAGAGTTTGAGAATCAGAAACCAGGGGTACAGTGGCTTGTCTGCTGATAAAATTAATGTATTTCTTAAAGATAAAACTACAAGACATTAATATATACCAGGCCTGATATAAGCTTCAAAGGTTTTATTAACAGACATTTTTGCAACAAATAGATAGATAGATAGATAGATACATAAATAGATACATACATACAAACAGGGCCAGCGCAACCATTAGGCGAACTAGGCAGCTGCCTAGGGCGCGGGCAAAGGGGGGCGCATACACTGAGGGCGGAAAAAAATAAATAAAAAGATTTAACAGACTGACAAAGAACACAAATGTGTGACAGACGACTCAAAAACCTTTAAGTGAAAACAAGCATGCAGCACAAGTCACCAAATCGCCCCCCCCCCCCCCACCTACATTCTCCTACCACAGAGCTTGAATTCACTCTCTTGGTTAGGGAGCCCTGAGTTATGAGGATGCCCACCCAGCCCACTTGTCACAAAGTTCTCACAAGTGGTTAAAGAGGGATGGGGGGGGGGAGGGTACCTTGAAGGGGGTGATGGGTCTCAGGAGAGAACATTCTGGCCACCCTGGGTGGGTGAAGCAGGGACAAAATTTCCTTTTTATACATCCTCACTTCTCATTTTAATAAGCTTGTTAAGCTTAGCTTTCCCTGACCACAAGATACATTGTTTTATGAAGTTATAACAAAAATATCCGGTGGATATTCTTAGGGCCTACCATTATTTTGTCACGAGGCCTACCTATGTGACAGAAAAAGCACTCATTCCTGAAAGGGGGAAATGCAGTTCAAGGAAAACACCATTAAACAAATATATATAACATAAACAGTTGCTGCACTGAAGTAGGCCTAATTTGCTAATCAATTTTAAAACCCTTTTCTTTTCATTAAAGAATGATGATAATCTCACCCCAGTCACCCAATGAAATGATCCTGCATCCATTTGATCATCATTTGATCATCATTTGATCATCATTTGATCATCATTTGATCATCATTTGATCATCATTTGATCATCATTTGATCATCATTTGATTATATGATATTGTTTCAGGCTTTCTTGCTGTAAAACGTATCTGAAGTAAGCCCTACACATGCTACAATTCATAGGTGTCAGAGCAGGGGGGGGCTGTGGGGGCGACGGCCCCCCCCCCCCAGGTTGGAGGTAAGGGGGGCTGAAATATCATTCAGCCCCCCCCCCCAGGTTCAGGATGTCACAATGTTGAATTATTCAATGTTTTAAAACAAAAACAATGCCAGTCAACAGCCAAGGACTTTACACATAACATGTGTTCAGGACTATGTGGCTACAAATAATATTTCCTTCGAGCTGAAAGTGGCACTTCTAAAAGGTCCTAAACTGCAGCTGTCAACAGTCTTGATAAACCATGAACTGTTTATAATTCTGGAAGCCATGTAGGTCCTGTTGTCACCGTGTTGAGGAGTCTGTCTCTGGTGTAGCTATTGAATAAAGGGTGCATTTACAAGTTATTTAGCTCTGCTAAACCCCCCATTAAAAATGAATCAAATATTTCACTGGATGCTGAAGGAGAAGGACCACAGTTGATGCATCATGAGAAACAGATGTACAAAAGATAGTGTTTCATGATTCACGTTTTGAAAAAGTGATTCAGTCATGAGACAGGATCCTGGAGGCCCTCTCTGAGATAATCCTCATATGGACCTTGTCCAGAGAGAGGAGAGGACATTCAAAATACTTGCTAACATTTAATATGAAAAGGCAAAAGAGTATTGGTCAGCTCCTTTTTTTTTTTTTCGCTAAGTGCAAAACATTTAACTTCCGGTAAATCATATTAGGCATTTACTTTGCCTATTGAATTGAATGTTCAGTTGCTGCAGAGAGGTCATTCTCATCTCTTAGCAGACTGAAGACCTACCTGAGGTCAACCATGACCCAGCTAAGACTGATCTTCAGGAAATTGCAGACTTGTGTGTCTCCGTAAATTAATCTTGAATTTGTTTCTTTTGGAACTGTGGCAAAATGCAGGATGTTCCAAGTATCAAAATATGTAATAATCATGTATGTATTAATCACTTCAGCAAAGTGATTCTCTGGGTGGTGTAAATTGAAGTGGGCCTATAACTGTTTTATTTTTTTCATGTCAAACTATGACCCCCCCCTCCAACCCCCCCCCCCCATCCAGCCGACCTGCCAGTTCAGCCCCCCCCCCCATGTCAGATGTTGCTCCGACGCTTAAAAATGTTACTCTATTTCAATTTTGTGTTATTATCAGTTATTGCATTATGAAATCAGATGCTCAATGATTTTTTTCTATTTATTCAATTAAATAATGATCACTCCAGTTACAGCTAGTGTATTTAATTGACACCAGAAGAAGGGGGGTAGAGGGGTACCATAGCAGCCCAGAAGCTTGTCATCAAGTTACATACAAGGTTAGGTTAGAATTACTGATAGGCACAATGGTGTATCTACAAAGTGTTTTTGGGTGGGGGTAGTCCTTGTGATTAATGGGCCAGTCACATGGCTTTACTTACAACAACACAGCTGCATGTACCTAATTTTAAATAGAAATGTATCTCTAAAAGAACAGGATAAAATATAAGCAATTACATATGGACTTACATATTTTTGTTGGGTGTTTACATGTAAAATAGACAATGATCATGACACTGTTATTTGAGTTTCAAATGCTCCAGAATGCATCTCAGAGCATCTAGGAAAGGGGCGCATACCTTTATCTTGCCTAGGGTGCTGACAACCCTAGCGCCATTTTCAGCAATTTTTTTCACCATGTTCTTTTCAAGATATCATCGTGATTTACTGGTGACAGATGAACATTGCCCTGCTTATTTATAATATCTAATCATATTTTGTGTACCTCCTTCGCCGGATTTATGAAAAAAATTTTAATATTGGTAACCGACAAAGGTTAAAAAATGACATATTTCCGCGTTTTTGACAAGGAAATATTGGTTATACAGGGTTACAATGCATGGCTGACCCCCCCTTTTTTATACAATTCCCTTATGAAAATCATATTTATTTTGACCTACAAAATGTTTTTCAAGGTCAAACCCCAGGTCAAACATGTCAAAAAATTTTACATTTTTGACATTTCACATTTTTTTGCAAAGAAGGAATCAAGGTATTGTTACAAAAATGGTAGACATACTTGCTACAATACTCTAGAGGCTTTCTGTGATTTTTCAAAGTCGTCAGAATGACCTACGTTGCACTGTAAAGGTCAAAAGGTCAAAAAACGAGCAAAAAATTTATGATTTTTTTTTCACATTTCTGAAAGATGGCGTCATTTCAAACGGCCGTAGCTCCGGTCCTGATTAAGATAGAGAGAATCTGAAAACAGATTTGGAAAGGCCAAATCCTTCTCTAGTTTTCATTTTCTGAACATTTTGTCGTAGCTCCGGCGGTTAAAAAGATCGCCGGACCTTGAAAATTTCATGTTTTTTGTCAAATTTTTGCAATATATCAATATTTTGACAAGGAAGGAATCATCCTTTTTTGATCAACGTGTCTAGACCTATTTGTAACATCTGTTTACATAATCCTGGCAAATTATGTATGTTTTCATTGAACCGTTTTGGTTATACAGCGATTTTAAGTCAAAAACTACATTTTTCAAGGTATTTCTAAAGATCATATTCCTGAATTGTGCCATAATTTCAATCTGCGATAACTCCAGTCCTAATTAAGATACAGAGAATCTGTAAACAGATTTGAAAAGGCCAAATTCTCCCCTAGTTTCATCTTCTGAACATTTTCTCGTAGCTATGACGGTTTAAAAGATCGCCGGACCCTTAAAATTTCTTGTTTTTCCTGCAGAGCCAGGGAATAGACGACATACACACAGTCCTCTCCTCTCATATAATCTAATATCTTTTTATTCTATTCTATTCTGTTATGTTCTATTCTATTCTATCATATTTCTCATTCATTTAGACAGATAGCTGCAGATAAACTTTCTTATCTCTGGTTGAGGTCAGGCCAGAGTGAGGTCAGTGCATTAATTAATCAGTACTGGTTATTTCATGCATATGCAGCAGCAGGCCGGCAGCAGCAGCAGCAGCAGTGACACCACTGTGACACACATAGTGGGGCCAGGGGCTTGGGTTGCCAAGGTTGGCCTGCAAGGGTGTTGTGGACCCAACAGATGTCCAGTGTTGGCTTGGGTGTGCATTCTTACACATCAACCCACACTGGTCCGACACAATAAGAAATAAGCAAAGCCACTTGTATGGAATTGAACATAATAATGATCTTTAAATAAATAGATGGGCCATTAAAATTAAGAATAACCCCACATTGATACTATTTAGTACAGACAAGTTATTTATAACAGCTAACTTCTAGGACAAATTTAGTGTAAAAAAGTTATTGACAACAGCTAACTTTTACAGTTAACATCAAACAGGACTGCTGCAAGGTGTTTAATGTTCTCTCACACATATGTTCATGTGACCTACTTCCATGTGATAAATGGACATTCTTGCAGAACAATATGTATGCTGACCTGCTTTTTCACTTCCAAGGGAATACTTGACATGTGAACAGGAATTAAGGTATGTTTTTCTCTAGGTTTTATTATCATTGTCAGCTAATGGTAAATAACAGGTCACATTAAATATTGTTCATTTGATTTTTAACACAATATATGATTGTAGCATTTTGAATAAACTTCCTTTTGAGATTAATTGAGTAGAAGCATGCTGAGACAGATCAACTGCACAATCTATTAAAAAAATCATTGCTCTTATATTTGAAATTAAAGAATTAGGTCTGGCGATTCTACATAAAATTGAACTTGAATTAAAATAACAGCAACTGGTACATTCACACCATTGTGGTGATATGATACATTAGTAATCAACTCAGTTGCATATTTTTTAGAATTAATTCAGATAAATTCATTTTATTAGTCCAGTAGAGTACTACTATGCATTAAATTTAAACAAAAAACTATTTTCTATCAGTGTTAATTGACATATATAGAAATGCACTGCAGTTTAAAAGATCGCCGGACCCTGAAAATTTCATGTATTTCTGATGGTCAAAGAGATCACATGACCCTGAGGTGGATGTACTGGTGGATGTACTGGTGGATATACTGGTGGATGTACTGGTGGATGTACTGGTGGATGTACTGGTGGATGTACTGGTGTATTTGTTCATGTACTGGTTCATGTACTGGTTCATGTACTGGTTCATGTACTGGTTCATGTACTGGTTCATGTACTGGTTCATGTACTCGTTCATGTACTCGTTCATGTACTCGTTTTTCTGTGCATACTTGCATGTACTCTGTGTACAGGAAACATCTTTGTATTCTTGTCTGTATACATGTTACATAATTATGTATGATGCCTGTGTACTTTTCCATGTACCTTTTAATTACTCATCTACTTGTGTCTGTTCGAGTTACTGGTACCTCAGTAGGTGAAGTTTTGTTACCGCTCGCGGTTACGTCTACTAGTTATTCTTATTTTTCTGGACACCTGACCTCTTCGGAAAATTTTCAAAAAATTTGTATACGTAGCTTACAAAAATACAAGAGAATCATTTTGAAAAATTTGACCTTGACCTATTTTTCAAGGTCACAGGGCCTTTCAAAGTCGGAAATCGCAATATTTCAAATACATGTACCGCTTCCGGTTATTACCGGTTTTTACCTTCCGGTACATGGAAAGGTCCTAGACACTTTCTACACACTTTGACCTATTTTCATGAAAGTAGGTCAAGGTCACATTATACAAAGTCCATTTTCATGGTTTGAGGTTGATCGCGGGATCTCAGAATCCGTAAGTCGTAGAGTCATACCGATGGTGCCATTACGTGCCCAAACTCACGGGACATTTGCAAAAGTGTTTTATTTTTCATTTTGGTCACTGGTTCTTGAGTCACGTAATTTTAAAGTCATACCGCGTCACCAAAACCGGTGACCTTGAGAATTTGACCTTGAAATATCGATTTTATCCGCTAACATGTTATAGTAAACCCCCCCAAATATACATATATAAACCCCATGCAGACCTTTAAATTTGACCTTGACCTCATTTTTCAAGGTCATTTGACCGAAAAAAGTTTGAAAAGGTGCCATTTTCAGGAATTTTTTTCACCATGTTTTGTTCGAGATATCAGCGTGATTTCCCGGTGACAGATGAACATTGACCTGTTTATTCATAATGTCTAATCATGTTTTGTCTACCTCCTTTGCCAGATTTATGAAAAATTTTTAAATATAGCTAACCGACAAATGTTAAAAAATGACACATTTCGGCGTTTTTGACAGGGAAATATTGATCATACAGGGTTACAATGTATGACTGACCCCCCCTTTGTTACCTACTGCGATTCATAATATCATGTTGATTTTGACCTAGAAAATGTTTTTCAAGGTCAAACTCAAGGTCAAACATGTTGAAATATTTTACTATTTGGACGTTTAATTTTTTTTAACATAGAAGGAATCAAGATATTGTTACAAAAATGGCAGCCACACTTGTTACAATAGTCTAGAGGCTTCCTGTAAATTTTCATGGTCCTCGGATTGACCTACATTGCACTGTAAAGGTCACAAGGTCAAAAAACGAGAAAAAAATTTATGATGTTTTTTCACATTTCTCAAAGATAGCGTAACTTCAAACGGCTGTAGCTCCGGTCCTAATTATGATACAGAGAATCTGAAAACAGATTTGGAAAGGCCAAATTCTCGTCTAGTTTTCATTTTCTAAACATTTTGTCGTATCTCCGACGGTTTAAAAGATCGCCGGACCCTGAAAATTTCATGTTTTTTGTCAAATTTTCACAATATATCAATATTTTGACAAGGAAGGAATCATTCTTTTCTAATGAACCTGTCTGGGCATATCTGTAACATCTGTTTACATAATCCTGCCAAGTTATATATATTTCCTTTTAACCGTTTTTGTACCAGAGTGATTTTAAGTCAAAAACTACATTTTTTCAGTGACTTCTAAGGTTCGTATTTCTGAATTGTACCATAATTTCAATCTACCGTCACTCCGGTTCTAACTAGGTTAAGGGGAATCAGAAAACAGATTTGGAAAGACCAAATTCTCCCCTAGTTTTCCTTTTCTGAACATTTTGTCATAGCTATGACGGTATAAAAGATCGCCACACCCTGAAAATTTCATGTTTTTTGTCAAATTTTGACAATATACCAATATTTTGACAAGGAAGGAATCATTCTATTGCAATGAACCTCTCTAGATCTATCCATAACTTCTGTTAACATAGTCCTGGAAAGTTATATATGTTTTCATGGAATCATTTTGATTCTAGACCGATTTTAAGTTAAAAACCACATTTTACCAGGAATTTCTGAAGTCCATATTTCTGAATTGTACCATAATTTCAATCGATCATATCTGTACTGGTCCATGTACTGGTCCATGTACTGGTCCATGTACTGGTCCATGCACTGGTCCATGTACTGGTCCATGTACTGGTCCATGTACTGGTCCATGTACTGGTCCATTGTGCTGGTCCATTGCACTGGTCCATCGCACTGGTCCATCGCACTGGAGGTCCAGATAGCTCAGTTGGTAGAGCAGCCGCATCTTATTGCTAGGCGGTGCCGTATGTGTGAGGTCCCGGGTTCGAATCCAGCTTAGTCAACTGGATTTCTCTGAATTTCTTTGTCGGTCTGTGCCAGTGCATCATCGTTTGTGGGCCTAACCCTCCCTCAAACCCTAACCAGAACCTAACCCAAACCTAACCTTTCCACTGGCACATTGTACTGGTACATTACACTGGTACATTGTACTGGACTACTGGTGCAAGTACTGGTTCATGTGCTGGAGCATGTACTTGGTGCATGTACTGGTCCATGTACTAGTCCATGTACTAGTCCATGTACTGGTCCACTGTATGATACATTGTACTGGACTACTGGTGCATGTTCTCAGTGGGGCATGTACAGGTCCATTGTATGGGTACATTGTATTGGTGCATGTACTGGTGCATGTCCAATGGTGCATGTAGCCTACTGACTCTTGTGTTGGTTTACGTACTGGTCTTTGTTTTTTGCATAAGTGCATGTATTGCAATGTATTACAGTAGGATTCCTGTATCATTTCCACATAATTTTTACTTGCTCATCTACCTGTGTCTATTTCGAGTTACTGGTTCTGCAGTAGGTGAAGTTTTGTCACCGCTCTGCGGTGGCCGTCTTCTAGTTAAACTTCACCTACACATAGGTGAAGTTTCTTGTAATCGGTATTATTTATTTTTTTTTTTTTTCCGCCAGATGAAACTTCATCGGAAAATTTTCAAAAAATTCATATATGTAGCCTACAAAAATACAAGAGAATCATTTTGAAAAAATTGACCTTGACCTATTTTTCAAGGTCACAGAGCCTCTCAAAGTCGGATTTCGCAATATTTCAAATACATGTACCTCATCCGGTTATTACCGGATTACATCTTCCAGTACATGGAAAGGTCCCATACACCTTCTTCACAGTTTGACCTATTTTCATGAAAGTAGGTCAAGGTCACATTGTACAAAGTCCATTTTCATGGTTTGAGGTCTGCACCTGTGCCGCCAAATCCGTAAGTCACAGAGTCATACCAATGAAGCCAAAACATGCCCAAACTCACGGGACATCTGCAGAACTCTTTTATTTCAGATTTGCATAACCGGTTCTTGAGTTACGGTACTTTAAAGTCATACTGCGTCACCAAAATCGGTGACCTTGAGAATTTGACCTTGAAATATCGATGTTAGGTCGTAACATGTCATAGTAAACCCCCCCAAACATACACCTAATAAGCCCAAAATGACCTTTAAATTTGACCTTGACCTCATTTTTCAAGGTCATTTGACCCGAAAAAGTTTGAAAAGGTGCCATTTTCAGCAATTTTTTGTACCCTGTTATTTTTAAGATAGCAGCGTGATTTTCAGGTGACAGATGACCGTTGGCCTGTTTATTAATAATATCTAATCATATTTTGTGTACCTCCTTCACCGGATTTATGAAAATTTTTTTAATATTGCTAACCGACAAAGGTTAAAAAATGACACATTTCGGCGTTTTGGACAAGGAAATATTGCTTGTACAGGGTTACAATGCATGGCTGACCCCCCCTTTTTCATACAATGCCATTATGAAAATCATATTTATTTTGACCTACAAAATGTATTTCAAGGTCAAACTCAAGGTCAAACATGTAAAAAAATTTTACATTTTTGACATCTCATATTTTTTAACAAAGAAGGAATCAAGATATTGTTACAAAAATGATAGACATACTTGCTACAATACTTTAGAGGCTTCCTGTAAATTTTCAAGGTCCTCGGATTGACCTACGTGGAACTGTAAAGGTCAAAAGGTCAAAAAACGAGCGAAAAATTTATGATTTTTTTTCACATTTCTCAAAGATAGCGTCATTTAAAACGGCTGTAGCTCTGGTCCTAATTAAGATAGAGAAAATCTGAAAACAGATTTGGAAAGGCCATATTCTCCTCTAGTTTTCCTTTTCTAAATGTTTTGTCGTAGCTCCGGTGGTTAAAAAGATCGCCGGACCCTGAAAATTTCATGTTTTTTTCCGAATTTTCACAATATATCAATATTTTGACAAGGAAGGAATCATCCTTTTATGATCAACCTGCCTGGACCTCTTTTTAACATCTGTTTACATAATCCTGGCAAATTATATATGTTTTCATCGAACCGTTTTGGTTATACAGTGATTTGAAGTTAAAAACTGCAGTTTTTCAGGTATCTCTCAAGTTCATATTCCTGAATTGTACCATAATTTCAATATGCGATAACTCCGGTTCTAATTAAGATACGGAGAATCTGTAAACAGATTTGAAAAGGCCAAATTCTCCTCTAGTTTTAAGTTTTGAACATATTGTCGTAGCTATGACGGTTTAAAAGATCGCCGGACCCTGAAAATTTCATGTATTTCTTATGGTCAAAGAGATTACATGACTCGATGTCCTCAGAAAGAGCAGAAGATGTACTGGTGGATGCACTGGTGGATGTACTGGTTCATGTATTGGTTCATGCATTGGTTCATGTACTGGTTCATGTACTGGTTCATGTACTGGTTCATACACTGGTTCATGCACTGGTTCATGTACTGGTTTATCAACTCGTTTTTCAGTTCATTCTTGCATGTACTCAATGTACAGGAAACATTCTTGTATTCTTGTGTATGTATGTTACATAATTATGTATAATTCCTGTGTACTTTTCCATGTACCTTTTATTTGCTCATCTACTTGTGTCTGTTTCGAGTTACTGGTACCACAGTAGGTGAAGTTTTGTTACCGCTCGCGGTTACGTCTACTAGTGTTTACATTGCTTTCGCACTTAAGAAAAAAGTCTTCGAAAATGTCTCAAAAAATTCCCATACGTAGCTTACAATAATACAAGAGAATCATTTTGAAAAAATTGACCTTGACCTATTTTTCAAGGTCACAGAGCCTTTCAAAGTCAGATTTTGCAATATTTCAAATGCGTCTAACTCATCCGGTTATTACCGGTTTTCATTTTCCGGTACAGGGAAAGGTCCCAGACACCTTCTTCACAGTTTGACCTACTTTCATGAAAGTAGGTCAAGGTCACATTGCACAAAGTCCGTTTTCATGGTTTAAGGTCTATCGCGGGATCTCAGAATCCGTAAGTCGTAGATTCATACCAATTGGGTCAAAACGTGCCCAAACTCACGGGGCATCTGCAGAACTCTTTTATTTCACATTTGCATAACTGGTTCTTGAGATTTGTAATTTTAAAGTCATACCGCGTCACGAAAAACAATGAATTTGAAGAATTAACACAGAAATAGCAATTGTACGGCTAACGTGAGGCAAAATCAGGTATTTGGTTCAACTCCCAGTTGTCTAGCTGCTGTACCATGCCAAAACATTGCTAATTCAAGCTATTTGTGCCACAAATGTGGAGACCGTAATGATTTTTTGCCACAAAAAGAACATCCGCACGGCCCACAAACAGCGCATCCGAAGGGTTTCTCTCCGGTGTGTGATTTCATGTGTACACCTGGTTTAGGACAGATGTGTCATCCTTGTAGCAACAGCATCAATACAGGACGTATAGCAAGGTCAATTGAAGCCCTCTGAAGCGTTTGACGGACCAGGAAGACAGAATAAAGCTCTTAATACACTGATTTTGTGTTTGTTTTCTTTTATTTGCCATTCAACGGGCGAAAAGACCCAACAACAGGTGATTCTTGAAAACGCACTAGGCCAGATGCCGTAACAGGCCATAATATTTCAAATTCAAGCCATCTCTACTGTAGATCAGTGGCCCGCAGCCTCAATTGCTTGCAGATGACTCCATTCTAGCAGACGAGAGCAGACGACACGCATTTGCCTCCTTGATAAAATAATTCAGTTCACAATGCAGCTTTTCCCAGATCTTTGCAACATGCAGGAGGCATTCTATTAAATTGCCACAATTTGTCCACCTACACTCATGGCAGTTCATCTCTGCTAACTAAACTCATAATATTTTCTTATTTCTCAACCAATGAGAGAAAGCCTGGTCGTTTTATCCTTGTTAGTGCATCATAAGACCACTTCCTGGATACCGTGCGGGCCCGCAGTGAATCAAAGCTGTGCTCTGATTGGTTGACAAATGCAATTTAATTACTTATTTAATCTGTAGGCCACCAAATTACATGGAAATGGGTTAGATTGTGATAGAATAATATTACTATGGATGACACATGGCTGTATGCCCAGAATTAGGCGGGAAACTCAATTTTGTCACATTTTCCAGTGTTTGCTGCATTTTGATGTCTCTCTGACCCCCCCCCCCTCAATTGCAGCCTGCAACACCCCCCCCCCCCTATTTCTCATGTATATATGTCATTCCAGGCTGTCTCACAGGTCCCACAGGCCTACATGCTGCCATCACGGCATTTAGCGGCATTTGCATGCTAAAAGATAGGAAAATGGGCTTTCCGGTCAGAAATGTCGCGGGGGCTACTGGGTCAAATGTCTTAATGTCACACTCACAGAGACCAGTAGAGCAGTATTTCCCGAAAAAATTGGGAAAATCGCATCATTTCTCAGCCCGCAAAGTGCAAAAAACCTCCGTTTTTGCACTTTTCGAGAAAAATTCCACCCGTCGCGGAAAATTGGGTCAGAGGCTCGAAAGTGGCACCAAAAGATTCCCAATAGTCGGGCACTTGACCCTGTACCCATGCACCGGTTACATTGCACTGGTACCGGTACCGTGATGGGTGGTGAAGTTTTGTCACCGCCCTGCGGTTGCCGTCTACTAGTTATTCTTATTATTAAACTTCACCTACACATAGGTGAAGTTTCTTGTAATCGGTAATATTATTTATTATTATTATTCTTTCCGAAAAATGTCTTCGGAAAATTTTCAAAAAATTTGTATACGTAGCCTACAAAAATCTAAGAATACAATTTCTAGATTTTTGACCTTGACCTATTTTTCAAGGTCACAGAGCCTCTCAAAGTCGGATTTCGTAATATTTCAAATACGTCTACCTCATCCGGTTATTACCGGTTTTCACTTTCCTGTACATGGAAAGGTCCCAGACACTTTCTACACAGTGTGACCCATTTTCATGAAAGTAGGTCAAGGTCACATTGTACAAAGTCCATTTTCATGGTTTGAGGTTGACCCCTGTGCCGCCGAATCCGTAAGTCGTAGAGACATACCGTTGGTGCCGTTACGTGCCCTAACTCACGGGACACCTGCGGGAGTCTTTATTTTTCATCGACAGTACCGGTTCTTGAGTTACGTAATTTTAAAGTCATACCGCGTCACCAAAATCGGTGACCTTGAGAATTTGACCTTGAAATATCGATGTTAGCTCATAACATGTCATAGTAAACCCCCCCAAACATACACCTAAGAAGTCCAAACTGACCTTTAAATTTGACCTTGACCTCATTTTTCAAGGTCATTTGACCCGAAAAAGTTTGAAAAGGTGCCATTTTCAGCAATTTTTTTTACCATGTTATTTTTAAGATATCAGCGTGGTTTACAGGTGACAGATGAACATTGGCCTGCTTATTTGTAATATCTAATCATATTTTGTCTACCCCCTTCACCGGATTTATGAAAAATTTTCAAATATTGCTAACCGACAAATGTTAAAAAATGACACAATTCCGCGTTTTTGACAATGAAATATTGATTCTACAGGGTTACAATGCATGACTGACCCCCCCTTTGTCACCTACTCCGATTCTGAATATCACATTGATTTTGACCTAGAAAATGTTTTTCAAGGTCAAACTCAAGGTCAAACATTACAAAAAAGTGTACTTCTTTGACATTTGATTTTTTTACACATAGAAGGAATCAAGATATTGTTACAAAAATGACAGACATACTTGCTACAATACTCTGGAGGCTCCTTGTAAATTTTCAAGGTCCTCGGGTTGACCTACGTTGCACCATAAAGGTCGCAAGGTGGAAAAATGAGCAAAAAATTTCCGACATTTTTTTACATTTCTCAATGATAGCGTAATTTCAATCGGCTGTAGCTCCGGTTCTATTTAAGTTACAGAGAATCTGAAAACAGATTTGGAAAGGCCAAATGCTCTTCTAGGTTTCATATATTGAATATTTTGCCGTAGCGCCGACGGTTAAAAAGATCGCCGGACCCTGAAAATTTCATGTTTTTTGTCAAATTTTCACAATATATCAATATTTTGACAAGGAAAGAATCATCCTATTTTAATGAACCTGTCTGGACATATTTCTAGCTTCTATTTACATAATCCTCCCGGATTATATACATTTCCATTGAACCGTTTTGGTTCTACAGTGATTTTAACTTAAAAACTGCATATTTTCAGGGATATCTAAAAGTCCATATTTCTGAATCATACCATAATTTCAATCTTCCGTGACTCCGGTCCTAATTAAGTTACAGAGAATCTGAAAACGGATTTGGAAAGCCCATATTCTCCTCTTGGTCTACTATTTGAACATTCTCTTGTATCTCCAACGGTTAAAAAGATCGCCGGACCCTGAAAAATGTATGTTTTCAGAAATTGCAGTCATTTGAAATGTTTTCATTCTACAGTAACTGGTCCATGTACTGGTCCATATACTGGTCCATGTACTGGTCCATGTACTGGTCCATTGCACTGGTCCATGTACTGGTCCATGTACTGGTCCATTGCACTGGTACATTGCACTGGTACATTGTACTGATTCATTGTACTGGTATATTGTACTGGTATATTGTTCTGATTCATTGTACTGGTGCATGTACTGGTGCATATACTGTTGCATGTACTTGTGCATGTACTGGTGCACGTACAGGTGCATGTACTGGTGCATGTACTGGTGCATGTACTGGTGCATGTACTGGTGCATGTCATATGGTCGATGTACTGAGTAATGTATTGGTTATGACTCGTATGTCTCTGTGTGTTTCTTTGCATGCTTGCATGTATTGCAATGTAATACATAATTATGTAGGATTCCTGTTTACGTTTCCATGTACTTTTTACTTGCTCGTCTACCGGTGTGCATTTCGAGTTACTGGCACCACAGTAGGTGAAGTTTTGTCACCGCTCTGCGGTGGCCGTCTTCTAGTTAAACTTCACCTACACATAGGTGAAGTTTCTTGTAATCGGTATTATTATTCTTATTTTTCTGGACACCTGACCTCTTCGGAAAATTCTCAAAAAATTTGTATACGTAGCCTACAAAAATACAAGAGAATCATTTGAAAAAATTGACCTTGACCTATTTTTCAAGGTCACAGAGCCTCTCAAAGTCGGATTTCGCAATATTTCAAATACACGTACCTCATCCGGTTATTACCGGTTTTTACCTTCCGGTACATGGAAAGGTCCTAGACATTTTCTACACACTTTGACCTATTTTCATGAAAGTAGGTCAAGGTCACATTATACAAAGTCCATTTTCATGGTTTGAGGTTGATCGCGGGATCTCAGAATCCGTAAGTCGTAGAGTCATACCGATGGTGCCATTACGTGCCCAAACTCACGGGACATTTGCAAAAGTGTTTTATTTTTCATTTTGGTCACTGGTTCTTGAGTCACGTAATTTTAAAGTCATACCGCGTCACCAAAACCGTGACCTTGAGAATTTGACCTTGAAATATCGATTTTAGCCGCTAACGTGTTATAGTAAACCCCCCCAAATATACATATATAAACCCCATGCAGACCTTTAAATTTGACCTTGACCTCATTTTTCAAGGTCATTTGACCGAAAAAAGTTTGAAAAGGTGCCATTTTCAGGAATTTTTTTCACCATGTTCTGTTCGAGATATCAGCGTGATTTCCGGGTGACAGATGAACATTGACCTGTTTATTCATAATGTCTAATCATGTTTTGTCTACCTCCTTTGCCAGATTTATGAAAAATTTTTAAATATAGCTAACCGACAAATGTTAAAAAATGACACATTTCGGCGTTTTTGACAGGGAAATATTGATCCTACAGGGTTACAATGTATGACTGACCCCCCCTTTGTTACCTACTGCAATTCAGAATATCATGTTGATTTTGACCTAGAAAATGTTTTTCAAGGTCAAACTCAAGGTCAAACATGTTGAAATATTTTACTATTTGGACGTTTAATTTTTTTTAACATAGAAGGAATCAAGATATTGTTACAAAACTGGCAGGCACACTTGTTACAATAGTCTAGAGGCTTCCTGTAAATTTTCATGGTCCTCGGATTGACCTACATTGCACTGTAAAGGTCACAAGGTCAAAAAACGAGCAAAAAATTTATGATGTTTTTTCACATTTCTCAAAGATAGCTTAACTTCAAACGGCTGTAGCTCCGGTCCTAATTACGATACAGAGAATCTGAAAACAGATTTGGAAAGGCCATATTCTCTTCTAGTTTTCATTTTCTGAACATTTTGTCGTAGCTCCGACGGTTTAAAAGATCGCCGGACCCTGAAAATTTCATGTTTTTTGTCAAATTTTCACAATATATCAATATTTTGACAAGGAAGGAATCATTCTTTTCTAATGAACCTGTCTGGGCATATCTGTAACATCTGTTTACATAATCCTGCCAAGTTATATATATTTCCTTTTAACCGTTTTTGTTCCAGAGTGATTTTAAGTCAAAAACTACATTTTTTCAGTGACTTCTAAGGTTCGTATTTCTGAATTGTACCATAATTTCAATCTACCGTCACTCCGGTTCTAACTAGGTTAAGGGGAATCAGAAAACAGATTTGGAAAGACCAAATTCTCCCCTAGTTTTCCTTTTCTAAACATTTTGTCATAGCTATGACGGTATAAAAGATCGCCACACCCTGAAAATTTCATGTTTTTTGTCAAATTTTGACAATATACCAATATTCTGACACGGAAGGAATCATTCTATTGCAATGAACCTCTCTAGATCTATCCATAACTTCTGTTAACATAGTCCTGGAAAGTTATATATGTTTTCATGGAATCATTTTGATTCTAGACCGATTTTAAGTTAAAAACCACATTTTACCAGGAATTTCTGAAGTCCATATTTCTGAATTGTACCATAATTTCAATCGATCATATCTGTACTGGTCCATGTACTGGTCCATGTACTGGTCCATGTACTGGTCCATGTACTGGTCCATGTACTGGTCCATGTACTGGTCCATGTACTGGTCCATTGTGCTGGTCCATTGCACTGGTCCATCGCACTGGTCCATCGCACTGGTCCATCGCACTGGTCCATCGCACTGGAGGTCGAGATAGCTCAGTTGGCAGCCGCATCTTATTGCTAGGCGGTGCCGTATGTGTGAGGTCCCGGGTTCGAATCCAGCTTCTCTGAATTTCTTTGTCGGTCTGTGCCAGTGCATCATCGTTTGTGGGCCTAACCCTCCCTCAAACCCTAACCAGAACCTAACCCAAACCTAACCTTTCCACTGGCACATTGTACTTGTACATTACACTGGTACATTGTACTGGACTACTGGTGCAAGCACTGGTTCATGTGCTGGAGAATGTACTTGGTGCATGTACTGGTCCATGTACTAGTCCATGTACTAGTCCATGTACTGGTCCACTGTATGATACATTGTACTGGACTACTGGTGCATGTTCTCAGTGGGGCATGTACAGGTCCATTGTATGGGTACATTGTACTGGTGCATGTACTGGTGCATGTCCAATGGTGCATGTAGCCTACTGACTCATGTGTTGGTTTACATACTGGTCTATGTTTTTTGCATAATTGCATGTATTGCAATGTATTACAGTAGGATTCCTGTATCATTTCCACATAATTTTTACTTGCTCATCTACCTGTGTCTATTTCGAGTTACTGGTTCTGCAGTAGGTGAAGTTTTGTCACCGCTCTGCGGTGGCCGTCTTCTAGTTATTATTATTATTATTTTTCTTACCGTCAAACCTCTTCGGAAAATTTTCAAATAATTTGTATACGTAGCCTACAAAAATACAAGAGAATCATTTTGAAAAATTTGACCTTGACCTATTTTTCAAGGTCACAGAGGCTTTCAAAGTCGGAAATCGCAATATTTCAACTACATGTACCTCATCCGGTGATTACCGGTTTTTACTTTCCGGTACATGGAAAGGTCCTTGACACTTTCTACACACTTTGAAGTATTTTCATGAAAGTAGGTCAAGGTCACATTATACAAAGTCCGTTTTCATGCTTTGAGGTTGATCGCGAGATCTCACAGTCCGTAAGTCGTACAGTAATTCTGATGGTGTCATTACGTGCCCGAACTCACGGGACATCTGCGCCGCGTTTAATTTTTCATTTTGGGTACCGGTTCTTGAGTTATGTAATTTTAAAGTCATACCGCGTCACCAAAATCGGTGACCTTGAGAATTTGACCTTGAAATATCGATTTAATCTGTTAACATGTCATAGTAAACCCCCCCAAATATACACCTAATAAGCCCATTCACACCTTTAAATTTGACCTTGACCTCATTTTTCAAGGTCATTTGACCCGAAAAAGTTGGAAAAGGTGCCATTTTCAGCAATTTTTTTCACCATGTTCTTTTCAAGATATCATCGTGATTTACAGGTGACAGATGAACATTGGCCTGCTTATTCACAATATCTAATTATATTTTGTGTACCTCCTTTGCCAGATTTATGAAAATTTTTTTAATATTGCTAACCGACAAAGGATAAAAAATGACACATTTACGCGTTTTTGACAAGGAAATATTGATTCTACAGGGTTACAATGCATGACTGACCCCCCCTTTGTTACCTACTGCAATTCAGAATATCATATTGATTTTGACCTAGAAAATGTTTTTCAAGGTCAAACTCAAGGTCAAACATTACAAAAAATTGTACTTCTTTGACATTTGATTTTTTTACACATAGAAGGAATCAAGATATTGTTACAAAAATGGCAGACATACTTGTTACAATAGTCTAGAGGCTCCCTGTAAATTTTCAAGGTCCTCGGGTTCACCTACATTGCACAGTAATGGTCACAAGGTCAAAAAATTAGCAAAAAATTTACGACATTTTTCAACATTTCTCAAAGAAAGCGTTATTTCAATCGGCTGTAGCTCCGGTCCTAATTAAGTTACAGAGAATCTAAAAACAGATTTGGAAAGGCAAAATTCTCCTCTAGTTTTCATTTTCTGAACATTTTGTCGTAGCTCCGACGGTTTAAAAGATCGCCGGACCATGAAAATTTCATGTTTTTTGTCAAATTTTCACATTAAATCAATATTTTGACAAGGAAGGAATCATTCTTTTCTAATGAACCAGTCTAGACATATTTCTAACATCTGTTTACATAATCCTGCCAAGTTATATATATTTCCATTGAATCGTTTCTGTTCCATAGTGATTTTAAGTTAAAAACCACATTTTTTCAGTGACTTCTAAGGTTCGTATTTGTGAATTGTACCATAATTTCAATCTACCGTCACTGCGGTTCTAGGTAGGTTACGGAGAATCTGAAAACAGATTTGGAAAGACCAAATTCTCCCTTAGTTTTCCTTTTTGAACATTTTGTCGTAGCTATGACGGTATAAAAGATCGCCGGACCCTGAAAATTTCATGTTTTTTGTCAAATTTTGACAATATACCAATATTTTGACAAGGAAGGAATCATTCTTATGCAATGAACCTCTGTACACCTATCCATATCTTCTGTTAGCATAGTCCTGGAAAGTTATATATGTTTTCATTGAATCGTTTTGATTCTAGACCGATTTTAAGCTAAAAACCACATTTTTCCAGGTATTTCCGAAGTCCATATTTCTGAGTTGTACCATCATTTCAATCGATCATGTCTGTACTGGTCCACGTACTGGTCCACGTACTGGTCCACGTACTGGTCCAAGTACTGGACCACGTACTGGTCCACGTACTGGTCAACGTACTGGTCCACGTACTGGTCCACGTACTGGTCCCCCCTAATCCTAACCCTAACCCAAACCTAACCTTTTCACTAGTAAATTGTACTGGTACATTACACTTGTACATTGTACTGGACTACTGGTGCTGGTTCATGTACTGGAGCATGTACTTGGTGCATGCACTGGTCCATGTACTAGTTCATGTACTGGTCCACTGAATTTGTCTCAAATTTGGTCAGGTCATTGCTCAAATAAGTCCCTACATGTATGGGGCCTGGAGGCCACCATGCCTCATTATATAACTTCTTTTTGCCTACAAATAGTTGTAGGCGGATCTAAATAGGCTATCCAGCTAAAAATAGTTGTAGGCGGATCTAAATAGGCTATCCAGCAACATTTTCCATTTGCCAGTACCAGTGCATGGTTAAGTTGGTACATAGATGACTGGTCCATGTACGGGTCCATGTACTGGTTCAAGTACTGGTACATGTACTGGTCCATGTACTGGTCCCTGTACTGGTCCCTGTACTGGTCCACGTACTGGTCCAAGTACTGGTTCATGTACTGGTCCATTGCACTGGTCCATTGCAGAGGTCAATTGCACCGGTAAAACCCTAACCCTAGCCCTAACCCTAGCCCTAACCCTAACCCTAACCCTAACCCTAGCCCTAACCCTAACCCTAACCCTAGCCCTAACCCTAACCCTAACCCTAGCCCTAACCCTAACCCTAACCCCTAACCCTAACCCTAACCTAGCCTTTTCACTGGTACATTATACTGGTACATTACACTGGTACATTGTACTGGACTACTGGTGCAAGTGCTGGTTCATGTACTGGAGCATGTACTTAGTCCATATACTGGTCAATGTACAAGTCCATGTACTGGTCCACTGTATGATACATTGTACTGGACTACTGGTGCATATACTAAGTGGGGCATGTACTGGTCCATTGCATGGGTACATTGTACTGGTGCATGTCCAATGGTGCATGTAACCTACTGGTTCATGTATTGGTTTACGTACTGGTCTATGTTTTTTTGCATACTTGCATGTATTGCAATGTGTTACAGTAGGATTCTTGTATCATTTCTATGTACTTTTTACTTGCTCATCTACCTGTGTCTATTTCGAGTTACTGGTATCACAGTAGGTGAAGTTTTGTCACCGCTCTGCGGTGGCCGTCTACTAGTGTTTACATTGCTTTCGCACTTAAGAAAAAAGTCTTCGAAAATGTCTCAAAAAATTCCCATACGTAGCTTACAATAATACAAGAGAATCATTTTGAAAAAATTGACCTTGACCTATTTTTCAAGGTCACAGAGCCTTTCAAAGTCAGATTTTGCAATATTTCAAATGCGTCTAACTCATCCGGTTATTACCGGTTTTCATTTTCCGGTACAAGGAAAGGTCCCAGACACCTTCTTCACAGTTTGACCTACTTTCATGAAAGTAGGTCAAGGTCATATTGCACAAAGTCCGTTTTCATGGTTTAAGGTCTATCGCGGGATCTCAGAATCCGTAAGTCGTAGATTCATACCAATGGGGTCAAAACGTGCCCAAACTCACGGGACATCTGCAGAACTCTTTTATTTCACATTTGCATAACTGGTTCTTGAGATTTGTAATTTTAAAGTCACACCGCGTCACGAAAAACAATGAATTTGAAGAATTAACACAGAAATAGCAATTGTACGGCTAACGTGAGGCAAAATCAGGTATTTGGTTCAACTCCCAGTTGTCTAGCTGCTGTACCATGCCAAAACATTGCTAATTCAAGCTATTTGTGCTTCAAATGTGGAGACCGTATTGATTTTTTGCCACAAAAAGAACATCCGCACGGCCCACAAACAGCGCATCCGAAGGGTTTCTCTCCTGTGTGTGATTTCATGTGTACACCTGGTTTAGGACAGATGTGTCATCCTTGTAGCAACAGCATCAATACAGGACGTATAGCAAGGTCAATTGAAGCCCTCTGAAGCGTTTGACGGACCAGGAAGACAGAATAAAGCTTTTAATACATTGATTTTGTGTTTGTTTTCTTTTATTTGCCATTCAACGGGCGAAAAGACCCAACAACAGGTGATTCTTGAAAACGCACTAGGCCAGATGCCGTAACAGGCCATAATATTTCAAATTCAAGCCATCTCTACTGTAGATCAGTGGCCCGCAGCCTCAATTGCTTGCAGATGACTCCATTCTAGCAGACGAGAGCAGACGACACGCATTTGCCTCCTTTATAAAATAATTCAGTTCACAATGCAGCTTTTCCCAGATCTTTGCAACATGCAGGAGGCATTCTATTAAATTGTCACAATTTGTCCACCTACACTCATGGCAGTTCATCTCTGCTAACTAAACTCATAATATTTTCTTATTTCTCAACCAATGAGAGAAAGCCTGGTCGTTTTATCCCGATTAGTGTACCATAAGACCACTTCCTGGATACCGTGCGGGCCCGCAGTGAATCAAAGCTGTGCTCTGATTGGTTGACAAATGCAATTTAATTACTTATTTAATCTGTAGGCCACCAAATTACATGGAAATGGGTTAGATTGTGATAGAATAATATTACTATGGATGACACATGGCTGTATGCCCAGAATTAGGCGGGAAACACGATTTTGTCACATTTTCAAGTGTTTGCTGCATTTTGATGTCTCTCTGACCCCCCCCCCCCCCCAAATGCAGCCAACAAACACCCCCCCCCTCCCAATTTCTCATGTATATATGTCATTCCAGGCTGTCTCACAGGTCCCACAGGCCTACATGCTGCCATCACGGCATTTAGCGGCATTTGCATGCTAAAAGATAGGAAAATGGGCTTTCCGGTCAGAATTGTTGCGGGGGCTGCTGGGTTAAATGTCTTAATGTCACACTCACAGAGATCAGTAGAGTAGCTTTTCCCGAAAAAATTGGGAAAATCGCATCATTTCTCAGCCCGCAAAGTGCAAAAAACCTCCGTTTTCGCACTTTTGAAAAAAATTCCACCCGTCGTGCAAAATTGGGTTAGAGGCTCGAAAGTGGCGCCAAAAGATTCCCAATAGTCGGACACATGACCCTGCACCCATGCACCAGTTACATTGTACCAGTACTGGTACCGTGATGGGTGGTGAAGTTTCGTCACCGCCCTGCGGTTGCCGTCTACTAGTTAAACTTCACCTACACATAGGTGAAGTTTCTTGTAATCGGTATTATTAAACTTCACCTACACATAGGTGAAGTTTCTTGTAATCGGTATTATTTTTATTATTCTTCCCGGATAAACCTCTTCGGAAAATGTTCAAAAAATTCATATACGTAGCCTACAAAAATACAAGAGAATCGTTTTGAAAAAATTGACCTTGACCTATTTTTCAAGGTCACAGGGCCTTTCAAAGTCGGATTTCGCAATATTTCAAATACATGTACCTTGTCCGCTTATTACCGGTTTTCACTTTCTGGTACATGGAGAGGTCCCAGACACTTTCTACACAGTGTGACCCATTTTCATGAAAGTAGGTCAAGGTCACATTGTACAAAGTCCATTTTTATGGTTTAAGGTCTATCGCGGGATCTCAGAATCCGTAAGTCGTAGAGTCATACTGATGGTGCCAAAACATGCCCAAACTCACGGGACATTTGCATCAACTTTTCATTTTTCATTTTGGTTAACGGTTCTTGAGTTATGCAATTTTAAAGTCATACCGCGTCACCAAAACCGGTGACCTTGAGAATTTCACCTTGAAATATCGATGTTAGCTCATAACATGTCATAGTAAACCCCCCCAAACTTAGACCTAATAAGCCCAAAATGACCTTTAAATTTGACCTTGACCTCATTTTTCAAGGTCATTTGACCCAAAAAAGTTTGAAAAAGTGCCATTTTCAGCAATTTTTTTCACCATGTTTTTTTCAAGATATCACTGTGATTTACTGGTGACAGATGAACATTGGCCTGCTTATTCATAATATCTAATCATATTTTGTGTACCTCCTTCTCCGGATTTATGAAAAATTTTCAAATATTCCTAACCGACAAATGCTAAAAAATGACACATTTCTGCATATTTGACAGAGAATATTCATTCTACAGGGTTGCAATGCATGACTGACCCCCCCTTTGTTACCTACTGCCTTTCTGAATAGCATAATAATTTTGACCTAGAAAATGTTTTTCAAGGTCAAACTCAAGGTCAAACATGACAATAATTTTTGCATTTTTTACATTTCGTATTTTTTTACAGAGAAGGAATCAAGATATTGTTACAAAAATTGTAGACATACTTGCTATAATACTCTAGAAGCTTCCTGTAAATTTTCAAGGTCCTCGGACCGGCCTACGTTGCACTGTAAAGGTCAAAAGGTCGAAAAACGAGCGAAAAATTTATGATTTTTTTTCACATTTCTCAAAGATAGCGTAATTTCAAACGGCCGTAGCTCCGGTCCTAATTAAGATAGAGAAAATTTGAAAACAGATTTGGAAAGGCCATATTCTCCTCTAGTTTTCATTTTCTGAACATTTTGTCGTAGCTACGACGGTTAAAAAGATCGCCGGACCCTGAAAATTTCATGTTTTTTTCCGAATTTTCATAATATATCATTATTTTGACAAGGAAGGAATCATCCTTTTTTGATCAACCTGCCTGAACCTCTTTGTAACATCTGTTTACATAATCCTGGCAAATTATATATGTTTTCAGTGAACCGTTTTGGTTATACAGTGATTTTAAGTTAAAAACTACAGTTTTTCAGGTATTTCTAAAGTTCATATTCCTGAATTGTACCATAATTTCAATCTGCGATAACTCTGGTTCTAATTAAGATACAGAGAATCTGTAAACAGATTTGAAAAGACCAAATTCTCCTCTAGTTTTCATCTTGTGAACATTTTGTCGTAGCTGTGATGGTTTGAAAGATCGCCGGACTCTGAAAATTTCCATGTATTTTCCTGCAGAGCCAGCGAATACACAACACACAACAGTCCTCTCCTCTAATATAATCTCAAATCTTCTTATTCTATTCTATTCTAAATTAATATCTACATAGAACTATCTATATGTGTATCAGTGTATCTATGTATAATGTATATATGTATATACTGTATCATTTTATATGTATCTGATGTCAATTCATTATGTGTGTCTGTTTATCAATGTATCTTAGTATTTATGGACCTATCTATGTATCTATCTATATGTATCTTTGTATTTATGGACGTATCTATGTATCTATCTATATGTATCAATCTCTTTATCTGTAAGTTGATTTGCCTGTAAATGCACATAGCTATCAATGTGTTTATCCAGTGGAGTTCAGCTAATTTACCAGACATTTCGGAGGGGGGCATGGCACAGCAGGGCAGCCTTGCAAGGCAGCCAGTGGCTGGCACTGGCCAGCCAAGTCTGGCCAGCCAAATGTGTGTATTGCACCCTGCCTACTCCTCCCCCCTCCTGAATTTACCCAGCAATAGGCCTAAAACATAGAGTGTATTGCTGCATTAGGCCTATATCAAAGTTAACCTCAATAGAACTCATTCCTTCCTTCTCCTTGCTTCTGCCTTCTTGCTTCCTTCACCTCGTTTCCTTCTTCTTGCTTCATTCTCCTGGCTTTTTTCTCCTTGCTTTGTTCTTCAGTCTTTACCTTCTCCTCCTTCCTTCTTCTCATTCCTTTCTTCTTTGATTTTCCTTCCTTCCTTTTCCTTTTCTCTCTTGTATTCCTTTTTCTTCCTTCCTTCCTTCTTCCTTCCTTCTTCCTTCCTTCTTCCTTCCTTTTTCGTTCCTTCTTTCTCCCTTCTTCCTTTCTTCTTGTACCCAAATATGATGTACATTAATGGTTTGGAATGATTCACTTCAATCAGATTGCACTAATATCTAAATGTTTACATTTTCCTATTTTTTCAGTTCTTATTGCATATTAATTACTCCAAAGCTAAAATCTCATCACCAAGAGATGCACATTTTGCAGGGCTTCAACTCAAAGAGGGGGGGGGGTGGAAGGGTCATTTGGGACACCACTTGCCCAGGAGGGATGTTTGCCAAATCCACTACCCCCAGTCAGTCTGCTTCATTGGACTGGGAGAGAGGGTGGCAACAAGAAAGGATGTCAATTTGCCGAGAGTTTGAGAATCAGAAACCAGGGGTACAGTGGCTTGTCTGCTGATAAAATTAATGTATTTCTTAAAGATAAAACTACAAGACATTAATATATACCAGGCCTGATATAAGCTTCAAAGGTTTTATTAACAGACATTTTTGCAACAAATAGATAGATAGATAGATAGATACATAAATAGATACATACATACAAACAGGGCCAGCGCAACCATTAGGCGAACTAGGCAGCTGCCTAGGGCGCGGGCAAAGGGGGGCGCATACACTGAGGGCCGAAAAAAATAAATAAAAAGATTTAACAGACTGACAAAGAACACAAATGTGTGACAGACGACTCAAAAACCTTTAAGTGAAAACAAGCATGCAGCACAAGTCACCAAATCGCCCCCCCCCCACCTACATTCTCCTACCACAGAGCTAGAATTCACTCTCTTGGTTAGGGAGCCCTGAGTTATGAGGATGCCCACCTAGCCCACTTGTCACAAAGTTCTCACAAGTGGTTAAAGAGGGATGGGGGGGGGGAGGGTACCTTGAAGGGGGTGATGGGTCTCAGGAGAGAACATTCTGGCCACCCTGGGTGGGTGAAGCAGGGACAAAATTTCCTTTTTATACATCCTCACTTCTCATTTTAATAAGCTTGTTAAGCTTAGCTTTCCCTGACCACAAGATACATTGTTTTATGAAGTTATAACAAAAATATCCGGTGGATATTCTTAGGGCCTACCATTATTTTGTCACGAGGCCTACCTATGTGACAGAAAAAGCACTCATTCCTGAAAGGGGGAAATGCAGTTCAAGGAAAACACCATTAAACAAATATATATAACATAAACAGTTGCTGCACTGAAGTAGGCCTAATTTGCTAATCAATTTTAAAACCCTTTTCTTTTCATTAAAGAATGATGATAATCTCACCCCAGTCACCCAATGAAATGATCCTGCATCCTGGAAGCTGATCATTTGATCATCATTTGATCATCATTTGATCATCATTTGATTATATGATATTGTTTCAGGCTTTCTTGCTGTAAAACGTATCTGAAGTAAGCCCTACACATGCTACAATTCATAGGTGTCAGAGCGGGGGGGGGGGGGGGGGGGGGGGGCTGTGGGGGCGACAGCCCCCCCCCCCAGGTTGGAGGTAAGGGGGGCTGAAATATCATTCAGCCCCCCCCCCCCAGGTTCAGGATGTCACAATGTTGAATTATTCAATGTTTTAAAACAAAAACAATGCCAGTCAACAGCCAAGGACTTTACACATAACATGTGTTCAGGACTATGTGGCTACACTGTACAAATAATGTTTCCTTCGAGCTGAAAGTGGCACTTCTAAAAGGTCCTAAACTGCAGCTGTCAACAGTCTTGATAAACCATGAACTGTTTATAATTCTGGAAGCCATGTAGGTCCTGTTGTCACCGTGTTGAGGAGTCTGTCTCTGGTGTAGCTATTGAATAAAGGGTGCATTTACAAGTTATTTAGCTCTGCTAAACCCCCCATTAAAAATGAATCAAATATTTCACTGGATGCTGAAGGAGAAGGACCACAGTTGATGCATCATGAGAAACAGATGTACAAAAGATAGTGTTTCATGATTCACGTTTTGAAAAAGTGATTCAGTCATGAGACAGGATCCTGGAGGCCCTCTCTGAGATAATCCTCATACGGACCTTGTCCAGAGAGAGGAGAGGACATTCAAAATACTTGCTAACATTTAATATGAAAAGGCAAAAGAGTATTGGTCAGCTCCTTTTTTTTTTTTTTCGCTAAGTGCAAAACATTTAACTTCCGGTAAATCATATTAGGCATTTACTTTGCCTATTGAATTGAATGTTCAGTTGCTGCAGAGAGGTCATTCTCATCTCTTAGCAGACTGAAGACCTACCTGAGGTCAACCATGACCCAGCTAAGACTGATCTTCAGGAAATTGCAGACTTGTGTGTCTCCGTAAATTAATCTTGAATTTGTTTCTTTTGGAACTGTGGCAAAATGCAGGATGTTCCAAGTATCAAAATATGTAATAATCATGTATGTATTAATCACTTCAGCAAAGTGATTCTCTGGGTGGTGTAAATTGAAGTGGGCCTATAACTGTTTTATTTTTTTCATGTCAAACTATGACCCCCCCCCCTCCAACCCCCCCCCCCATCCAGCCGACCTGCCAGTTCAGCCCCCCCCCCCCATGTCAGATGTTGCTCCGACGCTTAAAAATGTTACTCTATTTCAATTTTGTGTTATTATCAGTTATTGCATTATGAAATCAGATGCTCAATGATTTTTTTCTATTTATTCAATTAAATAATGATTACTCCAGTTACAGCTAGTGTATTTAATTGACACCAGAAGAAGGGGGTAGAGGGGTACCATAGCAGCCCAGAAGCTTGTCATCAAGTTACATACAAGGTTAGGTTAGAATTACTGCATGATAGGCACAATGGTGTATCTACAAAGTGTTTTTGGGGTGGGGGTAGTCCTTGTGATAAATGGGCCAGTCACATGGCTTTACTTACAACAACACAGCTGCATGGGATAAACATGTACCTAATTTTAAATAGAAATGTATCTCTAAAAGAACAGGATAAAATATAAGCAATTACATATGGACTTACATATTTTTGTTGGGTGTTTACATGTAAAATAGACAATGATCATGACACTGTTATTTGAGTTTCAAATGCTCCAGAATGCATCTCAGAGCATCTAGGATTTCAAATTTCCTGGGGAGGACCCCCAGACCCCCTCAGGAAAGGGGCGCATACCTTTATCTTGCCTAGGGTGCTGGCAACCCTAGCGCCGGCCCTGGATACATAGATACATGTATAGATAGAAAAAGAGAGACATATTAGCAATATGAGCATTACCAGTTGTATTGTGGAAGGGGTAAAACTGGCACCTCTTTTCCAGATGGTTCCTTTTAAAGGCAATCAAGGAGGCTAGCTCAGGAGCTGGTTAACAGTTGATAAATGGCTGAGGCTGAGATTGAACACATGTGCTCTTAAAGGACCCAATATGCATCATGGAATATACAGTAGCTACTTGTAGCTATACTACTGCCTACTAAGAGTTCATGGTCAATGAAATCACACCAGGGGGTCACGAATTCACACGAAAACGAGACGAAACTAGGTAAATCAATCAGTGACAATCAGTACACAGGCCAGTGTTCTGTGAGTTGGACTGTACTGGTTCATGTACTGGTTCATGCACTAGTTCATGTACTGGTTCATGTACTGGTTCATGTACTGGTTCATGTACTGGTTCATGTACTGGTTCATGTGTGGTTCATGCACTGGTTCATGTACTGGTTTATGTACTGGTTTATGTACTCGTTTTTCTGTGCATGCTTGCAATGTACAGGAAACATTCTTGTATTCTTGTCTGTATTCATGTTACATAATTATGTATGATTCCTGTGTACTTTTCCATGTACCTTTTACTTGCTCATCTACTTGTGTCTGTTCGAGTTACTGGTACAACAGTAGGTGAAGTTTTGTTACCGCTCGCGGTTACGTCTACTAGTTTTTCTTATTAAACTTCACCTACACATAGGTGAAGTTTCTTGTAATCGGTATTATTTTTCTTATTATTTTTCTCCCCGACAAACCTCTTCGGAAAATTTTCAAAAAATTTGTATACGTAGCCTACAAAAATACAAGAGAATCATTTTGAAAATTTTGACCTTGACCTATTTTTCAAGGTCACAGGGCCTTTCAAAGTCGGAAATCGCAATATTTCAAATACATGTACCTCATCCGGTTATTACCGGTTTTTACCTTCCGGTACATGGAAAGGTCCTAGACACTTTCTACACACTTTGACCTATTTTCATGAAAGTAGGTCAAGGTCGAATTATACAAAGTCCATTTTCATGGTTTGAGGTTGATCGCGGGATCTCAGAATCCGTAAGTCGTAGAGTCATACCGATGGTGCCATTACGTGCCCAAACTCACGGGACATTTGCAAAAGTGTTTTATTTTTCATTTTGGTCACTGGTTCTTGAGTTACGTAATTTTAAAGTCATACCGCGTCACCAAAACCGGTGACCTTGAGAATTTGACCTTGAAATATCGATTTTAGCCGCTAACATGTTATAGTAAACCCCCCCAAATATACATATATAAACCCCATGCAGACCTTTAAATTTGACCTTGACCTCATTTTTCAAGGTCATTTGACCGAAAAAAGTTTGAAAAGGTGCCATTTTCAGGAATTTTTTTCACCATGTTTTGTTCAAGATATCAGCGTGATTTACATGTGACAGGTGAACTCTGGCCTGCTTATTCATAATATTTAATCATATTTTGTCTAGCCCCTTCACCGGATTTATGAATAATTTTCAAATATTGCTAACCGACAAATGTTAAAAAATGACTCAATTCCTCGTTTTTGACAAGGAAATATTGATTCTACAGGGTTACAATGCATGACTGACCCCCCCTTTGTTACCTACTGCAATTCTGAATATCATATTGATTTTGACCTAGAAAATG
Source organism: Platynereis dumerilii (assembly GCA_026936325.1). Classification (NCBI taxonomy): domain Eukaryota; kingdom Metazoa; phylum Annelida; class Polychaeta; order Phyllodocida; family Nereididae; genus Platynereis; species Platynereis dumerilii. The sequence continues at coordinate 57,683,572 of JAPTHN010000002.1, forward strand.
TTTTTCAAGGTCAAACTCAAGGTCAAACATTACAAAAAATTTTACTTCTTTGACATTTGATTTTTTTACACATAGAAGGAATCAAGATATTGTTACAAAAATGTCAGACATACTTGCTACAATAGTCTAAAAGCTCCCTGTAAATTTTCAAGGTCCTCGGGTTCACCTACGTTGCACAGTAAAGGTCACAAGGTCAAAAAATTAGCAAAAAATTTACGATATTTTTCTACATTTCTCAAAGAAAGCGTTATTTCAATCGGCCGTAGCTCCGGTCCTAATTAAGTTACAGAGAATCTGAAAACTGATTTGGAAAGGCCAAATTCTCCTCTAGTTTTCATTTTCTGACCATTTTGTCGTAGCTCCGACGGTTTAAAAGATCGCCGGACCCTGAAAATTTCATGTTTTTTGTCAAATTTTCACAATATATCAATATTTTGACAAGGAAGGAATCATTCTTTTCTAATTAACCTGTCTGGACATATCTCTAACATCTGTTTACATAATCCTGCCAAGTTATATATATTTCCGTCTAACCGTTTCTGTTCCAGAGAGATTTTAAGTTAAAAAATACATTTTTTCAGTGACTTCTAAAATTCGTATTTCTGAATTGTACCGTAATTTTAATCTACCGTCACTCCGTTCCTAACTAGGTTAAGGAGAATCTGAAAACAGATTTGGAAAGACCAAATTCTCCACTAGTTTTCCTTTTCTGAACACTTTGTTGTAGCTATGACAGTATAAAAGATCGCCGGACCCAGAAAATTTCATGTTTTTTGTCAAATTTTGACAAAATACCAATATTTTGACAATGAAGGAATTAGTGTTGTGAACCGGTTTACGATATACCGGCAAAACGGTACAAAGGTTTTGATACACAAACCGGTTCTGAACACATGGAATATCGATATGAAATCGCCCCAATTATCGCCCATCGAATCTCGCCTGTCTCAGCAGCAAACCCAACCCACCTTTAGACCTCTGTATGTATTATGTATAGTACACATGTATACATTGTATACAACACCACTAGTAGAAATAGGGAATATTAACTATTTAATTAAAATATTTTTGCTTGGTAACAATTTAATTAAAATATTTTTGCTTCTGTAAGTAAAAAAAAAATAAACTAACTTATTAGGCCTATCTTGGGCTGACTTGCAACAATTAATTTATCTTAGGCTGACTTGCAACAATTAATTTTGAAAATTCTCTTTAAATTAGGCTTAAATTCCCCAATTGAGTGTATCGCGATACATATCGAGTATCGTTTCAATGTATCAACGATACGTATCGTATCGCTTCGTCGAAACGATTCTCATCACTAGAAGGAATCATCCTATTGCAATGAACCTCTCTACACCTATCCATAACTTCTGTTAACATAGTCATGGAAAGTTATATATTTTTTCATTGAATCGTTTTGATTCTAGACCGATTTTAAGTTAAAAACCACATTTTTCAAGGAATTTCTGAAGCCTATATTAATGAATTGTAACATCATTTCAATCGATCATATCTGTTCTGGTCCATGTACTGGTCCATGTACTGGTCCACGTACTGGTCCACGTACTGGTCCACGTACTGGTCCACGTACTGGTCCACGTACTGGTCCACGTACTGGTCCACGTACTGGTCCACGTACTGGTCCACGTACTGGTCCACGTACTGGTCCATTGCATTGATCCATTGCATTGATCCATTGCATTGATCCATTGCATTGATCCATTGCATTGATCCATTGCATTGATCCATTGCATTGGTCCATTGCATTGGTCCATTGCATTGGTCCATTGCACTGGTAACCCTAACCCTAACCCTAACCCTAACCCTAACCCCTAATAACCTTTTCACTGGTACATTGTACTGGTACATTGTACTGGTACATTGTACTGGTACATTACACTCTTACATTGTACTGGACTACTGGTGCAAGTACTGGTTCATGTACTGGAGCATGTACTTGGTTCATATACTGGTCAATGTACCAGTCCATGTACTGGTCCACTGTATGATACATTGTACTGGACTACTGGTGCATGTACTCAGTGGGGCATGTACTGGCATGGGTACATTGTACTGGTGCATGTACTGGTGCATGTCCAATGGTGCATGTAGCCTACTGGCTCATGTATTGGTTTACGTACTGGTCTATGTTTTTTGCACACTTGCATGTATTGCAATGTATTAGAGTAGGATTCCTGTATCATTTCCACATACTTTTTACTTGCTCATCTACCTGTGTCTATTTCGAGTTACTAGTATCACAGTAGGTGAAGTTTTGTCACCGCTCTGCGGTGGCCGTCTACTAGTGTTTACATTGCTTTCGCACTTAAGAAAAAAGTCTTCGAAAATGTCTCAAAAAATTCCCATACGTAGCTTACAATAATACAAGAGAATCATTTTGAAAAAATTGACCTTGACCTATTTTTCAAGGTCACAGAGCCTTTCAAAGTCAGATTTTGCAATATTTCAAATGCGTCTAACTCATCCGGTTATTACCGGTTTTCATTTTCCGGTACAAGGAAAGGTCCCAGACACCTTCTTCACAGTTTGACCCACTTTCATGAAAGTAGGTCAAGGTCACATTGCACAAAGTCCGTTTTCATGGTTTAAGGTCTATCGCGGGATCTCAGAATCCGTAAGTCGTAGATTCATACCAATGGGGTAAAAACGTGCCCAAACTCACGGGACATCTGCAGAACTCTTTTATTTCACATTTGCATAACTGGTTCTTGAGATTTGTAATTTTAAAGTCATACCGCGTCACGAAAAACAATGAATTTGAAGAATTAACACAGAAATAGCAATTGTACGGCTAACGTGAGGCAAAATCAGGTATTTGGTTCAACTCCCAGCTGTCTAGCTGCTGTACCATGCCAAAACATTGCTAATTCAAGCTATTTGTGCCACAAATGTGGAGACCGTATTGATTTTTTGCCACAAAAAGAACATCCGCACGGCCCACAAACAGCGCATCCGAAGGGTTTCTCTCCGGTGTGTGATTTCATGTGTACACCTGGTTTAGGACAGATGTGTCATCCTTGTAGCAACAGCATCAATACAGGACGTATAGCAAGGTCAATTGAAGCCCTCTGAAGCGTTTTGACGGACCAGGAAGACAGAATAAAGCTCTTAATACATTGATTTTGTGTTTGTTTTCTTTTATTTGCCATTCAACGGGCGAAAAGACCCAACAACAGGTGATTCTTGAAAACGCACTAGGCCAGATGCCGTAACAGGCCATAATATTTCAAATTCAAGCCATCTCTACTGTAGATCAGTGGCCCGCAACCTCAATTGCTTGCAGATGACTCCATTCTAGCAGACGAGAGCAGACGACACGCATTTGCCTCCTTGATAAAATAATTCAGTTCACAATGCAGCTTTTCCCAGATCTTTGCAACATGCAGGAGGCATTCTATTAAATTGCCACAATTTGTCCACCTACACTCATGGCAGTTCATCTCTGCTAACTAAACTCATAATATTTTCTTATTTCTCAACCAATGAGAGAAAGCCTGGTCGTTTTATCCCGATTAGTGTACCATAAGACCACTTCCTGGATACCGTGCGGGCCCGCAGTGAATCAAAGCTGTGCTCTGATTGGTTGACAAATGCAATTTAATTACTTATTTAATCTGTAGGCCACCAAATTACATGGAAATGGGTTAGATTGTGACAGAATAATATTACTATGGATGACACATGGCTGTATGCCCAGAATTAGGCGGGAAACACAATTTTGTCACATTTTCCAGTGTTTGCTGCATTTTGATGTCTCTCTGACCCCCCCCCCCTCCAATAGCAGCCTGCAACACCCCCCCCCCCAATTTCTCATGTATATATGTCATTCCAGGCTGTCTCACAGGTCCCACAGGCCCACATGCTTCCATCACGGCATTTCGCGGCATTCGCATGCTAAAAGATAGGAAAACCAGCTTTTCGGTCAGAATTGGTGCGGGGCCTACTGGCTAAAATGTCTTATTATCACACTCACAAAGACCAATAGAGCAGCTTTTCCTGAAAAAATGAGGAAAATATCATCATTTCTCAGCCCGCGGAATGCAAAAAAACCTCCGTTTTTGCACTTTTCCAGAAAAAATTCCCCCGTCGCGGTAAATCCACTTAGAGGCCCGGAAGTGGCACCAAAGGATTCCCAGCAGTCGGGGACATGACCCTGCACCCATGCACCAGTTACATTGTACCAGTACTGGTACCTTGATGGGTGGTGAAGTTTTGTCACCGCCCTGCGGTTGCCGTCTACTAGTTATTATTATTATTATTATTTTTCTTACCGACAAACCTCTTCGGAAAATTTTCAAAAAATTTGTATACGTAGCCTACAAAAATACAAGAGAATCATTTTGAAAAAATTGACCTTGACCCATTTTTCAAGGTCACAGGGCCGTTCAAAGTCGGAAATTGCAATATTTCAAATACATGTACCTCATCCGGTTATTACCGGTTTTCACTTTCCGGTACATGGAAAGGTCCTAGTAAGTTTCTACACACTTTGACCTATTTTCATGAAAGTAGGTCAAGGTCACATTACAAAAAGTTTGTTTTCATGGTTTGAGGTTGATCGCGAGATCTCAGAATCTGTATGTCGTAGAGTCATACCGATGGTGCCATTACGTGCCCAAACTCACGGGACATCTGCGCAGCGTTTTATTTTTTATTTTGGCTACCGTTCTTGAGTTACATAATTTTAAAGTCATACCGCGTCACCAAAATCAGTGACCTTGAGAATTTGACCTTGAAATATCGATTTTACCTGCTAACATGTTATAGTAAACCCCCCCAAATATACATCTAAAAAGCCCGTACAGACCTTTAAATTTGACCTTGACCTCATTTTTCAAGGTCATTTGGCCCGAAAAACTTTGAAAAGGTGCCATTTTCAGTAATTTTTTTCACCATGTTGAGTTCAAGATATCAGCGTGATTTACATGTGACAGATGAACGTTGGCCTGCTTATTCATAATATCTAATCATATTTTGTCTACCCCCTTCACCGGATTTATGAAAAATTTTCAAATATTGCTAACCGACAAATGTTAAAAAATGACACAATTCCGCGTTTTTGACAAGGAAATATTGATTGTACAGGGTTACAATGCATGACTGACCCCCCCTTTGTTACCTATTGCAATTCAGAATATCATATTGATTTTGACCTAGATAATGTTTTTCAAGGTCAAACTCAAGGTCAAACATGTTAAAATATTTTACTATTTGGACGTTTCATTTTTTTTAACATAGAAGGAATCAAGATATTGTTACAAAAATGGCAGGCACACTTGCTACAATACTCTAGAGGCTTCCTGTAAATTTTCATGGTCCTCGGATTGACCTACGTTGCACTGTAAAGGTCACAAGGTCAAAAAACGAGCGAAAAATATATGATGTTTTTTCACATTTCTCAAAGATAGCGTAACTTCAAACGACCGTAGCTCCGGTCCTAATTAAGATACAGAGAATCTGAAAACAGATTTGGAAAGGCAAAATTCTCTTCTAGTTTTCATTTTCTGAACATTTTGTCGTAACTCCGACGGTTAAAAAGATCGCCGGACCCTGAAAATTTCATGTTTTTTGTCAAATTTTTACAATATATCAATATTTTGACAAGGAAGGAATCATTCTTTTCTAATGAACCTGTCTGGACATATCTCTAACATCTGTTTACATAATCATGCCAAGTTATATATATTTCCATCTAACCGTTTCTGTTCCAGAGAGATTTTAAGTTAAAAACTACATTTTTTCAGTGACTTCTAAGGTTCGTATTTCTGAATTGTACCGTAATTTCAATCTACCGTCACTCCTGTTCTAACTAGGTTAAGGAGAATCTAAAAACAGATTTGGAAAGACCAAATTCTCCACTAGTTTTCCTTTTCCGAACACTTTGTCGTAGCTATGACGGTATAAAAGATCGCCGGACCCTCAAAATTTCATGTTTTTTGTAAAATTTTGACAATATACCAATATTTTGATAAGGAAGGAATCATCCTATTGCAATGAACCTCTCTACACCTATCCATAACTTCTGTTAACATAGTCCTGGAAAGTAATATATGTTTTCATTGAATCGTTTTGATGTACTGGTCCATGTACTGGTCCATGTACTGGTCCATGTACTGGTCCATGTACTGGTCCATGTACTGGTCCATGTACTGGTCCATGTACTGGTCCATGTACTGGTCCATTGCATTGGTCCATTGCATAGGTCCATTGCATTGGTAACCCTAACCCTAACCCCAGCCCTAACCCTAACCCTAACCCCAGCCCTAACCCTAACCCTAGCCCTAACCCTAGCCCTAACCCTAACCCCTAATAACCTTTTCACTGGTACATTGTACTGGTAGGAGGTCGAGATAGCTCAGTTGGTAGAACGGCCGCATCTTATTGCTAGGCGATGGGTGTTGTATGTGTGAGGTCCTGGGTTCGAATCCAGCTTAGTCAACTGGATTTCTCTGAAACCATTTCTTCGTCGGTCTGTGCCAGTGCATCATCGTTTATGGGCCTAACCCTCTCTCAAACCCCAACCCAAACCTAACCCTAGCCCTAACCCTAGCCCTAACCCCTAATAACCTTTTCACTGGTACATTGTACTGGTACATTACACTCTTACATTGTACTGGACTACTGGTGCAAGTACTGGTTCATGTACTGGAGCATGTACTTGGTTCATATACTGGTCAATGTACCAGTCCATGTACTGGTCCACTGTATGATACATCGTACTGGACTACTGGTGCAGGTACTCAGTGGGGCATGTACTTGTCCATTGCATGGGTACATTGTACTGGTGCATGTCCAATGGTGCATGTAGCCTACTGGCTCATGTATTGGTTTACGTACTGGTCTATGTTTTTTGCACACTTGCATGTACTGCAATGTATTACAGTAGGATTCCTGTATCACTTCCACATACTTTTTACTTGCTCATCTACCTGTGTCTATTTCGAGTTACTGGTATCACAGTAGGTGAAGTTTTGTCACCGCTCTGCGGTGGCCGTCTACTAGTTAAACTTCACCTACACATAGGTGAAGTTTCTTGTAATCGGTATTATTTTTATTATTCTTCCCGGATAAACCTCTTCGGAAAATGTTCAAAAAATTCATATACATGGTCTACAACGACCTTATTACAAATTCTGAATATGAGTGACCTTGACCTATTTTTCAAGGTCACAGAGCCTTTCAAGGTCGAATTTTGCAAAACTTCAAATGCATGTAGGTCATCCGGTTATTACCGGATTTCACTGTCCTGTACATGGAAATGTCCTAGACACTTTCTACACAGCTTGACCTACTTTCATGAAAGTAGGTCAAGGTCACATTGTACAAAGTCCATTTTCATGGTTTAAGGTCTATCGCGGGATCTCAGAATCCGTAAGTCGTAGAGTCATACCGATGGTGTCAAAACGTGCCCGAACTCACGGGACATTTGCCCGGACTCTTTATTTTCCATCGGCAGTACCGTTCTTGAGTTACGTAACTTTAAAGTCATACTGCGTCACCAAAATCGGTGACCTTGAGAATTTGACCTTGAAATATCGATGTTAGGTCATAACATGTCATAGTAAACCCCCCCAAACATACACCTAATAAGCCCAAAATGACCTTTAAATTTGACCTTGACCTCATTTTTCAAGGTCATTTGACCCAAAAAAGTTCGAAAAAGTGCCATTTTCAGCAATTTTTTCACCATGTTCTTTTCAAGATATCATCGTGATTTACTAATGACAGATGAACATTGGCCTGCTTATTCATAATATCTAATCATATTTTGTGTACCTCCTTTGCCGGATTTACGAAAAAAATTTTAATATTGGTGACCGACAAAGGTTAAAAATGACACATTTCCACATTTTTGACAAGGAAATGTTGATTATACAGGGTTACAATGCATGGCTGACCCCCCCTTTTCATACAATTCGCTTATGAAAATCATATTTATTTTGACCTACAAAATGTTTTTCAAGGTCAAACTCAAGGTCAAACATGACAAAATTTTTTATATTTTTGACATTTCATATTTTTTAACAAAGAAGGAATCAAGATATTGTTACAAAAATGCTAGACATACTTGCTACAATACTCTAGAGGCTTCCTGTACATTTTCAAGGTCCTTGGATTGACCTACGTTGCACTGTAAAGGTCAAAAGGTCAAAAAACGAGCGAAAAATGTATGATTTTTTTTCACATTTCTGAAAGATGGCGTCATTTCAAACGGCCGTAGCTCCGGTCCTAATTAAGATAGAGAGAATCTGAAAACAGATTTGGAAAGGCCAAATCCTTCTCTAGTTTTCATCTTCTGAATGTTTTGTCGTAGCTCCGGCGGTTAAAAAGATCGCCGGACCCTGAAAATTTCATGTTTTTTTGTCAAATTTGCACAATATATCAATATTTTGACAAGGAAGGAATCATCCTTTTTTGATCAACGTGTCTAGACCTATTTGTAACATCTGTTTACATAATCCTGGCAAATTATGTATGTTTTCATTGAACCGTTTTGTTTATACAGCGATTCTAAGTCAAAAACTACATTTTTCCAGGTATTTCTAAAGATCATATTCCTGAATTGTGCCATAATTTCAATCTGCGATAACTCCAGTCCTAATTAAGATACAGAGAATCTGTAAACAGGTTTGAAAAGGCCAAATTCTCCTCTAGTTTTCATCTTCTGAACATTTTCTCGTAGCTATGACGGTTTAAAAGATCGCCGGACCCTTAAAATTTCTTGTTTTTCCTGCAGAGCCATGTAATAGACGACATACGCACAGTCCTCTCCTCTCATATAATCTAATATCTTTTTATTCTATTCTATTCTGTTATGTTCTATTCTATTCTATCATATTTCTCATTCATTCAGACAGATAGCTGCAGATAAACTTTCTTATCTCTGGTTGAGGTCAGGCCAGAGTGAGGTCAGTGCATTCAGTTCAAACTTTAAATCAGTACTGTTATTTCATGCATATGCAGCAGCAGGCCGGCAGCAGCAGCAGCAGCAGCAGTGACACCACTGTGACACACATAGTGGGGCCAGGGGCTTGGGTTGCCAAAGTTGGCCTGCAAGGGTGTTGTGGACCCAACAGATGTCCAGTGTTGGCTTGGGTGTGCATTCTTACACATCAACCCACACTGGTCCGACACAATAAGAAATAAGTAAAACCACTTGTATGGAATTGAACATAATAATGATCTTTAAATAAATAGATGGGCCATTAAAATTAAGAATAACCCCACCTTGATACTATTTAGTACAGACAAGTTATTTATAACAGCTAACTTCTAGGACAAATTTAGTGTAAAAAAGTTATTGACAACAGCTAACTTTTACAGTTAACATCAAACACGACTGCTGCAAGGTGTTTAATGTTCTCTCACACATATGTTCATGTGACCTAGTTCCATGTGATAAATGGATATTCTTGCAGAACAATATGTATGCTGACCTGCTTTTTTCACTTCCAAGGGAATACTTGACATGTGAACAGGAATTAAGGTATGTTTTTCTCTAGGTTTTATTATCATTGTCAGCTAATAGTAAATAACAGGTCACATTAAATATTGTTCACTTGATTTTTAACACAATATATGATTGTAGCATTTTGAATAAACTTCCTTTTGAGATTAATTGAGTAGAAGCATGCAGAGACATAGATCAACTGCACAATCTATTAAAAAAATGATTGCTCTTATATTTGAAATTAAAGAATTAGATCTGGCGATTCTACATAAAATTGAACTTGAATTAAAATAACAGCAACTGGTACATTCACAACATTGTGGTGATATGATACATTAGTAATCAACTCAGTTGCATATTTTTTAGAATTAATTCAGATAAATTCATTTTATTAGTCCAGTAGAGTGCTACTATGCATTAAATTTAAACAAAAAACTATTTTCTATCAGTGTTAATTGACATATATAGAAATGCACTGCAGTTTAAAAGATCGCCGGACCCTGAAAATTTCATGTATTTCTGATGGTCAAAGAGATCACATGACCCTGAGGTGGATGTACTGGTGGATGAACTGGTGGATGTACTGGTGGATGTACTGGTGGATGTACTGGTGGATGTACTGGTGGATGTACTGGTGGATGTACTGGTGGATGTACTGGTGGATGCCTTGGTTCATGTACTGGTTCATGTACTGGTTCATGTACTGGTTCATGTACTGGTTCATGTACTGGTTCATGTACTGGTTCATGCACTCGTTCATGCACTCGTTCATGCACTCGTTCATGTACTCGTTCATGTACTCGTTCATGTACTCGTTCATGTACTCGTTCATGTACTCGTTCAAGTACTCGTTTTTCTGTGCATACTTGCATGTACTCTGTGTACAGGAAACATCTTTGTATTCTTGTCTGTATACATGTTACATAATTATGTATGATGCCTGTGTACTTTTCCATGTACCTTTTAATTACTCATCTACTTGTGTCTGTTCGAGTTACTGGTACCTCAGTAGGTGAAGTTTTGTTACCGCTCGCGGTTACGTCTACTAGTGTTTACATTGCTTTCGCACTTAAGAAAAAAGTCTTCGAAAATGTCTCAAAAAATTCCCATACGTAGCTTACAATAATACAAGAGAATCATTTTGAAAAAATTGACCTTGACCTATTTTTCAAGGTCACAGAGCCTTTCAAAGTCAGATTTTGCAATATTTCAAATGCGTCTAACTCATCCGGTTATTACCGGTTTTCATTTTCCGTACAAGGAAAGGTCCCAGACACCTTCTTCACAGTTTGACCTACTTTCATGAAAGTAGGTCAAGGTCATATTGCACAAAGTCCGTTTTCATGGTTAAGGTCTATCGCGGGATCTCAGAATCCGTAAGTCGTAGATTCATACCAATGGGGTCAAAACGTGCCCAAACTCACGGGACATCTGCAGAACTCTTTTATTTCACATTTGCATAACTGGTTCTTGAGATTTGTAATTTTAAAGTCACACCGCGTCACGAAAAACAATGAATTTGAAGAATTAACACAGAAATAGCAATTGTACGGCTAACGTGAGGCAAAATCAGGTATTTGGTTCAACTCCCAGTTGTCTAGCTGCTGTACCATGCCAAAACATTGCTAATTCAAGCTATTTGTGCTTCAAATGTGGAGACCGTATTGATTTTTTGCCACAAAAAGAACATCCGCACGGCCCACAAACAGCGCATCTGAAGGGTTTCTCTCCTGTGTGTGATTTCATGTGTACACCTGGTTTAGGACAGATGTGTCATCCTTGTAGCAACAGCATCAATACAGGACGTATAGCAAGGTCAATTGAAGCCCTCTGAAGCGTTTGACGGACCAGGAAGACAGAATAAAGCTTTTAATACATTGATTTTTGTGTTTGTTTTCTTTTATTTGCCATTCAACGGGCGAAAAGACCCAACAACAGGTGATTCTTGAAAACGCACTAGCCAGATGCCGTAACAGGCCATAATATTTCAAATTCAAGCCATCTCTACTGTAGATCAGTGGCCCGCAGCCTCAATTGCTTGCAGATGACTCCATTCTAGCAGACGAGAGCAGACGACACGCATTTGCCTCCTTTATAAAATAATTCAGTTCACAATGCAGCTTTTCCCAGATCTTTGCAACATGCAGGAGGCATTCTATTAAATTGTCACAATTTGTCCACCTACACTCATGGCAGTTCATCTCTGCTAACTAAACTCATAATATTTTCTTATTTCTCAACCAATGAGAGAAAGCCTGGTCGTTTTATCCCGATTAGTGTACCATAAGACCACTTCCTGGATACCGTGCGGGCCCGCAGTGAATCAAAGCTGTGCTCTGATTGGTTGACAAATGCAATTTAATTACTTATTTAATCTGTAGGCCACCAAATTACATGGAAATGGGTTAGATTGTGATAGAATAATATTACTATGGATGACACATGGCTGTATGCCCAGAATTAGGCGGGAAACACGATTTTGTCACATTTTCAAGTGTTTGCTGCATTTTGATGTCTCTCTGACCCCCCCCCCCCCAAATGCAGCCAACAAACACCCCCCCCCCAATTTCTCATGTATATATGTCATTCCAGGCTGTCTCACAGGTCCCACAGGCCTACATGCTGCCATCACGGCATTTAGCGGCATTTGCATGCTAAAAGATAGGAAAATGGGCTTTCCGGTCAGAATTGTTGCGGGGGCTGCTGGGTTAAATGTCTTAATGTCACACTCACAGAGATCAGTAGAGTAGCTTTTCCCGAAAAAATTGGGAAAATCGCATCATTTCTCAGCCCGCAAAGTGCAAAAAACCTCCGTTTTCGCACTTTTTGAAAAAAATTCCACCCGTCGTGCAAAATTGGGTTAGAGGCTCGAAAGTGGCGCCAAAAGATTCCCAATAGTCGGACACATGACCCTGCACCCATGCACCAGTTACATTGTACCAGTACTGGTACCGTGATGGGTGGTGAAGTTTCGTCACCGCCCTGCGGTTGCCGTCTACTAGTTAAACTTCACCTACACATAGGTGAAGTTTCTTGTAATCGGTAATATTATTAAACTTCACCTACACATAGGTGAAGTTTCTTGTAATCGGTAATATTATTTATTATTATTCTTTCCGAGTTTTTTCTTCCGAAAATTCTCAAAAAATTTGTAAACGTAGCCTACAAAAATACAAGAGATATATTTTGGAAAAAATGACCTTGACCTATTTTTCAAGGTCACAGGGCCTTTCAAAGTCGGATTTCGCAATATTTCAAATACATGTACCTCATCCGGTTATTACCGATTTTCACTTTCCGGTACATGAAAAGGTCCCAGACACTTTCTACATAATCTGACCTACTTTCATGAAAGTAGGTCAAGGTCACATTGTACAAAGTCCATTTTTATGGTTTGAGGTCTGCCCCTGTGCCTCCAAAACCGTGAGTCGTACAGACATACCGTTGATGGCAAAACGTGCCTAAACTCTCGGGACACCTGCCCAGACTCTTTATTTTTCTTTGGCAGTACTGGTTCTTGAGTTACGTAATTTTAAAGTCATACCGCGTCACCAGTAGCGGTGACCTTGAGTATTTGACCTTGAAATATTGATTCTAGCTGCTAACATGTCATAGTAAACCCCCCCAAATATACATGTATACACCCCATACAGGCCTTTAAATTTGACCTTGACCTCATTTTTCAAGGTCATTTGACCCAAAAAAGTTTGAAAAGGTGCCATTTTCAGAATTTTTTTTTACCATGTTATTTTTAAGATATCAGCGTGATTTACAAGTGACAGATGAGCATTGGCCTGTTTATTTATAACATCTAATCGTATTTTGTTTACCTCTGTCCCCAGATTTAATAAAAATTTTGAAATATTGCTAACCGACAAATGAAAAAAAAAGTCACATTTCTGTGTTTTTGACAGGGAAATATTGATTCTACAGGGTTACAATGCATGACTGACCCCCCCTTTGTCACACACTGCCTTTCTAAAAATCATATTCATTTTGACCTAGATAATGTTTTTCAAGGTCAAACTCAAGGTCAAACATGTTGAAATATTTTACTATTTGGACGTTTCATTTTTTTTAACATAGAAGGAATCAATATATTTTTTACAAAAATGGCAGGCATACTTGCTACAATAGTCTAGAGGCTTCCTGTAAATTTTCAAGGTCCTCGGATTGACCTACGTTGCACTGTAAACGTCACAAGGTCGAAAAATGAGCGAAAAATTTATGATATTTTTTCACATTTCTCAAAGATAGTGTAACTTCAAATGGCCGTAGCTCCGGTCCTAATTAAGATACAGAAAATCTGAAAACAGATTTGGAAAGGCCAAATTCTCCTCTAGTTTTTGTTTTCTGACCATTTTGTCGTAGCTCCGACGGTTAAAAAGATCGCCGGACCCTGAAAATTTCATGTTTTTTGTCAAATTTTCACAATATATCAATATTTTGACGAAGAAGGAATCATTCTTTTCTTATGAACCTGTCTGGACATATCTCTAACATCTGTTTACATAATCCTGCCAAGTTATATACATTTCCATTCAACCATTTTTGTTCCAGAGTGATTTTAAGTTAAAAACTACATTTTTTCAAAGATTTCTAAGTTGGTATTTCTGAATTTTACCGTAATTTCAATCTGCTGTATCTCCAGTTGTAATTAAGTTACAGAGAATATGAAAACAGATTTAGAAAGACCAAATTCTCCCTTAGGCTTAATTTTTGAACATTTTGTCGTAGCTATGATGGTTTAAAAGATCGCCGGACCCTGAAAATTTCATGTTTTTGGTAAAATTTTCACAGTATATCAATATTTTGACAAGGAAGGAATCATCTTATTGCTATGAACCTCTCTACACCTATCTATAACTTCTGCTAACATAGTCCTGGAAAGTTATATATGTCTTCATTGAATCGTTTTGATTCTAGACCGATTTTAAGTTAAAAACCACATTTTTCCAGGAATTTCTGAAGTCCATATTTCTGAATTGTACCATCATTTCAATCGATCATATCTCCGGTCCAATTTAAGTTACAGAGAATCTGATTACAGATCTGGAATACCCAAATTCCCCTTTAAACCATGCAATTTGAACATTTTCTTGTATCTCTGACAGTCAAAAAGATCGCCAGACCCTGAAAAATGTATGTTTTCAGAAATTGCAGTGGATGTACTGGTCCATGTGCTGATCCATTGCACTGTTCCATTGCACTGATACATTGTACTGGTACATTGCACTGGTACAATGCACTGGTACATTGTACTGGTACATTGCACTGGTACATTGCACTGGTACATTGCACTGGTACATTGTACTGGCACATTGTACTGGACTACTGGTGCATGCACTGGTTCATGTACTGGAGCATGTACTTGGTGCATGTACTGGTCCATGTAGTAGTCCGCTGTATGGTACATTTTACAGGACTACTGGTGCATGTACTCAGAGTGGGCATACACTGGTCCATTGTACGGGTACATTGTACTGGTGCATGTCCAATGGTGCCTGTAGCCTACTGGCTCATGTATTGGTTTACGTACTGGTCTATGTTTTCTTTTTTGCTTACTCGCATGATTGTACTGCAATGTATTACAGTAGGATTCCTGTATCATTTCCACATACATTTTACTTGCTCATCTACCTGTGTCTATTTCGAGTTACTGGTTCTGCAGTAGGTGAAGTTTTGTCACCGCTCTGCGGTGGCCGTCTACTAGTTTATTATTAAACTTCACCTACACATAGGTGAAGTTTCTTGTAATCGGTATTATTTTTATTATTATTCTTGCCGGATAAACCTCTTCGGAAAATGTTCAAAAAATTCATATACGTAGCCTACAAAAATACAAGAGAACCATTTTGAAAAAATTGACCTTGACCTATTTTTCAAGGTCAGAGGGCCTTTCAAAGTCGGATTTCGCAATATTTCAAATACAAGTACCTCATCCGGTTATTACCGGTTTTCATCTTCCGGTACATGGAAAGGTCCCAGATACCTTCTTCACAGTTTGACCTACTTTCATGAAAGTAGGTCAAGGTCACGTTGTACAAAGTCCATTTTTATGGTTTAAGGTCTATCGCGGGATCTCATAATCCGTAAGTCGTAGAGTCATACCGATGGTGCCAAAACATGCCCAAACTCACGGGACATTTGCATCAACTTTTCATTTTTCATTTTGGTTACCGGTTCTTGAGTTATGCAATTTTAAAGTCATACCCCATCACCAAAACCGGTGACCTTGAGAATTTCACCTTGAAATATCGATGTTAGCTCATAACATGTCATAGTAAACCCCCCAAACATACACCTAATAAGCCCAAAATGACCTTTAAATTTGACCTTGACCTCATTTTTCAAGGTCATTTGACCCGAAAAAGTTTGAAAAAGTGCCATTTTCAGCTATTTTTTTCACCATGTTCTTTTCAAGATATCATCGTGATTTACTGGTGACAGATGAACATTGGCCTGTTTATTCATAATATCTAATCATATTTTGTGAACCTTCTTCGCCGGATTTATGAAAAATTATTTAATATTGCTAACCGACAAATGCTAAAAAATGACACATTTCTGCATATTTGACAGGGAAATATTCATTCTACAGGGTTGCAATGTATGACTGACCCCCCCTTTGTTACCTACTGCCTTTCTGAATAGCATATTAATTTTGACCTAGAAAATGTTTTTCACGGTCAAACTCAAGGTCAAACATGACAATAATTTTTGCATTTTTTACATTTCGTATTTTTTTACAGAGAAGGAATCAAGATATTGTTACAAAAATTGTAGGCATACTTGCTATAATACTCTAGAAGCTTCCTGTAAATTTTCAAGGTCCTCGGACCGGCCTACGTTGCACTGTAAAGGTCAAAAGGTCGAAAAACGAGCGAAAAAATTTATGATTTTTTTTCACATTTCTCAAAGATAGCGTCATTTCAAACGGCCGTAGCTCCGGTCCTAATTAAGATAGAGAAAATTTGAAAACAGATTTGGAAAGGCCATATTCTCCTCTAGTTTTCATTTTCTGAACATTTTGTCGTAGCTACGACGGTTAAAAAGATCGCCGGACACTGAAAATTTCATGTTTTTTTCCGAATTTTCATAATATATCATTATTTTGACAAGGAAGGAATCATCCTTTTTTGATCAACCTGCCTGAACCTCTTTGTATCTTCTGTTTACATAATCCTGGCAAATTATATATGTTTTCAGTGAACCGTTTTGGTTATACAGTGATTTTAAGTTAAAAACTACAGTTTTTCAGGTATTTCTAAAGTTCATATTCCTGAATTGTACCATAATTTCAATCTGCGATAACTCTGGTTCTAATTAAGATACAGAGAATCTGTAAACAGATTTGAAAAGACCAAATTCTCCTCTAGTTTTCATCTTGTGAACATTTTGTCGTAGCTGTGATGGTTTGAAAGATCGCCGGACTCTGAAAATTTCCATGTATTTTCCTGCAGAGCCAGCGAATACACAACACACAACAGTCCTCTCCTCTAATATAATCTCAAATCTTCTTATTCTATTCTATTCTAAATTAATATCTACATAGAACTATCTATATGTGTATCAGTGTATCTATGTATAATGTATATATGTATATACTGTATCATTTTATATGTATCTGATGTCAATTCATTATGTGTGTCTGTTTATCAATGTATCTTAGTATTTATGGACCTATCTATGTATCTATCTATATGTATCTTTGTATTTATGGACGTATCTATGTATCTATCTATATGTATCAATCTCTTTATCTGTAAGTTGATTTGCCTGTAAATGCACATAGCTATCAATGTGTTTATCCAGTGGAGTTCAGCTAATTTACCAGACATTTTGGAGGGGGGCATGGCACAGCAGGGCAGCCTTGCAAGGCAGCCAGTGGCTGGCACTTGCCAGCCAAGTCTGGCCAGCCAAATGTGCATATTGCACCCTGCCTACTCCTCCCCCCTCCTGAATTTACCCAGCAATAGGCCTAAAACATACAGTGTATTGCTGCATTAGGCCTATATCAAAGTTAACCTCAATAGAACTCATTCCTTCCTTCTCCTTGCTTCTGCCTTCTTGCTTCCTTCACCTCGTTTCCTTCTTCTTGCTTCATTCTCCTGGCTTTTTTCTCCTTGCTTTGTTCTTCAGTCTTTACCTTCTCCTCCTTCCTTCTTCTCATTCCTTTCTTCTTTGATTTTCCTTCCTTCCTTTTCCTTTTCTCTCTTGTATTCCTTTTTCTTCCTTCCTTCCTTCTTCCTTCCTTCTTCCTTCCTTCTTCCTTCCTTCTTCGTTCCTTCTTTCTCCCTTCTTCCTTTCTTCTTGTACCCAAATATGATGTACATTAATGGTTTGGAATGATTCACTTCAATCAGATTGCACTAATATCTAAATGTTTACATTTTCCTATTTTTTCAGTTCTTATTGCATATTAATTACTCCAAAGCTAAAATCTCATCACCAAGAGATGCACATTTTGCAGGGCTTCAACTCAAAGAGGGGGGGGGTGGAAGGGTCATTTGGGACACCACTTGCCAAATCCACTACCCCCAGTCAGTCTGCTTCATTGGACTGGGAGAGAGGGTGGCAACAAGAAAGGATGTCAATTTGCTGAGAGTTTGAGAATCAGAAACCAGGGGTACAGTGGCTTGTCTGCTGATAAAATTAATGTATTTCTTAAAGATAAAACTACAAGACATTAATATATACCAGGCCTGATATAAGCTTCAAAGGTTTTATTAACAGACATTTTTGCAACAAATAGAGAGATAGATAGATAGATACATAAATAGATACATACATACAAACAGGGCCAGCGCAACCATTAGGCGAACTAGGCAGCTGCCTAGGGCGCGGGCAAAGGGGGGCGCATACACTGAGGGCGGAAAAAAATAAATAAAAAGATTTAACAGACTGACAAAGAACACAAATGTGTGACAGACGACTCAAAAACCTTTAAGTGAAAACAAGCATGCAGCACAAGTCACCAAATCGCCCCCCCCCCCACCTACATTCTCCTACCACAGAGCTTGAATTCACTCTCTTGGTTAGGGAGCCCTGAGTTATGAGGATGCCCACCCAGCCCACTTGTCACAAAGTTCTCACAAGTGGTTAAAGAGGGATGGGGGGGGGAGGGTACCTTGAAGGGGGTGATGGGTCTCAGGAGAGAACATTCTGGCCACCCTGGGTGGGTGAAGCAGGGACAAAATTTCCTTTTTATACATCCTCACTTCTCATTTTAATAAGCTTGTTAAGCTTAGCTTTCCCTGACCACAAGATACATTGTTTTATGAAGTTATAACAAAAATATCCGGTGGATATTCTTAGGGCCTACCATTATTTTGTCACGAGGCCTACCTATGTGACAGAAAAAGCACTCATTCCTGAAAGGGGGAAATGCAGTTCAAGGAAAACACCATTAAACAAATATATATAACATAAACAGTTGCTGCACTGAAGTAGGCCTAATTTGCTAATCAATTTTAAAACCCTTTTCTTTTCATTAAAGAATGATGATAATCTCACCCCAGTCACCCAATGAAATGATCCTGCATCCATTTGATCATCATTTGATCATCATTTGATCATCATTTGATCATCATTTGATCATCATTTGATCATCATTTGATTATATGATATTGTTTCAGGCTTTCTTGCTGTAAAACGTATCTGAAGTAAGCCCTACACATGCTACAATTCATAGGTGTCAGAGCAGGGGGGGCTGTGGGGGCGACAGCCCCCCCCCCCCCAGGTTGGAGGTAAGGGGGGCTGAAATATCATTCAGCCCCCCCCCCCCAGGTTCAGGATGTCACAATGTTGAATTATTCAATGTTTTAAAACAAAAACAATGCCAGTCAACAGCCAAGGACTTTACACATAACATGTGTTCAGGACTATGTGGCTACAAATAATGTTTCCTTCGAGCTGAAAGTGGCACTTCTAAAAGGTCCTAAACTGCAGCTGTCAACAGTCTTGATAAACCATGAACTGTTTATAATTCTGGAAGCCATGTAGGTCCTGTTGTCACCGTGTTGAGGAGTCTGTCTCTGGTGTAGCTATTGAATAAAGGGTGCATTTACAAGTTATTTAGCTCTGCTAAACCCCCCATTAAAAATGAATCAAATATTTCACTGGATGCTGAAGGAGAAGGACCACAGTTGATGCATCATGAGAAACAGATGTACAAAAGATAGTGTTTCATGATTCACGTTTTGAAAAAGTGATTCAGTCATGAGACAGGATCCTGGAGGCCCTCTCTGAGATAATCCTCATATGGACCTTGTCCAGAGAGAGGAGAGGACATTCAAAATACTTGCTAACATTTAATATGAAAAGGCAAAAGAGTATTGGTCAGCTCCTTTTTTTTTTTTTCGCTAAGTGCAAAACATTTAACTTCCGGTAAATCATATTAGGCATTTACTTTGCCTATTGAATTGAATGTTCAGTTGCTGCAGAGAGGTCATTCTCATCTCTTAGCAGACTGAAGACCTACCTGAGGTCAACCATGACCCAGCTAAGACTGATCTTCAGGAAATTGCAGACTTGTGTGTCTCCGTAAATTAATCTTGAATTTGTTTCTTTTGGAACTGTGGTAAAATGCAGGATGTTCCAAGTATCAAAATATGTAATAATCATGTATGTATTAATCACTTCAGCAAAGTGATTCTCTGGGTGGTGTAAATTGAAGTGGGCCTATAACTGTTTTATTTTTTTCATGTCAAACTATGACCCCCCCCTCCAACCCCCCCCCCCCATCCAGCCGACCTGCCAGTTCAGCCCCCCCCCATGTCAGATGTTGCTCCGACGCTTAAAAATGTTACTCTATTTCAATTTTGTGTTATTATCAGTTATTGCATTATGAAATCAGATGCTCAATGATTTTTTTCTATTTATTCAATTAAATAATGATCACTCCAGTTACAGCTAGTGTATTTAATTGACACCAGAAGAAGGGGGGTAGAGGGGTACCATAGCAGCCCAGAAGCTTGTCATCAAGTTACATACAAGGTTAGGTTAGAATTACTGATAGGCACTATTAGTTATTTGTTGTTTGCTTGGCGGATACAGGATTTACCTTCCCGAAGATAGCTGTATCTGGGCGAAGCGAAGCTGAGCCCGGATACAGCTATCTGAGGGAAGGTAAATCCTGTATCTGCCAAAAACAAACAACAAATTACGAATTTATCCGACCACATGGTATAATAAATGACCCATAACAATGTAGTTCAGAGGTACTATGAACATCATGAGTGCCAGTTATGACGAGTGATTTAGAAGCAGACCTGACACAAATGATGTTCATAGCTGTGAATTAACTACACTGCTATTGGGATTTATTTATGTGCCACAATGATTTTATCTGTGGTCTTTATTTTAGTCTGATAACTCCAAATTCTGTAAGATAGCAGCAGATTGTTGTGACGTCACCAGCAGCCCATGCCATTGTGACGTCATGACAAACAATCACTGCCCATTGTTTGCATGACAACGTCAGCTAATTTATGATAGATTGTGATGTCATCACTGCAGGATACAGAAAATATCTGTACAGGCCAAGCAGCCTGACAGATACAGGATATATACCCACAGTTCTCAGCCAATCAGAAACAAGCATTGGCCTTGGTGGTCGGATAAAATGGTGTATCTACAAAGTGTTTTTGGGGTGGGGGTAGTCCTTGTGATTAATGGGCCAGTCACATGGCTTTACTTACAACAACACAGCTGCATGGGATAAACATGTACCTAATTTTAAATAGAAATGTATCTCTAAAAGAACAGGATAAAATATAAGCAATTACATATGGACTTACATATTTTTGTTGGGTGTTTACATGTAAAATAGACAATGATCATGAAACTGTTATTTGAGTTTCAAATGCTCCAGAATGCATCTCAGAGCATCTAGGATTTCAAATTTCCTGGGGGAGGACCCCCAGACCCCCTCAGGAAAGGGGCGCATACCTTTATCTTGCCTAGGGTGCTGACAACCCTAGCGCCATTTTCAGCAATTTTTTTCACCATGTTCTTTTCAAGATATCATCGTGATTTACTGGTGACAGATGAACATTGCCCTGCTTATTTATAATATCTAATCATATTTTGTGTACCTCCTTCGCCGGATTTATGAAAAAAATTTTAATATTGGTAACCGACAAAGGTTAAAAAATGACATATTTCCGCGTTTTTGACAAGGAAATATTGGTTATACAGGGTTACAATGCATGGCTGACCCCCCCTTTTTTATACAATTCCCTTATGAAAATCATATTTATTTTGACCTACAAAATGTTTTTCAAGGTCAAACCCCAGGTCAAACATGTCAAAAAATTTTACATTTTTGACATTTCACATTTTTTTGCAAAGAAGGAATCAAGGTATTGTTACAAAAATGGTAGACATACTTGCTACAATACTCTAGAGGCTTTCTGTGATTTTTCAAAGTCGTCAGAATGACCTACGTTGCACTGTAAAGGTCAAAAGGTCAAAAAACGAGCAAAAAATTTATGATTTTTTTTTCACATTTCTCAAAGATGGCGTCATTTCAAACGGCCGTAGCTCCGGTCCTGATTAAGATAGAGAGAATCTGAAAACAGATTTGGAAAGGCCAAATCCTTCTCTAGTTTTCATTTTCTGAACATTTTGTCGTAGCTCCGGTGGTTAAAAAGATCGCCGGACCTTGAAAATTTCATGTTTTTTGTCAAATTTTCGCAATATATCAATATTTTGACAAGGAAGGAATCATCCTTTTTTGATCAACGTGTCTAGACCTATTTGTAACATCTGTTTACATAATCCTGGCAAATTATGTATGTTTTCATTGAACCGTTTTGGTTATACAGCGATTTTAAGTCAAAAACTACATTTTTCAAGGTATTTCTAAAGATCATATTCCTGAATTGTGCCATAATTTCAATCTGCGATAACTCCAGTCCTAATTAAGATACAGAGAATCTGTAAACAGATTTGAAAAGGCCAAATTCTCCCCTAGTTTCATCTTCTGAACATTTTCTCGTAGCTATGACGGTTTAAAAGATCGCCGGACCCTTAAAATTTCTTGTTTTTCCTGCAGAGCCAGGGAATAGACGACATACACACAGTCCTCTCCTCTCATATAATCTAATATCTTTTTATTCTATTCTATTCTGTTATGTTCTATTCTATTCTATCATATTTCTCATTCATTTAGACAGATAGCTGCAGATAAACTTTCTTATCTCTGGTTGAGGTCAGGCCAGAGTGAGGTCAGTGCATTAATTAATCAGTACTGGTTATTTCATGCATATGCAGCAGCAGGCCGGCAGCAGCAGCAGCAGCAGTGACACCACTGTGACACACATAGTGGGGCCAGGGGCTTGGGTTGCCAAGGTTGGCCTGCAAGGGTGTTGTGGACCCAACAGATGTCCAGTGTTGGCTTGGGTGTGCATTCTTACACATCAACCCACACTGGTCCGACACAATAAGAAATAAGCAAAGCCACTTGTATGGAATTGAACATAATAATGATCTTTAAATAAATAGATGGGCCATTAAAATTAAGAATAACCCCACATTGATACTATTTAGTACAGACAAGTTATTTATAACAGCTAACTTCTAGGACAAATTTAGTGTAAAAAAGTTATTGACAACAGCTAACTTTTACAGTTAACATCAAACAGGACTGCTGCAAGGTGTTTAATGTTCTCTCACACATATGTTCATGTGACCTACTTCCATGTGATAAATGGACATTCTTGCAGAACAATATGTATGCTGACCTGCTTTTTCACTTCCAAGGGAATACTTGACATGTGAACAGGAATTAAGGTATGTTTTTCTCTAGGTTTTATTATCATTGTCAGCTAATGGTAAATAACAGGTCACATTAAATATTGTTCATTTGATTTTTAACACAATGTATGATTGTAGCATTTTGAATAAACTTCCTTTTGAGATTAATTGAGTAGAAGCATGCTGAGACAGATCAACTGCACAATCTATTAAAAAAATCATTGCTCTTATATTTGAAATTAAAGAATTAGGTCTGGCGATTCTACATAAAATAGAACTTGAATTAAAATAACAGCAACTGGTACATTCACACCATTGTGGTGATATGATACATTAGTAATCAACTCAGTTGCATATTTTTTAGAATTAATTCAGATAAATTCATTTTATTAGTCCAGTAGAGTACTACTATGCATTAAATTTAAACAAAAAACTATTTTCTATCAGTGTTAATTGACATATATAGAAATGCACTGCAGTTTAAAAGATCGCCGGACCCTGAAAATTTCATGTATTTCTGATGGTCAAAGAGATCACATGACCCTGAGGTGGATGTACTGGTGGATGTACTGGTGGATATACTGGTGGATGTACTGGTGGATGTACTGGTGGATGTACTGGTGGATGTACTGGTGGATGTACTGGTGGATGTACTGGTGTATTCGTTCATGTACTGGTTCATGTGCTGGTTCATGTACTGGTTCATGTACTGGTTCATGTACTGGTTCATGTACTGGTTCATGTACTGGTTCATGTACTCGTTCATGTACTCGTTCATGTACTCGTTCATGTACTCGTTTTTCTGTGCATACTTGCATGTACTCTGTGTACAGGAAACATCTTTGTATTCTTGTCTGTATACATGTTACATAATTATGTATGATGCCTGTGTACTTTTCCATGTACCTTTTAATTACTCATCTACTTGTGTCTGTTCAAGTTACTGGTACCTCAGTAGGTGAAGTTTTGTTACCGCTCGCGGTTACGTCTACTAGTTATTATTCTTTCCGAAAAATGTCTTCGGAAAATTTTCAAAAAATTTGTATACGTAGCCTACAAAAATCTAAGAATACAATTTCTAGATTTTTGACCTTGACCTATTTTTCAAGGTCACAGAGCCTCTCAAAGTCGGATTTTGTAATATTTCAAATACGTCTACCTCATCCGGTTATTACCGGTTTTCACTTTCCTGTACATGGAAAGGTCCCAGACATTTTCTACACAGTGTGACCCATTTTCATGAAAGTAGGTCAAGGTCACATTGTACAAAGTCCATTTTTATGGTTTGAGGTTGACCCCTGTGCCGCCGAATCCGTAAGTCGTAGAGACATACCGTTGGTGCCGTTACGTGCCCTAACTCACGGGACACCTGCGGGAGTCTTTATTTTTCATTGGCAGTACCGGTTCTTGAGTTACGTAATTTTAAAGACATACCGCGTCACCAAAATCGGTGACCTTGAGAATTTGACCTTGAAATATCGATGTTAGCTCATAACATGTCATAGTAAACCCCCCCAAACATACACCTAAGAAGTCCAAACTGACCTTTAAATTTGACCTTGACCTCATTTTTCAAGGTCATTTGACCCGAAAAAGTTTG
Organism: Platynereis dumerilii; assembly: GCA_026936325.1. NCBI lineage: Eukaryota > Metazoa > Annelida > Polychaeta > Phyllodocida > Nereididae > Platynereis > Platynereis dumerilii. Next base: position 57,708,408 of record JAPTHN010000002.1, read on the forward strand.
AGAAGGTACCATTTTCAGCAATTTTTTTTACCATGTTATTTTTAAGATATCAGCGTGGTTTACAGGGGACAGATGAACATTGGCCTGCTTATTTGTAATATCTAATCATATTTTGTCTACCCCCTTCACCGGATTTATGAAAAATTTTCAAATATTGCTAACCGACAAATGTTAAAAAATGACACAATTCCGCGTTTTTGACAATGAAATATTGATTCTACAAGGTTACAATGCATGACTGACCCCCCCTTTGTCACCTACTCCGATTCTGAATATCACATTGATTTTGACCTAGAAAATGTTTTTCAAGGTCAAACTCAAGGTCAAACATTACAAAAAAGTGTACTTCTTTGACATTTGATTTTTTTACTCATAGAAAGAATCAAGATATTGTTACAAAAATGACAGACATACTTGCTACAATACTCTGGAGGCTCCTTGTAAATTTTCAAGGTCCTCGGGTTGACCTACATTGCACCATAAAGGTCACAAGGTGGAAAAATGAGCAAAAAATTTCCGATATTTTTTTACATTTCTCAATGATAGCGTGATTTCAATCGGCCGTAGCTCCGGTTCTAATTAAGTTACAGAGAATCTGAAAACAGATTTGGAAAGGCCAAATGCTCTTCTAGGTTTCATATATTGAATATTTTGCCGTAGCGCCGACGGTTAAAAAGATCGCCGGACCCTGAAAATTTCATGTTTTTTGTCAAATTTTCACAATATATCAATATTGTGACAAGGAAAGAATCATCCTATTTTAATGAACCTGTCTGGACATATTTCTAGCTTCTATTTACATAATCCTCCCGGATTATATACATTTCCATTGAACCGTTTTGGTTCTACAGTGATTTTAACTTGAAAACTGCATATTTTCAGGGATATCTAAAAGTCCATATTTCTGAATCATACCATAATTTCAATCTTCCGTGACTCCGGTCCTAATTAAGTTACAGAGAATCTGAAAACGGATTTGGAAAGCCCATATTCTCCTCTTGGTCTACTATTTGAACATTCTCTTGTATCTCCGACGGTTAAAAAGATCGCCGGACCCTGAAAAATGTATGTTTTCAGAAATTGCAGTCATTTGAAATGTTTTCATTCTCCATGTACTGGTCCATGTACTGGTCCATGTACTGGTCCATGTACTGGTCCATGTACTGGTCCATGTACTGGTACATTGCACTGGTACATTGTACTGATTCATTGTACTGGTATATTGTACTGGTATATTGTTCTGATTCATTGTACTGGTGCATGTACTGGTGCATGTACTGTTGCATGTACTTGTGCATGTACTGGTGCATGTACTGGTGCATGTACTGGTGCATGTACTGGTGCATGTACTGGTGCATGTACTGGTGCATGCCATATGGTCGATGTACTGAGTAATGTATTGGTTATGACTCGTATGTCTCTGTGTGTTTCTTTGCATGCTTGCATGTATTGCAATGTAATACATAATTATGTAGGATTCCTGTTTACGTTTCCATGTACTTTTTACTTGCTCGTCTACCGGTGTGCATTTCGAGTTACTGGCACCACAGTAGGTGAAGTTTTGTCACCGCTCTGCGGTGGCCGTCTTCTAGTTTTAATATATTTTAGATACAGTCTTTTGGAGAGTGAGTTGTCCTCATTGTAGCAATGATAAGCTGATAGGACAGGCAGGCAGGGACCATATGACTAGAGCTGCAGTGACCCCATTCTTGGCATAGGGTAATACTTCCAAATAACATGGGTTGTCCAGTCCGGGAGCAAAACTCCGCTCCCCGACCATGGGACTTATATTACTGCAATGCAGTCTGGTGAAAATGAGAACTGCATGCTGCTGCCACCTGGCACAAAAGTTGATTTTGTATGCTACAGCATTGCTGTCCCAATAAATAGTTCCAATTTCATTGCACATTCACAAAATTTCTATTCAACATCGATGTATACCAGAGTCAGACTCGGCAATCACATTCTCTAAGGAAGTAGACAAGGCCATCAGCACACTCAGAAACAGCCCCGGTGTCTTCCAGACAAAATTGTGTGTGTTCCTCTGATTGAAATTATGTGGACGCTCGCAGGAGCTCGCGGAATAGCACACTAATCACTAGGTGGCAACACAAGACAGCATAATTATGTTCTGATCTGCCAAGGCTGGAAAAAGAAGTGGCAATGCAAGAGCAGTCCACTTCTAGACAGACTGCAATGATAGTTTTCGTTGTGGGAGTCCACAACATGTTAAGCATATATCTCATGTATGTGTTCATTTACTTTGCACCATGGGCACTGATTGTATGATCTATGTCTGTTGATAAAAGGGACAACCCAATTATCGCCTCATGATATACCCAAGCGCTCATGCAAATGAGCAAATGAGAAGCACTGATAAATTCATTATTCAATCAGTCAATCGCCATCATCATCAACTCAATAACATTCATTGGACTCAAATCAATTTGTATCATCACAGAACATAATGAATTATGAATCTAAAAATCCACACTATCTTCAATTTGTTCTGTGTTGTGACCCATAACCATGAAATACCATACCAATATGAGCAAGTAGATTTGAAAAAAAAACAAAAAAGACTATCTTCATAGCATGAAATAACCAATGCATATTACATGTTCCATTGTAACCAAACGAACAACCAAAGAAAAAAGACTATATTCATAGCATTAAATAAACAATGCATATTACTATTATAACCAAGCAAATACACAAGAAAAAAGACTATCCACATAGCATGAAATAAATAATGCATATGATGTGATAAGTGCACTGCAGTTAGGGTTGCGATCTGTGCATTTTTGGGAAGATAAGCAGAAAATATATAGGGATAAGCCACCAGCGTTATACGTCTGGCCATTCACCATTGTTCATTAGGCAGAAAAAGCCTCCTGTGGATATACCTGTCAGCTCAGATAACCTGGATATTCGCCTCACCCAGGAAGTCTTTAGTGTGTAGGTGAAGCTAACACTCTAACTTGGCAAGCATGGCAGGTATAGGTCAGGGGGGTGGGGGTACTGCTAGAGCCTATACCTTCTAGGAACCAGTACTAGCTGCTGCTGCTGCTGCTGCTGCTGGGGTCTGATGCATGGGGTTGTTAGGGTTAAGATGCTATTTCATAATAAAGACTGGGAGAAGTTAGACACACATTCAGAGCAGTCAAACTCATGTTTACAGTTTCTTCAGTTGTAAAGAGTATTTTGAGTTGAAGTGTCGGTCAGAGCAGCACTAACTCAGAGCACAAGAATACAAAAAGGTAGCAAGAGTTAGTTGGGGTTGAGAAAATAAAAGACTACCATGAGCTGCTGTAACGATTTGTAATTAATGATACCATCAATTGGACGGGATGACCTTCAATTGGGTTTCTGGGAATTAATCAGAGTTTGGAGAGCTTTCCAGAAGCTAAATCAAAAGCTATTCAGTTTAAGGACCTTCAGAACTAAAACCAACAACAAACAAGCTGAGTGAGTGTTATAGTGACAGTTTGTAGGAGATAATGAGTGTGCTTATCAGTTAAAACAAAGAGCTAAATAAGACTGACACTCAGTTGAACAAGTACAGCAATTGACCCGGTGACAGTGATGAGAACAAACCAGAACGTGTGAGATTCATTGGGAACTAATCAGTTAACCAGAGCTACTCGGACAGCTTGGAACTGGCGAGAGCTTGAAATCTCTTGTTAAAACTATTGAGAGGTAGTGAGAGTTGACTAGAGCTAGTGACAGTTGGCAGCAGCTGGTTTGAGCTGGTGAGAGCCAGTGAAAGCTTTTAGAACTAGTCTGAGCTGATATGAGCTGGTTAGAGCTAGTGAAACCTGGCAAAAGGTAGTTAGAACTATTGAAAGCTAGTGAAAACTAAGAAAGCTAGTGAGAACTATGAGAGCTGGTTAGAGATGGTGAGAGCCAGTGACAACTAGCATCCACAGGTAGCACTGGTAACAGCCAACAAGAGCTTATGAGAGTGAATAAGACTTATATTAAGAGCTATTGAGGCAAGTGGAAGTTTGTTAGAGTTAGTGAAAGCTGGTTATAGCCAACGAGAGTTCGTGAGAGTTGGAGGATGCTGGTGAAAGATGGTGATTGCTAGTGAAAACTGGGGAGAGCTTGTTGGAACTATAGTGAGAGATGATAAAGACAAGTTAAAGCTGGTTAGAGCTGAGAGACAATGAGAGCTATTGAAACCTAGTTATTGATGGTAAGAGCTGACTAGAGCACGCAAGTTCCAACATTTGGGAGATCCCAGAATTATTTGGAAGTCAGAGATAGCAAGATGATCTCTATATTGTATTCCTGGCTCTGACAACAATGGGGATTTTCCTCACAATCCACAAAGGACTGCCATGGAACTGGGTGGTGACTAGGGCTTAGCAGGGGAGCAGGTCTAGCCTTGGTGAGCCACTGCAATATTGTTAAGTGGGGGTAAGGCAGAGGGGGTAGCCAGCTTACATAACTGGGCACCCTGCCAAGGGCGCAGGTATCAACACTGCAGCCAGCTTCTGCCCCAGCTCTATGTTATATAGTGCTCACGTTCAGCATATATAGAGCAAAGTCACTGTAACTTCCTACTGTACTATTGGAATGACTGAAGAAATTGCTGAAGAAAATAATATTCAGTGTACTGGTGAGAACAATGCATGAAAAGTGGAAACTTCTGGACGAGATAGCTGATATTACTGGACTAATATACTGGATATGAAAGCTGAAAATACTGGATATATTAGATATGAAGCACTATATTCATAGTTATGTTTTCACATACTTCTAACTTGGCAAGACAATTGCTGAATAATAGCTCAAAATATGATTCGAAAATGAATCTGGATATTATAAGTTCCAAACACCACCTGCCAGCTTAACATAGACCCATTCCAGACAGCACCACATCATACACATCAAAGGTGATATACACAGGATACTTACAATTTGAAGATGGCTGGGAATAATGCAGTAATAATCGACTCCAAGCACCACAATGACTGGATTGTCCCAAGAAGAGTCATGTGTGCCTTCTTCTGGATTGGGATCATCCTGATGTTCACTGGAATTATTCTACTGGTCACCAGCAAACATAAAGGAGAGTAAGTAGCAACAATGATATCTTAGTAAACACAAAGACTGATTTGGTTTGATTTGATTCTGCCATGACTGGCCACATAAAAAGTTCAACTTATTTCCAATGTGGTCCTGTGGCAAGCATTAAAAAATCTCATAATCAAGTCGAGACATTTTTTAAAATGAGTGTATTTATAAATGATGAACAATGCACATGATATTCGCAAAGATATTTGAGAATATTCAAGAAAATATACTGACATACCCAAGTAATTGGAGGAAAATAGTAGATAAAGCTATTGGCATGCTGTTACTAGCGTCAGAAAGAACTGTTACTTGGCATCTGATATTGGTGTCAGAAAGTAATATTGGCCTCTGTCATTGGCGCCGTAAAGCAAAATTGGCATCTGATATTGGTGTCAGAAAGTAATATTGGCCTCTGTCATTGGCGCCGTAAAGCAAAATTGGCATCTGATATTGGTGTCAGAAAGTAATATTGGCCTCTGTCATTGGCGTCGTAAAGCAAAATTTGCCTGTGTTATTGGCGTCAAATAGACATACTGGCATCAGTTATTTTGGTGCAGAATTTAATCAGTGATTTCATGAGTGACTTTAACCACATCAATTTTAAATTGTTTACTTTTATTGGCTGAAGCAATATTGGTTGATCCCTTAATTAAGAAAAACAAGTCTTGCACCAATAACAGATGCCTATTTTACTTTCTGATGCCAATAACAAGATGACACTTTTGCTTTCTGATGCCACGAACACTTTTCAGACACCAATTACATTATCTTTTGATGCAGAATATACAATGATATTAGTGTCTGAGAGCTGTTTTTGGCACATGAATGTGTTATTGTCATTCATGAGTAATTGGTGTCAAACAATGAACACAATAACTTTAATTTTTCCTAGAAAATCCTGAAACAGTAAGTAAATGCAAAACTAACCGAGCCAACTCAAGTTTATTAAATTTTAAAGTAATAGCAATAGATTCATATTACTCTAACATACACGTACTCTATATATTCTGCATCAAAATTTTAAGGCCAATCATGTAGCAGGAGATCAGTTACATGACACGCCAATAGGTAATAATATTGGTGTGTGGAGAGTGATATTGGCGTGCCTCAGTGCACTTAGCTGGAACTATGCATTTAATCGCCTATTATTAAGGGCAAGACTGTGGTTTGCAAAATTTAACTTCTTGGAAAGTCAATCTATCATTTTATAAATGTGCCCATTGTAAATAATGGGAAAAATTAATTATATTTTATATTAAAAAAGTAAGAATCTTTAGGAAAACCAGTATTTTACTAATATGTAGGCTATAAGTCTGAAAATTGGGGTGCAGAATATAACAAATAGTGGATGTTGAGTCGACCAATATTCAGTTTTATTGGCCTAAGCAGGTAATAGTGGTCTTGGCCTATGGCCTGAACCAATATTACTGCTTCGGCCAATAAAACTCAATATTGGTCTCCTCACCATCCATTATCTACATAATAATAAATAGTTACTGCAAAGATAAACAATTGGCCACAATGAATAATACATTCAAATAAAAATATCATAATTATGTATGTTGCTTATATTATATGTTTATTGGTATAACTACAAAACATATATGTACAAAGCAACTAGACCAGTGAGACATACAATGGCGAGAGAGACATACATGTATCTTCAAAATATAATCATGTAAAATGATGTTTTGGATATTTATCGTAAAAAATAATACAACGGAAACAGAAGAAATACAAGATACGCATGAGTGAGAAATACAACTATCTTCAAAATATATAATTATGTTAATGATGCTTTGGGTTTTTACTTAACCTTAACCTTTTCTATGCCCTTGGTAGCTTGCCAACCTCTAAACACTTTTTCAATCATAGCTCAGGAGTTGGGCATGACTTACTACTATTATCTGTTAAACCCATCATAGTGTGAATACCATGTTGGAGTATTATCCAGCATTTAAGCCTCTAGAAATGTATAAATGATATTTAGACTATATTATATGTGTATATAGATAGTGGATGGTTAGGAGACCAATATTGAGTTTTATTGGCCGAAGCAGTAATATTGGTCGAGGCTAAGGCCAATAGAACTCAACATTGGTCGACTCAACATCTACTATTTGTTATATTCTGCACCACAATTCTCAGACATATTTGTAAGTTACTGGTTTTTCTAAAGACACTTAAAATGTACTTAATTGTTCCCATTAGTTATGATGGGCATATTTATATGAAATGATCGATTGACTTTTCAAGAAGTTAAATTTTGCAAACCACGGCCTTACCTTTAATAAGAGGCAATTAAGAGCATGGTTGCAGCTGAGTGCACTGCAGCATGCCAATATCACTCTCCACACACCAATAACACTTTAAGACGCCAATACTGTTATTTGTTTGCCGGTCATGTGGTCGATCTCCTGCTACACGATTGGCCTTAAAATTTTGATGCAGAATATTATAGAATAGGAGTATTGATCTTGCTGTTGAATTGACGTGACACTGTCAGCAATATCATTGCAGAAGGATTAGCATAACTTAAAAGATGATAACAAATTTGATTTATTACCTGTTGAAGTTTTATCACTACACACATTTAATTTGAATTGGTATAGTTCTGCAACCCTGTTTATAGTCCATGATGTTCACTTTATAAACTTGTCTACAGTCGATACACCAAAATTAATTTTATTTTTTGTAGGAATAAAAGATAAAGAGTGACTTAACTTCACATTTCTTATACGAGTTATTATATTTCTAATGAAAAATACTCTATGAAGCTATATATATGCCTTATTTTTTTACTACAGATACATATCTTTCAAATCAAGGATATGTGATTAGAATTAATGATCTCACTATATAAACAGGCATGATAATCGGTCTTTATGAAAATATGCACACAATTCCAATGATTTGATAGAACCTCTGCAAAATCGATTTTCCATGATAAGTTCATAGCAATGCAATGATGCTAATCCCCCACCCCACTACCCCCCCCCCTCCCTACATAGCAGCATCCTTCCTGGTACACATACCTGGCATACCTGCCCCCAGCCACCGTGAATGTTCATGATTGTGCATTTAAAAGTGGTCTTGATTTATCACCACCTAAACTTGTACGTGGTGAAAGGAAAAGTCAAAGATTAGTCAGCTAATCTTGTACACATGGAAATCAAACATGGCACGTGAAATGTTCATACAAGATAGATAGGGAAGGTATGTTACAGCCAATTTCATGTATACTGTGGTACCTGCGTTGCCTGGGGGGGGGTTCTCGCCCCGAAATATGACGGGGGTGCTCAGCCTAGCGTCTCGCACCCAGATCCAGTAACGGAGTGCCGGGAACCCAAAAATAGGACCCTGGACTAGGGAAAATTCGCCCTCAAAGAGGCATTTTTTTCGGGTCGGCTCTATTATTTTAATTATTTGTCCCAAATAATTTCTTTTTTGCCACCACGGATGTCCTTTGGAAGGTGATTTTGACGAGAAATTTGGAGTGCTGGAAATGTTGGACCATGTCTAGGAATATTCAGTCCTCATTTTAGGACCCTTAGCTAGGGAAAATTAGCCCTTGAAGAGCCCTTTTCAGCCGAGCATAGGTGTAGACCAACATATAGTGAGAACCCCCCCCCCAGGCTGTGTTGTAAGACCCCCTTTTGCAAGACCAACTTGCCTTATGTGACCGCATTCCTCCCGCTCTTGTTGCATTTTCAGTGCATTTTGCATCCTGACGAGAGACCACACCCCCACGAGAGACCACTTCATCGCAGACGGGGCGGTCTCATAATACAGGGACCATGTACTTGTAGACTTTCATACTGTAATTTTTCCAGGATGTGTTTTTCATCAGGGAAAAGTGACATCAAAAAAATTATGACATCATTCTGCTCTACAGAATAATATGTCCAAGAAAAAGTAATAATTCATACAGTCTGAATGTCAACAGTTAAAAGAAAACAAACATACTGTTTTCATAATTTTTTCATTGATGTCTGCCAATTTTTTCCCATTGCTTTTTTTTTTCGAAAAGCTCCATATTATTAAGACAACTTAACCAGACATGCTCAGTGTCCCTGAATTAACTGAGAGTTCAATTATAAACCATTGAACAAGAAACTCAGATTCAGTGGAGCCAAAGTTTCTTTTTTATCCAGATAATTTAATCATTGCAAAAAGGCCAACTCGATATACGTCATGCCTTGACCAAGACAGTCCAAGAGCAGTTGTCAAGGATTCTGAAAAATGTCATAAAAGAGGCTTACGCATCCACTTATACAAGTGGGGTACAAAAAATCCACATGGAAACTAAGGGGGGTACTAAAAACAATACTACCAACCCCCTCCCCCCCCCCAGTAATAATTTCTAAATGGTCCCGGATGATGTCCAAGAGATTTGGCCAACATTTATTTGTCCGTGGTAACCAGACCCAGTAATTGGTAGCCCATTGCCATGCTGACTGAGCTAACCCCTTCCCCTCAGAAAAAGTTATACCTGATTATGTTTGTTTGTTCACAGTTCACCTGATCCTAATCATCTGAATGCAGAAAAAGAGAATGTGTGCACTTAAGATGTGTGAAACAGAAACTCTCACTTGAAACCACTTAAGTCAGTCCCAGTTAGGAGATCAATATATTAGAATGCATTGGTCACCCATGTAAAACGCTATTTCCCTTTTCAGGAGAGAGCGTTGTCATACCTTCTGTAGGCCAAGAATATCGAAGTTAAAAAAAAAAAATAAAATAAAATTATATATATATATATATATAATAATAATAACATTAATAAAAAATTAATAAAAATAGTAACAATAAAAACACTGTAATATTGAATTGATATTAATCATACTTTTTTATTGAGGCAGGTAGCCAAGTAGTTGTGGTCGATAAAGACCCAATTATTGAAGCCCTGCACAAAGAACAAAAACTTAAAAAGAAAAGAAAAAGTAAAACAATAATATAACCAAATGCAAAAAATAGTTGTCTACTTTATTTTGAGCTGCTTAGTTGCTTTTACCACATTGCACGATTCAGCACTGTTTATAAATTATACTCCTGATTTACCCATGTGTTTGAAAAAATGGTGACAAACTTGCCACAGAGCAACCAGCTCAGTTTGGTGGTCAATAAGACCCAGAACGAGCACTGCCTTGGAAGTAGTGACCTTTTCCGACACAAATGTACTGTGCACTGTTCTGCATTTATTTTCGGTGTTAGTATTGACAACACTTGATGTCCACTGGTCGATACTTGGCAACAAACTGGCCTGGAAGCAATTGCATGAATCATGTGGTCAATAAAGACCCAGATTTATTTATTTATTTATTTGTTGCATTGCTAAAGGAGGTTTTGCGAGTAGACACTAGATGGATATATTAGCATTAATGCACAGTTTAGCATTTATGTACAAATGTTGAATTGGGTTTTTATGGTGGTTTGGGAAAGTTCACACTATACTGCTTCAGTGGTCAATTACGACCATGTATTAAAATAGTGGTCTCTACGGACCCTATCAGCCCTATTATGTATGGATGGGGAATAGTATGTTTGGATGCGTGTGGTCTCTTGGACCCTGCACTGGGCATCTATTATCTTCAGTGGTCAATATAGACCCTGAAGCCTAAAAAAAAAAAAAATAATAAAATGAAATCGGATGGTGAATTGAAGATCGATACATGTGGAGCGGATACAATTTACCCCCAAAGGAAACACCCAAGGAGGACGTAGAAGACAAGGAAGAAGAGGCCATCAGAGAGAGAGATCCATTCATCTCTAACCCAATAAACTGATAGGACAACAACCTTCGGGTTTCGTCCTCAACTTCTCTACATCTCTACATCTCTACAGGCTAATGAAAATTGCAGTAAAAATTATGTATTTTCTATAACCGGTGTCTGCAATTATGAAATCATCTGTAAAAAATCTCATGGTGGATTTTAAGAAATCATCAGATTCTATAGCTTCCAACGCTATCTGAAAAAGAACATTTTGACACATAAGCAAGCTCACACATGTATACATGTGCCCTATTCGTAAACAGCAAATAACTAAAATACCTTGGTTCATAAAACACTTATGTTTGACCTGAAAGAGGTTCATCTGTAAGTTATGACTGTTATTTATGCACAAAGCATAAGTGGTATACGAATAGAAATGCTGACTGTAGTAAATAATCCTATGTCATGTTACACAAGCCTCCAAAGACCCTGGAAAGAGAAATCTAAATGATTTACATTTAGATAATTTTTTTAAGAGAAAGAAATGAGAGTTAATGTACTGCGCACATTTTCGAATTTAAATACCCTTGATCAAATCTGTTAGGGTGTCATTATAACTTGTCAATCGTAGATATGGAATAAATCTTTGGAGTACAAAGCAACATAATCTCAAATATTCTGCATCAAAAAATTAAGGCCATTCATGTACCAGGAGATCAGTCACATGACAAGCCTTGCAATAAATAATGACATTGGTGTCTTAAAGCTGTTATTGGTGTGTGGAGAGTGATATTGGCGTGCCCCCATGCTATTAGCAGCAAAAATGCACTTAATTGCCTATTACTTGAGGGCTCCTCTGTTGGTCACATAGAAATTTATGGTAGATATCGACATGTCGGGCATTGTCGGCACAATGTGAACACAATATATATGCAGTTTCTTCACAACATATGTAATGAAAATGTTGTCACAATTTCGCATGCTAAAGTCATATCTTTGACGTTGCTTCACAACGACGTGGCAACGTCATTTCTTTCGTACAATTCTACGTAATTTTCAGAAACATTGCGAGTTTGTCACAATGTTGCTGCAACACAGATGTGCCCATTGGGATATATGGCATCTAGCTGCGTACACAGACGCTTCCAGCCAATAATGGTCACTCGAGTCAATTCTGTACCTATCAATCTTAATTTCTGAAAATGAAGTAATGCTTTTGACTTTTTGCAGTAAAAATAGTTAGACTTCAATTGCCTCCATTTTGCAAGCCTCTGGGAAAATTGTTTTAAATCACTTGTTACATGAATCTCGTAATCGATGGATCGAGCGATCAAAAATACCACCGAAGGCTACGAGTAGCACAATACGCCTCAAGACTCAACAGGAAAAAGTGGCAGACATTTTAGCTCATTTTCAAACTCATTACAGATCTTGGCCTTGGGTGCCCTCAGTTGTGAGGTAACCCATGGCAACACTGCTGGGACAATTATTATCTTGCCACCAAGACCTTGGATGTTTCATGACAAAATATTATCATTAAAAAGGATAAAAGAACCAAGCTAGAGCGGATTAAATCTGTCATTAGATTGATCCATCAATTCTGTTTCGATTAGCCGACTTGCTTCAGTAATTTATTCACTGATTGTTTCCTGGGATCAGCGAGTTAGTAATAGACTATAAAAGATAAATGTCTCTAAAGATTGTGCTGATAGAGCATAAAACACTAACTCACTCACTATAATGATTGCTTGTTGATTATTGAATGTCTAGCATTGCCTAATTAGTGCATTTAATTATCATGAATACGGTTTTATCTCAGGTATGTATACACATAATTTTAGTTACACTGTAGATCTAATTCCTTTCAGAATATCACAGAATATGTTTCTAGGTCAATAAGGTCAGGCAGAATAGAAGTTTTCAATTGACAGCTCCTCACACAGCAAGCCTTCTAGAGGGCCTCTGAAATAGAGACCAGCTGATATCCTGTGCAAAAGTAGGAAGGGACCTTTTTTCTGTCTCAACTCAGGACAAATTCCTTCCTGACAAGCATAGTGGCTGACAAAAAGCTTTATTTATAGTTGAGGACTGCCTTCCTGTATTTTTTTTTTGTCTGGCCAAGGTCCACGGAAAAAAAGGCACCATGGCACATAATCAAACAATACCAAAACTGAAGTGATCTATCTTTTTCCCCATTGCTATTGGTATACAATACAGTGGGCCTTAAATTGTAAAACTGTCTCTTTTCCATCAAGATATTGGTAGGATGTGGTTTCTACCAGGGTAGCAATTCTTAAAATCAATTACAGCCAAACACTTTGATATAAAATTAGAGTGGACTATTGCACTGTGAAAATGGCACTTCGTGTGTCATCATGATGATGATTTGTCAGATCAAACCCAATACTTTCCATTTTAATTTGATTGAAGGCGACTTATCCCACTTGTTGGTGACAGCCAAACGAAAGGATTATGCATCTGATTTTCACTCTAAAATCCGTCATGAGAAGTCAAATGACTTTCTCTTGATCATGACTAATCAAACAGACTCTATGTTTGCCGTGTTGAAAGAAGAGAAGATGACACTTCATCAGCTATCATGAGTCACAAAGTTCCATTTCCACAGTGCCACAGTCCACTCTAATTCTATATCAAAGTGTTTGGCTGTAAAAGAAGTTGAAGCGCAAAATAGCAGAGTCACGATCTGTAATTGTCTCATGTCCAATTGTCCATGTTGTGAACATTCTTTTTTAGTCTGTCCTTGTTGTTGTCGTTATAGTTGCTTCTGTTTCTGTGTATAAGTCCACTGATATATGTGTCTATAGATTTTTGTCAAACGGACAAACTTGTATCTGTCATACATGTGGTACCAACCCAGAAGCCAATGAAAGATCTGTGTCAAGAATGATCATTTGGATGACTTATCACAAACATTCATCGAAAGGATTTATGAACAACTTCATGACTATGATGGTCTTCAGACATTATAAAAGTTGTGTGACATGTCTGCACTTCTATCAGATACTACTTCTGTGAATGTTTAGAAAACAGTATTTTTGATGTTGACAAAAGTGAGATTCTGAGAAGACTGTGGGCTTTTACAGTCTGTCACTTTGATAAAGAAAAAGGGTGGACTATTGCACTGTGAAAATGGCACTTCATTTGCAATCATGCTGATGATTTGTAATGATCATACCCAATACTTTCAATTTTAACTTAATTTAAGGAGATGTATCCCGCTTTTTGGTGACAGCCAAACGAAATGATTATGCATCTGATTTTCACTCTAAAATCAGTTATGACAAGTCAAATGGCCCTCTCTTGATCATGACTAATCAAACAGCCTCTATGTTTCCCATGTTAAGAGTAGAGAAGATGACACTTCATCGGGTATCATGAGTCACGAAGCGCATGTTTCACAGTGAACTGGTCCTCATTTTTTCAAATTCACAATCATCAAGTAATAATATCAACCGTTGTTTATCATAACTGTCTTGCAGTCTCAAAAAGCTACGTCTGATTCCATGAAGAAAATCACAGATTTATAATCTGATCAAAGTGATCATCTAGGTCAGACAGAATAGAAATTATCAATTGACACCTCGACGGTCAGCACACAGCAAGCCTTATAAAGAGGCCCTCTGAAATAGAGACCAGCTGATATCCTGCACAAAAGTAGGAAGGGACTATTTTTTATTTCTCTCAACTCTGGACACATGCCTTCCTGGACAGACAGCCTGTTTGACAATAAGCTTTATTTACGGTTGATGGCAACCTTCCTGTGTGTTTTTTGGCTGGTGAAGGTCGATCCACTGAAGAAAAAAAACTAGGTCCAGCCGATGTTTTAGCATTGTAACTTGTCAGGTCATTTGAAACAGACATTGACAACTGTCTGCATGACCAGACTACTGAGGCCTTTAGTTTGGCTAAAAAAAGAAGAACCAGACTCTGATCAGACAACCAGTATGGCTTTCTTGTTGTTTTTTTCCCCTTTTCAGTACTTGCTTTACGATCATATGGTGTGTCTCCACCTGAAAAAAATAATTAATTGTATAGTATAATTCAATGATAATTTATTCAATTGGCTTTATCCTAATATTATATAGCGATGACCCAGTTGACCGAGGGTATTCTTTGGCTTGCAATATTCTTAATTGTCAATAAGTCAAATTTTTAGATAATTGCAGCATTCTTGGAAAGATTCACTATTGCCATCTACTGTACAAATAATTGAATCAATGGTTTTGGATGAGTGAAATGGCTTTCATTCCAAATCCAAACATGCTTAAACCCTGATGGTCACAGTTAACCAGTGCAGGAACCCAGACTGACACAGTCTCTCTGTGTCGAACAGCGTTAGTTGGAGAGACTGAGGGATTTCCATGACCCAGTTCCATGCATGAGTTATTAATCCTCTTATCTGCTCTGTAAAATCAGACTGTGTTTTGACATTTGTGGTACAGATAGCTTATAATCAAACAAACAGTGTTATACAGACAGCTTTGAGTAAATCAGTGTGTACTTTTACACTAATGTTGCCGACACATTAAACCAAACACACAATGTTATAAAAAAATCTTTAAGTATCTGTTTTAACTACCAGATGTGAATGCTTGCTATTCTCATAGCAAGCACTTGTTCCATCTGAATTCTTGCAGAGTTCACTGCCGGTGGCAGCTCACCACTGCTGTCTCTTATGCATGACGTAAAATATGAACTCTGTGTGCAGAGTAGCAGGAACCAGTTTCTCATTTGTTGCAAAACAGTCAACCAACATACTTTCACCTTTGCCATTGTCAAAGTACCTCGAAACTAATTTGTGAATCACATGCTTGCATCTTTAGACACTCAGGCGAACTTCGGCATGTTCAGAACCTCATTCCTGTAACTCGTGTCGTTCAAGGAACCTTTCTGAAAATGGCCCAAAACATCTCATAGCCTCTACCACTCCAGTGCCAGATTGTATCAACGCTTAACATGGGTTATCCTAAAGTGGTTAACTCCTATAACTTTACTTTTAACAGGGTTACTGGGAAAATAACTTCGCTATGTTTTAAGCTGACCTCATGTTATATTTTTTTGATACAATCTGGCACAGACGCACACTGTTCTCAAACATTAGAAGAACGTTCAATTCCCTTCACAGAAAATCAATCTTGAATGCACTTCTAGTTTCTGGATGGGTTGTTTACGACATAAAGGTCCTTGTTTACATTCATCCGCTGACAATTGTGGCCATTGTTTACTTTGGCTGAGGCCAAAGAGTCTGACAGCAGAATGACTGTGGACAAATTGCCGGACAACCAAGCCCGGAACATACAATATGATTTAGTAGCCTGGTCATGAAACAGGTTGATGGTTGATGGTCACAAAATTATTGTCAAACAAGACTGTTCTGTTTGTCATAATTGCATTGTCAAATCAAGACTTGGGACTCGTAGATAAGCAGCAACTTACAATTAGACAAGGCTCCCACTGGATTTACTAAAGCGAAAACCATTCTTTTTCAAATAGATGGTTTCACATCCTGATTCTGTATGTAGGCTTACCTGTATTCAGTTTAGGTGTTCTTTCTATTCAGCGATTATAAATATGTTTTAAAGTTCCTCTGTATTATAAATATGTTTTAAAGTTCCTCTGTCTTGATGGTCAAATAGAGAGGTGCATCAGGCCTCGGTGAGGTTTGGTGTGATGACAGTCCTTCACGGCTCAGAATGCCAAATTATTAGTCGGTTGTACTGCGAAGTTATCTCTGCTTGTGCTGATGCTGCTGATAAATGTATCCCATCAACTGTTCCTAGTAAAGGATCAAGTAAATGTATACCAGGTTGGAATAAACATGTTAGTAATGAAAAACGAGAGTCATTGTATTGGCATAGATGTTGGCGTGATGCTGGTTGTCCTCGGAATGGGGATCTAGCCGAAATGATGCGTATAACTAGAGCTCGTTATCATAAAGCTGTAAAACATGTTAAAAAACAGAGAGATAATATAAGGATAGAAAAGAAGGCTGCGCCCATTGCTGATAATAGACATAGGGATCTATGGTCTGAAGTTAGAAAAATTAAAGGTAAAAATAGAAATTTGCCAGCTTGTGTAGACAACGTTTCTAATGATAAAGATATATGTGGTGTATTCAGAGGGAAGTATGATTCTGTGTACAACAGTGTTTCCTATGATGATTGCGATATGATCAAGATAGTTGATATGGTTAATGAACGCTTGCGTTCCGAGAGTGGTGATAATTTAATTGTCACTGTTCAAGATGTCATTAAATGTGTAAAATGTATAAAGAGTGGTAAATCAGATGGTAATGAAGGGCTGTACTCAGATCACTTAATTCATGGATGTAAGCGTTTATACGTCATGATGTGTATGATTTTTAATGCCATGCTAATTCATGGAGAATCACCTGATTCAATGATATTAGGCACAATGATTCCTATCCCTAAGAACAAGCGTCAGTCATTGTGTAACTCCGATAATTATAGGTCTATTGCTCTGAGTAGCATTTTCAGTAAGGTTCTAGACTGGATTATTTTGTTAAAGGAAGATAAGGCCCTGAATAGTTCAAAACGTCAATTTGGTTTTAAAGTTAATTCTTCAACTACACATTGTACACTTTTGTTAAATGAAACTATAAGTTTTTATAATCTTAATCATACCAGTGTATATACTGTAATGCTAGATGCCACCAAAGCATTTGACAGGGTAAATTATACTAAATTATTTACTGAGTTGTTACATCGTAATGTTTCTCCGATTATTTTACGTTTATTGATTAACATGTATACGAATCAAAAGCTGTGTGTTAGCTGGAATAATTGTACATCTAGTCATTTCCATGTCAGTAATGGTGTTAAGCAGGGCGGAGTTTTGTCTCCTGCATTGTTTGCAGTCTATATAGATGGATTATTGGATAATCTTGAAAACTCTGGAGTTGGTTGTCATGTAGGTAATCAGTATACTGGAGCATTGGCATATGCTGATGATATTACGCTGTTATGTCCAACCTTAAGTGGCATGCAAAAGATGCTAGATATTTGTGAGAACTAACTATGCTAATGATTATAATATATTATTTAATGGTAAAAAGAGTCAATTATTGTTATTTAAAGGTAAAGGTTGTAATGATAAAAAGGGAATTTTGAAAATCTTTGGTGAATCTTTAAAGTATTGTGATAATGTTGTTCATCTTGGTCATAGCATCTCTGTGGAAGATTCTGATTATATAGTAGATAAGTCATGTTCAGCTTTCTGGAAAAGTTTTAATATTTTCATGTCTGATTTCGGTCATATCCACCCAGTTATAAAATGTAATTTATTTGATAAATACTGTTGTTCATTCTATGGGTCGCCAATATGGCTATTGAATAGCAATGCAGTTAATAACTTGTGCATAGCTTGGCGTAAGGCATTAAGAAGTTTATGGAGGGTTCATCCAATGACTCATTGTGATTTAATTTATGCCATATCAGGTTTTGATCCCCTAAGGATCCAATTATGTAGAAGATTTGTTAAATTTATTAAGAAATGTCTAGTCAGTGACAATGATGTTGTAAAAGTTGTTAGTAAAGTAGCACTGGGTAACCCAATGTCTGTGATAGGGCGTAATTATAGTTATATTGATCACACTTTTGGTGATACTATAAGATACAGTATTAATGTTGATACCCTTAATGATGCAGCAGTTCTGGAAGAACTTATTAATATCCGTGATGGCTTAATGTCATGTGAGTATCTGTCTACGGATGATGTTTCAGATATGATTAACACATTGTGTGTGTCATGATTGTTTTTAAGTAATACTTTTGTAATACTAGTTGTTTTTATCATTGTTTTTACCTTGTTTACTTTTATTTAATTAACTTGTACCACATTATATATGTGTGAATAAAGATATTATATATAAGAAGGTATAATTGCCACAATCCTAGGCTCTTTACAGGGACAGTATTCCAGAATTTGCATTCCCTAAATAGTTTGCAACTACAGTACAGCCATCATAATACATAATTCAACAATGTAATTTCCTCTTTTACATATGTTGAAATAAATATACTTTACTAACTTATCATAAAATGGTTCTTCGGTTGTGATTGACACAAATCTGTCAATCTGGATAGATCCACGGTGATTTGATATGGATTGATCTTTTGAGATCTGTAGAGATACAAGTGCTGCTGTGTTGTGTTACTGTTTGCTGCTAAACCTAATACTGGCATACATGGTTTAAGATTATGAAGTGATTAAAAAAATGAACTACTTTTTGCCCAGAAGAAATTTTAAAAACAGTCACAGTCAGAATATGGTGCCTTTGAATATACGTTGTACTAATAAAGGGAGATTACCAAAGGTGCAGAACTGGCTATACTTTTCCCCCAGCATATTCCATTGAAGGATATTTTTAGAAAGACCATATGTAACCATTTGTGGTTAGAAAAGTCTTCTTGTTGATGGTTAGCCATATATTGAGGGTACCTGCAGAGGGCCCACATGTCAAAGTTCAAACAAATTCCTTTGAAATGCAGAACTGCATCTGTTAATTTGTTATCTGTAGTGTGAAAAACAGACCTTAGAATGCAATTTTAAAGGTGCCAGTGTCAAAACAACAAGTGTTTTGGAGGGGTAATATGCTGGTTAGAATATCCCTCATTGGAATACGCTGGAAGTGGGGTAAAGGGAAAGTTGTACACCTTTGGTAATCTGCCTTTGGTTGTACCAGCGACATTAAGTAACAAGTTAACACATGGCTCTATTATTTGGTAGGTTTTGGTCAGTGGTTCATGTTTGTAATCTACAGTGTATCCTCATTTCAATCAATGACCAGGTATATGCATCACCAAATTTTGTTATTTTCCAGACTCTACCAATCATGGGGAGCCATCGTGCTTGGTCTTGGCTTCTGCCTCCTTCTCATCTGCCTCATCCTGTGCCTCCATGCCTACTGCGTCATCAATATCACTGATGAGGACCTACCAGCTAAGGTAATCTCCACTTGGATTTTTCTGCTGTACACTCTAAAAAATTTCAGACAAAATTGGTTTTTTAGATTCAAAATGGTTTTTTCTGAAAAACAAATTTCAATGCTAAAAAACCAACATGGATTTTTTTTTAAACCAATTTTGTCCCGACATTTTTTAGAGTGTACCTTCAGTTTAACAGTTTAGCAGTTTAACAGTTTATTAGTTTGAGAGCAAAACAATTATGGTACATCTCATCAGCACTTACAATAATCATTAAAAACAATTATTAAAATCCTTTTTTTTTAAGTTCTTAAAATTCAAGAAATTGAATAGTCTTTGAAATTGAATAGTCTTTGAGTCATATTTTTAAAAAATTTAGGAAATTATAGTCTTTAAAAATTAAGAAAAGTGCATGACACTTAAGCTCCGCATGCCTGTTGAAACAGGAAAGTCTTCCTTCCCTTCAGTGATCCATCTTTATCACTACATGATGGGGTGTATCATGCGAGCCTGAAACATCATATCTCTGACAATTGGCTAGTATCAACTTGCAATACTTTTTTACCGGAGTAACTGACACCAATCAAAATTTGTTGGTATAAGACAGTTAATCCTAAAGTCAATGTCGATATATACGTGTAACATACTGCCATCGATGTTCCATCTCCTTGGTATTGGGCTAACACATTCGCCCTAAAAAACTAGAAAAATTAATACTTTTTAATTGTCTGCTTAAACAATTGAATCTTTTTTAATGGTGTCTGCTGTGTTTAATCTCTTGTGACCAGTATTCCCTTAGTCCGGATTTACTCATTTTTACCCTAAATGTATTTGAAAAAATTGTATTCGAAATGGTGCGTGATTATCCTGCATGTTTGCATCTTGGGGTAATTTGACCTTTCTTTCTGATAAGAATTTTGTTAACCTTGACCTTTCAGCAATATTTCTCATTTATTAGTTTAGCCAGCATTAGTAGTAAACAAGACAAGTACAAATGGTTGAAAGCTCAAGGCTGAGCAACATGCAGTCTACATTTTACACATTGTTTTTACATTTAGAATATATAGGTGAATAGAATAATTTATCTACACTAACAATTATCAATGGAAACATTTGTAAAGCATTTATAAACAGGTAAAAAGGTGACATTGAAAGAAAAAATTAATGTTCAACAAAAGGAAATTTCCTTCATTATCTCTCTTTTTTTCCAGTCAAACATTCCACCTCCCCCTCCCCCATCGGCCGGACAAGATGGGGAGTCATCAGAATCAGACGGAAATGAAGATGGCGACGATACGGAAAACGAAGAAGAACAACGTCCAGCTGTAGTATTCGACTTAGGAGCATCTAGCCCACCCCAAACTCCTGATGCTTTGGACGAAGGCGATTACGAACACAACCGATTCATTTCTAAGTCTGCTTCTGCTCCTCAAGTTCCAGTTGCAAACGGTCATGTCGGAAAGAGGCAAAAAGGTGGTGGTTCACAACCAGCAGCTCTCGGGTCGTGGCGATCGGCCAGTGGAAAGTCAAAAGCACAAAATCAACAATCGGAAGAAGGACCAAGATCAAACTCGAGAGTGGGTTCACCTTATTACGTAGAAGATCCGGTGAGCAGGGTCCAAACGCCATTTGGTTCCAGTCATGCATTGACCCCTCTTCATATGATTGATACCGAGAACCCTAGACCAACAATGGCCAAAAAACCACCTCCGGAACTACATGATGGTACACATTACCAAGGAGTTGGGACGTATGATAATGCAATGCCATCATCCAGGGCACCCTTGACTCATTCTTCATCCGCTAGTAAAACGGATTTACCTTATGACAACTGCGATCGACCAGCAGTAGCGGATGCAGCAGAGCTTATTCGCGTCCGGGCTCAAGAGGCATCAAGCGGGATTTACGAAGGCTCAGGCTCCGCAAGAGGTACACCTTCCAGTCTAAGGCGAAATGCAACAGGTGTAAGTACACCTGGCAGTAGGAGGAGTACTCCTGCTGCTAGTCCAAGGATTGCTCAAGGCAGTCCAAGGGGCACCCCAAACAGCATTCGTGGTGCATCAGCCAGTCCTCGCGGCACTCCCATGGGATCTAGAAGTGCCACACCAGGATCTACTAGGGGCACTCCTAATTTAGCTGAAGATGATCCCGATTCTGCAAGCGTCACAATCCCTGATGAATCAAGTGAAAATGCAAGTGATAAAAATGTGAAAACTTCAAAATACCAAGTTAGCGAGGAAAGAGACTCCCAACCTGCACCCCAACAACCCATAAGTGTTACTGCTAGACCCAGACCTGCTATGCTTCTAACCAGGCAAGTTCCTATTCCAGAAGGCTCAGAGGTGGATGACTTTGAGGATAGAGAGGTGGAAGTGAGTTTGCCAGGTGGTAAAGCTCCGCCAACTTCTAAGCCATCCTCTGGGCCGAGCGGTCGAGGGCCATATTTCTTACCTCCGGGCTATCGACCTTTAGGCAACTTGTCCCCAGCCCCTCGCAGTGCTTTCACCAGTGTTCCTCCAAATGATATGAGACTGCATCATCCTCGACCACAAAGATTTTCTCCCTTTGGAGAGAAAATGCTGAACCTTCCTCCTGGTATGAGACCTCCCATGGGGGCCCCTGGGGAGCCGAGGAGATTCCCTCAACCAGTGGTTGTCTATCTCAACCCCAATATGCAGGCGAGTGATTCTAAAATCAGCGTTTATGACAATGTGCAGTATGTGTGGTCTGACCAAAATCCTAATTCTTACCAACCTTATACCGAAGGAGACAAAACGTATTGTGATGTTTGAACATGTTGAACACCAACTGCATCTGTGCTGTGATTTGTGATTGTGCATTGGTCATCCTGGTTCATCTTGGGAATCTGTTCGTCAAACTGAATCAATTTCCAATTAAATGGATTAAAGTTATTTGAATTTAGGGTAACTGCGAACTACTGTACCCTGGCTATAGGCCTACATCAAGATGGATGTGCGGATTAGTAGACAAGCATCCCTTCACTTAATTTCCACTGAATTTTGGAATCCTTGCTTACCCATCTGTTCGGATCATCTGACTTTTGTGCCTGCTACATGACATTATTGCCATTTCCCCAACTCCATTGTAGTGCGTTCAATTCACATTGGATTATTGTGGTTTACGCCCTCGTTCATTGCATGCTCTAGCATTTGTTGGAAATTTGTAGCTATTAAAGATGTTCATATCAATCAAGCATTTCTTTATTGTGTCAAATCTCTGAGATGCATTCTAAATCAATTCTATTCTGAAAATATTGTAACAAATAGGTAACAAATAACCCAGTGAACAAATTACCAACTGTTCTTGTTCCAATATTGTTCTTAAGCAACCTTGCCAGCTCTGGTCTTACTCTTTAGCATACCTACCAGATTCATTGTTGGTCTTACATTTAATTAAATTTTCATGCATTAGAGCTGGTCTGAAGCAACTTTGCCAGCTGCAGTCTTGGTGTTAAGTAGCTTTACCAGCTCCAGTGTCGGTCTTAAGTAAAATTGCCAGCTCAAAAATTGGTTTTAAGCAGCTTTACTAGCTCCAGTGCCGGTTTTAAGTATCATTGTCAGCTCCAACATTGTTCTTAAGTAACTTTGCCAGCTCCAGTGTTGGTCTCAAGTAATTTTACCAGTTGCAAAATTGGTCTTAAGTAAATTTGCCAGCTCCAGTCTTGGTGTTATGTAGCTTTACCAGATCCAGTGCCGGTTTTATGTAACATTGTTAGCTCCAATATTGTTCTTAAGTAACTCTGCCAGCTCCAGTGTTGGTCTCAAGTAATTTACCAGTTGCAAAATTGGTCTAAAGTAAATTTCCCAGCTCCAGTCTTGGTGTTAAGTAGGGGGAACGGGGGCACATTGGGACGCGGGGCACTGTGGGACGGTGGGGTTTTCTTGGATCCAGGCAAGGTATATGATATGGTAGTTCCATCATATCTTGTAATTTCACATCCTGATGTTTCAATGGTTTTATAGACAAATTACAGCCACATGCAGAAGTATGGCGAGCAAAAGTTTGTTTTCCTACAACAAAAGTAAATATGAATGGGTTCAATTCGAACCATTCTGTGGACAAACCATGAACAGTGAGGTTTTCTCAGTGCTTGTATGAATTTTATACATCGTAACGAACAGGAATGAATTACTATCGTGATAAACACAATCACTGGTGTCCGAGAAATTAGCATTTTGGTGTAAAAGTCATATCGGGGCTCATTGGGACAGTGAATTCGGGGCACATTGGGACGCACTTGATATGGCAGAATTTAAGTGTCCAAGGCAACTGAATGACCTGGGACAGCACACAACAGGTATTCAGGCCACAGTGAATAGAGGCATAGTGGATTACCAGGCTCTGTGAACAAATTGGTCGCAAAGCACTGTGTGTTACTTACATAGATGTCCGCACCCAGGACAGTCTATGTGAAATGTTTAAAACTGTTTAAAGTTATGAACTATTGACACTACAAGGTGTTAATGCACTGTATATTGTCTTAAGCACTGCTCATATGTGATATCTATTGCACATGGAGTGTTAAAATGATTTTTTATTTGATGTCCCAATGTGCCCCGGCTGATGTCGCTGGGGCACATTGGGACAGTCATTTTTACAACGCTCTGGCTGCAAAAGGGAAGGTGCAGTCTAGTTTTTTATGCCTTGCATTTAAGCTCAATAGTATTGGTGATATTCATGCAAACTTCTGAGTTCTTCAGTGCTTTCAGCATTGAGCAAATTTAGTAGACGTTAAAAGCGTCCCAATGTGCCCCCGTTCCCCCTACTGTAGCTTTACCGGCTCGAGCGTTGGTCCTAAGTAACATTGCCAGCTTCAATATTGTTCTTAAGTAACCTTGTCATCTCCAGTGTTGGTCTCAAGGAATTTTACCAGCTGCAAAATTGGTCTAAAGTAAATTTGCCAGCTCAAAAATTGGTCTTAAGCAGCTTTACTGGCTCCAGTGTTGGTTTTAAGTAACTTTGCTCTGGTCTCAGTCTTTAGCATCCTCACCAGATTCATTGTTGGTCTCACACGTAATTAAATTTTCATGCTTTAGTGTTGGTCTGAAGTAACTGTGCCAGCTCTAGTGTTGGTCTCCAGCGTTAGTCTTCAAAAAGGTAAACTTTAAACTTCGTAGCCTTGAGACAATTCACAGCTGCCCCTAGTGCTGATGGCATGAGCTACAGATAATGCAAGACTAGTGATTCCTGCAAAAAAAAACCACTGAAGCATGTAATCATACTTAGGGACCGTTCAGAATTTATGACTGGGGGGGGTGGGAGTTTTGCCAGAACTTCCCGTCAAAAATTGATACCCCCCCTTGAGATTCATGCGGATTTTTTGTACCCCACCCTAGGTTTCATGCATATTTTTAGTACCCCCCCCCTTGACATATAAAAGAATACACACATATTTACTATTATACATGGTCAAGCGTACAGATTCGTGCCATTTCGCGGACTTTAGCGCTTAAAAAAGCACGGATAAAGTTAGTTTTTGCAGGTTTTATAAAAAATTATCCTTGTTAAAATTTCTTACCCCCCCTTGGAAGTGTTGTCAAAAATTAATACCCCCCCCCTTGAAACATGTGTGAAAAGTTAGTACCCCCTCGGTCAAAACTCCCACCCCCCCCCCCAGTCATAAATTACAGCTGGCACAGTTGCTGAAAACCAACACCTCAATCAAACAATTGTTATTATTTTTGCATCTCATTGAGTTACAACTAAGTCACCCACAGCCAAAGGTAAAACTATATACAATGTACAAATCTGCAAATATGTAATATTAGTGCCAACCACTTCCATCAACCATACATCAGAGCTCTGCGATGCGATGTTGAAAGCATCTTTTTTTATATTCAGAATACATAAACCTGCTGCATCAGGGTCTTACACTGCTCAGGTGACTATAGAGGATCTGCCTTGTTGCATCACCTGCCAAGACCAATCATCCGAGCTGCACAGATTTACATCACAGAGAGAATGTAAGATAGTGGAGAGCTTTTGTAAAGCGATAATTCCTACATATCAATTCACAACAGTGACAGTATGATATCACGCAAAAGAGAATTTGATATTACATTAGGAAAACGTGATTTATGAATCAGGAAATTTGATAATACGTCACAGAAATGTGATTAGCATTATCAGATTAAAGACAAATGGAGAAACATATATCATGAAATGTTGTGCTCCTTTTTAAGCAGGAAGCATCAAATGATTTTAAATATTATACAAAAATCTGTTGCTACCACAGTTTAAGGTTCTTGTCCAGCAATGGATCTATTGATTCCAGTTTAAATATATAACAAACCAGCATCATTCTGAAGTCGGATTTGATGTTCAAATTACGTTAAAGTAAAATCGCTTTGAATTATAACGTCATATTGGAGTTACATTCAGATGGGCAATTTGGGCATCTGTAAGTACGACATCAGTGGAAGGTCAGTCAAAAACCGGGCTGAAGGACAATATTTATGCAACATAATTCCTTGGCATCATTGTGAGGTCCCTTTCTGACCTCAGTCTGATGTCAGTAGAAGATCAGTCAATGGACAACGTTATGCTGACATTGGCTTTTGACTTCTGTGTGTTGGAAAAAAAACAACGTCACAATGACTCTATATTTAAGTCAAGGTCCGTCACGACCTAAAATAACCAAAATACAACACCAGACTGACATCGCAATGCCGGCTGAGAAAAATAAGTTTTTTTTAACTTTGAAAACAATTGAACACCTTGACAACAAATCATGAGATACCTCCGAAATCACCAAATCCTAGGACATATGACAGCAACAGTTTTTTTTTGTCTGCAACCTCTAATGTCATCAATTGGCTTTAGGCAAATATGTTCTATCGAGGGGCTGATGAAGATAGGTCCACACTCCATTACTGGAACAAAACTGAACCATCACTTGAAACAACTTGAAATAATGAGATTCTTTTTGCCTGCCTTGACGCCTGTGTCATCATGGAAGGTATCTCAAAATGAGGTTCCACAAAAAATCCCATTCTGCCACCCATAATATACACTGCTCACACGAATTACAGAAGTTTAATGAAAAACACAGCGTTAACCAAAAATCAAACGCTAACCCTATCCATAAATCTGACTCGATTTGTAACCATAATTTTAAGCCTAACCTTGCGCTGTTTCAACGTATGATGTGTTGACCCTGTGTTTCATCATCCTTAAACATACTCATTATTTTTCCCTGTTCATACACATCTCGTTGACACAGCCATAACAGGAAATGACAATGATTGTCACTTTGCTCCCTTTAATAATCTGAGCAGTGCACGTTTCGCAATTTTCTTTAAATATGATCATTCTAATCACATTTCTGCGACCTATTACCAAATTTCCTGATTTATAAATCATATTTTCCTGCGACCACTCTTGCAGAATATCTGACAAATACCTAGTGTCATCAGGTAAACTCAAAGAAACACTATTAGGTTACACTATGTAGATAGTAAAACCTTATGATTTCATGCCATACTGAAGTCTATTTATATGATTTTACGACACAAATGATGAGTGGGTGAGTAGTATGGAAAGCTTTTATGTAGAGTCTCGTAAAATAAAAGGTACATTTTAGTTTGCAGATTCGAGAATGGGTGAAGATGTTCGCAACTTCAATGAAAGTTATAATTAATTATCACGAGAGCCAACACCATCTGAGTAGAGAAAGAAATAAAGTAACAGATTTGCGTCATTCACTCCTCAGGTAGCATACAAACTGAAAATAAAACAATATTGCTAATTGATGTCATGCAATGCCGAGCTATTTCTGGAGGATTTCATGTTGTAAAATGAAACTATAATGATACAGACGGCAACAAGTCTATATCATTTGTAAAACGCTGGACTCAGTTTTCTTTTTAATAAATAATTTCTTGCTCAGTTTTGACGAAATAAGAAATTCTGGTAGGGGAATTTTCTAATAAGGTGTCGCTTGATTTAGGAATGAGTAGGCTGCCGTTACTATGAATTTATGAAATAAATAATTTCCCCTGCCCCCCCCCCTCCAAGGAAAACTGCAAACTCCCCCCCCCCTGCCACCCGATAATTAAATGGTCACCCCCTTATGCAGAAAGGGGATCATTAAACTATAGAATGAACAGGTGATAAAACCAAATTTGTCATTCTCAGCAGATTGAAATTGCAGACCTTCACAGAAAATGCTTTTTGGCACTATCTATTATTTCAAAATGCCTAAAGATTAGAGTAGCGGGGCATGCGGCCCCCCTTAACTTCAAGGTGCGATTTGACATACTTTTTGTGATCAATTATTTGAATGCTTATGCTCTCAGGAAAGGATCACTTGACTCTACTTATAACTAGTGAAACAAATGTCTACCAATTTTAATAAAGGAGTTACGGCCCTTTTTGTAAAAAATTTAAAATGGCCTTCTTACCCCACCCATCGGGCAAGAAGCTCCCCTATTATAATCCT
The DNA here is from genome assembly GCA_026936325.1 of Platynereis dumerilii. Classification (NCBI taxonomy): domain Eukaryota; kingdom Metazoa; phylum Annelida; class Polychaeta; order Phyllodocida; family Nereididae; genus Platynereis; species Platynereis dumerilii. The sequence continues at coordinate 57,736,631 of JAPTHN010000002.1, forward strand.
ATGGCAATTTTTTTTGCGAGCGCATTCAGCTTAAAAGTTATATCTTGGGTTCTTCTATAATTTTTAAGGCATTCTATTTACTTTTTCTTAATTACAGAATTTTTCTGTTCATAAATTTATTTTTGAACATTTTTTGCCGCGTTTCAATTTCGGCCAAATTATTTTCTATTTCAATTAGCTATTCTATCAAGATTTAAGGAAAAGTACCCATTATTAAATGGTTCCTGAAGCAGCTTCGAGGCCTCAGTGAAGGGGGCCTCATGCCCAATACCATGGGGGCCTCTCGCCCCAAACCCACATATTTTAATTTGACCTCATTATTTTGAGCTAAACTGCAAGAAACATGATCCAAATCATATTTATGTGCTGGTCATAAAGTGAAGCAATGCAAATATATTATGCATTATAGTTTTAAAAATTTCCAAAGTTATTTCTGACAACCACTTTCAAAGAACTGATCAAAGTTATAAAAACCATGCACCTTTTTTTGTTTCTTTAATTACTACTATGGTTTGGTGCTGTTTGCCCTGAAAATTTGTGACGTCACCTAAGAAGCCTTTAGCTTCAATCGAATCCTATCAATAAGAAAAAGCACCAAAAACATAAGTTTAGATATAACCCTGGGGGGGCCTCTCACCTAACCCAGGCTTCTTGCCCCGACCTACTCTACCCGATGTGGTGTGGGGGCCAAAAATGTTATCTTCCCCATTTTTTTATGATAAATATCAACCAGAAATAATTTTCCATGCAAGATTGGAGAAACTGGCTCTTAAACAAGATATAGCAATTCAAAAATTCAATATAGTATATTCATTCTTTACATAAAATCAAATGTTCTAAAAGGCCATACATATTCTGCATATATTTCAAGTTTTATGACCAATCGAATGCAATATAAGAGACTTTTGACATAAGATATCATGCGATATTAGTACTTTGTCTCTTAAAATGTGCTGCCAAGACAGAAAGCCATTGCAGATGTGTTCAGATCCCAGAATAGGATATCAACAAAAGATCTCTGGCACAGCTGAATGTCTGTTGGCTAGACAAATAACATCTTGCAGACATCTACCATATTTTATGAGTTACGAACTTGGTGCTTGAAGGTTTTGTATTATAAATAGCATGATCTTATATGATATAGTAGAGAGTTTGAAGGTTGTGCATTGTAATATCATATAATGATACTTATCCAAGGCTACAATGCCACCTGAAAGTAAATAAAATTGGTGATGTTTTGCAATTTGATCAATGCTAAACATCATCAACCAAACTGCTTGTGACAGCAAGGACAACTCATTTGATTCAAAGAAAACACATTGGGTCATAAAGGAAAATACTGATGCCTGTGAAATACAAAATGGCAGCCAAATTTCTTTGCTCTACAAACAGTTACAAAATGGTAAAAATCGTTGGTTAAGTAAAGGAACACCCGATCTCATTGAAATAAAATTCACTTTTACTTGTCAAAGAATTGCCCATACCTAAAGTTCTGTGAAAACATCAATGAAAATTGGCAGCCATTGGTAACCCACACACCTCAAATATTGTCCTTTCTGACCCGATATGTTTTCGTCTCATCAGATGAGATTCAAGCTTCCACAAGCAGTGTAGTTAAGGATGTTTAGCGTTGATCCAATGGCAAAACACCACCCATTTCACCTACTTACTGGCAGTCCTTTAATTGAGTACAGTCAAACCTGCTTGAGCAGCCACCTCTATTATGCAGCCACCTGCTGTAAGCAGCCACTTCAAATTCCTCCCAACTGATTTTGCATTGTTTTACACCTGGATTAAGCAGCCACCTGCTGTCTGTGGTTAAAGGCCAGTGTTTTCAACCCCAAATGGCCATCCTAACCTGTATTAAGCAGCCAGCTAAGCAACCCCTATCTTGTCACATAACTGCAAACCAGCATCCAATTGCATAACATGATAGGGGCAGCATAGAAACAACTGACAAAATATGAATTTCATTGTAGCCAGATTACAATAGTATAGTTTCAATGTGCTAGTTATCCATTTAAAGTTTATTTAATTCAAATCCCATGTTTAAACATCAATTAATTGGTTAGAATTTTATCATTAATGAATTTGATGGCCAAACATATGTCCATTCATTCACAAATTGTTTTCAATGTGAATGGGAGATTTCAGCCAACTCCAAAATCACACCTCCATTAAGCAGCCACCTACCTTAAGCAGCCGCTTTTGTCCATTCCCTTGACAGGCTTCTTAACACAGGTTTGACTGTATAAGCTATTAAAGAGTCTGACATTGTGCATTTAAAGTATAATGTAATCTTATATAGTAAAACGTTGTGTATTCGAATTTTAACTCCAGTAACAAGTTTGAAGGTTATTCATTCTAATCTATTCAGTCCGACATAATCTGGCACAAGGTTTCAACAAGTTCTACCAATAGGCCTATCAGTCAGCCAAAATTGCTATGATGCAAATAATTCACCCCTATGAGGTTCTGTAATTTTGAGGAACAAAAATTAAAATGGAATTTACAGTTAGATTTCATAACAGAATCTCTTTTGGTCACTTTTAGACACTTCTGGACACTTTTGATCACTTTTGATCACTTTCGATCACTTTATTAACCTATCAGATTACGTCCATGGCTTACAAGCTTGAAACAAAGTAAGAAAACAAATTGCATATTGCTGTCTAATTTTTGTGAAAGACAAATGGTTCTTTGGTTTTCATTTCCATACTTTCTTTATATCCATTTTTGTGATATTTATGGAAGTAAAATGAATAAGTTATTATTACCGCAAATGGACAGAAGGTCTTTTAAGAGCAGGTATCCCTGCTGGAAGGGTATTTATTGCCTTGAAATGTTGTGACACTGCTTGGTTTCTGATAATTTGTGCTGTACGCCTGCAATCCCAGGATTAATCAGATAATGAAATTGTCCAAAGCCCACCATTTACGATTTAGTTATAATTGATCAATTGAAAGTAGGAGCCATGGATTTAATTCTCAACTTTGAAATTGTTCTTTTTTTATAAACAAACATGCAACAAAAATAGCTGAAAAGTTATTATCTACCATTTTCAATGCAATTTTTGAAAATATTATGTTTTGCATGAGACAGACAATGATTGGCAGAATCTTTGAGGGTTTATTATTATTTTATACACAGAACAGTGAAGGACTTTTCTTGAAAACTTCTTCGAGATCATGACCTTTATTGCATCTTCTGTCAGGACCAATTTTAAAAAATATGTTATGGGTCAAAATTTGAAAACCTTGAAATTTCAGCTGAAAAAATTTTGAATTTTTTTTTAGTCCAGAAATGCCGTTTTAAGTTGGCATTGGGTAGGTCAAACAATCAGCTATCACTGCACTGTCATGTCCAAGGGTCCCAAATGCTCTGCTGATCTGTAATGAAGTGATATTTACAGCTGTGATGTTTTTTGACTGTCATCAAAATCACACTTATAACTGAAAAATCCTGACCACTTAGGGTTAAATAATCTATTACCAATGATTAGGCAGGTAGCTTGCACATTTTAGGCCAAGTTCCAGGTCTCTGGCACCAATTATTTTTGAGATAATGCATTTTGGTCAATTAAATTTCGAATATATGTGTCATTAGCATCATGCCTATAACTTGAAATCCGCACCACTTAGAGCTGAAGAATGTATTACCAACGTATGGGAAAGTGGCTATTCTGCAAACATTTAGCTATATTTCAGGTCTCTATGACCAATACTTCTTTAGATAGAAGATTTTCTTGAACTAGAAATTTACAAACAGAAACAAAAATACTCTTTTCACCAATAGTTTTGATTCTGAATAACAAAGATGATCTCCACTACCCCTCCAGTGCCCAATGTCTTTGCTGAACCATATTTCAGGTGCTAGACAATGGTAAAATCTCACTGACACCCCATATTTGATTAGTAATCTCAGAGAACCGTCAAATTCATACTAGGCATGTCAGATGTAATGAAAATGCAAAAATTCTGTGTAATATTTTGTTAAAACATTAATTGATAATATATATTGAACACAATTTCAACTCCTGTCACCTGCAACTGAATTTTAGTGAGGTAAAGGAAAGAAGCCATTTTTTGTTGTGATGCTAATGACAGCGTGATGCTAATGATAATTAAGATAAAAATCTTTGTAGGGACCAGTGCAAAACTGGCAATCTGGCAATTTGTACATGAAATGATCTTATGAACACCAGAAGCATGTTCGTATTGATTCTGGTCCAGAAATATGCAGTCAAAATAGAGCAGCAAGGCGTTTGCTAATGACAAATTAAGATAGGACAACCGACATACCAACAGAAATACTCAAATATTTTGGTTTATATAAATGATACAGGGCTACAGATAGCGCAGTTATTTTCTTGGGTTCTAAGACAACGTTAGACACAAGGTTTTCTCACAAAATGTGCGTCCCTTTCATTTTCATTAAGAAACCAAACTGGTGTGATGCTAATAACGCAATATTGGAGACACGGACACAACAACCTCCTGCTCTTATACAGAATATTATTTCAGAAATTTGAAACTATATTTTAGAAGAGTGATAGTCAAGTCTCCATATATGGAAGAGTGTAATTGAATCAGGATCCTGTACAATTTTTTGTGATGCAATCTTTCAAAGAAAATGTTGGTAGAGACAGGCCATTTTCAGGGGGGTTGGCCACTTCAATGCTATTTTTGGATGGGATAAAAATAACCTTCCTCATATTTTTTGTTTCAGAAGTTTTGCTAATATCCTTGTCTATGACAAATGACATCAAGAGGTCCTGCATGTGCCTTTCTGTCATCATGAATTATTGTTAAACACCGGAGACAAGAATTTCAGACTTACCAAATTTTGACCCTTATGCAACAATGCAGAAGATTACTGAAGTTGTGTCTGATAATCACCCTAACAAATTCCTCTAGGCCAATAATGAAGAAACCCCAAATGGTTATTTAGTGCAACCATTGAAAATGCCACTGCTATCAAAAATGGGGAGAGAATATGCCCCATCAGGATGGTGCAGGCTGAGGTATTTGAAAGGCAAGTTGCTTGTCACTTCAGAATTAGCCAAGCAAGCAGCTGTATCACAACTGCATGCTATCAAAGGGTCAGAATCAACAAGTGATTATTTTTGACTGGGCTAGCCAAAGGAGACATTCTTCAATAGAAGTCCATCAGCAGTCAAGATTATCAAATTGTTATGGAGATGAGAGAAGAGCGTACACTTCCCACCTGAACTTAAATCTTTGGATGATCTCCATCACCAAGGCAGCTGTTATTAAAACTTCTTTCAAACGTCTCTGGTGACCTGCCAGATTAAGATGCTAGGCACAATGGTTTCACCTGGTCTCCTTGCCATCAAAACAGACAGTGTTTGTCTTAAATGGCTTTACCAGCTCCGGAATTGGTCTTAAGTAACTTTGCCAGCTCCAGTCTTGGTGTTAAGTAGCTTTACCGGCTCCAGTGCCAGTCTTAAGTAACATTGCCAGCTTCAATATTGCTCTTAAGTAACTTTGCCAGCTCCAGTGTTGGTCTCAAGCAATTTTACCAGCTGCAGTCCCTAGTGCTGACGGCACGAGCTACAGAAAAGACAATGCAATACTAGCGATCCCTGAAATAAACAAAAAACATCACTGATGCATGTAAAGATAATTATTACCAATGCTGGAGCTGGTAAAGTTACTTACTGACCAACAGTTGTGGAGCTGGCAAAGTTGCTTAAGACCAACAACTCAACCACCTAAGACTAAGACTAAAGACTAAGACTTCTTTATTGGTCATTCATGTAAAATATAAACAATTATACAGAATGAAATTGTTGCTGCAAATATTTGACATAATGAAAGAAACAAATTAAACAAAGCATTAGTTTGCTTGCACAGCTGACCATGGTTTCATGACATTTAAAATGTTAATTGCTTGAGGAATGAAAGAGTTTCTGAACCGTACGGTTTTGCACAAAGGCACACAAAGTCTGGCTCCATGGGGTAAAAAATACATGAATTTGTTTAATGGATGAGACTCATCCTCATACACTTTCACAGCAATACGCTCACATGTCGACCTGTACACATCAATTGGATCATATAGAGTGTCATTTTTGGTAATTCTGATGGCCCTTTTTCTTAACTTCATATAATCATTTTGTTGTTTCTTAGTACATGAGTTCCACCAACATACAACTGCATAGCACATGACACTTGCAACAATGGAGTTATAAAACAGGCTTATAATGCTACCATCAATATTAACATTGCGTAAACATCTTACATAATACATTCTCTTATGAAGTCTGGTCATAGCAAATTTACAATGAGAGTCCCATTTAAGGTTATCTTGAATATGTATTCCCAAATATTTATATGAGTTAACCACTTCAACAGCAGAGTTATCAATAGACATAGGAAGTTTGTCACATGCATTTCTTCTAAAGTCAATGATTAGTTCTTTGGTCTTAGATACATTCAAATTTAAGAAGTTATCTCTGCACCAGTTATTGACAAAGTTTACAGTATTAAAATACATAGATTCATCATTGTCTCTGTTAATGAGTCCTACTACTGCAGTAAAGTGGAGTGTCAAAAATTTGCGTGGCTGCCAGCTGAGCAGCGCCACCTCAGATGATTGGTCTTGGCAGGTGATGCAACAAGGCAGATTCCCTATAGTCACCTGAGCAGCGTAAGACCCTTATGTAGCAGGTTTATGTATTCTGAATATAAAGGAAGAAGCATTCAGCATCACATCGCAGAGCCCTGGTGTATGGTTGATGAAAGTGGTTGGCAGCAATATGACACAATGTTACTGTTTTTGCATTCAGTTGAGTTACAGCCAAGTTACTCACAACCAAAGATAAAAATAATATCCGCCAACACACATTGTGTCATATTGCTGCCAACCACTTTCATCAACCATACACCAGGGCTCTGCGATGTGATGCTGAATGCTTCTTCCTTTATATTCAGAATACATAAACCTGCTGCATCAGGGTCTTACACTGCTCAGGTGACTATAGAGGATCTGCCTTGTTGCATCACCTGCCAAGACCAATCATCTGAGCTGCACAGATTTACATCACAGAGAGAATATAAGATAGCAGAAAGCTTTGGTGAAGCGATAATAGGTGACAATTGTACATATCACTTCACAACAGTATGATTTCATGCTAAAGGCGAATTTGATAACACATCAGGAAAATGTGATTTATAAATCAGGAAATTTGATAATACGTCACAGAAATGTGATAAGCATTATCAGATTAGAAGGAATAGGGAATACATATATTATTACACGTTGTGCTCCTTTTTAAGCAAAAAGCGTCAAATATTGAATATTATACCAAGATCTGTTCTCACCACAGTTCAGGGTTCTTGTACAGCAATGGATCTATTTATTACAGTTTAAATATATGACACCAAAAAAAATTAACCTTTTTTTTTTTACTTTGAAAACAATTGAACACCTTGACAACAGACCATGAGCTAGCTCCAAAATCATCAAAGATATATCATTTATTCATGGGCAATTGGCATAAGATACAATGTAAATTGGATAAAAAGACAGTTCAACTAATTCAACTTTTCATATAAAAAAAAATCAGTGACAGCATAAATAGTGTAACATAAATTATCAATTTGCATTCATCATTGTCCAGAATAAAATCAAAGTTGATATCACAGAGTTCCGTAATCTGCATTGCAGTCCTCTCATCATCTGTGACTAGCTGGCACTTTCAGGTTACTTAACATGAGCAGTTGCATTAGTCTCTCATAGTACCTCTCTTGAGAGACATTGGATATTTCGACATATTTAACTTGAACTGCCATTCATGAGAAAGTTAGCAATAAAAGAGACATTCCTGTTGCTGCTCTGCATTATATTTCTTAACATAGAATAGAATCCCCTGTACAATGCTAGGTCATTTGACTGCAACAATTTTCTTTTCTGGTTTGTCTGCAACCTCGTATGTCATCGATTGGCTTCAGGCAAAAAATTCAAGTAAGTTCTACCGAGGGGCTGATGAAGATAGGTCCACACTCCATTACTGGAACAAAACTGAACCATCACTTGAAACAACTTGAAATAATGAGATTCTTTTTCCCTGCCTTGATGCCTATACCATCATGGAAGATATCTCAAAATGAAGTCCCACCAAATATCCCATTCTGCTACCTTGCTACCATTCTTGCTGAATATCCAACGAATACCTATAGTGTCATCTGGTAAACTTGAAGGAACCACATCCTGTTATGTATATATGGTAAAACATTATGATTTTATGCACTCATTACCAGACAGCAGCCTATACAGTATATATAATTTTACAACACAACTGATTAGTGGATTAGTAATATATTTATGTGAGGTATGGAAAGCTTTTTTGCAGAATATCATGAAAAATACTGTTTAAATAAAAGTTTGCTGATTCAAGAATGTGTGAAGATGTTTGCAACTTCGATGGAAGTTATAATTCATTATCATGTAAGCCAGCAACGTCTGACTGGATCCACGAAGAAATAATAAAGTAACAGATTTACGTCATTCACTTCCTCAGGTAGCATGCAAATTGAAAATAAAACAGTATTGCTAATTGATGTCATGCGATTCCGAGCTATTTCTGTAGTATTTCATGCTGTAGAGTGAAACCAATGACACAGACAGACGACAAGTCTGTGATTTGTAAAGCTCTATAATGCAGAAATGGAATCATTTAACGAGAAAATGAACAGGAGATAAAAATAAATTGTCATTTTTGTCATTTATTTAAAGCAGCACTTATTTACAGCAGAAGTTTTAAACTCTGATGTAGGATTTTTATAGTCCATTAACCGACAAAAACAGTCTCAACAGACTTTACAATTACACCCTTGGCAGGCCTGTTCAAGCTTGAACCTTTCTCAACTCCCCGGGAGTAGGGGAGAGCGGGGCACAGTGAGACACTTTTTTTATTTTCAAGTGTGCCAAAATGTTGGCAGGAACGAGTTAAATGAGACCAGGTGCACATTATAGATAATGACGTTGGGTATATTGTCCAGTATTTTCAGGTTCCTACCTTTTACATGTTACGTCCATGCTCGTTAAGTGTCTCACTGTGCCCCGTGGGTGGGGCACAGTGAGACAGCAGGCGGGGCACAGTGAGACAGGGCATCTGCTGACATAACCGTCGATCCTTAGGAAATGCGGAATTGTTCTATCAATTGTTGCTACGGAAACTACTGTACTCTTACAAAAGCAGCTGGCTAGGTGATTTTTTAGGTCCTTTTTTGAGCATGTTTCAAAACTTCATTGCACAGGACACATGCACAACTTATTTAACCTGCCGCACCTGTTACATACTAATCAAAATTCTTTCGGATGCTTCCCTTTGGATATGACTCACTAAAATCAGTAGTTTATAGCAGGCATTTTGTTTTTAATAGTGAATTGTGAGCTATGCATTAAATTCAGGTCGTTTAGAGTGTATTTTGTGATGTCTCGCTGTGCCCCGCCTCAAACTGTCTCACTGTGCCCCCGGCAGCTCTCTTTATAAAATTTTTGAATCCTGCGGACCGGATGCCTTTATTGTGGTTCATCATCTCACTAAACTAAGACAAATATTCAAGGTTTGAATCCCTGGCAATTGATTTGCATTATACAATTTTTCTTGGGAATTAAAACAAAAAGTTGTTTGGCAAAATTATTTACTTTCACTGGCTAAAAACCAAAATATTGAAATTCCACTCTCGGTATGCTGTGTAGGCATTCAGGATATAGGTCAGTCTCTCGCCTACTTACTTTTTGTACTATACAAAAGAGGGTTGATCTGTAAAAGGTACCAGCTAGACGCTACGGGCTTTGTCTCACTGCGCCCTCCGTCTCACTGTGCCCCGCTCTCCCCTACTATGTATACAGCCAGGCAGCCATTGCCAGTGCACACAATGCTAAGGCACTCTACAATCGCCGTCACTATAATAATCATGGATTCTGAAGTGATGGAGTAGGCCATCCTTTTTGACTGAGTATCAAGATACTAAATGAAACCTTTGATCACACATATTTATGCTCAGAAAAACTGCAACTGAAATGTGTACCTTCACAGAAAAGACTTTTTTGTACTATATTTCAAAGTGTCTCCTACATAACCTAAATATAAATATGAAATACTTTATTCACACACAATTTACAAGTGGTGTACTCATGTAAATTTATAATAAAATTAACAAAATGGTGTGTTGGCCAAAAATGTTTTTTTCACCTACTTTTGAATAATACGTATCTCGAGACATGATTTCTAGGCAAAATTTGAGATGGTGGTGTATCACACCATGCCTGAATCTTTCAGAAAAACTGGATCTTAAACAAACCTACAATGATAATTTAACTAAGTGTATTACCACAACAAATGTTCTAAAAGGCAAACCTCATGAAAACAAATACTCTGCATGCATTTGAAAAGTTTTATGACCAATCGAATACAATACAAGATTCTTTTGACATAAGATATCCTACGATATTAGTACTTCTTTTCTTAAAATGTGCTGCCAAAACAGAAAGCCATTGCAGATGTGTTCAGATCCCAGAATAGGATATCAACAAAAGATCTCTGGCACAGTTGAATGTCTCTTGGTTAGACCTACAACTTCTTGCAGACATCTACCATATTGTATGACTGAAAAACTTGGTTCTTGGCAGTTTTGTATTATAAATAGCATGATCTTCTATAATATACCAGAAAGTTTGAAGGTTTTGCATTGTTATATCACATAGGCCTAACAGTCTGCTCACAGACTCTAAACGAACAGCACAGCTGGAGAGTCTGCCAGAAATCGGATGACCTCAAGCTGACACAGTTATCAATATGCAAGTAGGACAGGTCATGTCCAGGTAGTAACTTAGCTTAGGATATCTTGTAATAGTGGTTTATTTCTATTGCAGTGTCACGGTTTAGACGGTTTACCTGGTTTAGACGGTTTACCTGGTTTAGACGGTTTACCTGGTTTAGACAGTTTACACAGTTTCTATGGTTACATGAGAATTACTTTGATGAGAATGTTAACCTGAGAATTGAGAATAAACCTGTGATATCAACTATGGCCTGACTTCGCCTTGTTCCACTTACAGCCCTGCTGTAATAGTGACACTTTTTTTGGTGGAACTCGGATTTGAGACAATTTCAACCATGAGTACAGTCTCTGACCATGAAGGCCTTGGCAAAGTGAATGGTGCACAAGGAAAAGAAGCAAAAGACGATGTAACAGAAGACCATGTTAACGATGACCATGTTGACGAACATTCTAAGGAAGACCATGTTGAAGACCATTCAAATGGAGCTATGGTTATGGAAAACCCGCCTACTGCAACCCATGACGAGACGAATGCTGGTAAGGATGCTTTGTTGGATAAGTCGAAAGATGAGGATGGAGGGGCAGATGGACATGTATTTGAGGCCATGGGACATGGCAAAGTTGAGTTGTCTAATCCAGCTGCGTCCCAACATCAGCCCTTGCTGCAAGGGGATGAATCCACCAAGCTGAACCAAGCTAGTCATTTTCAGTTCATGGGAGAGGCAGGACGGTCAGTAAGACCTAAAACGTTAACTCAGAAGGGCTTCGAGTATCAACGAGACAGAATGCTCCATGAATTTAACTCATCCGTGAAGAGCCACAGGAGCAAAATTACGAAGTGCCAGAACTATTTAGCCAATTGTGTAGTCGACATTGAAACTCTACACAAGTTCATGAGTACATTTGAGCATGCTATTGAGGATGTATCGGACAACTACTTCGCACTGGCACAGCTCGATAAATCCTCAAGCGACGAAGTGGCAGATAAGTTCAAGGACTGCCAGAAGACCAATCTCGCCATCAGAGGAGAATTGAGTCAAGCCATTCGGACGGAGGAGTTCGAGATGAGATCGAAAAATTCGCGAAGCAACAGAAGTAGTCGCAGTGGTAGTAGCAAGCGTACCAAGTCGTCATCTCATCGTTCAGGGAAGTCCGTCGCGTCGATGCAGGCTGAAGCTGCAGCTAAAGCAGCTGCATTGAAGACCACGTTACACTACTTGGAGGAGGAAAGTATCCAGAAACTTGAACTTGAGAAGGTAAATTGTAAGTTAAAGAAGTTGGCCACAATAAGAGACATTGCAGTTGAGGAAGCTAAATTGGAAGCTATTGGCCAAGTTGTGAATAAATCTAATGACTCTGTTTCACCTGTTAAAGACTCTGAAATTGCTTCCAAATTGAAAATTGTTGACAGTGAAGTCAATGGTTTTGTTTCTTCTGCTGATAAAAATCAAGCTGCTTCCAGGTTAAATCCTGTTGTAAATTCTAGGCGTGAAGAACAATTAGATAAGTTTGTTGTACATAATGATATTGTTGTATCAAGTCGTAACAAACGTGACACTGAGGTAAACAATCAAGACAAAGGTGCATAGCAAGAAAGTACATCCAAGTGAACTCAATTATGAAGCTCCTGCTTTTATTCCAAATAAGGAAAGTGACAGACTAGAAAGTGTTTTGAAATATGTCGCAGATTGTATGAGTGTTAGTCGTTTACCAGTCCCAGAGCCTGATATTTTTGAGGGAAACCCCCTTGAATTCCCAAGCTGGAATTGTGCATTTTCTGCTCTTATAGCCAACAGAAGAATTGATCCTTCTGATAGGATTTATTATCTTAAACGTTTCTTGGGTGGTGAGGCCTTAAAATGTGTCAAATGCTTCTTGTTGATACCTACACCTGACTCCTATCAGGAAGCTATGAATCTACTTGAATCTAGGTATGGTGACATGTTTTCAGTAGCACAAGCTTTCAAAGCACAAATTCAATCTTGGCCCAAAGTGGGCAATAGAAATTCAGCTGCACTCAGAGAGTTCAGTGATTTCTTAAGACAGTGTTGTGTTGCTGCCAGATTTAATCCAAACCTTAGAGTTTTGGATGATGAGAGTCAAAACCAATTGATGTTGGGTAAACTTCCTGATTGGCTTGTCACCAGGTGGAGTAGGCATGTTTTTAACTTCAAAGAGAACTCTCAAATGTACCCCCCTTTCAGTGACTTTGTGTGCTTTCTCAGTAAGGAAGCAGACATAGCATGTGACCCTGTCACTTCATCTGTGAATAAACAAGCTACTGGTTCGTCAAATGATAAGAGTGTCAAGACTTTTGGTGACAAAGGTACTAGGACTTGCAATGCAATTCAAAGCCTAAATTGTGTTTACTGTGGGAAAAAGAATCATTCTCTTGAAAGGTGTTTTAGCCTCCAAAGCAAACCTAAAGATGAAAAATGCAAGTACATTCAAGAAAGTGGTTTGTGTTTTGGGTGTTTGCAGACTGGGCATACTGCCAAGAGCTGCAGAAACAGGTTAAAATGTGACAATTGTGGGAAGAAGCATCCTACTGTGCTCCATAATGGTCCGAGTGAGGCAAATGATGATCCAATGAAGCCAAAGGGTCAGTCTACTAAGGGAGCTACAACAGCTGAAAGCAAGGGAGAAAAGCAGGTGAGCAAACATTTTTCCCTTTGTACTAATGATCGCGAAATATGTCATAGAAGTACTATGGTTGTACCTGTGTATGTTAGTGGTCAAGACAGCTCCAGAAGTGTGCTAACGTATGCATTGTTGGACACTCAATCCGACACTTCTTTTATTAGCAATGATCTTTGTGACAAACTTGATGTTCAAGGTACTGATACTCAATTGCGTCTGTCTACTATGACTGCTGAGAATGGTGTAATGCACTGTAAGAGAATTGCAGGCCTTAGTGTTCAGTCTTATGACAGAGGTGTAAGGATTCCTCTGCCCAGTCTCTTTACCCACAGTGGGATACCCAGTAATGAGGATTGTATTCCTACTGCGTCTGTAGCAGACAGATGGCCTTATTTGGAACCTATGGTGAGACATTTGATGCCCAAAAGTAATTGTGGTGTCGGTCTTCTGATTGGATCTAATTGTCCCAGGGCATTGACCCCAAGAGAGGTTATACCCCCAGCAGATGGAGGTCCGTTTGCCCAGAAAACGGAGCTAGGTTGGGGAGTGGTAGGTCCAATTGGTGAGCCATGTAAATCTAACAGTTGTCATTCTTTCAATACAAACAGTCATATTGTATTGCGGACAACTTCGAAAGAAATGTTCAGTCCTAAAGATATTGTTAACTTTTTCAGAAGAGAAGAAACTGGAGAAATATCTGGAAAGGGTCTCTCGTCGGATGATCGGAAATTCTTCTCAGTGATGACTCAGGGAATACGGAAGTGTGAGGATGGACATTATGAGATGCCGCTACCTTTGAGGAACGAAGGAGAGAATCTTCTAGACAACAGAGTTATGGCAGTGGAGCGTCTCAAGTGTCTTCAGAAGAAATGTCAGCGTGATCCTGATTATCATCACCAATATGTCAAGTTCATGGACAACTTGTTCAACAGTGGATATGCTGAGAGGGTCCCATCTGATGAATTAGATCTGCCTGCATACTATCTTCCTCATCATGGAGTGCAACATCCTGCAAAACCAGGTAAAATCAGGATTGTAATGGATGCGAGTGCTAAATTTCGAGGCCAGTCACTCAATAGTAATCTTTTACCTGGGCCTGATTTGCTGAACAGTTTAATTGGAGTTTTGTGCAAATTTCGGCAGGAAAGTATTGCCTTCACCTGTGACATTAAAGAAATGTTCTATCAGTTTCGAGTCAAATCTGAACACGGGAACTTTTTGAGATTTCTCTGGTATGCAGATGGTGATTTCAGCACTGATCCAGTGGCATATCACAGTATGGTACACATCTTTGGTGCCACAAGCAGTCCAGCAGTTGCACAGTTCCGCTTGAAAAGAGCAGCAAGTGATAGAATTGCGAAGTACGGACAGGATGTAGGCGATTTCATCTGCAAGAACTTCTATTTTGATGACAGCCTTAAGTCAGTCAGCAGTGTAGACGAAGCTCTGGAACTCATTGACAAGGGAGTGAAGCATCTCAATGATGGTGATACAAAACTTCACGAGTTTGGAGAGGTTCCTGAAGCATTACCACTGGATGTTAGTGTAGATTCGGGGAATGACATTGACTTCAGAAAAGATACCCTGCCGCCTGAGTTACAACCTTCAAGATGGCTGAGTGAGCTTCCTTTCTTGGAAAATTCTGAGGTGCCTGGATGTAGCAAACCTTGTGGAAGTGAAGAGATTCGTCCAACAGAAGCATATCATTTTTCTGATGTTGGAGGTGCAGTTCCTGTAGGAAATGGTCAGTATTCAGTTCTTCAGCTTGTTGATTTGGTTGATGATGAAGGTTTGAGAACATTGATGCATAAAACAGCAAATGCAGTTAATAGCAGACCTTTGACTGTGAATATACTGAATGATCCAACCTGCGTGTTACCTCTTTGTCCAAATCATTTGCTTACAATGAAGTCTGGTGTTGTACTTGCTCCACCAGGAGAATTCTCTAGTTCTGATGGGTACAGCAGGAAACATTGGAAAAGAGTCCAATATCTTGCAAATCTCTTTTGGGAAAGATGGAAAAAGGAATATGTGTTGCAGCTGCAGGAGAGAGACAAGTGGTTAAAGTCTAAAAGAAACCTGCAAATTGGTGATATTTGTCTTGTTCTTGATGACAATCTTCCTAGGAATCAGTGGAAAGTGGCTAAGGTCACAGAGGTATATCCTAGTGTTGATGGTCTTGTCAGGAAGGTCAAAGTTCAGCTTGGTGACCCCAGTCTCACTGCTTCTGGTAAACGGACTAAGGCTCTTAGTTTTCTTGAAAGACCAGTACAAAAATTGGTACTGCTTTTGGAAGCTGAAGAAAATTGAGTTTACTTCAAAGTGTACAATGCTGTGTAGAATTGTGTTTCCTTTAATTTTCTTCATTTATGTGTGAGATAACTTAGATTTATTGAGTTAGTCATTTATTTGCAAATCCAAATGTTCATTTGTTGAAAATTGTTCTTATAAATGTAAAATGTATAGAATTGTCTGTGATCTAAACTGGATCATGGGATCCAGGTTTGGTGGGGAGTGTGAAAGCCAACATTCCATTGAATAGCATACTCTGTACAAATGTTTCATTGTTTGAAAACTGTCAAAGACTTTGTTTAGATCTCTTGGTCACTTGAGTTAATGTATCAGTTTGTGGTTTCAATAACTGTGAAAACCCATAGTGTTGAACTGGCTTCCTTTAGATTCATTTAGAGCAACAGACATGATTTGAGATAGACAGGCCAGAAAAAAAGGTATTTAATTTCTTATACATTGTATTTGTCATTTGTGTTTGTATTTCAATTTAGTTTATAGTAACTTAGCTTAGGATATCTTGTAATAGTGGTTTATTTCTATTGCAGTGTCACGGTTTAGACGGTTTACCTGGTTTACACGGTTTACCTGGTTTACCTGGTTTACCTGGTTTAGACGGTTTACACAGTTTCTATGGTTACATGAGAATTACTTTGATGAGAATGTTAACCTGAGAATTGAGAATAAACCTGTGATATCAACTATGGCCTGACTTCGCCTTGTTCCACTTACAGCCCTGCTGTAATAGCCAGCTTAATAAGCTTATACTGAGAAGTGAGGGTCTTCATGCTTGGATGTCTAGCTGGGACGACTCACAATTCCCTGGGCAGGAAAATAATGATTCCGCCAAAAAAAAGTTCCACAACAAGTACCACTTTGCAGCAATAGCAGCATTCTAACAATAAACTGGCCGATTAAAAGTTATTGAATATTCAATTCTAGACCTAATTCAACAGACCCCGTCGTTACTCCACTTCAATTAAAAAAAGTGATAGTTGCTGAATCTGAAATCTCTTAGAGCTCACTGACAAGAGTCAGATCGATTGCAGTTTCTGTTATGGATTCAAGAGGGCAGCACATACACAATTTTGTGAACCCTTTGAGCTCTAAGTTTAGAGTTTAGGCCTAATGAAATCTTATATCAGTTTTCCTTGGCAGGAAATTATTTATTTCACGATAACAGTGGCAACTATTTATTTCAAAGGCCCGAAGTCCCCAATTATTCTTTCCTTAATCAAGCAACACCTTGAGGAACGAGCATTATTTATATTACCAAAACAGAGAAAGAAGTTACTCATTTCAAAAAACTCTAAATCACTTGTAGGTGGTACTGTAATTTAGTGTAAGCTTTTTTTTTTAATGTTTGAATGTGGTGCTTTGATTACATTGTATTATCCAATCTAATGTAGTAAAATGCTGTGTATTTTGATATTTAATCAGGCAACAAGTTTGAAGGTTGTGTATTCTATAATCTGTATAGTGTATAATCTGACATATATCAGGCAAAAAGTTTCAACAAATTCTACCTGCATCAGGCAGCCAAAAAAGTTATGATGCAAAATAATTTACTTCTATGAGGTTCTGCAATGTTCCACAAAAAAAGTGGATTTATAGATCGATTTCTTAACACAAAGTCTAGCCACTGAAAAGACTTTCCCCAAAAATACTTAAAGGTTCCTTTGAGATTTGAAGTTTAATATTCACCTGCTTCTTCTTTTCCATAAACCTGCAGGTAAAACTTGGCACTCAGTGATATAATAATATCTAAAAGGCAATATAGTAGATATGAAAGCAATCACAGTGATGAGTATGTATTTCTACGGGTCCTCTCTCCCACTTGCTGAATAACATTTTGCTTTTGATCACTTTTGATCTCTTTTGGTCACTTTTGATTGCATTTGATCACTTTATTAGCCTATCACATTAAGTAAATGGCTTACAAGCTTGAAACAAAGTAAGAAAACAAATTGCATACTGCTGTCTAATTTTTTGAAAGACAAATGGTTCTTTGGTTTTCATTTCCATACTTTATTTATATGCTAGATATCCGTGTTTGTGTTATTTATGGAAGTTATTACTACCACAAATGGCCAGAAGGTCTTTTAAAAGAAGGTATCCCTGCTGGAAAAGCATTTTTAGCCTTGAAATGTCGTGACATTGTTTGGTTTCTGATAATTGGTGCTGCACGCATGCAATCCCAGGATTAATCAGATAATGAAATTGTCCAAAACCCACCATTTACGATTCAGTTATAATTGATCAATTGAATGGAGAAGCCATGGATTTAATTTTCAATTGTGTTGTTGTTCACTTTGAAGAAATAAATTATAGGAAAGTAATAGCTAAAAACTTATTACAAAACCCTTTTTTATGTTTTTCTTTAAAAGGAAAAATTTGGTTTTGCATGATCGAGGCAGACTGAATATGACTGGCAGAACCTAAAGTTGAGGGTTCAATATCATTATACACTGAAAACTGAAGGACTCTTGTCAAAACTTATTCAATACTATGAGTAAACGTCAATTGCAAGAAGTTAATTACCATCTGTGTTTGCTGGGCAACCTCTCTAAACCTCAGTGAAGCAATAAAAAACCTGAGGTCATGCCCTTTAATTGTTGCATCAGTCAGGACCAATTTCACAAAACTGTTTTCAGACAAAGCAGAAAATAACTGAAGTTGGGTGCAAGTCTGGTAATGACCTTAAGACAATCCTTCTAAAAGACAATGACTAAGAAACCCTAAATTTATGGTCGTTCAGTGCAACTGTTGCAGATAATATACCACGGCTATCACAAATGGGGAGAGAACAAGCCCAATTGAGATGGTGCATGCTGAGGTATTTGAGAGGCAAGTTGCTTGTCACTTCCGAGTTAGCCAAGCAGCTGAACCAAAAAATACTTGCACGATATCAAAGGGTGAGTATCATGTCTGAACTAATGATCATGTTTGGCAGGCTTCAATAGAAGTTCATGAGCAGTCAAGATTATCATATTGTTATAACTATAGAGATGAGAGAGGAGTGAACACTTCTCACCTGAACTTAAATCTTTGGATGATGTCCATCACCAAGGCAGCTGTTATAAAAATTTCTTTCAAACTTCTCTGGTGACCTGCCAAATTAAGTTGCTAGGCACAATGGTTTCACCTGGTCTCATTGCAATCAAAACTGACAGCTTTGCATGTTACTTCTGTCAACAAGATGACTGCCAAAGAAAAAACTGCAGACTAATGTTATATTATGTTGAAATGGAAATATAGGTAGGGTTGTTTTATGTATGAAAAAATAGGTCGTTTCTGATCATGATTACTTGGAACTCAAATACAGAAGTATTGCACTACGCTTGTGAAATTTGATAGATGATGCTATATAACTTCATTACAAGCCCAATTAATATCACCTAGATGCACCTTGAATTTGATACAAATGGACTAAAATTGATTGATTGACTTCACAAAAAAATCTATGAAACAATGAACAATGCGTGTCCGGCTCCAGTGTCCACAGGTCTTTAGTAGCTTTACAGGCTCTATTGTTGGTCTTCTGTAAAATTGCCAGATTCGGTGTAGTCTTAGGTAATCTTTAGCTCCATATTTGGTCTTAAGTAACTTTGCAAGCTCAAGTGTTGGTCTTAAATAGCTTTACCAGCTCCAGAGTTGGTCTTAAGCAAATTTGCCAGCTCCAAAATTGGTTTTAAGCAGCTTTACCAGCTCCCGTATTGGTTCTAAGTAACTTTGCCAGCTCTGGTCTCACTCTTTAGCATCCCTACCAGATTAATTGTTGGTGTAACCACAGGCACACTCCTGTATTAGTCAATTGCTGTCAAACGTAACAAAATTTCCATGCTCTAGTATTGGTCTAAAGTCACTGTGCCAGCTCTAGTGTTGGTCTCCAGCATTAGTCTTGAAAAAGGTAAACTATAAAATCTATAGCCTTGAGACAATTCCCAGCTGTCCCTTGTGCTGATGGCATGAGGTACAGATAATGCAATACTAGTGATTCCTGCAAACAAAAAACATCACTGATGCATGTAAAGATAATTATTACCAATGCTGGAGCTGGTAAAGTTACTTACTGACCAACAGTTGTGGAGCTGGCAAAGTTGCTTAAGACCAACAACTCAACCACCTGTTACTGTTTTATGCATTCAGTTGAGTAACAACTATGTTACTCACAACTAAAGGTAAAGATATACAAATCCGCCAATATACATAGTATCATATTGATGCCAACAACTTTCATCAACCATACATCAGAGCTCTGCGATGCGATGCTGAATGCATCTTTCTTTATACTCAGAATACATAAACTTGCTGCATCAGGGTGTGACGCTGCTCAGGTGACTATAGAGGGTCTGCCTTGTTGCATCACCTGCCAAAACCAATCATCTGAGCATCACAGACTTACATCACAGAGAGAATATAAGATAGCAGAAAGCTTTGGTGAAGCGATAATAGGTGTTATTACATGACCACTATGCTAGAGCAATGCTGATTGGCCGAAATCAGTCACATCACACCATCATAAAAACTCATATTGCATGCATGGTTTGAATGCAATATGAGATTTTTTACAGTTTTTATTTTTTAGATTTTTTTCATGTTGCATGGTTAGAGTGCAATATGAGATTTATTGAAAAAGAAACATTTCCAAAAATTTTTTTTTGCCTAAAAAAAAAATAAATGAATTTTCACTTTTTTTTCCGAAATTTTTTTTTAGATACATTATATTTGAAGCATAGTGGTCATGTAATAAAACAAATACGGCACTTATTATCATGCAATATGAAAATTTATTAGCATTCATAAATTCATATTGAACTCGGGCTGCGCCCTCGTTCAATATGAATTTCCCCGTGCAGGTAAATTTTCATATTGCACTCATATCATGCGGTATTTGTATAATAATTTGTACATATCACTTCACAACAGTATGATTTCATGCTAAAGGCGAATTTGATAACACATCAGGAAAATGTGATTTATAAATCAGGAAATTTGATAATACGTCACAGAAATGTGATAAGCATTATCAGATTAGAAGGAATAGGGAATACATATATTATGACATATTGTGCTCCTTTTTAAGCAACAAGCACCAAATTATGAATATTATACAAAAATCTGTTCTCAATGGATCTATTTATTGCAGTTTAAATATAAGACACCAAAAATAACCTTCTTTTTTTTTTTAACTTTGAAAACAATTGAACACCTTGACAACAGACCATGACATAGCTCCAAAATCATCAAATATATATTATTTATCATTTATTCATGCCCAATTGGCATAAGAATATAACAATGTAAATTTGATAAAAAGACAGTTCAATTAATTTAACTTCTCAGAATAAAAACAACCAAAGACAGCATAAATAGTGTAACATCAATTATCAATTTGCATTCACCATTGTCCAAAATGAAATCAAAGTTAATATCACAGAGTTCTGTAATCTGCATCGCAGTCCTCTCATCATCTGTGACTTTCAGGTTACTTAACATGAGCAGTTGCATTAGTCTCTCATAGTACCTCCTTGAGAGACATTGGATATTTCGACATATCAAACTTGAACTGTCATTCATGAGAAAGTTTGCAATAAAGGAGACCTTCTTGTTGCTGCTCTGCATCATATTTCTTAACATAGAATAGATTCTCCTGTACAATGCTAGGTCATTTGACAGCAACAGTATGACAAGGTTCAAGATTTGAGTAAGACAATTGGGACATTTGGTCCAAAATTTTATTTTTGAATTTCGGTCTGAAAAATAGCTATCTTATGTAAAATTTCCCCAGCAATCTGAATCTGAAGTCAGAAATACAAAATACCTCACCATTTTCTTTCTACGAATGTTTTTATAACTTGTCAAATTGGAACCTAGCATTTTCTGGAATATCTCTCACTTTCACTGCATACATGTACATCTCAGTAGTACTCAATCTTTGTTAACAAATAAACCTAACAAAGTACCAAAGCACAAAAAAAACTCCTGTAACAACCTGGCACATGCCTCAGATTGGCGCCCTGTGCCCTTATACAATTTGCAATGAAGAAGTGATTTTTTGCACGGCTGTCCGAGACAGCGACTCTGAAATATAGAAAGGAGGTAAGAAAAGACTGCAATAATGACCAGCCAGTGTCAAAAATAGTTGTCATGACTTACATACAGACATATTTTAGGTCAATCATGCATGTTATATTGCCCTTGCATTACCGACTGAGCCATAGATGGCTAAAGTTATAGCCCCTTACATATGACACTGTAAAAAAATGACTCAAAGCTTGAACCTTTTCGTATTTACATGTATTCTGGTTTGTCTGCAAACGTGTATGTTCAGACAAAATATTAAAATTATTCTATCGAAGGGTGGATGAAGATAGGTCCACACTAAAATTACTAGAGCATACCTGAACCATCACACATGAAATCACTTGAAATATTCAGATTCTTTTTCCCTGCCTTGATGCCTATACCATCATGGAAGATATCTCAAAATGAAGTCCCACCAAATATCCCATTCTGCTACCGGGCTAACATTCTTGCTGAATATCCAAAGAATACCTAGTGTCATCTGGTAAACTTGAAGAAACCACATCCTGTTATGTATATAATTTTATGATTTTGTGCACCAAATATACCAGACAGCAGCCTATATACTACACAATTGATCAGTGGATTAGCAATATATTTATGCAATGAGATATGGAAAGCCTTTACGCAGAATCTCATAAAAAGTACATTAATGGTTTGCAGATTTGAGAATATGTTTGCAACTTCGATGAAAGTTATAATTTTTATTGTCACAAAAGCCAGCACCGTCTGAGAAGTCAATGAAGAAAGGACAAAGCTACAGATTAACGTCATTCACTTCCTCAGGTAGCATGCAAATTGAAAATAAAACAGTATTGCTAATTGACGTCATGCGATTCCAAGCTATTTCTGCACGATTTCATGCTGTAAAATGAAACAAATGACACAGACGGACGACAAGTCTGTGATTTGTAAAGCGATATAATGCGGAAATGGAATCATTTAACGAGAAACTGAACAAAAGATAAAATCAAATTGTGATTTTCGTCAGATTTATTTAAAACAGCAGTTACTCACAGCAGAATTTATAACGTAAATGTAAATGTGGGATTTTTATTGTCCATTAACCGACGAAGTCAGTCTCAACAGACTTTACAACTACACCCTTGGCAGGCCTGTTCAACCATGAGCCTTTCTCAACTCCCCAGGGAGAATACAGCAAGGCAGACATTTTCAGCACACACAACGCTACGTCACTCTACAGTCGCCATCACTATAATAAGTATTGATTCTGAAGTGATGGAGTAGACCCTCCTTTTTGAGTGAGTATCATGATACTAAATGAAACCCTTGACCCCATATATTTGGCCGTGGGAATATCAGAGAGATTGGACATAGATGCTCAGAAAAACTGCAACTGAAATGCAGACCTTCACTGAAAACACTTTTTTGCACTATATTTCAGAGCATCTCCTACATTACCTAAATGCCGCAGAGGCCAAAAATGCTATTTTCGCCACTTTTGAATAATACATATTCCAGAAATGATTTTTTGGCAAAATTAGAGATGGTGGTGTATCAGACCGTGCCTGAATCTTTTGGAAGAACTGGCTCTTAAACAAACATACAATTACAAAAATTTAAGTATATTACCACCTCATGAAAATGTTCTAAAAGGCCAACCTCATGAAAATGGATATTCTGCATCACCAATCGAATGCAATACAAGAGTCTTTTGACATAAGATGTCATGCGACATTAGTACTTCCGTCTCTTAAAATGTGCTGCCAAAACAGAAAGCCTCTGCAGATGTGTTCAGATCCCGGAATAGGATATCAAGTTGTTTTCTAATAATCTCTGGCACAGCTGCATGAATGTCTGTTGGCTAGACCTGCAACTTCTTGCAGACATCTACCGTATTTTATGACAGACAACTTGGTTCTTGGCTGTTTTGTATTACAAATAGCATGATCTTATCTAATATAGTGGAGAGTTTGTAGGCTAATCTTATGAAATCTCAAATATTTCAAAAGCACGGTAAGTCTAATTTGATATAGTAAAAGGTTTAGAGGTTGTGCATTATAAGCCGCAGTGCCACCTGAAAGTAAATAAATTGGTGATGTTTTGCAATTTGGTCAATGCTAAACATCCTCAAACTGCCTGTGACACCTATGAGGTGCTGTCGTTTTCAACAACAAAAATTAGAATGGAATTTATACATGGATTTCTGAACAGAACACCTAGCCACAGAAAAGACTTTCCCTGAAAAACCTTAAAGGTTCCTTTAAGCTTTGTCATATTGGCCTACTTCTTCTTTTTCCATAAACCTGCAGGTAAAACTTGGCACTCAGTTATATAATATCTGAAAGGCAATATAGTAGATATGAAAGCAGTGATGAATATGCACACTGATGAGTATGCGATTCTATAGGTCTTCTCTCCAAACATGCTGAATAACAAGTTGCTTTTGATCACTTTGATCACTTTTGGTTGCACAGTGTCCTTGAACAAAGTTTAGGGTTTAAAAAAATGTACAAAGAATCCGTCAACATGGCGTTGTAGTACATGGTCTCAGCTTCGATTTGATGTAAAAATCTAAAAAATCTGTTGGGAAAATTTTGAGAAAATTGTAATTTAAAATTTTGGGTTTTTCACACCCTTTTCACATGCAAAATATCAGTTTTAGATCTATCAAATAGCATTACAGTGTTATCGAAATATCACAGCGTATCTAGTTATACATTAGGTTACTGAATCAGGTGAAAAATAATAATAAAAAGCATTTTATTTATAATTTTCACATAATTTTCAACCTCACTGACTCACATAATGTGCCAAATCAACTATAAAAATGGCCATTTCGGCTTCATTATTTCATTAACCAAAGAAAAGTGGCAATTGAACCACCACGGTGTGAGAAAATGCCTTGTTGAATTCATTAATCCTATAAATTGAGATTTTTAGCATTTCACCAGTTCATGTTTTTCAAGTGGGATTCCCAAAAACATTTGTAAAGTTATCTGACAACATAGAGTGGACAAATGTTGGAATACCTACTGTCGGTACACACTCAGAAAAAAAGGTTACACAAACATCCATACGTGGTTTTTTGGCTTGTCACCAGTATAAAACCACTTCTGGTTTTTTAAAAAACCCTTTCGATGTGGATGTTTAAAAAACCACCATCTTAAAATCCACTTTGGAATGATATAAAACCTTCAGTGGTTTATCAACAAACCGATGACTCATTGTTCAACACACATTATCTGGTTGTTTATTAAACCATTTGTGGTTTATGGAATAATCAAATGTTTCATTAGTTGGTTTTGTACATATTCATCCTTGGTTTTTATAGAAACCAAGTGAAGTATATATTCACCCTTTTTAGGTTTTACAAATATCCATAACTGGATTTATATTATTCCATCATGGAGTGCATTTTAAACCAAAATTGGTTTTTCTGGTAATCAGTTGGATATTTTCATCATTCCCATAGGGCTTTCATAACCATATCAAGAATTTAAATAAAAGTTAGCTGGTTTGCTGGATAACCATGATAAGATTTTCAAATGTCCATGAATGATTTTTCACCTCACCATCGGTGTTTTGAAAAAAAAAAATTTCTAGTTTATTGACAAATTTCATCTTTCTTTTTTTTATATTTTGAGCACACAGGGAGAAAATACTTCTAAGCAGAAAGACAATAGGAAAGCCTCTGGCTTTATTTATTCGTATCTCTTTATGAAACTTTAAAAATACAAGACCAAAATAAAATTAACATGTATAAAGAAATATACTTAAGTGCAGGAAGTAATAACAGGTCTATAGCTACTACTCAAACATATTCAAACATAAACTCCAGGAAAGCACAATACACATAAAAAGTCAAATGAAATGCATATTCTTCATATTTAAATATAAATTTTGTAAAAACACAAAAATGAACAGCCATCCTGATATATGTTACATTTGTTAATGTAATAGTCCATGAAGAATGCAATGTAATGCCCATAAATGTGAAAATGTTCTTCTAAGTGTTGGTGAACGTTGGATGTCGTACACGCGGTATCGAGTATACTAATGCAAGAAAGAACCAAGGTAAAGGCCCATACTGGCATCCTCGGCAATGCTGATTGTA
The DNA here is from genome assembly GCA_026936325.1 of Platynereis dumerilii. Taxonomy (NCBI): domain Eukaryota; kingdom Metazoa; phylum Annelida; class Polychaeta; order Phyllodocida; family Nereididae; genus Platynereis; species Platynereis dumerilii. The sequence continues at coordinate 57,762,539 of JAPTHN010000002.1, forward strand.
GCTGACGTGTGTCCAATGGACTTTGAGATGGACCACAATTCTTCAAGATTTGCTGTTGAGCACTTGGCTTCCCTCCTGAAATGCAAGCAATCACAATGTTACTTTTCATAAGTATATAAACAAAATATTATGCAGTGCTTGTTGCACTGGATTCATGCACCCATTGAAACAATGAGTTTTAATTTCCTGCCTGATTCTGAAACACTCTTCACAGCATTACATAATTGCGCCACATACAGAAGTTGAACGTTTTAACTTGAAATAGAATACAATTTTATTGCATATTTTATGGCAGTCGATCCACTGGTTTTATTAAAATATCTAAATAAGCTAGGAAAGAGAGCTGAAATACAAAACAGCTGTCATTTGCTCATGATGGTATGTGCACTTTGCTAGCTACGTTAGAATGCAAAGCAAAGAATTTGTGACTTGCAATGCCCTTCATTTAAGAATTAAGAGAAAGATAACATAAAAATAGAGCACAGAAACAGTATGACACAAAAATGAGAGACCCACCTATTCATTCGTCAGCCTCAAGGGCATCACCAATCTGGGTCAGAGAAAAGCTTTTCACGGATGATTCCTGAGACCTATCCATACCCGCTCAGGAGGTAAGCTCATCCAGTTCCACTGGTTGGATGAGCTTAATTTCACGTAGAAGCTGAAACACAAATAATTTAATAGTTAGCCACACTCTATTAAGAAATACCCCACCACAAATCATTTGTTTCAAGACTGCCCAAAAGTTATTTATTTATTTCACCAAAACTGAGCAAGAAATTATTATTGAAAAAAAACAAAAAAACTTCAAGCCCACCTCCTTGATATGAAATGGTGGCCCCCTTAGATAGAGACACATTATATAACAAATTACATGTCAATTATTAAAACTGTTTCCATTGTGATTTCTGAAAAGTGATCAAAGACCATATAATCCTTACTTCCCTAAAATAAATGATCATCAGCAACTAACCAGTTTTTTTTAATGTGTACTCCGAATAAAGACCTTTACATAAAATAGAGTGACTTTTTTGTCAAATAAATGTTAGCTAATATTCCCATGCGGCTCATAAACAAAAGAAAATAAATCATAAAATTCCTACCTTGGAACTGAGGGTAAACCAGTGATGAAGCTTTCTTGGCAAGAAAAATAACACTTTCAAACAATCAAAATGTTGCACAACTGTGATGACCTGCGATCTTCATTTCAATCATTCAATTTTGCATATGAAATGACATGTTGGGTGTCCAAATGAGCAGTGACTGGCTTGGACCACAATTGACGAGCTCAGACCGCAAAAAAAAAGGAGAAAACAATTTAGTTCATACTTTCACTGTAGATTTGAAAATATATAGAAGCCCATTTCTGACTGAGATTTCAATCATCTCATGATCAACTCCCAGAGAGTGTCAAGGAATCAAAAACACTTGAATGCTTCAAGAGAAATCTCAAAACTTATCTGTTTAAGACTTTCTACAAATAGAGCTATCATTCACAAGCGCTAATGAGCAGTTTACTGGAATTGGCGCTATATAAATGTTTATTATTATAAATATTATTATTATCCTTTAAAAAATCCAATATCTTCTACGGCACATGTGGCTTGCTCCACCAAAATGAGTTCAAAGTAGGCATTGTAGATTTCTTAAAAATTAGGAAAATGTGTGAAAAAGTCACATTTTGGAGTTTTTACACGTGTAATGGTAGGCCTATCTAGAAATCTATTTATCTTGCTATCCATCTGGCAGTTAATAGTATTTCAGTTTTTGTTTCAAAATGCGATCTGGGCTTGTCGCATATGGAGCAGATCAACCACTCTCAAGTGAACTCAGTGGAACCAGCCAATCAGCAGCTATCACCACGGATGGAAAAAAGATTGACAATTACTCATCTGAAACAATTTTTCACAGTTTCAGTTAGTCTCAAATTTGTTTTGTCACCTTTATAACAGAATTTATCTATCTCGCCCAGTATATCACAGTCATGTTTTGTGATCAAAATAGCCAGTGCCACATTCTCTCAAATGCTGTTCATGCAATCTGAGGAATGAGGGGGGCACCCAGCCTTACGTCACTGCACAGCTGACTGAATATGCTGGAGGACCACAAGATTGGACTGAAATGTCAATTTCATAAAGTTTTCCTAATCTAAGATAAAAACCGATTTTGGGAAAAGTTAGCTGAATGCACTCGCAATACCTGATTCACTGATTGGAAGATATGTTTATTAAAAGTAGGATTTTGATGAGTGTGTGCCTTTAAGTATTGCATATCCTTAAATGTGAAGCTGTGAACAATGTTTAAGATCAGTGAACCTGGACACATGGTGTTTTAAGTATTCAGTTGGTTTGCAATAAAACCAATTTAATCTTTACTGATTTTGTAAATTTTGTATTTGACATTCAAGGAAATAATATATTTTGATAGAAGTATTTTTTCAAATCAACAAAAAAAAATCTATGTAAGTGGTCTAATGGCTTAGATGATCTATTCCAAGTTTTATTACAATGTTTTTGTCAATATTGAAATGTAGGTAGTCATTTTAATGGTCTTCTGTAGAATTGTAAGTGCTTTTTTCCCTGTTTTTGCCAATTATTAAGAGTATTTCATGGAATCTAATGGTTGCTTATATACTTCCAAAATTCAGTTGTTCAGTTATAGCATGCACAGATAAACAATATTAATTGTGTGACCATGGAAAAGAATCTGTTGACTATTAATTCAAAACTATGTTGATTGAACAAGGGCATGCTTTAACTGAACAAATGAATTTTGGAAGTATGTAACCACTAGATTCCGTGAAATAATCTTAACAATTGCAAAAACAGATAAACGAAGCACTTAAAATTCTTCAGAATACCATAAATTGCTACCTACATTTCAATGTGGACAGAAACATTGTAATAAAACTTGGAATTGATCATCTAAGCCATTATAGATTTTTTTTGTTGATTTGAAAAAAAACTTCTATCAAAATATATCATTTCCTTGAATGTCAAATACAACTTACATGCAAAGCTGTGGTGAAGATGCACACTTGCGAGATGCCAACAGCAGGTATTCCTACATTTGTCCACTATATGTTGTCAGATAACTTTACAAATGATTTTGTGAATCCCACTTGAAAAAAATGTACTGGTGAAATGCTAAAAATCTCAATTTATATGACTAATGAATTCAACAAGGCATTTTCTCACACCGTGGTGGTTCAATTGCCACTTTTCTTTGGTTAATGAAATAATGAAGCCGAAATGGCCATGTTTATAGTTGATTTGGCACATTATGTGAGTCAGCGAGTTTGCAACATCCCTAAATGTTGAAAATTATGTGAAAATTATAAATAAAATGCTTTTTATTATTATGTTTCACCTGATTCAGTAACCTAATGTATAACTAGATACGCTGTGATGTTTCAATAACATTGCAATGCCATTTGATAGATCTAAAACTTATATTTTGCATGCGACAAGGGTGTGAAAAACTAAAAATTTTAAATTTCAATTTTCTCAAAATTTTCCCAACAGATTTTTTAGATCTTTACATCAAATCGAAGCTGAGACCATGTACTACAACGCTGCGCTGACAGATTCTTTGTACATTTTTTTTAACCCTAAACTTCATTCAAGGACACTGTGGTTGCTTTATTAACTTATCAGATCAAGCTGAATGGCTTACAAGCTACAAAGTAAGAAAAGACAAATGGTCAGTTGGTTTTCACTTCCATACTTTATTTATTCTTATCCATTTTTGTGTTATTTATGGAAGTGAAATGAATAAGTTATTATTACCTCAAATGGCCAGAAGGTCTTTTAAGAGAAGGTAACCATGCTGGAGAAGCATTTGTGCCTTCAAATGTAGTGACATTGTTTGGTTTCTGATAATTGGTGCTGCACGCATGCAATCCGAGGATTAATAAGATAATGAAATTGTCCAAAACCCACCATTTACGATTTAGTTATAATTGATCAATTGAAAGTAGGAGCCATGGATTTAATTCTCAACTTTGAAATTGTTCTTTTTTTATAAACAAACATGCAACAAAAATAGCTGAAAAGTTATTATCTACCATTTTCAATGCAATTTTTGAAAATATTATGTTTTGCGTATGACAGACAATGATTGGCAGAATCTTTGAGGGTTCATTATCATATTATACACAGAACACTGAAGGACTTTTTTTTTTAAACTTATTCAAGATCATGACCTTTGTTGCGTCTTCTGTCAGGACAAATTTCACAAAACATGTTATGCAACAACGCAGACAATCGCTGAAGTTGCAAGTTGTAAGGCTGATTATCACCTTAAAACATTCCTTAAGGAATATGAAGAAACCCCGAATGGTTAGTCAGTGCAACCATTGAAAATGCCACTGCTATCAAACTTGGGAGAGAGTTAGCCAAGCAAGCAGCTGTATCACAACTGCATGCTATCAAAGGGTCAGAATCAACAAGGCAGCTGTTATTAAAACTTCTTTCAAACTTCTCTGGTGACCTGCCAGATTAAGTCTTGGCACAATGGTTTCACCTGGTCTTCATCATCAAGCCCAATTAGTGTCACCTGGATGCACATTGAATTTGATACAACAGGACTAAAATGGATTGATTGACTTCACAAAAATGAAACAATGCACAATGTGTGTCCCGGCTCTAGTGTCCACGGGTCTTTAGAAGCTTTACAAGCTCCAGTGTTGGTCTTCACAAAATTTCGGACTCAGTGTTGTCTTAAGTAATTTTATCAGCTCCATATTTGGTCTTCAGTAACTTTGCCAGCTCCAGTGTTGGCCTAAGATAGCTTTTACCAACTCCATAGTTGGTCTTAAGTAACTTTGCCAGCTCCAGTGTTGGTCTCAAGTAATTTTTCAAGATGCAAAATTGGTCTTAAGTGAATTTGGCAGCTCTAAAATTGGTTTTAGCAGCTTTACCAGCTCCAGTGTTGGTCTTAAGCTCTGGTCTCACATGTAATTGAATGTTCATGCTGTAGCATTGGTCTGAAGTCACTGTGCCAGCTCTAGCGTTGGTCTCCAGCATTTGTCTTCAAAAGGTAACTTTAAACATACATGTAGCCTTAAGACAATTCACAGCTGCTCCTAGTGCTGATGGCATGAGGTACAGATAATGCAATACTAGTGATTCCAGCAAAAAACAACAACACTGAAGCGTGTAAAGATAATTATTACCAAAGCTGGAGTTGGTAAAATTACTTACTGACCAACAGTATTGGTGCTGGCAAAGTTGCTTAATTCCAACACCTGAAAAACCTGTTACTGTTTTTGTATTCAGTTGAGTTACAACTAAGTTACTCCCAACTAAAGGTAAAAATATACAAATCTGCCAATATACATTGTATTATATTGATGCCAACCACTTCCATTAACCATACACCAGAGCTCTGCGATGGGATGCCGAATGCATCTTTTTTTATATTCAGAATCATAAACCTGCTGCAGCAGGGTCTTACACTGCTCAGGTGACTAAAGAGGATCTGCCTTGTTGCATCACCTGCCAAGACCAATCATCCGAGCTGCACAGATTTACATCACAGAGAGAATGTAAGATAGCAGAAAGCTTTGGTGAAGCGATAATAGTTGATGATTTGTACATATCACTTCACAACAGTATGATTTCATGCTAAAGGCAAATTTGATAATGCATCAGAAAAAACGTGATTTATAACTCAGGAAATTTGATGATACGTCACAGAAATATGATAAGCATTATCATATTAAAAGGAAATGGGGATGCATATATTACACGTTGTGCTCCTTTTTAAGCAAAAAGCGTCAAATATTGAATATTATTTGAAAGCATGTTTTCACCACAGTTCAGGGTTCTTGTACAGCAATGGATCTATTTATTACAGTTTAAATATATGACACCAAAAAAAATTTTTTTTTTTTTACTTTGAAAACAATTGAACACCTTGACAACAGTCTATGAGTCTCTCCAAAATCACCAAATATATAAATATTGTTACAGCCGAAAGGTCTACATGCCCGATTTGCAAATCGGGCTGCTTTTTGCATGCCAGACACTAAAATAGGTCTTTGTCACAATATCTACTCCCCTCACCATGCTTTGCCAATATCCCTCACGAAATATCCAAAAAGTGCAACCAAGCCACATTTTCTACTGAACTTTTCCAAAAGTTCTAATGTGCTATGTTAGAAACTTTGTCATAGTACATTGACAGCCATCTCTTCTACATCAAATAGTGACCAAATAGTGTCTCATGGTTGGGAACTATTTGGATACTATTTGTTAGAACTTTGGGCTGTCATGCACTGCCATCTCTTCTACAACACAAGATTGCACTTCAATGTAAATGAAGTGCAGCATGTATCCAGGGCCTCTGAAGTTGAAGCCCCCTCTGCTGGATATTTTGGAACCGAAAATAGGACCCGGAGAATAATTGGCAGCTGCCAAAGCTCCATACGGTCTGCCAAAGCTCCATACGGTCAGCCAAAGCTTAAGATGGAATATCATCTGATGAAATAGGGTCTGATGAAATATCCAAATAGCATCTTGGGGGATATTTGACCTTTTTCAAATATCCACATAGCTACTATGAAAGTAGTATAGTGCTATTTGAAATATCCAAAGTCTTTCGAAAGGCACTTTTTGATATTTGACACTATGGCAGTAGAGGTATTGTCACAAGCAAATATCATTTATTCATGTGCAATTGGTATAAGACTATAAAATACAATTTAAATTGAATAAAAATATGGTTAAAAACAATTATAATTCTCATATAAAAACAATCGATGTTACCATAGATAGTGTAAAATCAATTTCCATTCATCAATAAATCAAAGTTGATATCACAGAGTTCCATAATCTGCATTGCGGTCCTCTCATCATCTTGACTAACTGGCACTTTCGGGTTACTAAATCATGAAGGGATGCGTTAGTCTCTCATAGAAGTTTAAATTGTACCTTCTTGAGAGACATTGGATATGTATAGGTTATTCACCATGGGAGAGGGAATATGTGATTTATCACCCGAGGGCTTTAGCCCAAGGTGTGATAAACACATATTCCTGATCCCATGGTGAATAACTGGCTTATACCGTGAGACAAACACTCAAACATGAGAGGATAATTGGACAACAAAGAATATAGGAATTATTTCCCTGTAATACTGACATGTGATTGGCTGACAGAGGTGTCGAATGGTATAATTCGACATATTAAACTTGAACTGTCATTTAAATGAGAAAGTGAGCAATAAAGGAGACCTTCCTGTTGCTTAACAAATAATAGAATCCCCTGTACATTTGTCATTTGACAGCAACAGTTTTTTTTTTGGTTTATCTGCAACCACGTATGCCATCAATTGGCTTCATGCAAAAATTCAAATAGGTTCTGGGGTGGATGAAGATAGGTCCACACTAAAATTACTAGAGCATACCTGAACCATCACTTGAAATCACTTGAAATATTCAGATTCTTTTTCCCTGCCTTGATGCCTATACCATCATGGAAGATATCTCAAAATGAAGTCCCACCAAATATCCCATTCTGCTACCTTGCTACCATTCTTGCTGAATATCCAACGAATACCTATAGTGTCATCTGGTAAACTTGAAGAAACCACATCCTGTTATGTATATAATTTTATGATTTTGTGCACCAAATATACCAGACAGCAGCCTATATACTACACAATTGATCAGTGGATTAGCAATATATTTATGCGATGAGGTATAGAAACCTTCTTTGCAGAATCTCGTTAAAAGTATATTAATAGTTTGCTGATGCGAGAATGGATGAAGATGTTTGCAACTTCAATGAAAGTTATAATTTTTATTATCACAAAAGCCACCCATGTCTGAGTGGATCCATGAAGAAAGAATAAGTTACAAATTTACGTCATTCACTTCTTCAGGTAGCATGCAAATTGAAAATAAAACAGTATTGTTAGTAATTGTTGTCATGCAATTCCGAGCTATTTCTGCAGGATTCCATGCTGTAAACTGAAACAACTGACACAGACAGACGACAAGTCTGTAATTTTTAAAGCGCTGTAATGCAAAAATGGAATCATTTGATGAGAAAATGAACAGGTGATAAAAATAAATGGTCATTTTCACCAGATTTATTTAAAACAGCAGTAATTTACAGTAAAAGCTTTAAATTTTTACTTGGGATTTTCATAGTCCATTAACCGACAAAGTCAGTCTCAACAGACTGTACAATTACACCCTTGGAGGGCTTGTTCAAGCTTGAGCCTTTCTCAACTCCCCAGGGAGTATACAGCCAGGCAGCCATTGCCAGTGCACACAATGCTAAGGCACTCTACAATCGCCGTCACTATAATAATCATGGATTCTGAAGTGATGGAGTAGGCCATCCTTTTTGACTGAGTATCAAGATACTAAATGAAACCTTTGATCACACATATTTATGCTCAGAAAAACTGCAACTGAAATGTGTACCTTCACAGAAAAGACTTTTTTGTACTATATTTCAAAGTGTCTCCTACATAACCTAAATATATATATAAAATACTTTATTCACACACATTTTACAATTGTTGTACTCATGTAAATAATTATAAAATTAACAAAAATGGTGTGGGGGCCAAAAATGTCTTTTTCACCCACTTTTGAATAATGGGCCATTCTCAAATTTTGGGACAATGGGTGTAGGAAAAATGTCTTGTAATGGAGGGGACCACGTGGCAACGGAGTGGAATTTTGATGTGAAAAACAACTCTAGGAACAGCAACAAAAGGAAAAACAATAAAAGATTGATGTAACTATTATTTTCAGAAGTAGTTAATCTTGTGTCAGTAGATTTTTTGGTCCAAATGTCGATTTCTTGCTCATGATCAGGTAACGGAGTGGACGGTAACGGAGTGGAATGATTTTTTGCTTTTTGCTCAATACTGCTTTTTATTTTGGAGATTAGATAAAATAATTGCAGACTATTAAAAGCTGTCACCCTCAGCAATATATACAGTTGAGGTCAAATGTATTCATACAGTGCTGGCTGCTGTTTTCAAAGTTATGTGGCATCGTAAAATCTGCCTATTGATATTGGAATGAAAACACTTCAGATTATTTGTTGTGATTGTTTTTCAACTCATGGCAGTGAAAAAACCAGAATCAAATATGATTTGCAGTTGCTAAGAGGCTCTGAATTCAAAATGTCCAAAATTTGGTGGGTCAAAAGAAATCATACATAATACACTAGGATTTTTCTCCAATATATGCAAAATAAGCATTGTTAAACCAAATAACAATGGAAATTGATGTCAGAAAGTAATGCCTCTATGTCTGATGAGGTTTTGTTAATTTCTGAACGGTAACAAATTGACTGACCTAGTTTTTCCAGCGGGATGTGATAAGTTACTGCTCACATATTTTATCTAAAATTTCAAAATAATTTGAACGAAAAAAAAACTCGCAGAAAATACATTGAAACAATGGCAATCAAACTCAGAGAGTCTGGGCTCTGATATCAAGCGGTATGTGAACATTTAACAGGACAATGTCTTCATGTAGATGACCATCGAGGGCTCTGCAGCCTATCGGTCAACAAAATCATGGCATAAATAGTAAATAGATGGGACCTATCTGCAAAACAAGAATGCATTTTGGTCAAAAAGGTGGATCTCACCCCAAAATTAACAAAGAAGGAGTTCTGTGGAGAGCTACAGGCATGATAGTGGACAGAGCTGTGGGCAAGCATTGTCAAACACACTTTGCCTCAACACAGCCTGATGGCCTTCAATGCAATAAAAATGTCACTTCATCTGGTTTAAAGTACAGTCGAGATTCATAACTTATCCCAAAAATTTTTCTCCTACTTCATGAAGTTATCAGAGATGAAATTGGACGTTTTGTTTTGGTGGATTTGCCCTTCTTTACATTGAGACCTCTTAGAGTCCATGTTGGTGCAATGTTCAAAGTACTTGTTGACAGCTATGTCCCCTGTGCAGCTATCTACATAATTCTCCATAGAGCTCTTTCATTGTTAATTAGGGTTGTTTGTTACCACACTGACTAAAATTCATTGTCTGACAGACAGCCTCCATCCATTTCCCGCATGTGCAGTGATTTTGACCAATTTTCCACATACTTCCTCGTGGTGGTGTACATGGTGGACCTTGGTGTGTGAAATTGTTCTGATACTACATGCAATTTGTTTCCTGGCCATTTGAACTCAATTATTCCTCTTTTCATATATTTGCCACCTGCTTTTTCCTTTAAACAAGTTATGAAAAATTGAAATACCACATGTAAGAAAGTTACTTATCACATCCCTTGAGAAAAATTACGTCAGTCAACAGTTTGCATTTTAGAAATTTACAAAAATAATTAGGCATTGAGGCATCCATTTCTGACATCAATTTCCATCGTTTAGTTGGTTTACCAATGCTTATTTTGCATATATTGGAGAAAAAATCCAAGTGTATGATTTCTTTTGACCCACCAAATTTTGGACATTTTGAATTCAGAGCCTCTTAACAACTGCAAATCATATTTGATTCTGTTTTTTTTCACTGCCATGAGTTGAAAAACAATCACAACAAATAATCTGAAGTGTTTTCATTCCAATATAGGCAGATTTTACGATGCCACGTAACTTTGAAAACAGCAGCCCTCACTGTATGAATACATTTGACCTCAACTGTACATGAAATCACTCTTTAAAACTGTCATTGGTAAGCTGAAACGAAGGAAACAGAGTGGACATTTTGGTGAGACCAAAAACATTTTCTATGAATATTATGTCTTTATTGAATACATGTTTTATGAGGTCTGCAAGGCAGTGGTACTATGGCGCATATGCGTCTGATGATGTTCAGTGAAAATAGCTCATAAAAAACAATTACGAACCGAGCTATGGCCAGTAACAGAGTGGACAAAAAAATTTACATAAATTAGTGACACGTCTGTTGTATCAATTTAATCAATGAAATTATACACACACAAAATTGAATATGAACTAGATATAAATTCAAGTCTATATTCTCATGAATCATGCAAAGAAACTTTGAAAATAATGGTACATTAGGAGGAAAATGAACACTTGATTTTGTCATGTCAGGTCCAGTGACAGGGAAAAACCATTGATTTTGCACGGATTACTGGAAATAATGCACACAAAAAAGGTCTAATGAATGACTTTTTGTTCCAAATGCAGTGGTTCTAAATAGAAATATGAATAACAGATGTAGAGTGACGCTTCAGATATTAATCGCATTCAAATTAATGTCAGGGAACCAGAGTGATGCAAATTGTCCCGAAATTTGAGAATGACCCTAATACGTATCTCGAGACATGATTTTTAGGCAAAATTTGAGATGGTGGTGTATCACACCATGCCTGAATCTTTTAGAAAAACTGGCTCTTAAACAAAGATACAATAATAAAACTAAGTGTATTACCACAACAAATGTTCTAAAAGGCAAACCTCATGAAAACAAATACTCTGCATGCATTTGAAAAGTTTTATGACCAATCGAATACAATACAAGATTCTTTTGACATAAGATATCCTACGATATTAGTACTTCTTTTCTTAAAATGTGCTGCCAAAACAGAAAGCCATTGCAGATGTGTTCAGATCCCAGAATAGGATATCAACAAAAGATCTCTGGCACAGCTGAATGTCTCTTGGCTAGACCTACAACTTCTTGCAGACATCTACCATATTGTATGACTGAAAAACTTGGTTCTTGGCAGTTTTGTATTATAAATAGCATGATCTTCTATAATATACCAGAAAGTTTGAAGGTTTTGCATTGTTATATCTCATGGGCCAAATGAAATCTTATATCAGTTTACCTCGGCAGGGAATTATTTATTTCACAGTAACAGGGTCAACTATTTATTTCAAAGGCACGAAGTCCCCAAATAGTCATTCCTTAATCAAGCAACACCTTGAGGAACGAGCATTATTTATATTACCAAAACAGAGAAAAAAGTTACTCATTTCAAAAAACTGTAAATCACTTGTAGGTGTTACTGTAATTTAGTGTAAGCTTTTTTTTTTAATGTTTGAATGTGGTGCTTTGATTACATTGTATTATCCAATCTAATGTAGTAAAATATATATAATATCTTTATTCACACACATATACTGTGGTACAAGTTAATTAAATAAAAGTAAACAAGGTAAAAACAAAAACAATGATAAAAACAACTAGTATTACAAAAGTATTACTTAAAAAAAATCATGACACACACAATGTGTTAATCATATCTATAACATCATCTGTAGACAGATACTCACATGACATAAAGCCATCACGGATATTAATAAGTTCTTCCAGAACTGCTGCATCATTAAGAGTATCAACATTAATGCTGTAACTTATAGTATCACCACAGGCAGAACAGCGTGATTCGTGTATTGCTGGGCTAGGCCAGTCCACTAACTCCTCTCACTAATAACTATTACAAGGTATGACAGCTTGAAGATCCCAGCAGACGACCTTCTCCATAGGCAGTGATAAAATCCCTCTAAATTCACATTTATCACAAAGAAAACACCTGGATATCACATACATGACTTTCTCTGTTACATTTCCTAGATACCAAGCATACCTGAGAGTGTTGACAGTTGTTTTAAATTACAAAATTAAGCAAAAAATCAATCCGAAATATGAATTCCACACTGAACTGGACGGAAGTTTAATTGCTGTGATTGCCACACCAACAATAATAAAAATATGTCAAATTAATTGCTGCATACTAACCATTAATTTTCTCACAACATTTGCAGAACAACAAGTTAATAATGGTGCAAAATTTTCAGCTCAAATTAAGTTGTTTAGAATTGTGTAGAAGCATTATAAAAATCGAAGTGAGGGCATTCATGCATGTCAACACAAAGAGAAAAATCACAGATTTTAGTAAAATTCAGTTCAGACGGACCAAAGAACAATTTCAACACTGCAATCGGTACAATGAGTTAAGAAATCTCAGCCAAGCTGTGAACTGAAAACGCTGGGATGAAAGTCACAAATAACACAATCAATTGGCATTCTCAATTTAAATTTAGAGGACAAGTGTTATCCTAATTTCAATCAATCAACAATGAACCACGCCCCTGCATTCTGATTGGTCACAAGTTTCCCTGAGGTCTATCAAGGAACAGTGATTGACTTGCCCACAAATGGCAAGTGCAGAACGCAAATTTTTAATTTCTTGTCATACGGCTGTCTCTATGAGATGCTTTAAAAGAGTTTCTTTGTCTGGCTTACATTGATATATTAAAATTCCAATTTGTCAACCAATTTTCATTTATGCTATTTGGACAAACGTAAGCATAACACAATTTTAATTGTTTGACTAGTGAGTTGCCCGTAGATTGGAGGGGACAAAGTAGATCGTAATAACATAGATAGATAGTCAGATAGATAGGCCGACATTTTTAATGATAGTATGCTGAGTAATGTTTGCCATTGATTAATAAAGTGGTTACAAAACCCGTAGATTGGAAGGGGTAATGCATAAAAAGGACTGAGAAAACTGCAGGGAATCGTGTTTACTGTGAAAATGACATAGTACATTATGAATGAAGATACATACAATGATGTCATGTATAATTTAATAGTTTCGATGTTACTTAAATCAAAGTGAGTAGGATTAGTGATTGGCTGACATTTAGAAATGAGCATAATACGTTGTGTGATAATCCACCCACTACCCGCTTGTCCCAGGCCACGTTTCTAAAGGGGGCGTGGCATTTCTGCATGTGATGGTAGTAGCTGTATGTTCTGCTGCGCAAAAAATGTAATTCATATCAATTTGGATATTTAGAAGATTTGGATTGAGCTGAAAAGGGGAGAGTTTTGCCTTACTATGGTCAGGAAGACACAGGGTGAATTAGAAGATTAGGCATTCAGTATAACTTGAGATAAATCCCGTACGCTATCATTTTAATAGATAATAGAAGATAGATAGATAGATAGATAGATAGATAGATAGATAGATAGATAGATAGATAGATAGATAGAACAGAAAGATAGAAGAATAGATAGATAGATAGATAGAAGAATAGATAGATAGATAGATAGATAGAATAGATCGAAGATAGAAGATAGATAGATATATGCACACAAGGCATGTGCTATATTTTTATATGTATCCCTGTCTGTCTGTCTGTCTGTCAAGCTGTCTGTCTAGCTGTGTGTCTAGCTGTCTATCTGTCTATTAATGTCACTCTGTTGACTATCTATCTTAGATATCTATCTTGACTATCTAGTATCTATCCCAACTATCTATCTTGACTAGATTCTTTAACTGTGTCTCTTGACTATCACTACTATCTATAATTACTATCTAGGCCTATAATTACTATCTATCTTTTTTATCTACATACATCTCAAATTTCAATTTGTCCACACACAGTGTCAGATGCCATTAAAAATTCGGTCTGAACAAGTCAAATATGGAACAAATTAACTTCTATCAAAGATACACTGATTTAAGAAACAGCCAATCAGCACAGTTGATAAAAAAATATTCATTGGGGTTAGTTGGTGAAACTAATCCTGTGTGAAATACTTCAATATTTTCCATAGATTGGACATTTTGCTTGTCAGCTTTATGTATAACTCAAATAACTGTGGTGGAAAAATAGCAACAATCGTGTTTGTCAAACTGTTAATTTTGGAGGAGTTGTTGGAGGGGGGGGGGGCTCCAAGGGACCCGGTCTGCTCAGACTGTCTTATGACTGGATTTTACAGTTACCTCCGTCGTCTGCTACAGTGACAACGTACCAGTTCGGTCTGGAAAGTTGGAGCATTGCCAAGCAAGCTGTCATACCTTTTCTAATAGTTACAAGCATCAGAGAGCTGGCAGTGGAGTGGTGCACACCACCCACAAAACAGATTGTTTTTGCCTGTGGTATCACCAAAAGTGTGATCAATATAACTATAATGACGCCCTATCACAGACATTGGGTTACCCAGTGCTACTTTACTAACAACTTTGACAACATCATTGTCACTGACTAGACATTTCTTAATAAATTTAACAAATCTTCTACATAATTGGATCCTTAGGGGATCAAAACCTGATATGGCATAAATTAAGTCACAATGAGTCATTGGATGAACCCTCCATAAACTTCTTTATTAGCCTATCAGAAAATGCAGTGTATTTTGATATTTAATCAGGCAACAAGTTTGAAGGTTGTGTATTCTATAATCTGTATTGCGTATAATCTGACATATATCAGGCAAAAAGTTTCAACAAATTCTACCTGCATCTGGGACCCGATGAATTTCTTAACACAAGTCTAGCCACTGAAAAGACTTTCCCCAAAATACTTAAAGGTTCCTTTGAGTTTTGAAGTTTAGGGTAAGGTGGGGGAAATCCGCCCCCGGGGCAAATCCGCCCCCTTGAGGAGAAAAAGTTCTCTCATGACCCAAAATATAAATGACAATAAATATGTCTCATGCAGATTAGTGCTTATGTGTCTAGAGACCACTGAAACACAGAGATTAGGCTGTTACATAGTTTTGTTTGGACTACAACTGAGAAAGAAGACATACATCTCATCACTAAGCAATTTCAATGTGCAATTGAAACTTTCAAAACTGAGGTGTTTTACAGGTACATGTTGCATAAACACATTACTTATTGTCAGTGCGCGCAAAAACCGTCGGACAATCGGCTTTTGCCGACTATTTTTATGAATGTCCGACCTGTCTCATGTTCATGTCAGACAAAAAATCCGACAGTGATTGCTGTGGGCAGTACAGGGGCTTTGTTGGACAATCACCAAGTCTTTCAAATTCAATAGCAGTGTTGATGGCAATTGTGAGTTGTTTCAAGTGAGCCAAATTGGAGGTAATTAAATTGCAATTCTTCCAGTGTTCAGCTTCTTTTGACCCTCAAATGACCTAATTGCTATTTTTGACATGTTACAATATATTTCTGACCAAGTGTCAGAGCTAATTAAAATCAACAGTTCTTCTCTCTTTTAGTCTCATGATGCCACTTTGCTTCATGGATGCAACTGAGCCATGATTTTTATCATTCATAATAAGTCATCAATCCAAGTTAGAACACTTTAGTGTTGTGATAATTCAAAATATGCAACTGCTTTCGTTGTAAGAACACAGAATAAACAAGAATCAGACAATTCAAAGCTGTTTAAATTCTAACACAAAATATGAATACAAGTCAAGTCGTAGACACGCCAAGTCGTAGACACACCAAGTCGTAGACACACCAAGTCGTAGACACATTTAAGAGCCCTCCCCCAAGTCGTAGACACAGGCTTTTCACAAAAAAATGTCATTACCCACTCGTAGACATACAATAAAATGAACTAACCAAGTCGTAGACACCATGTACCATCCAACCTGTAGACAACATTATTTTAGGGTCTACCAACTCGTCGACAGCAGACTTCCAATATTTTCCCAATCTTCCAAGTATAAAAAGCCGTATTAAGCAGCTAAAAATGGGATAATATAAAGCAACTATGGCAGTAAATTGGGTAATCCTGCATTTCAATCAGGACACTATATTAGTTCAATTCTTCTTTGTTCAATTTTTTAATTTAATATCTTTATTCACTGTTTCATAAACAGGACAATTACAAGCTAAAAAAACAATGATAAAAACAAAATATAACAATTAAAAGACTAGTTTGTACATAAAAAGTTGAGTAGCATTACTACCTCATCATCATTAAAAACAGTCAATTCATTAAAACCCTCTTTGGCACCAATCAATTCCTTGATACAAGTTATCTCAGGGTTTATCACAGTTAGGCTCTCTTGCCATTCACATGTATTGACACTAAGAGAATCAGTACGCCTACAATATAAGTTTATAAAATTCTTACCACAGTTGGAATACGGATTTTTAATAGCTAATTGAGTTGATTGTAAATTTCTGGAAGCTTGCTTCAAAGTTTGTTTTATCAACAAATGAAATGAGTGTCTACGAGTTTGTTAACAGCAAAAATACTGTGTCTACGACTTGGTAATATCACATTGACCAAAAAGTCTGTGTCTACGACTTGGTGAACCCTGCCAATTTGATGTCTACTAGTTGGTAGTACCTGTTGTCTACGAGTTGGTTGTCTACTAGTTGGTTGTCTACCAGTTGGTTTGTCTACGAGTTGGCGTGTCTACGAAGTGTCTTGATACCCAAAAGATTCCTAAAAATGCCAAAATTAATCGAAACTGGTAAACAGCTTGAATCAATAGACAGAATTAACTAGTCTGTATGTTATGGCACAGAGAACATCTACATCTTTGACATCATGGCATAGCCAGCAGTTGTCACCAAAAATTAAATTGTGCATGTTGTTGCATTGGCTGTCTCATTGGCATCTGCCATGAAGAAGTTAATTGAATTTACCTACATATAAGTGATCAAAATGATTTAATTGAGAAAATTATGTTTTTAGAAATAAAATACACGATTCTCACATGGGTGGAAAATTAAATGGGAATGAATCATTTGGAAAATGAAATTTTTGTCCAAAATATAGGCATACATCCGGGAAACTCTAATTGCATAAGCCAACCTTATGTAGCTTTCTGCTGTTGAACCGTATCAGTCGGTCGCAAGTTAGGGGGAGCAGTTATTAATTACTGCTACAAGAAGAGAAATTTTTGTCTGACGAAAATGAAAATTGTCTGACCACAACCCTCTCTCCGTCAGACAAAATGTCTGACCGCAGTCCATTTGCTTTCGCGTGGACTGCTTATTGTCATTAATAGCAACGTTTATTCAACGACTTTACATGTGCAAGAGATTTCACCAATCAATAAAATGCATATTTAGAAAATAACACCCTCATAATTTCTAGGGGTCGGGGCAATTCCGCCCCTTGTCCATGGGGCAATTCCGTCCCCTCTGATTCTCATGTTAAAAACATACAAACACGAGATATGCCTTGTAAGTCACTCTATTTTGTCATAAAGCTCCACTAATGGTGATTATGATTTTAATTGAGATGAAGTTAAGAATTTTTGCCATTTTTAGTGTATGTTGAATATGCCAAATGCAAACTTTTTTTATTCTCACACATAAATTGTGAAACGATCCTTACATGTTTGTAAGTACACCCAGAAGAGCCAGGGCTTAATTTAAGAATAGAATTTACTTCAGAAGCCAAATGTTCCTTGTCATTTGTAACCAAAACTCAAGGGGGGCGGATTTGCCCCACACTTCTGGGGCAAATCCGCCCCCTGAGATTGAACATTCATATGGTGATGTTGGCTCAAAGGTGTCGAATTAAAGCATGTAAGTTTCCAGATATGTTCAGATGTATATATTCCATCATTCCCTGAAATACAATGTTCATTTTTCATAAAGGTGAGGGACTGAGCAAGGAATATATGTGAAAAGGGGGCGGATTTCCCCCACCTTACCCTAATATTCACCTGCTTCTTCCTTTCCATAAACCTGCAGGTAAAACTTGGCACTCAGTGATATATAATATCTAAAAGGCAATATAGTAGATATGAAAGCAATCACAGCGATGAGTATGTATTTCTATGGGTCCTCTCTCCCACTTGCTGAATAACATTTTGCTTTTGATCACTTTTGATCTCTTTTGGTCACTTTTGATTGCTTTTGATCACTTTATTAGCCTATCACATTAAGTAAATGGCTTACAAGCTTGAAACAAAGTAAGAAAACAAATTGCATACTGCTGTCTAATTTTTTGAAAGACAAATGGTTCTTTGGTTTTCATTTCCATACTTTATTTATATGCTAGATATCCAAGTTTGTGTTATTTATGGAAGTTATTATTACCACAAATGGCCAGAAGGTCTTTTAAAAGAAGGTATCCCTGCTGGAAAAGCATTTATAGCCTTGAAATGTCGTGACATTGTTTGGTTTCTGATAATTGGTACTGTACGCATGCAATCCCAGGATTAATCAGATAATGAAATTGTCCAAAACCCACCATTTACGATTCAGTTATAATTGATCAATTGAATGGAGAAGCCATGGATTTAATTTTCAATTGTGTTGTTGTTCACTTTGAAGAAATAAATTATAGGAAGTAATAGCTAAAAACTTATTACAAAACCTTTTTTATGTTTTTCTTAAGGGAAAATTTGGTTTAGGGTGAGGCACATTGAATATGACTGGCAGAACCTAAAGTTGGGGCTTCAATATCATTACTCACTGAAAACTGAAGGACTCTTGTCAAAACAGTACTATGAGTAAACATCAATTGTAAGAAGTTAATTACTTTCTGTGTTTGCTGGGCAACCTCCCTAAACCTCAGTGAAGCAATAAAAAACCTGAGGTAATGCCCTTTAATTTTTGCATCAGTCAACACCAATTTCACAAAACTGTTTTCAGGCAAAGCAGAAAATAACTGAAATTGAGTGTAAGTCTGGTTATGACATTAAGACAATCCTTTTAAAAGACAATGACTAAGAAACCCTAAATTTATGGTTGTTCAGTGCAACTGTTTCACGTACAATGTAATATACCACGGCTATCACAAATGGGGAGAGAACAAGCCCGATTGGGATGGTGCAGGCTGAGGTATTTGAGAGCCAAGTTGCTTGTCACTTCCGAGTTAGCCAAGCAGCTGAACCAAAAAATACTTGCACGATATCAAAGGGTGAGTATCATGTCTGAACTAATGATCATGTTTGGCAGGCTTCAATAGAAGTTCATGAGCAGTCAAGATTATCATATTGTTATAACTATAGAGATGAGAGAGGAGTGAACACTTCTCACCTGAACTTAAATCTTTGGATGAAGTCCATCACCAAGGCAGCTGTTATAAAAATTTCTTTCAAACTTCTCTGGTGACCTGCCAGATTAAGTTGCTAGGCACAATGGTTCCACCTGGTCTCATTGCAATAAAAACTGACAGCTTTGCATGTTACTTCTGTCAACAAAATGACTGTCAAAGAAAAAACTGCTGACTAATGTCATAATATTATGTTGAAAATACTTGAAATGAAAATAGAGATATGGTTGCTTAAGATGGGGAACAAGAACTCCTGTCTTGTCATGATGATATGGAACTCAAATTTAATGCAGAAGTATTGCTTCATTGCATTTGTGAAATTTGATAGATGATACAATATAATTTCATCATCAAGCCCTATTATTGTCGCCCAGATGAACATCTAATTTTATACAAACGGACTAAAACGGATTGATTGACTATATCTATGAAAGAATGAATCAATACACTTAAATACCACTTACGTATTCTTTTTTTCCTTACTTATTGTAGATTAAAAGTAGATGCAGGAAAAATGGGATAGAAAAGCAGGAGGGTATAGAGCAGGAGGGTATAGAGGAGGAAGAAAGGAGGTGAGGAAAGTAGCTGGAGAAGAGGCAGTAGAAAAGAAGAAAAGAAGAAAAGATGAACTACATGAAGAAGAAGGAAATGAACATGATGAAAATAATGAAGTGGCATATGAAGAAGCGATGAAAATGATAAATAACAGATAAAAATCTATGACGAAAACAGCCCTGAAGCACAACAGAAACCTTATATTCTTATCTATTGACATCCTCCCCAATAAGTTGACATAAGCAAGTAATTTATTTGATACTATTAGTGACAAATAAGTGATATAGATCACAATGGCAATACTGAGGCATACTGGAATATTAACTGCAATATTTAGGGACAGCAAAGTAACTTAACTGTGAGGTTTGAGCATGACAAAATGGTTGCAAAGCCAAATCTCCTGAAGACAAAGCTTGGACTTTGCCTCGCTGACCATTAGTCACCGAGATAAGCGGATAGAAAATCTGATTAGCACAGTTCGCAGAGAAGATTTTTTCTGCTCTGACACATCACGCTTCTTACACCTAAAAATAATTAATGTTAACATATTGAGGTGGTTTCCTGTGTCATGACCTATATTTATATA
Source organism: Platynereis dumerilii (assembly GCA_026936325.1). NCBI lineage: Eukaryota > Metazoa > Annelida > Polychaeta > Phyllodocida > Nereididae > Platynereis > Platynereis dumerilii. The sequence continues at coordinate 57,783,389 of JAPTHN010000002.1, forward strand.
TATGCGTTGTTTGCAATTTGTAATTTTTCTCATAAAATCAAGGTGTGTGTTATGTATGCACCGGACCACCGGACGCTATCTGGTGTCTGGTATTATGTATCTGGCGAAAAGCTTATCAACATCCGGATCCGAATTCCAACGGATGTCATTGCATCTCTAATTACAATTCCTAACATAAGCTTCCAATTGCATGCCTGAAAAAAATGTTGGTTTGGCCTTTTTGAACCAAGGAATATTATTTTGGTAGGACAGCAGTTTCAATCATCCTTCGCCTCATTGCTGTGTCCTCCTCCTGTCATAATAAGCTGACCAAATGCATAATTACAGGACATCAAGCCCTGGTCATAACTGGTTACCCAACATATTAAAACTGCCAAAAAAGGGAATGATACAGATACTGTGAATTACAGCAATTTCAGTAAGCATGAATTTTTACTTGTCAGTTTTCTCACCTTCTGTGAAACATTTTAAGCTTGTCTGATTGGTCTATCAACAATCAAAAGTCCTCAAAATCCTCATGTTGAACGTCAGAAGCAATGACAAATGCATAATCTTCTGCTTCAGTAACTAGCTGAGTTTGATAAGTTGATAAGATTAGCAGGTATTCACTGTTGCCACCAGACACGTCATTGGCCTTAAAAACACGTTTTCATGCCATCAAATTAAATTTCTGCCATGTAATTCAGTGCCTCAACCAATAAAATGAACTACACAGTAAAACCTGCTGAGTTACTTTTAAGGCAGCTACAGTAATGAATACAAAAAAGTGCCATTTTACGGCAGCAAACCGTTGGTTTTACGGCATGTACTCATTGCACTGTTGCTTTAACGGTTACTGCCGCAAAAGCAACACAACTGGGTTTACAATGTTTCATTATCATACTTCAAGTAAACTCACACTTGGAGCTGCTGTAAAAGCTTGTAAACTGGTTGAGTTAAAAACAAAACATGGGAATGGGCAACAGTTGCCAAAAAATCACAACTTTTACTATCTGGGTTTATCGGTGCGAAACGTGGCAAAATGACCTCCTGGATCACTGACGATCAGGGCTCGATTGACCTTTAAAGGTGATCTGTAGCCTTTTATGGACTTGTGATGTTGGTTTTATACCAGCAGTGATTTCAATCAAGCAATACCTCTGCAGCCAGCGGGTGTGTCGCCGAGGCAGTCCATATATGGTTCAAAAGGCCAGCTGCATCCACCGCAGCAAGCAGTGCCAGCAGCAGTTCCAGCTGCAGAAGTAGCAGCAGCAGAACTGTAAGCAGAGGCAGTTGACAGGTGGGAGCAGTCTCTTAGCTGGCCTTTTCAATATCACCACAGCTTTGAAACCCAAGTTGACTATTGGCTGTTACCATCGGTCCACACATGCTAACACAGCTCCAACAACACTGGACACATCACACAATGATTGACAAGTAACTGAAGGTATGTAAACCATTCATTCAACCTCTCACAATGAGTCTAATTCTATTAGATTGTGACCAATACTCTTATTTGTATGGCAACTGCCTCTCATACCTGTGTCCAACACTGATTTATACCTGGCTACCTTGAGCTCATAACAGCTCAATGTTGTTAGTGGTGGATGGATTCCATGGATTTCAGCTCAGGTGATAAAGTGTGTATGAAGGTTCAGATGTTGTGTCAGTTACCAAATGCTATAGATCTTTTCTCCTCAAAGACACAGGTAAATATTGGTTGAAGGAAGAAATGTTACAAGAAGAAACTGCCTCCAAATGCTTTTAAAAGTTTTTTGTTTGTAAACCCTAACTACCAAGAATCCATTTATGTCTGTGCAAGTCATAAACCATTTAATTATAAATAATTAATTTGCATTGTCAGATTTACTTATCATTACAGCATGAAAATAACTTCTTGGTTCTGAAATCTTGCAGTAGTCGAAAAACAAATGCTTGCAGAGAAGCTGTTGGGGGCCATCAATTACTTCACAACATGCCTTGTCTAATACATTGAAATGAAGTGTCAATTGTCATTCAGTATCTTGTGACATCATAGATGAGTGGTATGACATGTCAAATGGCTTTCCCTGCAAGCATTTCAAGTATAGGATATGACCTCAGTGTCACCTGCTAACAAGTCACACAGAATAACATGACAGGGATATACATTTATTATCGTTTTCATAGCTATGTTATTTTTGAACACCTTGTTTTGCAGTTAAACCTTGACATCATTGGGTATCTGTCAATGTGATTGGTCTAATCTTCAATCTGTGACATATCAGTTCAGAGTTTGACATCACAGTTAATGACAAAGGAATTTAAAACTGACAGGCAATGTTACTATTTGTGTACAACCACGACAAACAATGCATGTCTGAGCTGAGTGTTGCACCTCATTAATTGTTTTTTAAACAAAATGTGTTACTGTTTTTCACAGGACACCAGTCATCACAATTTCAAACAAAATTTTTTGTCAGTAATTGCAACTCTTCTTTGAGGCTAAGTAGTCTGTTTGGTTCAGTGACAGTGCATAGTGAAACATACATCATCCATGTGTCAATGCAGTTTGTCAGTTTGCTGAAATCTGTGCTTGTAATAAACGAAATTATTAAATTTAATCTCTGACATCACAGTTTTGGAATGAAGCTAATCACAAACTTGAAAAACACGTAGCTATGAAAACGATAATAAAGAGATGTGCCTCACAAGAAACATTCCAGTGCTTTTCTGTAAGCACTCGTTTTCCTTCTACTATAAAATTGTCTTGCAACCAAAAAAAATGTTTATCTTTAATTGGAAACCAGAGTATAAAATTCAATCAGTGCAAATCAGAGTAGAAAGAACTATTGTCAGTGAGTTTTCTTTTTCTTTTTCTTTTTTTTTTTTGGTAGGAAAGCAGAAATGACAAAAAGTGAATGTCTGTTTAGTTTATCACGAATTATGTTATCTAAACAGATAGCACATTAAGATAAAATTAAAATAGAACCTATCAGGTATTTTTCTCGAGTTGTGAAAATGTTTAACCTAGGAAAATGGAATATTCTGATATATTTTGATTCAATCTTTGTTGCTTCCGAGAGGACATGAGAGAACGTTGGCCACGTTCATCTAATTTGAATAATAAGTAAAGGACCTAACACTGGCAACTTAACAACTGGATGAAACTGGGGGCCATGATGGTGGTGGTGGTGGGGCTTACCCTATGGCAATGGCCGTAAGTTTTCACTCATCTGCAATGCTGCACTATGGTGCAATTATTGTGACCAATCATAACAAAGCAAATACTTGCTCAATCTTCACTAAATCGTGAGCAATTATAGTTTGTACAGAGTAGAATGTGTTCTGGTAGAAATAATTGCATTAAATTATATTTTCACAGTAATAGTGAGGCAAAATAATGAATAAGTTGAATTTTGAGCATAAAATCAATTATGATGCTTTATGTTATTCTCATGGTAGTAACAGTCACCAATGTTTGTGGATGTGTGGTGTACACATAAAATTAAGCATTCATGACAAACTTACTATAAAATACATGGTTGAAATTTTCGTTTATCGGGTTTTACTAGAACTGGTTTTTTCTTGAAATATGGCGAAACTTTATGTAGGCATGGGAAATAGCACTTCTTTCTTTGAAAAAAAAATTATGTCAAATGCTTTCCATAGATGTGGATTTTTATGAAACAAATTAAATTTCATAATAAGAAAAACGATTTACCACTTTATTCTTACATCAGAAATTAACAATTTTTCTAATCATAAACACATCAGGCAAAACCCGATCAAGCAACGTTAAAGTGGCATATTTAATTGTGATTTTTTCATGAATGTTTAATTTGGTGTGTGCCCAACACATCCAGACACTTTGGTGAATATTAGTATCCTTCAGGAGTCCGCCAACCTCCTTCAGGCGTCCGCCAACCTCCTTCAGGCGTCCGCCAACATCCCCCAGGCATCCATCAACCTCCTTCAGTCGTTCTGGTGAGTCTGGGGATCCAGGATGCGGCTACTGTGGTGAGAGGGGCCATAGCAGCGACATATGTGGTCATGGTAGGCCAGTTCAATGTAGAAATTGTAAAGGATATAGACATAAAGAAAAGAAATGCTGGTACAAGGACAGTAATTCCTATTAGGATACTGGCAAAGCAGAAATAGCCACAAGAAATCCGAGTATTGTACCTTGTGTTTTTAATGACATTTTAAATAACTTTAACTGCAGAAGTTTTAAATGGTGTACTTGTATTGAACGTGATGTTCTTAATACTGAACTGAGTTATGAATCAGGTAGTAATTCTTCTGAGTCATCACTGACTGGTGATACAATGATGGAAAATGATAATTTTAATGACTCTCATGTAAGCTCAGAAAATGACACTTCTGTGCTTGGTGAATGCCCTGCTGATGTTTCAAATGTGAATGAAAATGTTGATCCATGGTGTAATCTTAAGCAACTAAGAAATAGTCATCCTAAAAATCTAATATTTGGAACTTTAAACATAAACAGTATCAGAAATAAGTTTCAATGTTTACAAGATGCAATAGCAGGAAATCTTATTGATATCCTTACCATATGTGAAAGCAAACTAGATGATAGCTTTCCAAAAGCTCAGTTTCATGTTAATGGTTTCTCAGTGTTTCGTCTAGATAGCTCTGCGACTAGTGGTGGTGTTATGGTTTATGTAAGAAGTGACATCCCCTGTCGAAGAAGACCTGAATATGAGTATGTGTGTCATGAAAGTCAAAGTTTGTGTTTAGAACTCTCCATAAGAAAGGAGAAATGGTTTCTATTGTCCAATTATCTTTTACCTAGTTCTAATGTTAAGAGGTTTTGTGATCTGATGAATCCAATCCTGGATAAAATGATGTGTGAATCATCAAATATTATATTAACTGGTGACTTCAATGTTGACATGTTATCAAAGGGTACTAAATTTTCAACTCTAGATGAGTTGCTTCAGATGTACAATCTAAAAAATATAATAACAGATGCTACTTGTTTTAAAAGTTCTAATGCTAGTCTGTTAGATTTGTTCATTGTATCTAAGCCAAGAAGATTCAGTACAACACTTAATTTTAACTGTGGCTTGAGTGACTTCCACAATTTTGTTGTTGCTTGTACAAAACTGCAGTATGCAAGGTTCAGACCGAAAGTGGTGACTTATAGAAGCTACAAAAGGTTTAATGAAGAAACGTTTAAGTATGATGTTTCGTGTATCCCATATCAAATACTGGAGGTCTTTGATGACATTGATGACAAGTTTTGGTGTTATAACAAGTTGATAATGAATGTGATTGATGAACATGCTCCACTAAAAAAGAAATACTTGAAAAAACCAAATGCCCCACACATGAATGGTCTCTTAAGAAAGGCCATGTTTAAGAAACGAATGACCCAAAATAAGTTCAGGAAGTGTAGAGACCCATTGTCTTGGGAAAATTATGGAATAGCCCGAAATGATTTTGTTAATTTAAACAGATTGTCACTTTGTAATTACTTTAAAGAAAGGTGTAAAGGTGGTACCCAAAACAGAAGTTTCTGGGAAACTGTTCGTCCCTTTATCACAGACAAATGTGTACTGAATAATGAGGTTATGCTGTGTGAAGATAATGCTATTGTGACAGACCATGAAATTCTTGTTGATGTATTCAAAAATTTCTTTATGAATGCGACTGCTAATATTGGTTTAAATGAAAATATGAATGAAATGGACTTGAGTGAGGTCATACGACACTATGCAGATCATCCAAGTATATCAAAAATTGTTTCTAAGCAGACTGCAGAATGGAAATTTGCCATTTCACCTGTTAGTGAATTTGAAGTGCGGAAGTTATTGACTCAAGTCAATCCAAAGAAATCGACCGGATATGACAATTTCCCCAGTAAACTTCTAAAATTGATTGGTAGTAATATTGCACCGTCTATGACTGCTCTTATAAACTATTCTATATCTAGTCATAAGTTTCCCGCAGGGCTTAAATATGCTGAAGTTTCTCCGGTGTTTAAGAAGGATGATGCATTAAACAAAAAGAACTATCGACCAGTAAGCATTTTGCCATGCATGTCAAAAATTTTTGAAAAGGTCATAAATGTACAAATTGGAAGTTACTTCTATGAATCTGTTGCTGAAAACCTGTCAGCCTTCCGCAACAAATACAACACACAATCTATGTTAATTAAGGCTGTTGAAGATTGGAAATCTGCTCTTGATGAAAGTAAATATGTAGCAGCTATTTTAACTGATTTGAGTAAGGCCTTCGATGTTGTGCCTCATGGGCTACTATTGGCAAAATTAAATGCCTATGGCTTCCATCAAAATGATGTAATGCTGATAAAGAGTTACTTGACAAATCGAAATTTTAGGGCCAAAATACAAAGTACTAGAAGTAGTTGGTGTGAAATGATCAAGGGTGTCCCACAGGGCTCCATACTGGGGCCTACACTCTTTAACATTTTTCTTAATGATATTTTCTACTTCACTGAAGAATATAATGTGTACAATTATGCAGATGACATGACGATATCATATTGCGCTGAAAATGCACTAGAATTGTCAACAAATATTGAAAGTTGTGCAGGTATTGTAACTGATTGGTTTGAAGAAAATGGAATGAAGGCTAACCCTGATAAGTATCAGGCTATTGTATTCGGTAATAAAACAGATGCTCCTATAAATTTCACTATCAAGGGAAATGTTCTGAAATGTGTAAATAATGTTAAGCTACTTGGTGTTGATATTGATTCACAGCTGAGTTTTGATGAACATATCAAATCAATTTGTATAAAAGCAAGTAGACAAATTAATGCTATAATGAGATTATCAAGACAGCTAGATACTAATGTCAAAGAAACTATGTATAAAACCTTCATTAAAAGCACTTTTAACTATTGCCCAGTGGTATGGATGATGTGCAGTAAAAGTAATTTAGGAAAATTAGAAAAACTGCAATGTCGTGCATTACGCTTTGTTTACAATGATTATGTATCAAAATATGAAGAGCTCCTTATGAGAAGCAAACAGTTGTCTCTATCTGTTCAACTAATGTACAACCTTGCTGTTGAGGTATATAAATGTATTAATGGTCATGCTCCTGTTTACTTATGTTCTCTATTTGATGTTCAAGATCACCAATATAACTGCCGAGGTTTCAAAAATGTCAAACAAAAGAAATTCAAAACCATTAGATATGGCTATCAGTCGTTTACATACCTGGGCTCTAAACTATGGAATGCTCTACCAAATGCAATAAGAGAAACCACTGATGTAATTTCGTTTAAGAAAGCTGTTAAAGATTTTAATTTCTGTAATTTACATAGGCTTATATGATTTTTATGATTGGACTTACAGAGGTTGATATGATCGTTATGACTGGAATTTATGACTATTTTATGTTTTTACTTCTGTATTTTATGTAAATATTGTTACTGATTATTTTTTAGATTGTTTTTAGTTCTTTTAGTCATGTAATAGCAGTCTTGCTAATTTTAATTGTTGATTTGTAAACCATGACTATAAACAAAGATTATTGTTATTGTTATTGTTTTTTTTCATGTGAATGACAATATAGGATCAGAACTGATCATATGCTTAAATTTCAACTATTTCATGCAGTATTTTGCCTCACAGCTATTATGTCACATTATTCCGTTCAACAATTCTATCAGAACACCTAACTATAATTCCTGACATTTTGGTGAAGATTGAGCAAGTATTTGCTTTGTTATGATTGTTCAAAATTATCGCACCATAGTGAAGCATGGCTGCAGAGTGAAAACTTTCGGCCATGGCTGTACATGGGCATGGCAAATATAATGATGAGATAATTGGGCCAGAATTTGAATCAAACCTGCATGGGATGGATAATTGGGGCTTTGCGTCCTGTGTTCATGCACTCAACAGGCTAACTAGGACAGGAAGAGGACATCGCTTCAGGCGATAGATGATTGAAACTTCCATTCAACACGACCCGGCAAGAGCTCGATTCGAACCCTGGCTCCAGCGGTTGGTAGCTCAGCAAGTACCACTGAGCTAACCCTCCGCCCCCCCGAATCAGAATGCTTTGTATTCATTATGGTAGCTGCCATAAAAGTAACTCAGCAGGTTTTACTGTGTAGATCATTTTATTGGTTGATGCACTGAGTTACATGGCAGAAATTTGATTTGATGGTATGAAAACGTCACTTCAGCAAAGCCTTCAGTGAATAAGTCAGACACACCCCCAAGATGCAAATGAGGACGATAACGTCTATTCACACATTACCGTCAGTCGTATGAATACGAATCTAACTGCATTCGAAAGATCTCTCTTTAAAATGATAGGTGTTACGTCTCTGAGGACCCAATAGTTTCCTCGCAAATCGCCGGTAAAGTTTTGAACTGAAGACAAATCCTGCACGCTGATTGGCTGAGACGCTCTGACGCAAAATCTAATGATAATATGCGACCATGGAGGGATTCGTCTAGGGTAGATTTTCTGGCTGGAAAACGTGTTTTGAAGGCCAATGACGTGTCTGGTGGCAACAGTGAATACCTGCTAATCTTATCAACTTATCAAACTCAGCTAGTTACTGAAGATTATTCATCTGTCATTACTTGTGACGTTCAACATCAGGATTTTGAGGACTTTTGATCGTTGATAGACCAATCAGACAAACTTAAAATGCTGGAAATTCAAATGGCCTCAAAAACAATGGTTACCAAAAGAATGAAATCCCCATTCTCTACCTTGTCAAGCTCTGATGAAGTTTTCCTGGGTCTCTGGTTCGATTCCAAGTCAGATTAAAGTTGGCTACAGCTTATTTATTAGCTACGAGGAAAGAGGGAGCAGAAGGAAACTTATGCCTAGATCACACGAGCGTGGTTAAGTGACGGCGAAGTTGTAGAGGTGCCAGGAAGTCAAGTTTCGCCCAATTTCGGCGTTTCAAGCCATTTTTGGACAATTATATAATCAATTAGAGGTTCTAAATCGTCGTTGATGGTTCCTATTACGACGAGGCTCTCGTTTTTTACGCCGAATCGCTCGTAATTACGGACGAGGCAAGAAGAGACTTGTGTCGGCGAGTTGTCAGGAGCCTCGACGCAGTTCCATTGCTTCAATGTTAAACTAGATTCGCCCAAGGAGTCTCTTTCTTCGCCCTAGCATGCTCTTTCTTCGCCCTAGCATCCTCTTACTTCGTCCTAATGTTCAATTACGCCCAAGCAAATACCTGTTACGGCCAAGCAAGTAGCTGTTTCGGCGTTTCAACAGCCTGTTTGTGTCGGCGAGTTGTGCTCTTTTTTCGCCGAAGTTCCATTGACTCAATGATAAGTAGCCTCGCCCAACCTGCCTCTAACTTCGCCCAACCTGTCTCTAACTTCGCCCAAGCTGTCTCTAACTTCGCCCAATCATTTTGGGGGGCTTTCTGGTCTCTTGCATCGTGGTTTCTTCCTTCGCAAAGATTCAACAGGTTGAATCTTTCGTGAAGCAAGTTCTTGCTTCACCATAAGGTCACGTGATTTCTAGGAACTTTTGGCGAGGAAGTTTAAGAAGCGCCGTAGACGAAAATAGCGTCGCCGAATTGTTGAATGTAGTTTAAAAACCTCCCTCTTTCCTGGAAAAGCAAGAAGCGACGCGACAAGAACCCTCTGTTACGTCTCCGTGAGAACTAGGCATTACTTGTAGGCCTACTTTGTGAATAATGACAACTGAAAATGCGTCATCATCTGATCATCACAGAAGATAAGTTAGTGGATGCACCCAAGATACATTGTGCATGAGGGTGGTTGATTGTGGGCTGCAAGACAACGTTGGCTGCCTTTAGATGGAAATTAGTAGCTACATCACCTGTTGTTCAACCAGAATTAGGCAATTAAGTCATTAACTACCTTAAGGGTCATGCACTTAAGGGAATTTATATTATGACGTAATGGCGTGAAGAGGATATAAATTATACAGGGGATTCTTAAATTATCACTTTATCCTTGACCGAGGCCTGTGACAAATTACAAATATAGGCCTATTAATCATGAAGTGAGTTTGATTTCAGACAAGCGCCATGTTGATAAAGCCTCTGTTTTGTTTGCCAACCCGGTGCTCTTAAATGATGGCATCAAAAACAATTATTCGCAATAATAATAGCCCCCTGCTATGAGAGAAAAAAAAAAGTTGAGAAAAAAGAGGGGACAATGCCATCATTTTTGCTCTCACTGGGAGGATGGTACCTCCCTGATTTTTTTATACAGGTGCGCCACGGAAATTTTGAAAACCGGAACCATTTTAATTGGGAAACCAACGCCAAACCACAAACCATTTTAACCCTTCAGTAAACATTTCGGCCTAAATTAATCTTTATGATTCTGATACCATTCGAGTTGTCTTTTTTGAGCCGATTCTGACGATACCAAATAATATGCCGGGGTTGCAAAATCGGGAACAGTGGCATATTTAGGGGCCAAAATTAACACGAAAAAAAAAAAAATCTTGGATTTCTCGACATTTGCCCTTATCATACCCATAGCCCGATACCTGTACCAAATTTCATAACTGTCAGTGGAAAAATGTGAAGGCCTTATGAGTGAGTGTAAAACTGGCACACAAGATGGGCGCCAAGAATAGTATTATAGCCCTTATCATACCCATAGCCCGATACCTGTACCAAATTTCATAACTGTCAGTGGAAAAATGTGAAGGCCTTATGAGTGAGTGTAAAACTGGCACACAAGATGGCCACCAAGAATAGTATTATATAATAATAATATATAAAGAAGATCCTTCATTTTGATACAAACCCCTATTTTTACAAAACTACTTAGTAACTTTATTCCAAAGTTATTCACTTCCTTATAATCTGAAGCTGTATATCAGCAAAAGTGAATACGATCAATTTATTTAGGTATAAACGTGTGGTTGTTATAGTAGGCCTTTGTTTTGTTTGCCAAGCCGGTGCTCTTATAATGATGGCATCAAAAACCATTACTCTCATGTCAATAATAGCCCCCTGCTCCCTGGTGAAACTCAGTGCATTAACAAATTAATTGGATTGTGATGACAAAGGTACAATAAGGTATTTATGCATTGTCATTTTGTTGTTGATATGTTTTTATAAATCCTAGTACAACATGAACCGGATAGCTATCTCCCATAATTTCTCCACACCTGGAATAGGTCTGTCTCCATATGGGGATCACGACAGTGATTATAGATAGGTGGCACAACGATAAGGCGACAAGGTTATATTTGTCAAACATTAAACGAACACACTCATTATTATCGTTTTCATAGCTACATGTTTTTTGAAAACTTCGTTTTGTAGTTAAACCGTGACATCATCAGGGTATCTGTGAATTTGATTGGTCTAATCTTCAATCTGTGACATATCAGTTCAGAGTTTGACATCACGGTTTATGACAAAGGAAATTAAAACTGCCAGGCAATGTTATCGTTTGTGTACAACCACAACATACAACTTCTGTCTAAGCCGCTTGTCACACCTTGCCAGAAGAGTCGCTGTTTTAATGTTTCCCAAACAAAGCTGTTTTATTGTTTTTCACAAGACACTCGTCATCACAATTTCAACTCACTTTGTTGCATTTGTTGCTAGTCATGGTGCATTGCAGGCCAAAAGTTTGGAAACAGAAATTTACTTGTGGGTGCATGGGTTCTTATCTGATCCGAAGAAAATGTCACAATAGGAAGAGGGATTGTATGGGTAATTTCCACAGAGTATCTGAATGGCATTCAATTTCCTTTGTTCTTTCAAAAATACCAAACAAGTGGCCAGGCATAAGTTAGAATCCGAACAACCAGATATCATTTTGTGCAACAGTAAGTTCAAGTTCAAGGCTATGGTGAGCAACTTATCATTTCCAAAGTTTTGGCCAGCAGTGTAACTCTCCTTTGAGGACAATATAAGTGGCTTGTTTGATTCAGTTACATTCTATTGAAGCATCTATCAACCAGTGCGGGTATTAAGGCTAAAAAAGCTAAACATACATAATCCATGTGTCAATGCATTTAGTCAGTTTCTTGAAAAGTGTGCTTGTAATATACAAAGTTATGCAACTAAATCTGTGACATCACAGTTTTGAGATGAAGCGAAGTACAAACTGGAAAAACACATATCTATGAAAACGATAATAAGTCAGACTCCTTGGCTTGGTCAACAACACCAATCACCTTGTTGAAAGGCAAAGGGATTCCAACAGATCAAACGTTGCTTTTGAAATGCTACCTGTACATAAATTCAGAACTACAAATGGAGACAGACCTGATCCAATCTGGGCTCCACGGTCATTTATGACCTTAGGCACGTAGCGAGTTACGTCACAAAACTTTTCTCATGCTCAATTGGTGACATCACTCTGACTGTTTTCTAGACCAATCTACTCCCTGCTTGTCTGTTGATATACTGACCGGAACTAGATTGACCTGACCAGTTGGTCGCTCTCTCGGCTGTTATTGCTAGGTCCCAGGTTCAACTCAGGGGGGAGCCCGGGGAGGGTTAGCCTAGTGCTACATGCTCAGCTACCAATTGCCGGAGCCACAATTTGACAGAACAACAACCTGAATTATAACGGGAAAGTTCCTGGCTACAAAATGGTACCAAATTTGTGATGTTGTCCAACGAGCCCCACGATTTTCCATATTTTGGCCCACTGGCTCCCCAACTAGTTAGCCTGTTGAGTGCATGAACATAGGACGCCAAGCCCCAATTTTCCATTCATTTAATGAAGGTTTGATCCAAATTCTGACCATGTCACCTGGACGAACAATCGTCGAACATGGGACAGCAGTTTCCATCATCCTGTGCCTCATAGGTGTGTCCTCATAGATGTCCTCTGACCTGTTTTGTTGCCTATCTAGTGCATAAATACAACATGTAAAGCCCCAATCATCTCATCATTATATCTGCCATGCCAGGGGCACCTCATGACAGTGTGCTATTATAATGACTGTATCTGTGTAAGGTTTTGGTTGTGCATCTTTTGTGACACTTCGGTTAATTTTTTTATGCAAGTGGGAAAAAATATCATTGTGCTGCCAGCTGGGTTGCCAGCCAGCCCAAGTGTCATTCAGCACCTCCCAGCCAGCTGATATAAATCATTTTTTCCCAGCCAGCCACCTCAACTGCTTTCTCATTACCTGACTGCATTTTCATCGGTTGGATGCCAAAAATTGGATCCCAGCTGACAACTTTGCCAGCTGGGAACATCCTAGCTGACAGTCTGCCAGCCAGCTGGGCACCTGCTTCATAACAGATAATCATACTATTAATTCACGGACCCCTTACGCTACTCCAAGCAAACTACTGATTGCCCACTTATGAAAACTTGCAAGCAGCTTTTCTGTATTCTCTACAATGTCCTTAGCCGGGTTTCATGTTCAAATTACAGTCACAGAAATTGAGGTGATGTTTTCTCATAATCTAACCATAGCCCATTACAAAACACCCTTTATTTTCCCCTTCCCTCACATGCATGCTTTCACGGGTCTAATGCTAGTTGGTATAACGGATCATGGGGTGCCCCTGCCATGCATGGCCAAAGGCAGGTTGTGCTAGCTTACCAGGATTCAGACAATCTGATGAAGGATACAGTATTTAAAGTAGGCATGATTCAAATATGAGAGGATGGCTGCACCAGGAAAAATACCTTTTTTTGTCATGATGTTGATTACATGTCATGATCATACAGTTCGTTAGAATAACATTTAAGGAGAGTCAGACTGCTTGTTGGTGACGGACAAACATAGGATTATGTTTCTGCTTCAAAATGATGTCATTTGTCAGTCACTGACAACACTGAACGAGTCCCTTAAATTCAGTGTGATTGAAAATAATGGCTTGATTGCAAAGCACAATTTTCGCAATGAAACAGTCCTCCCCGTTCCCCATTAATACTGAAAACGCTTTAAAGGGGACCATTTAACATCGAAGGGGGGGGGGCTGGAGTTTTTTTTAATGAATAATTTCTTGCTCAGTTTTGGTGAAATAAATGATGTCATATTGGGCAGTCTTGAAATAAATAATTTTTGGCGGGGGTATTTCTGCTTGATATTTGAATGAATCATGGACGTCGCACGCTTGAAATAAATAATTACTGCTGCTAAGGTACTACCATGAAATGAATAATTTCCAGCCTAGGAAAATTCCAAACACACCCCCCACCCTATTCCCCTATTATACATGTAGATACATTTTGATACTAAGATTCCATTTTTAAGTGATTCGAAACCTCCACATAGGTTGTCCTTGATTTGAAAAAATATATACTGGTTCAGGTGATTAAATATATGGCATCATTGAAAACTGATTAAAATCGAGGGAATAGGCTTACGATGTCCTTGATTGTTGCTGGGTAGTTATGTTTTAGATTATTTAATTCTAGTTTAATTCTAGGAATATGAAATGTATTGTCCAACTAATCAAGCTTTTAGTAATTCAATGCTCTTCAACTCACATGTGAGAAAATTGATTTTTTGCTTATGGATTAAATCCCAGAACGACATAGCCTTGTAGGGAGAGCTAATTAAAACTGGAGATCAGAGATTTTATCCCTAACTTATCCATGGAAAACTGGTATTTATGAGGTAATCTTTTCAAAAGCCTATGTCCATAGGGGAAAAAATCACATATGAAGGCCTCTGTAGGCCTCATGGCAGTATACACCGTATAACACCCTGAGTCCCTCACCCCCATGGGGTAATCGCTGTTTTATGATGGGTAGCTGAGGATATTTGAGGGGAGGGGATTTTAGCTGAGGGAAGCCGAGTTTGGTTGAGGGATGCCGAGTTGGAATCCAAGTTTAGTGGGAAGCAAAATTGAGTTGAGAGAATAAGAGGGTAGTTGAGGGAACTAGAGGGTAGGTGAGGGCAGATGAGGTAAGTTGAGGTTGGCAAAGGGGCAATCCGTAAAGTCTGATTTACAAATTTGACACTTTAGCGGCTTGTGTAGCTCTACTATTACACCTTAGCTATTTCATTGTTAATCAGGGATGAGATAAGGTAATAGGGGTATCATACAAGTCATCAACCAAAGCTCCAAGTGCATCAGGAGCCAAGCTACAAGGCAAAATGTCATTGTGTCAGAAGTACTCACACAATGTACGTCTGACACAATGACATTTTGCAATTTTGGGCAGGGTTTTAGATTTAACACCAGATCAAATTTTTTAACTGTGTTTTTTAATCATCTGCCCAAATTTTAGCCTTTTTGCCCGAATCTTACTGTTTCACAAACTTTTGGGACCATTGTGTCTCTGTGAATCATAGTTTTAAAGGCATTTGAAGTCGAGAATTGGGAGTTTCCTCCTCCCCCCCTTTGAAAACAGCAGTAGCATTTGGACAATTTTCAAAATTATCCTCAATTGCACCTGTAGATAGCTACATAGAATTTCAATATATATAATATATTGATTCTTTATTGGGACAAGGAACTGTTTACATGCTACCCCACATGGTGATAAAATTGACTTTTTGTGTATAATAGTCAGGCGGATTATTTCTGCCAAATGGATAGATAGATAGACAGATAGATAGATTAGATAGATTAGATAGATTAGATAGATTAGATAGATAGATAGATAGATAGATAGATAGATAGATACTGACAATAAGCCAGAAATACACAAGGTATAAATATAATGCCAGAGCTACAGCAAATTAATGTCATTGCATGCATTAGAATACATGAGAGATTACAAGAATTTTGCAATCTTTCACATGTCTTTAATCAGACACATTTAAAATCCATTTCATCCTTCTTTCTCTTATCTTTAATTACATAATCAATAAATTGGTTTTAAAATGTTATATTTATTAAAATTATTTAGAATCAATTTATATATATATTTTCTTACATAAACTTCAATTATTATCACACTGAAAAGCCTGTAAAGAAAAATAAATAAATAAAAGGAGATTTTGGTAGGAAAAGGGTGATTTTTGAAAAAAAAGGTGATTTCGGCAAAAAAGAAGGTGATTTTGTCAAAAGGCGATTTTGTCTAAAGGTGATAAAGGTGATTTTTGACAAAGGTGAAATTGACTGGCCCCCATTCATTCAGGCCCAAGTCATAACAATCAACAAAAAATAATATGATTGCCAATTAAGCTCTGCGTAACTGTTACGTAATTGACTTGTTTTGACAGCTGTCAATCAAATGTTGTGCTTAGCTGTTCTACTTCTGCACTTCAGGAACACTCAAAATGTAATTTAACTGTATCAACTTTCCAAACCGCGATGTTCAACCAAATTTAAGAATGTATTTTTTTCCTTTGATAATTTCCTGATAATAATTATTTAGCACGTGAGTATATAACTGGTAGATTGAGTAAATAGATATTTCATATATTTGCAAGCCCGACAATGATATTATAAATTTGTATCAATTTGCAAATTAAAACGGACAACTATAAGACCTTTGTTTCGTTTTTTAATAAATTATTTCTTCCTCAGTTTTGATGAAATAAATCAATTATTTTTGGGTTGTCTTGAAATAAATGATTTCTGCCTGGGGAATTTCTTAATAAGGCATTGCTTGATTTTGGAATAAATAATTGTAGACACTGAGACTGAATGTGAATTTTTTTCCTAGGATGTGTTATTCTATTTGGAAAAGGATAGTCATAAATTGTTTGATGTAACTTTTCCCTGAAGAATAAATGTCTCAGAAAAATTCACATTCTATCTCAGTGTCTACGAATATGAAATCATCTGTAACTCAGAATGAAAAATTATTTAAAAACCCAATGAATTACATCTAAAGACCCTAGCCTGAATCACCATAAAAAGACCCATCAGGATTTTATTTCAGGCCACAAAATGATCAAAGTACCCTATAATTTAGCAGCCAAACTATTAGTATTACGTATAAGTCCTAATTTCCAATGTTGTTTATATTTCACTAGAGACATCAGATATACCGGCGCTATATTACCAGCCATAAAGAAACAGATACCAGTATATATCTTTAATATTGTTCTCGTGTGTGACACTAGATGTAAATCTTGGCTGATAAATTACTTTGGGCAAAGGTCTGATCACTTTATTTGTTGTAGACCCTTCTTGTCAACATGAGCACCACTTCACTGTGTATGGCGCTCTCAATATTTGACATAAGATTGTGTTGATGTTATTCTGTCTGTCGGCTGTTTTACAATATCTGATTTTGTAAGCCATTTCATGACAAATGTTATTGGGTGATAGTACCCCACATTTGCGTGATAATAACATGATATTATATCGGTGAGAGTGCCATAAACGCCGCACCATAAACAGAGACTGTCACATTAAAAAAGCCTTCACAGAATTATGAATGATAACTTGGACCTTGACACAAAGGCAAAGTATAAGAAGTTCTTCGATTCAACAAAAGCACTTTTTCGAAAGTTTTTGAAAATCATTTGATTCATAATTGCACTTATTCTAACCTTTACACAGTGCAATTTATGTATATCGCGTGGGAAGGGCTTTGAGTTTTTTTCTTAATAAATAATGTCTTGCTCAGTTTTGATGAAATAAATAAATTCTTTCTGGATAGTCTTGAAATAAATAATTTCTTGGGGGCTTTTTTTTTAGAAGGCATTGCGTGATTTAGGAATGAATATTCTGGGACTTCGGGTGCTTGAAATAAATAAATACGGTCGCAGTTACAATGAAATAAATAATTTCCCGCCAAGGAAAACTCCAAACACCCTCCCAATTATTAAATGGCCGCCACCTTATGTTCAATCCCCAAGGTTCAATAATTATATTCTATACTGGATCCGCCCCTGAAAACAAATTTAGAATGTTAACAAGACAAACCTAGAGAACTTATCATGCCATTTAAAAAGAGAACAGAAAGTGTTCATCTATTTCTATATTTGGAATAACTCAGGTAAAATTGTTTTCACTAATGATGGATTATACAAAAAACAAGAAAGATTGCAACACCACACAGATCTGTTTTGGAAGCACCAAGCCTCTCAGTCCATGCATGAGTCACAGGAATAGCATATATATCACACTTTTAAGATTCCTGACCTTCATTTCTTTTCTTTTTTCGTATCTTACCTTTCATCCTCTATTTACTTTTTTCTGACCACCTTAAAAACACAATAATAAATTCAGCGTTTTGAATTTTTGCTAGGCATTTGGAGTCGAGAATTAAGAGTTTCCTCCCCCGTTTGAAAACAGCCGTTACATTTGGACAATTTTAAAAATTATCCTCAGTGCTGCATTTGCACCTGTAGATATCTATATTGAATTTCGATATATAATATATTGATTCTTTATTGGGACAAGGAACTGTTTACATGCTACCCCACATGGTGATAAAATTGACTTTTTGTGTATAATAGTCAGGCGGATTATTTCTGCCAAATCAATATAGACAAATATATTGATAGATACATGGACACAAGGATAGATATAGATAGAAAAGAGATAGATAGAGATAGATAGATAGATAGACAGATAGATTGATAGACTGCTTGGTTTTAATTTTCACGGAATTTTTTTTCTTTTCAAAAAAGGTTTTAAAAAAGTGTGTCTCTATGAATTCGCTTCATTAAACCTGCACGGATTCATTCAGGCCCAAGTCATAACAATCAACAAAAAATATGATTGCCAATCAAGCTCTGCGTCACTGTTACGCAATTGACTTGTTTTGACAGCTGTCAATCAAATGTTGTGCTTAGCAGTTCTACTTCCGTACTTCAGGGATACACAAAATGTAATTTACTTGCAGTATTTCAACTTTCCAAACCACAATTTGTTGAACTGAATTTAAAAATATCATTTTTTTCCTTTGATAATTTCCTGATAATAATTATTTAGCACGTGAGTATATAACTGGTAGATTAATTAAATAGAGATTTTATATAGGTGCAAGCCCGTAAATGTTATTATAAATTTGTATTAATTTTAGACATTAAAATGGACAACTATAAAACCTTAGAGAGAAACCATTTGATATCCAGGGGGGGGGGCTTGAGTTCTTCTGTTTTTAATAAATAATTTCTAACTCAGTTTTGATGAAACAAATCAATTATTTTTTTGTTGTCTCGAAATAAAAAATTTCTGCCAGGAGGGATTTCTTAATATTTAAGGTATTGCTTGATTGCTTGAATGTGATTTCCTAGGACATGACATTCTTTGGGGAAAAGTGTTGCCGTAAATTGTTTGATGTAACTTTTCCCTGAAGAATAAATGTCTCAGAAAAAAAAATTCACATTCATTCTCAGAAAAAAAATTCACATTCAATCTCAGTGTCTACAAATCATCTGTATCAAAAGGAAAAATAATTTGAAAACCCAAAGATATGCTTACTTTCCAGTATTCTGCAGTGCAGAGTGCATTTCTTTTACACGCGAATTGCTCTCATGCATGATTATTTGACATGGGTATAACTCAAAATCTAGTCGTTCTGGAGCAATTCTGATTCCAGATTTGGAATCAGCACGCTCGAATTAGCATTATAGAGGTATTTTTCCTCAAGTAGAAAAATTACCGTTGTCCAGTGTAATATAGCAGCCAAACTATTACGTAGGGGAGACCGGGGTTAGTTGAATCGCGGGGTTAGTTGAAACTTGGCCTAAAATCAGCTTTATTTTAAATTTTTGGCCAAAATGGTACTTTTGGTAGATACTCTGTTTATTGGAACATGTTATCATACCTTCATTCATTCAAAATTTCAAAATGCTAATTCTGTAGGCAGGAAAGTTTGTTTTTTGGGTGCTCTAGTAAGTTGTTTGCTCAGTCTTCGAGGGGGGTTATTGTATAGCTATGGTTTTAATCCAGGTGAACTAACCTTATTTCTAAATAAGCAAATCAATGCCTAATCCACACCCAGAAGCTTTTTGTTGTGTGACTTTGATAAGACTAAAAAATAAGTCAATGTTGTGTTCCAGGTGTGATGGGGTTAGTTGAATCATGCATGGTGGAGTTGGCCGTAACACAGATTTCAAGTGTTCAAATTGCCTTGCAAGTCATTGTTAGTTGGAGTTACTGCAGTTTAGAACTACTACAGTGCATGTTTGCATTCCTGAAAGGGAAATACGGAAAAACCACCTTTTTTGCCAAAAATAGACAAAAAATTTAGTAAATTACAGTATACAATTTCTTTTCAAATGAGTGTTGTACTGAAGCTGGTGGTCATCATAGGGATATCAGGTATGCAAAGGAAACCCCTTTTATAAGAAGTTGTCTCCAAATTTTTATGGCACTTCAACTAACCCCGGGGTCGGGGTTAGTTGAATCAAAATTTTTTCTTGAAGTTTGTGTCTGTGACACAAATTCCAATAATCATTTACAATATCTCTTGGGCTGATCATTGAGTTAAACACGCTCACTATCACATGCTAACATTTGGTGTGAATATCTTGTACCGTTTGCTCTCCAGAGCAAAAATAAAAATGAGTGTGCCAACTAACCCCGGTCTCCCCTATAGGACATAATTTCCTATGTTGTTTATATTTCACTTGAGACATAAGATATACCAGGGCTATATTACCAGTCATAAAGAAACAGATGCCAGTATATACATTGTATCTTTAATATTGTGCTCGTGTGTGACACTAGATGTAAATCTTGGCTGATAAATTACTTTGGGGCAAAGGTCTGATCACTTTATTTGTTGTAGACCCTTCTTGTCAACATGAGCACCACTTCACTGTGTATGGCGCTCTCAATACTTGACATAAGATCGTGTTGATGTTATTCTGTCTGTCGGGTGTTTTACAATATCTGATTTTGTAAGCCGTTTGATGACAAATGTTATTGGGAGACAGATCCACACATTTGAGTGATATTAACATGATATTATTTTGGTGAGAGTGCCATAAATGCCATAAATAAAGACTGTCACATTAAAAAAAGCCTTCACAGAATTATTAATGATAACTCGGACCTTGACACAAAGGCAAAGTATAAGAATTTCTTCTATTCAACAAAAGCACTTTTTCGAAAGTTTTTAAAAATAATTTGCTTCATAATTGCACTTATTCTAACCTTTACACAGTGCAATTTATGTATATCGCGTGGGAAGGGCTTTGAGTTTTTTTCTTAATAAATAATGTCTTGCTGAGTTTTGATGAAATAAATAAATTCTTTCGGGACAGTCTTAAAATATATAATTTCTTGGGGGCTTTTTTTTTAGAAGGCAATGCGTGATTTAGGAACGAATATTCTGGGACTTCGCGTGCTTGAAATAAATAAATACGGTCGCAGTTACAATGAAATAAATATTTTCCCGCCGAGGAAAACTCCAAACACCCTCCCAATTATTAAATGCCCGCCACCTTATGTTCAAGCCCCAATGTTCAATAATTTTATTCTATCCTGGATTCGCCCCTGAAAACAAATTTAGAATGTTAACGAGATTATCTTAGAGAACTTATCATGCCATTTAAAAAGAGAACAGAAAGTGTTCATCTATTTCTATATTTGGAATAACTCAGGTAAAATTGTGTTCACTAAAAATGAATTATACAAAAAACAAGAAAGATTGCAACACCACACAGATCTGTTTTGAAAGCACCAAGCCTCTCAGTCCATGCATGAGTCACAGGAATAGTATATATATCACACTTTTAGGATTCCTGACCTTCATTTCTTTTCTTTTTTGTAATCTTACCTTTCATTCTCTATTTACTTTTTTCTGACCACCTTAAAAACGTAATAATAAATTCAGCGTTTTGAATTTTTGCTAGGCATTTGGAGTCGAGAATTAAGAGTTTCCTCCCCCGTTTGAAAACAGCCGTTACATTTGGACAATTTTTAAAATTATCCTCAGTGCTGCATTTGCACCTGTAGATATCTATATATTGAATTTCAATATATAATATATTGTATCTTCATTTGGACAAGTAACTGTTTACATGCTACACAACATGGTGATAAAATTGACTTTTTGTGTATAATAGTCTGCCAAATCAATATAGACAAATATATTGATAGATACATGGACACAAGGATAGATATAGACAGAAAAGTGATAGATAGATAGATAGAGATAGATAGATAGATAGATAGACAGATAGATTGATAGACTGTTTGGTTTTAATTTTCACGGAATTTTTTTCTTTTCAAAATAGGTTTTAAAAAAGTGTGTCTCTATGAATTCGCTTCATTAAACCTGCACGGATTCATTCAGGCCCAAATCATAACAATCAACAAAAAATATAATTGCCAATCAAGCTCTGCGTCACTGTTACGCAATTGACTTGTTTTGACAGCTGTCAATCAAATGTTGTTCTTAGCAGTTCTACTTCCGTACTTCTGGTATACACAAAATGTAATTTACTTGCCGTATTTCAACTTTCCAAACCACAATTTGTTGAACTGAATTTAAAAATATAATTTTTCTTCCTTTGATAATTTGTTGATAATAATTATTTAGCACGTGAGTATATAACTGGTAGATTAATTAAATAGAGATTTTATATTGGTGTTAGCCCGTCAATGATATTATAAATTTGTATTAATTTTAGACATTATAAAACCTTAGAGAGAGACCATTTGATATCCAGGGGGGGGGGGGCTCGAGTTCTTCTTTTTTTAATATAGAATTTCTAACTTAATATTTAAGGTATTGCTTGATTGCTTGAATGTGATTTCCTAGGACATGACATTCTTTGGGGAAAAGTGTTGCCGTAAATTGTTTGATGCAACTTTTCCCTGAAGAATAAATGTCTTAGTAAAAAAAATTCACATTCAATCTCAGAAAAAAAATTCACATTCAATCTCAGTGTCTACAAATATGAAATCGTCTGTATCAAAAGGAAAAATAATTTGAAAACCCAAAGATATGCTTACTTTCCAGTATTCTGCAGTGCAGAGTGCATTTCTTTTACACGCGAATTGCTCTCATGCATGATTATTTGACATGGGTATAACTCAAAATCTAGTCGTTCTGGAGCAATTCTGATTCCAGATTTGGAATCAGCACGCTCGAATTAGCATTATAGAGGTATTTTTCCTCAAGTAGCAAAATTATCGTTGTCCAGTGTAATTTAGCAGCCAAACTATTACGTATAAGTCCTAATTTCCAATGTTGTTTATATTTCACTTGAGACATCAGATATACCAGGGCTATATTACCAGCCATAAAGAAACAGATGCCAGTATATACATTGTATCTTTAATATTGTGCTCGTGTGTGACACTAGATGTAAATCTTGGCTGATAAATTACTTTGGGCAAAGGTCTGATCACTTTATTTGTTGTAGACCCTTCTTGTCAACATGAGCACCACTTCACTGTGTATGGCGCTCTCAATACTTGACATAAGATCGTGTTGATGTTATTCTGTCTGTCGGGTGTTTTACAATATCTGATTTTGTATGCTGTTTGATGACAAATGTTATTTGATAATACCACACATTTGAGTGATAATAACATGATGTTATTTTGGTGAGAGTGCCATAAATGCCATAAACAAAGACTGTCACATTAAAAAAAGCCTTCACAGAATTATAAATGATAACTCGGACCTTGACACAAAGGCAAAGTATAAGAATTTCTTCTATTCAACAAAAGCACTTTTTCGAAAGTTTTTAAAAATAATTTGCTTCATAATTGCACTTATTCTAACCTTTACACAGTGCAATTTATGTATATCGCGTGGGAAGGGCTTTGAGTTTTTTTCTTAATAAATAATGTCTTGCTCAGTTTTGATGAAATAAATAAATTCTTTCTGGACAGTCTTGAAATATATAATTTCTTGGGGGCTTTTTTTTAGAAGGCATTGCGTGATTTAGGAATGAATATTCTGGGACTTCGCGTGCTTGAAATAAATAAATACGGTCGCAGTTACAATGAAATAAATATTTTCCCGCCGAGGAAAACTCCAAACACCCTCCCAATTATTAAATGCCCGCCACCTTATGTTCAAGCCCCAATGTTCAATAATTTTATTCTATCCTGGATTCGCCCCTGAAAACAAATTTAGAATGTTAACGAGATTATCTTAGAGAACTTATCATGCCATTTAAAAAGAGAACAGAAAGTGTTCATGGTAACCATGGCTCCATAATTTTGGGCCAAATGAGCTAAATTGGCAAAAACGAAAAGTCAAAATTATGCATTTTTAGCCCATATTTCCGCCTGAAAGGTGATAATATATCGCTGCACTACCCATTGTGTCTGGAATAGTCACTCTTGAACTGAGTAATGGCATTGTATTTTTAAATCTGGGGTCAATGGGGTCTGTGTAATTACGGCCTAAAAAAGGTATCTTCGAGGCTAAGGAGAATTTAAAAAATTTCCCATATTTAAGGACCCAATATCTTCTATGGAGGTACTAGTTAGGCAAAGCCAAGCATACACATGATGAAACTGACCTTTCATCTACAAGAATCAATAATAAAATCACGGTGCAACCATAGATTGAGCTTACGAACAAAGGTGGCGCCACCTATGTTTTCGGATATTTTGAGATTTGGCAAAAAAGGCTTTCGATTAAGTGGTGCCACATATACAATTATTGTGTCAGAAATCTCAGATTTCTTTTTGGTACATTTCAATTATAACTCTAACATGGCAGGCCATCACTGTTGCCTTGGCAACATTGTAAAGTCAGTAGCGGCGCCGCCAAGTGAGCATGTTTGCCAATTTCCTCAAAAATTAGGCAAGTTTGAAGGCACTGGTACCTGAGTAATGGTAATATATGGCTATATTATACACTGTGCTTGGACTGGTCACTCTTTAACTATGAATTGGTATTGTATTTTGAAATCTTGGATTAATAGGGTCTGTGTAGGAAGGGCCCAAGAAATCTATGATTGAAGCCAAGAAAATTGCATAAAATTTCACATTTTTAGAGCTTTTTAGGGGCTCATATCTTCTATGGAGGTATTAGCTGGTGGAAACAAAAGGTACACACTATGAAACTGACCTTTCCTCTAAATGAATCGATAATAAAATCATGGTGGTACCATATATTTAGCTTACAAACAAAGGTGGCGCCATCTATGTTTTTGCATGTTTTAAGATTTTACAGAAAAGGCTTACAATAAAGTCATGCCACATATACAATTGTTGTGTCAGAAATCTCAGATTTCTTTTTTGGTACATTTGATTTGCTACTCTATTATGGTAGGCCAGCATTGTTGCCATTGCGGTATTGGTATTATAGCAGCAGCGCCCCCAAATAAGCATGTTGCCAGTTTCCTCAAAAACGCCACTTTTTCATGAAAATGGGTAATTTCTAAGCCACTGGTACCTGGGAAATGGTAATATACATCGTGCCTGGACTGGTCACTCTTTAACTATGTATTGGTATTGTATTTTGAAGTCTTGGATTAATGGGGTCTGTGTAAGAAAGGCCCAAGAAATCTATGTTTGAGGCCAAGAAAATCGCACAAAATATCACATTTTTAGAGCTAGGTATTAGCTGGTGGAAACAAAAGGTACACATTATGAAACTGACCTTTCCTCTAAATGAATCAATAATAAAATCATGGTGGAACCATATATTGAGCTTACAAATGAAGGTGGCGCCATCCATGTTGTTGCATATTTTGAGATTTTATGATAAAGGCTTTCAATGAAGTCATGCCATATATACAATTTTTGTTGTAGAAAACTCAAGACGCCACTTTTTCATGAAAATAGGCAAGTTTGAAGCCACTGGTACCTGGTAAATGGTAATATATGGCTACATCTAGTATTGTGCCTGGACTGGTCACTCTCTAACAAGTGTATTTGTGTTGTATTCTGAACTCTTGGATTAATGGGGTCTGTGTCAGAAGGGCCAAAGAAATGTACGTTTGAGGCTAAAAAACGGGAATGAAAATGCACATTTTTTAAACCTCATATTTCTATTGGTGTGCAAGGGGAAATTTGGGGTACACATGATAAAACTAACCTTTCTTCTACATTAATCAACAATAAAATCATGGTGGACCATAGTTTGAGCTTATGAAAAAAGGTGGCACTACCTATGTTTCGCATATTTTGAGACCTTGCAATAAAGGCTTGCAACAAACTAAAGTGGTACCACATACACAATTACTGTGTCAGAAATCTCTGATTATTTTCTGGTACATGTACCATTTCATTTGTTGCCCTAACATGGCAGTCTATCGCTGTTGCTTGTCAACAGTACCCCCAAGACAAATCAGAAATGCCTTCTTTTTTTTTATTGAAAATGGCCCAATTCGAGACAATTGTTCTCGCCGACAAATATAATAAGAAATTTAAATTTTTAATGAATACTGTTTCTTTCCAACAATATTTTCAATTTAATTTATATTTAGACCTGTTACCCCACATCAATATGTTATATGCTCTTCTAATTTTAGGCATTCTTAAAGTTGAATCTCACACTTCACACAAAATTTCAAATAGATAAGAATTTCATGAAATTTTGCCAAGGCATTCTTTATGAGGCCTGATTTCCTTTGGGCATGATTCCGGGTGTCTGAAAAGTATATTGTTGAAAGCAACCAGCACATCAAATTAAACGTTTTCTCTGACTCGATTTAGTAGAAAATTGAGCATTTTCAAATCAAACAGACAATAATAATAATAATAATAATAATAATATGAATTTGTAAAGCGCCAATTTCAGTAACACTGCTCATCGGCGCATATAGTTGTGTGATGTTAATAAAATAATCTGAAAAGATGGGTTTTGAGATTTCTTTTGAATGCATCAAGAGACTCAGCATTTTTTATGTCAACAGGTAGCCTGTTCCACAGTTCTGGTGCTGAGTAGGAGAATGCCCTGTTAGTTTTATTATTTCCATAATTCCTGGGAACAGCCAGCAGTAATTGTTTGTTGCTTCTTAGGTTCTGCCGATGTTCCTCTTTTACCTTTACTAGACATTTCACATAATCAGGTGCTTGATTATTAATAGCTTTCCATGTTGTTGTTAGGATCTTAAACTGGCATCTTGCATTGATGGGAAGCCAGTGAAGATTTTTTCGAAATCCACTTATATTATCATACTTTTTAAGCCTTTCAATCAATCTTACTGAAGAGTTTTGCGCAACCTGAAGTTTGTTCACCAAGTTTTTGTTTATACCGTAAAGCAGTGCGTTTCCATAGTCAAGGTGGGGGGTTACCAAAGCATTAACAACTGTTTTGGTTGTGTCCTTATTTAGGCTTTTTCTAATTTGTGAGATATTTCTCAGATTAAAGTAGGCAGATTGGCACATCTTATTGACATGTTTTTCCATAGACATGTTTGTATCAAATATTACCCCCAGATTCCGAACATGTGTGACTGCTTTGATGTCAACGTTATCAACCTTTATAGAATTGACAGTTATTTTATTCAGTTGTTGACGAGACCCCAAAATCAAGAGTTCAGTTTTTTCACCATTGTTACAAAGCATATTATCGTTCAGGAAATCTCGAATATTGGCAATGCAGTTCTCCATTCTTTTCTTTGCATCAGCTTCTCCAATAAAAGTAGGTTTGAATGACAGAATAAGTTGTTGGTCATCTGCATATTTTTCGTCAGTTACTTGGTTCATACAAGCCAATTCGCTGACAGGTGCGATATACGAGTTAAATAGAATTGGTCCTAATTTAGAGCCTTGCGGGACTCCATAATTAAGTGTTAATTTGGCTGACTCAGTGTCATTTATTAGGACTGCCTGGGTCCTGCTAGATAGGTAAGATTTGAACCACTTTAAGGCAGCACCATCAATACCATTTCGATCTTTAAGCCTTTGTATTAGGATATCATGGTCGATTGTGTCAAAGGCAGCAGAGAGATCTAGGAGTACTAGAAGTGTGACTTCCCCTTTTCCCATGTTAACCATGATGTCATTGTGGACTTTAGTCAATAGAGTTTCGGTGCTATGGTGTTTTTTGTAAGCAGATTGTTTTTTGTCGTCAAGATTTTTAGTTTCAAGATGTTTAATATATTGTTTGATCACAGCACTTTCAATTAGTTTCCCGAGGAAAGTCAGGTTGGATACTGGTCGGTAGTTCTTGTACTCCTGCTCAAGACCTACCTTCTTGAGGAGTGGTTTAACTAAAGCATGCTTGAGTCGTGAAGGCATTTCACCAGTTTCAAGGGAAATATTTATTATTTTGGTTATGATTGGTAGAAATTCATCAATACATTTCATCAGAAGCCATGTGGGCAGGGGATCTAATGGGCAGTGTTTTACAGGCATTTCTTTGATTAACTGCAGCACTTGCGGCTGAGATAGTTTGTCAAATTGATCAAGTTTTGGGCCTTTGAACTGTTTGTTCCAATCTAAGGAGGTTCTGTTGGGTGATGATAACTTGTTCCTAATTTTCTTGATCTTATCGTCAAAGTAGGAATTGAATTGGTTTGCTAAATCCAACGGATCAGAGTGTTTTGGTAGTGGAAGGGCCTGCTTCCTATTAAGACTTGAGTTTAGTATTTTGAACATGGCTTTAGAATTTCCCTTTGTTGTAGCAATTTTAGATCTAAGGTCAGCTTCTTTGAGGTGATGGAGCTTTAAATTGAATTTATTTCTAACAGACTTAAAAATTTCCCAATCACTCCTAAGTTTCGTGGATCTCCATTTCTTTTCAGCTTTCCTTTTTGCAGTTTTTAGATCTTTGATGTCAGAATTGGTCCATGGAGTGGGTTTACGTAGTCTTATGGTTTTATGCTTGAGAGGGGCATGCTTCTCAAGTACATCATTGGATGAGATGTATAGGTCAACTAGTCTGTCTAAGTTATTTGTGCAATTGTTTAATTTTGTTACATTTTCAAACAGTTTTTTAAGGTCATTTTTGAATGAAGATATATCTATTTTTCGCATTTCTCTCAGTTTAATTTTTTTCTGAGTAGATTGATTTCTTTTCAGATTAAGTGAGAACAGGACACAGTTGTGGTCAGAGTTCAGGTCAGAGTGTGCATTTCTCAATGAGAGAGTTTTTTCTGGTTATTATAAGGTCCAAAATGTTCCCATGAACATGAGTTGGAGAGGATACATGTTGAATGAGATCAAACATACTCAATATGCTAGCAAACTGCACGGCTTTCATGTCATTGACCTTGTTCATATGGATATTGAAGTCCCCTGCTATGATTACCTCATTGGAATATGTTTGGTAGTGAGCAAAAAGTTGTGTTATTTCGTTGAAAAACTCCTCCATTGTATAATTGTTTTTACTGGAAGGTTCTGAACGATAAATCAGTACTAGTGACACTGTCTTTCCATTGTGCGTAAGTTCAATTTCCATGTGTTCAAAAGTATTTTTCAGAGATACATGGATTTTTGTTGCTTTCAAACCAGACTTCACAAGACAACCAACTCCTCCACCTTGCCTGCCCTCTCGTGGTGAGTGAAGATACTGACATTCACCTGATCTTTCTAATTCACCAATTTTGACAATATCATCAGATTTTAACCAACTTTCAACAAACAAGAAGATATCCAGGTCATTCTCATGCCAAAAGTCATTGACTAACTGAGTTTTTTGTCTGAGACTTCGTGCATTCCACAGACAAAGTTTCAATTTATCATCCTGTGGGTTTACATGAACAGAAGCACAGTCAGATTCTGTGCTGAGTGGATTGAACCTGTTATGAACAACAAGTCTGTTTGCAGAGTAACTGTCATTTTTGCTTGGAATAGAACCAGGGACCCATTTTTTACTCGAGACAGCAGGCTTGTCCAAAAATTTGTACGGCAACTCCCAGGAGGTGAAATTACAATGGTTATTTTTATTGTAAGACTCATAGCATTTGTCCACAAATTCAGTCTCCGATCTTAATGTGGCCCTTACCATTGGGCCGCACACATCTAAGAATCTGTAAGGCAGGCTCCAAGAGGTGCGACATACTGAAACTTCAGGTATAGATTTACAAGACAATAAGCTATTTTCCACCCTTAATTCATCTGCCACAGAGGCCTTAGCTGGAAAAAATTTGACACTGTTAATGCTGCAACAAATTTTATTAACAGAAGGTTTAACACAATCACGATCAGTCCAAAAGTTCGTCATCAAATGCCTCTGTGGCCCGCACCATCAAAATTTTGCCTTTTTCTCTGGAGGCTCATCGCTCCTGGTGATATGGTGAATCTCCTTAAGGGCAGTGTGCACATTGCCAATCGTGCCAGAGACGACAACTCCGTCCACTGTTACATCGCATTTTCCTCGTAGTGCACTTATCACCTCAGTAACATGTTCTCTGGAATCCCGCTTCGGAACCACCCATTGACCGATGTCAATCTTTGTATTGTGAGTCTCGCTGATCTTACGGATATTACGGCCATTTCGTCCAATTAGCTTTCCAATAAGACCTTTTGGGATTTCGGCAATGCATTTGGTCGGCTGCTTGCTGAGATTGGCAGTATCAGTCGAGGAAGCCTGGCCAGTCGTCTGCATGCATTTAGATTTAATACTCGGGACTACCAGATCTCTGTTGACCGTTGTACACATGAGTTCAATCCCTTTGTCCGACATGTTTATACCATCCGTGTGGAGTAGCTCGCTGCGTGGAGTTAGTCTAGCATTCCAGTCTATAAACTGGATTCTTTCCAGATTGTTAGCCTTCAGGAATTGTTCCAACTTTAAATTATACACATTGATTTGTGTGTTTGCTACTGATGGGGGTAGGCTGATCACAATTACATGGCTGAGCTTGCTCCACCTTTCCAGAGCAACGGTTGCTGTCTTGAAGCATTGATTTCCCAATGTACCGTCATTAATTTCATCAACACCGGTCAGTACCATAATCAATTCATAACTGTCTATGGTAGCACTGTCCAAGGACTCCAACTCAGAGATAGGTAGCAATTTGTGATCCCATTCTATCTCCACAGATAGGTGCTGAAGACTGCTTTTGGTAATTTTGTCACACAACAATAATCCCTTAGGTTTAGGGCTGGCGATGGATGTGTCACTTTGGTTGGCAATTTGATCTAGAAGTTCAGAATAATCTGCCTCTCTGTCCTTCAGCATCTCTCTCACGGTCTTTAATTCTTTGTTCTTCTCTGAAATTTCTTCTAATAATTCTTTGTTAACTTCCCTCGTAGTTTCAAGCTCTTGGTCAATTGCATCTTTTCTCTTCGTGCTCCGTTTGAGTTCACCTATGAGTCTATCCACCTCATCGTCTTTTTCCGTGAGCATTTTCCTTAAAGTAGCAATTTCTTTGTCTTTAGCAATAATTTCCTTTTCTTTGTCCTTAGCCTGGGCATTTTCTGCATTTTCACTTTTTCGTGGTCTTCCCCTTTTCCTTTTAACTTCATTTGCATCGATGTTTTGTGCATTGTTTGGGTCTGTGAACAATTCAGTGAGAGCTGTGGATTCACTTGTGCTATTATTCGGGTCATCATCAATATGGGGGTTACGGATACGAATCATAAGAGGCTAAGGGTATGCTTGCGTCGGACGTCCAGCTCTTTCTTTCAACAAGACATTGGAGCTGCTGCTGTTTAAGAACTTTTTATTTGAAAAAGCCCATGTTAGAGCAAGAAGTAGATTGACCTCAGTCCCAACTAAGTGGTACACAAATTCAAGTCAAATCATCACCACAGGCCTGTGAAAGATCCTTCAATTTGACTGAAATACAACTTTTTCTGACTTACACTGAGCACCATAAAAAACGCAACATTGCAAAATAGACTGGCGGGATTTCTGAAATATGTGGATGGTACGAGCATTTTTGGGGTAAAAGTCGGGAACCCATCTTTTTAGCATATTTCAGGTATGCCGATTCCGAAAAAACTGGTTCCCAAGCGATATTCCGGGTCCTTCACCTCCTAATTTGCATAACAAAATGGCCACCAAACTAGCAATTTTTTTATCGTTTTAAAGCAGTAACCTTCAATATACTACTGTTTAGGAAAGCAAAAAAGGCAAACTAAGTGGCTCAATCCATGTTATGAAGACCAAGGAATACTCACACCATTTTAGAATCAATTATACAAGTTTGATGATCATTGATATGCAAATTAGTAGCCGCCATTATACAAAAATGCCTTTTCTTCAATAACTTCCTTACTAATCAAGCAAATTTAACAAATTAAAGTTCTATACCAATGTTTTAAGGGTCATTGAAGATGATGATCTATTAAGTCATAACACTCATCCAATATTAATTATGCAAGAATAATGGTCATTAATTTGCCAATTTGTGATGAAATATTACAGAAAATAACAATCTTCTTAGTATGTCTTCTCTGCTAATCCAGCAAACTTTAAAATTAAAGGTCTATACCAATATTTTGAGAGTCAATGAAGATAATGAACTTATTCATAAAATGATAACACTAATAAAATATTAATTATGGAAAAATAAAAGTCATTAGTATGCTAAATTTTGATGAAATATTACAGAAAAAAAAAGTTTTTCATATCCTCTCTGCTAATCCAGCCTACTTTACACATAAAACTTCAGTACCAAAGCTAAAATAGTCAAAGGATATTGAATTTATTTATAAAGTCATGACATTCATAAAATATTAATTATACAAGAATAATCGGCATTTGTACATATATATATATACTAATAAGCAAAATGTTTTTTTTAAATATCTGCCTTACTAATCCAACAAAGTTTGCAAATAAAACTTCCATACCACTGGCTCAAGGGTAAAAAACTCATTCATAAAGCCATAAACTCATAATATATTAATAATGCAAGAATAATAGTTATTTGTGTGATTATTAGCGATGCCATATTTGCGGAAAAAGGTGTCTCTTCAGAATTTTCAGGAACTCAATGCATGATGGCACATGCCAGCCTTGAAATTCAGCAAAGGTCCCATCATATCTTCCTGACTGGGTGTATCAAGATGATATCATATGCAATTATTGGAAGATCCCTCAACTCAGAAATGAAGTCCCCTTGCTACTCCCAATACGCAAAAGTATTCTGAGGCAATACTGACACTCCTACTATAATAAAACTGCTACTTTCCCCTTATAACAGTGAATCCTACACACAGAGCAGACAGTGTATTCATTTTTTTATTAATAAAAAAAATTAGATGTGTGCATGGAACACTGGTAGTGAGAGATCAAGGTAGGGAATTCTACTAGGGATGGTCAGGAGATATTCTAATAGGACGACTTGATGGAGACAATTGTGCGACAAGGGAGGAGGAGGGTACCAAGAGAAACTGGGAGCAAGCAGGGAAGGAGGAGTCATTTAGTTAGCTAGGAGTAGCCAGATAGTTATTGAAGAACCACTCTGGGGGAGGAGGCAAGAGCTCGTGGAAGCAGACAAAAGAGGGGAGAGCCGATGGGTAGGAGGCAATGCAGGGAGGAGGAAACCAATATCAGGAAGGAGCTAAGAAGTAGACAGTGAAGGGAACAGATGAGCTATTGAGTAGGGAGGCAGGAGTTAGGCAGGAGGCAGGAGTTAGGCTGGAAGCAGAGGAGATGCATATATGGTGCAGGAAAAAGAAAAATGAGCAGAGAGGTAGGAAACAATTTGACAAACAAAAGCTGTTGGAAAAACCTGGGATCGGGCTGAGCGGGAGAAGTCAGAGAGAGGAGAGAATGGCTGTTGAGGAGGCAAGAGCTAGGAGGAGGCAGTCAGGTGGGAGACAGGAGCTATCAAGCAGAAGGGAAGAGCTGGGAAGGAGGCGGAAAGGGAGATTATGGAGGCAAGAGCTAGAGATGAGGCAAGATCTCGTGAGAGGAGGCAAGAGTTACCTATTGAGAGGGAAGAGCCATGAAGAAGGCATAATATTATTGAGTTTTCAAATTTGTTTGCTGCATCTGATCCCACACAGAATACCAAATAATAACAATTTGAATTGTTATGCCCTTCTTTATTTTACTCATAAACTTTCATGATGACTGTTTAATTCGAAGCATTTAATATGTGTATGACATTAAAACTTTACTAATTTGGACACTACATAAAATGATAATACAGTGATTCCATGTCTTTTATGGGGGAATTGGTGCTTCAGATTGCTTAGAAGGCCATGGGACACTGCTGAATAATTGCCCAAAACAGAATACCAGCTACAGCCCTGATCTTCCTCGCTAATCCAGCAAACTTAACAAACAAAACAAATTTAGGGATATCACTGATATTATTATGTTTTGAATGAGTTCATGACCTGTATTGACCTTTGAAGTATTGCAGACTAACTTTGAAAAAACTAAAATTGTTGGAGGACTTCATTTGCTTAAGTTTGCTTGATGCGTAGGAAAGATATAAGAATACACTTTTTTTGCAGTTATATGACACTGCTAATTTACTACTGACTGCAGGTCTTGCATAACTAATATCAGATGAATGTAAGGACTTTGTCAATGACTTCTTCATTGACCCTTAAAATATTGCCATAAACATTTTATTTTGTAAAGTTTGCAGGATTAGCAGCATCGATGTAACAAAATCTATTCTTCTGAAATATGTCATGCTAATTAGCATACTAATGACAATAGTTTTTCCATAATTAATATTTGATGAGAGTTATGACTTTATGAATAAGTTCATTATCTTCATAGACTTTAAAACATTGGTATAGACCTTTGATTTGTAAAGATTCCTGGATTAGCAGAGACGACACTGTGAAGATTGGTATTTTCCGTAATATTTCATTGCTAATTAACATACTAATGACCATTATTCTTGCATAATTAATATTGGATGAGTGTTATGACTTAATAGACCCTTAAAACATTGGAATAGAACTTTAATGTATTAAATTTGCTTGATTAGTAAGGAAGTTATTGAAGAAAAGGCATTTTTGTATAATGGCGGCTACTAATTTGCATATCAATGACCATCAAACTTGTATAATTGATTCTAAAATGGTGTGAGTATTCCTTGGTCTTCATAACATGGATTGAGCCACTTAGTTTGACTTTTTCGCTTTCCTAAACAGTAGTATATTGAAGGTTGCTGCTTTGAAACAATAAAAGAAATTGCTAGTTTGGCGGCCATTTTGTTATGCAAATTAGGAGGTGAAGGACCCGGAATATCGCTTGGGAACTGGTTTTTTCGGAATCGGCATACCTGAAATATGCTAAAAAGATGGGTTCCCGACTTTTACCCCAAAATGCTCGTACCTCTTTAAATAAAGCCATTTTTCAAAAATCCCGCCAGTCTAAAATGGCTTAAAACCGTACTTCCTCTCGAAGTATCAAAATGCACCTTCATCAAAATCTGCTTTATCCTTAATATTTTTTCCAAAAACATTCAATGGAGAGCTTTTGGAAGTCTTGTACCGATTATGTGAAAATTTCATAAGAATAATTCAATTCAATATGCCACAAAACCAATATTTTCATTGGTGAGTTTTCTATTGAAGAGCAATGAGTGAACTGAAGTTTCAAACAGAACTCACTAGAATTATTGCTATATGGCCAAAAGTGAATCATATTTCACGAAAGTTACCAATATGCATTGTAAGACCATCAGTGAGGTCTGTGACAGATTTGAAAATTATTGAACAATTAGAACTCAGAAAATTGTGTTGTCTAACGATGTTCAGCGTACGATTTCGACACAACCGCTCATTTGAACCTAAATTTAAGGCTATGAAAAACACACTATGAGTAAGCTAAGATAATATCAGTGCTGATGATTTTGATCACAAAGGAAGTAATGAACAAAATACTGGTACCTAATACAGTACTTGGATAGCAATCTCTTGGCTAATGGATCGGGTAAAGTGTCCAAATCAAAGTGATACCTCCAAATCTTCGACTCAAGGAATCTTTATCCTTTCATGTAAAATGGCATTTTTGAGGAAATTGGCAAATATGGTCACATGGGGACGCTGCTGCTGACTTAGTAATGCAGTCATGACAATGTTGATGACCTGCTATATATATGTTAGTAAAAAAAATGTTATGTACCAGGAAATAACCGAAGATCTCAGGCACAATAATTATATATGCGGCACAATTTCACTGAAAGCCTTTTTTGCAAAATCTCAAAATATGCAAAAACATAGATGGCGCCACCTTCGTTTGTAAGCTCAATATATGGTTCCACCATGATTTTATTATCGAATCATTAAGAGGAAAGGTCAGCTTCATAATGTGTACCTTTGTTTTCATTAGCTAATACCTCCATAGAAGATATGAGCGCCCAAAAAGCTCTAGAAATGTGGTATTTTGTTCGATTTTCTTGGCCTCAAACATAGATTTCTTGGGCCTTTCTAACACAGACCCCATTAA
The DNA here is from genome assembly GCA_026936325.1 of Platynereis dumerilii. Taxonomy (NCBI): domain Eukaryota; kingdom Metazoa; phylum Annelida; class Polychaeta; order Phyllodocida; family Nereididae; genus Platynereis; species Platynereis dumerilii. The sequence continues at coordinate 57,819,403 of JAPTHN010000002.1, forward strand.
TCCAAGATTTCAAAATACAGTACCAATACATAGTTAAAGAGTGACCAGTCCAGGTATGATGTATAATTTAGCCGTGTATTACCATTTCCCAAGTACCAGTGGCTTAGAAATTGCCCATTTTCATGAAAAAGTGGCGTTTTTGAGGAAACTGGCAACATGCTCACTTGGGGGCGCTGCTGCTGGCATACCAATACCGCCATGGCAACAATGCTGGCCTACCATATTAGAGTAGCAAATCAAATGTACCAAAAAAGAAATCTGATATTGTATATGTTGCATGACTTTATTGTAAGCCTTTTTCGTAAAATCTTTAAACATGCAAAAACATAGATGGCGCCACCTTTGTTTGTAAGCTAAATATATGGTTCCACCGTGATTTTATTATTGATTCATTTAGAGGAAAGGTCAGTTTCATAGTGTGTACCTTTTGTTTCCACCAGCTAATACCTCCTTAGAAGATATGAGCCCCTAAAAAGCTCTAAAAATGTGAAATTTCATGCAATTTTCTTGGCTTCAATCATAGATTTCTTGGGCCCTTCTTACACAGACCCTATTAATCCAAGATTTCAAAATACAATACCAATTCATAGTTAAAGAGTGACCAGTCCAGGCACAATGTATAATATAGCCATATATTACCATTACCCAGGTACCAGTGGCTTCAAACTTGCCTATTTTCATGAAAAAGTGGCGTTTTTGAGGAAATTGGCAAACATGCTCACTTGGGGGCGCTGCTACTGACTTTACAATGTTGCCATGGCAACAGTGATGGCCTGCCATGTTAGAGTTATAATTGAAATGTACCAAAAAGAAATCTGAGATTTCTGACACAATAATTGTATATGTGGCACCACTCAATCGAAAGCCTGTCTTGCCAAATCTCAAAATATCCGAAAACATGGGTGGCGCCACCTTTGTTCGTAAGCTCAATCTATGGTTGCATCGTGATTTTATTATTGATTCTTGTAGAGGAAAGGTCAGTTTCATCATGTGTATGCTTGACTTTGCTCAACTAGTACCTCCATAGAAGATATGAGGCCCTTAAATACGGGAAATTTTTTAAATTCTCCTTAGCCTGGAAGATACCTTTTTTAGGCTGTAATTACACAGACCCCATTGACCCCAGATTTAGAAATACAATGCCATTACTCAGTTCAAGAGTGACTATTCCAGACACAATGGGTAGTGCAGCGATATATTACCACTTTTCAGGCGGAAATACGAGCTAAAAATGCATAATTGTGACTTTTCGTTTATTGCAAATTTGCTGATTTGGTCCAAAATAATGAAGCCATGGTTACCATGGCAACCAATAATCTGTTCGGACCAAAAAAATTTTTCTGAAGTCTCATGCCATAGTACTTCCATCCCACAAAGTATAAAACAATTCTGTGACTTACCACATTCCCGTCAAGGGTTGATTTTCTCAGATAATCGCTCTTAATATTGTGCTCGTGTGTGACACTAGATGTAAATCTGGGCTGATAAATTACTTTGGGCAAAGGTCTGATCACTTTATTTGTTGTAGACCCTTCTTGTCAACATGAGCACCACTTCACTGTGTATGGCGCTCTCAATTAGATAGGAAGACCCACCTTGACAATGTAGTTGTCAAGGATGGGAGACAAAACATAGGTTGAGAACCACACTTGCGACACAGAACCGTGTCGCAGCTGTTTTGGGACTGTTTTAAGCCTAAATAAAGGTATGACTAGATAGCTGATGCTTTAAAACACATGGTGTTAAAATTTCAAAGCATTCCTGTACTTTAAAGCATCAAAATCGGCCAATTTTCGCCGATTTACCAGCTAAAATGACACACATTTTGTGTTTGATATTTTCATAATTTGATAACTGTTGATTTGTTTGTTGTTCATGTTTAATAAATTTGCAAACCTCACCTGAAACTGTGAAGTTTTGTACTAGTCATTTAGTGCAAGTCGTTTTTATAATCTCTTGCTCACACGCAACAAGAGTTTCATTGACCAGTGGGCATTCGATGCAGTTAATATCTCCAAAGAATAATGATTGATTGAAACCAATTTTTTTAACTATCTATCTATCTATCTATCTATCTATCTATCTATCTATCTATCTATCTATCTATCTATCTATCTATCCAACATTCCAACAAACCGTGAGTGCATGTACTCCCTCTTTTACAAAATTTCAAGTTTCGACTTGTCCAAAAAAAAAATTGCCAAAGGTGCTCAAACTCCACTCAAATAATTTCTAATGTCATGATTGTCATCCAATGAACCTAAACGGTGACAATGAAACAAAAGGATCCTCCGGTGTCAATATGATTGAGAAACAAAATTTCTCCAGGTCTACCTGATGGAGTATATCCCAGGAAGTGGCTCCCCCTCATGGTGAAATTGGTGTTATCCATTGAAAAAGTCACACATTTTTTATATCAAGGGGAGGCTCACTCAAAGGCTTACGACTCAGTCAGGAATAATGCCACTAAGCTACAATAACACACGTTTGGGGACTTACTTACTTTTGTTAAACCATGCAGATAAACAAAATTTATATTAGATAGATAGATAGATAGATAGATAGATAGATAGATAGATAGATAGATAGATAGATAGATAGGCAGGCAGGCAGGCAGGCAGGCAGGCAGGTAGGTAGGTAGGTAGGTAGGTAGGTAGGTAGATAGGTAGATAAGGTAGGTAGATAAGGTAGGTAGATAAGGTAGGTAGGTAGATAGTTTAGATAGCTAGATGGTGATGACCACACCAACATTTTTTTTTTAATTTCTGTATATTCATTTTACTAGTGATGATAACTATCCCAACGTCATATTATTTTTAGTGTCATCCATCAGTTAAAAGGTTCTCCTCCAACTTTCTAAAATCTTGGTTGCCCATTGAGTTTGAAAGAACTCAGGTTTAACCAGATGACTTCATATGTTGCTTTCAGTTTGCAGTTTGCTGTTTTATGTCTGCAATTTGTTGTTTTCTGTTTGTAATCTTATTTGATTGTTTGTTATCATCACCTATTTCTTGCTATGAACTGAAGTGTTTTCAGCAATAGGAATGTCCTCAGTCTACGTTGCCTACAGCAACGTGAAGACTGTGACCTCGGTCTAGCTCTCAATACTTGACATAAGATTGTGTTGATGTTATTCTGTCTGTCGGCTGTTTTACAATATCTGATTTAAGCCATTTCATGTTATTGGGTGATATTGGGTGATAGTACCACGCATTTGAGTGATATTAACATGATATTATTTTGGTGAGAGTGCCATAAATGCCATAAACAAAGACTGTCACATTAAAAAAGGCTTCATAGAATTATAAAAGATAGCAATAAGCCTCTGTCTACAAGTTGACTGCTGTATCATTGACAGTGCTTTTCCTACCTAGTGACTAGTGTGCTATTCCACGAGCTCCTGCGAACGGTCCACATCATTTCAGTCTGAGGAACTCACACAAGTTTATCTGGAAGAAACCGGGGATGTTTCTTAGAATGCTGATGGCTTATCTACTTCCTTAGAATGTGATTGCCGAGTCTGACTCTGGTATACATCAATGTTGAATAGAAATTTTGTGAATGTGCAATGAAATTTGAACTATTTCTTGCATGGAACAGCAATACTGTAGCATACAAAATCAACTTTTTGTATATATAGATAACTTCGACCTTGACACAAAGGCCAAGCACATGTAAAGTTCTGCATTTCTTCAATTCAACGAAAGCACGTTATCAAAAGTTTTTGAAAATTATTGTACAGATTCATTGCAACAAATTCAACATTTATGTTGAAGCCCCAATTAAGGTTCAATTATTTTATTCAATGCTGGATCCGTCCCTGAAAACAAATTTTTATTAACGAGACAAACCCAGAGATATTTTCCAGCCAGTATAATAAGTAAACCAAAAATGTCCAACTATTTCTATATTTGGAATAACTCAGGTAAAATTGTGTTCATTCATGATGGATTTTAATTTTAAACAAGGTAGATCGAAACACTACATAAAATCTGTTTTGAAAGCACTAAGCCTCTCAGTCCATGCACGAGTCACAGAGGTAGTTTTACACTTTTAAGAGTCCTAACCTTCAATTATTTTCTTTCATTTAATCTTACCTTTCATCCGCAGTGATAAACTCAGCGTTATTAATTTTAGTTGCACCAGATACATTTTGCCTGTTATGATGAATATAAACCAATTTATATTGCTGTTGAAGTGTGATGTCCTCTATTCTCAAGCATTGCAATATATGTAAAATAACTACAAGCTGTGGTGTCATTTTGAAGTGGGTCAGATTCCCCAGCTTCTAGCCAATGCGAATCCACCTAAACTGAGCATCACAGTTTCAACACAATGTCCGAGTGAAAATTGGGTCTGGAAACACCCATGCAAGTTCCACATCACAGCCTTTCAGCCAATGGGCTGCCAGAAGGCGTTTTGTTTATAGCAAGGTCCATTGAAGTTTAAAGTTGTAAAGTCGCAAGCTTGCAGATTAATCAAACAACTCTGTGGGGATTATAACAATTGTCTACTGTGAATGCTCACGGCCCTGCCATTTGGCCAGATTAGACACGTGATTGCCAATGATAGATCATTGGGATCAAATCAACAGTTATGTTCTGATCATAAAATAATGTAAAACTTCCTTTAATTAATCAGCCCATTGGCTATCAGGCTGTGTCGATCTGGTTGTAGGGGCTTTCTGTGATAAAGTGCTTACTCTGACATTGTGTTGAAACTGTGATGCTCAGTTTTGCTGGATTCACATTGGCCCGAAGCCAGGACCCAGTTTAAAATTGCATCACAGCTTATAGTTAATTTACATATATTGCAATGCTAGAGAATGGAGTCATCTCTGACATCACACTTTTAGAAAAACTTGAGATTCCACATAAATATGACGAGGACTGTGATAAAAATCATATATGAATTGCCTCTCCCTTGAGGTGAATAACCAAAGAGATTGTCTCCATACTTGTACACTTTATGTACTTTCTAATCCATCAACAATGCTTGTCATAGATTTAGGCTAATTACCAAAACAAGCCAAGTCTGTACTACTAATTGGGTTGGCACTTGGCATTGGAGTTACAGAATTCCCTGCCAGGAAAATGCTGACTCCCGCCTTGATCAATTGATTGAAAATCCCTTAGCTTCTGTAGAGGATTGGTCTCTGTGATTTGAAATAGAAAAATGGCGTGCTTGCAAACTCTACATCCCAAAATAACAGACAACAATCCCTCTATAAACATCACTTTGAAGAGGGGACAAGAGCCTTGGCAATCCCTCTGGCTGGGCTCCATTCGGAATCATTCGCTGTCCATAGGAGGAGGGGGCTTGGAGTTTTCCATGACAGGAATTTCTTTCATTCATTCATGGAAATGCTGGAGGTAATTATTATTTATTTCGAGCACATGACCAATGCAATGTTTTCAAATCCAAAGGTCTGAAAGTATTAATTTCAAGACTACCAAGCGCTTGTTGACCTGAGTATATGATGGCTGTCCCCATTGATTTCCACACAATTGTAAGCAGCAAAATGGCAAGCCAATTTAGTATAGTGGGTTGGTTAAATAGACCTGTTGCTTCTAAGCACTGTGCTGGGGGGCCGCCTTGGCCCTTTAGCCTATTTGGTTAGATAGCAGACCTTTAAGGGTAATGTGTTATATGGTGCATCAGCTCGAGGCTACTCAGAGGTACCTATAGTTCAAATCCCTGTCGTGGCTCAGGTGGCATTGAGGTAAGATTGTTGACTGGAATACATGTGTCAAAATCTCAGGGAAGTTGGGAGATATAGCATGTTGGGTTGGGTATAGTAGGTTGCTCCCTAAGCACTTGGTTTGGGGGCTGGCCCTTTAGCTCAACTGGTTAGATAGCAGACCTTTAAGGGGAAAGTATTATACCAGTTTGGTAAATCTTTCTCCAAAACTGCAATACTTACACAGCTGCCCTGGAACTTAGCAGTGTGTTTTGCAGTCGACACAGAAATCATATTAGTAAAATATAGGCGAATTAAATGTACTAAAAACACAGAGACTTCTTTTCGCACGCTGCTGGTGTAAAGTTTAACCAGGATGCCAATTGTGCATTATTATTTGTGCAAATGAAGAAAGCTAGATGAGTTGAGATGAGACAATTTGAAATGAGATCAGATGAGTTGAGATGAGATTGAATAATATATTTGTATACAGCTACACATACAGTAGGCCTAAAAGCTGAGTGGCCTAACATTCAGAGACATTGTCTACTCTATTGAAAGCTGTATTGTCAGTACATTGTGTTCAATAATATTGTCTGATGGGCAGCAATTAACAATTGGCTTGATTGGACTACAGGACAAACTAAGCTTTGGTTCAGTAGCGATTCAGAGCATGGCAAATATGGGGTCAATCTTCAGGTATAGTTACTCAACATACAGTCTCAGATCAATCAATGTTCTTTACAGATCTTTTGTTCTGGAATTCCATGCATGTCCATGAAATTAATATGGGGGTACATATGTAGTAGCAATGAGCAAAGCTCACTTAGCACATGGCACATCTCAGGGATTTAAGTCAACATTTGTATCCAACATTGAAAATAATCATTTCCGTACCCCCCCCCCCTGATTGCAGGAAGTGAATACAAATCAAAAGATTGTTAGAAGTGAATAAAAAAATTAAAAAGTCAACATAAAAGTTAATTGGCTGTCTCTGAGAAAACCATGCAGGTTGTACAGTAAAGTGAAACGTGGCTCGAGCCGGATTTTAACGAAATTTTCACCAAACGCCCTTTAAACACAATAATGAAGGTTGGTTAAGTCCGATTTTCTATGATTTCAATTCTTCCTTGATTTTACCCCACTTGAAAGTAGGGTGTCAAGTGTGGCGCAAAATTACTTTAACATGGGTTTCAATGGGAAAACATGCCAACTTTAGCACCATAGGAACCAGAGCGCAGCGCATGGTTTGAAAATTTTATGATGGGGGATGATTACACATGACTTGAATATTCTAAATTCACTTTTTCTAGTGTGGAACACTCCTTCATAAGCCAGATATAAGCATTTCTAGATAGCGGATGGTGACAAATTTCTTTGCGTTTCACAAAAAATGAAAAAATACTAAAAATGTCATAATTCTGCTAAGATTTGTCCAAATTTGACAATTTTAGTGTCTAACTATATGTTTTGGGCAATTCCGCACCTATTGGGATGATTTTTATTTTGATTGGAGGTCAAGGTCATTGCCTAAGGTCAAGGTCAAAGTCAATTTTTTCTGTAATTTTATGATATTTCAAGTTTTAGTCCCCGATATCTATCAAAAAGTCCCATAATATCAATGCTTATTCAACATAAACTGATTTTATAAATTTCTAGCTATATGTTAGTATCCTACACCGTATCAAAAGCCTGTTTTTTTAACCGTAGGGGGCACTTTCAAATTTACGAAATTTCATAATTTTTTCAAATTGCACATTAGATATTTTGAAGATGTCCATCGATCATTGTGCATTAATAATTCAGTGTGCAGTGGATTGCTGCTATTGCATGAGAGTTAAATAAAGGATTCTAGACCAGAAAACACACCTTAGAATATGATATGAATGTTTTCGGCGGCCATTATTGAAAATTTTGTCACCTCAGTTAATGTCAAAACTAATAGAGATAACAGAAAAGTTTTTGTTTCTATACCTATGTTTTCAGGGTCAAGGAATAACACAAAAACATTTTTATCGTTGCATGTTATGTAATATATGTGGCTGCCACAACAACAAAAATTATCTTTGCTGATATCTGCGGTATATTGGAATAATTCTTAGGTCTATACCTATGTTTACATAGGTATAGACCTAAGAAGGGAATATGATACAGTTATATTCCATGCTCAGTTATATTCCATGCTCAATATGCTTTCAAGTACACACATTCATGCATTGATAATTGGACAATTTCACTATAGAAAATGGGACGCATAAAGTATTTTGTAGTGTGAGATTTAGGGGTGTTTTTTTACATCAGCTTTTCTCTTAAACTATAATTTTGGGGTAAGTGGTGCCATCTGCGCTTGGGCAAGTAATGCCAAGTCAAAGCTTTTATGTCACATAAAATCACTGTGGCTATTGTCAATAATGCAAGTCACAAAACTGATTAACCTTGTTGTTCTTCACACAATTTTTTTTAATTACCATTTTGCTTGCTTGATGGAATGGAAAAACGTGATATTTGACCTCACCACAATTAAAGATGATGAAATTATTACAATTTTAATGTCATTGTTCACCTGCTCCCTACAGGAGCTTTTTGTTACAGCCGACGAACGACGAGTACTTACATTTGGCTGTTAGTGGACATCAATGACCTCACAACAGGCCATATCCACAGCATTGAAATAAGCTGTTAACTTGTCATTGAGTAACTTGTGACCTCATTGACACTTATTTGGTCACTAGTTTTCTAGCATTGCAGGTATAGTGCCTATAGGCTATGACTTCATAAGAATAACATGGCATGGATAGGGCTCTGACCTCACAGTGAACATTTCAGTCCAAATCTGTAAGCACTTGATGTTCGTCTACTGTAAAATCAGCTGAGTCTTATCCGGCAAGGGTCAAAGGATCGCTCCTTATTCTTGCAGTTCTGTTATCAACAACCTTCCTTATGGCTCAGTTAAGGCCCACTGCAAAGTGGCCTGCCTACGTCACATGAACAGTTTGAAAATGATTTCAGCTACAAGTTGGGACGCTGATCTGCAAAGACCTCTAATCAAATAGTTTCTATGCACCATGTTAATGAGTTTGACATCCGTAAAAAAAATTCCCAACATAATATTTTCCATTTTCCCTTGAATTGTTCGCCTTATCATAGCTTTAAAACTGAACAAACATGTACCTTTGGTTTTGCATATTTATTGACACAAAATAAAATCAATTTATTTCTGATGATAAGCAATAGCACAGACACAAAGGCATAAATGCCATGGCTAAAATACCAGTCATTGATAGACATGATAGTGAAGGGTAGGGGAGAGCGGGGCACTGTGAGACACTTTTTTTTATTTTCAAGTGTTCCAAAATATCGGCAGTAACGAGTTAAATGAGATCAGGTCCACATTATAGATAATGACGTTGGGTATATGGGCCAGTAGTTTCAGGTTCCTACCTTTCACAGGTTTGGAGTGATTTTGAGTTACATCCATGCTCGTTAAGTGTCTCACTGTGCCCCGTGGACGGGGCACAGTGAGACAGGGAATCTGCTGCCATAACCGCCGATCCTCAGGACCTGCGGAATTGTTCTATCAATTGTTGCTAGAGAAACTACTGTACTCTTATAAAAGCAGCTGGCTAGGTGATTTTTAGGTCCTTGTTTGAGCATGTTTCGAAACCACATCGCACAGGACACATGCACGACTTATTTAACCTGCCGCTCCTGTAACATACTGATCAAAATTCTTTCTGATGCTTCCCTTTGGATGTGACTCACTAAAATCAGTAGTTTACAGCAGGAATTTTGTTTTTATAGTGAATTGTGAGCTATGCATTATATTCAGGTCGTTTCAAGTGTATTTTGTGATGTCTCACTGTGCCCCGCCTCAAACTGTCTCACTGTGCCCCATGCAGCTCTCTTTATAAGATTTTTGAATCCTGCGGACCGAATGCCTGTATTGTGGTTCATCATCTCATTAAACTAAGACAAATAATCACGGTTTGAATCCCTGGCAATTGATTTTCATTATACCATTTATCTTGGGAATTATAACAAAAGGCCGTTTAGCAAAATTATTTAATTCTTCCGGCTAAAAACCAAAATATTGAAATTCCACTCTCGATATGCTGTGTAGGCATTCAGGATATAGGACAGTCTTTCACTTACCTACTTTTTGTTCTATACAAGAGAGGGTTGATCTGTAAACAGTACCAGCTAGACGCTACGGGCTTTGTCTCACTGTGCCTGCCGTCTCAATGTGCCCCGCTCTCCCCTATGCTAATCAATTCTGTACACCTTTATACTAGCATAGTAGAAAGCAAAAGTTTTGATACGGTTTGCACTTGAAGGACGACTGCATGTGTAGGGGAGACCGGGGCACGTTGGACCTCAGGGCACGTTGGACCTCGGGCACATTGGACCTTGGGGCACGTTGGACCTCAGAGCACGTTGGACCATCCCCAATATTATTTTTTTTAAACATGGGCAGTTATCAAAATCCTTAATAGTGACCTTTAGTGGTATGCCTTTTGGCCAAAATGTTTCATGAGCATTGGAGGAAAAGTGTAAATTCTATTTCAGGTTTCCTAATTTTCAGCATGAAAAGTCTGAATGGCTGGGTTACCCTTCTTAAAATATGGGGGATCAAGTCAGACAAGTCTCATAAATTGAAACTGTCACTACTTAAGTAAAGTTTGATATAAGTTTCCCGAGTTTAAATTCAAACTTGTTAGCGAGGCATGCACATTTTTGTAAGAGGTTGGGATTGGGCAGGTTGGACGAGCATGGCCAGGGCACGTTGGACCATTGTAAACTCGATTGACTGACAAAAAATAATCTGCAAAATGCCAGCTGGATAATTTCTAACATGAATAGAGCACCTAAGCCAAATATGTACAATATGAGGGTACAATCAATTCAGTTGACTAATCTGCTAGCCTTTCTAGCTGAAACAAGATTTATTAAAAATATCTGGGTAAATATTCCGATATAATCATTCTGCAATGACACACAAGTGTGTGTTATGATCTGTGAGAATAAAATGTGGTGTTTGCTCACACTCTTCTACTTTTGTGGACTTTTATACCATGGTCCAACCTGCCCCACATGGCGGTCCAACGTGCCCCGAGTCCGGGGCATGTTGGACCATAAAAAAAAAATTTCAAATTTATTTTTCTCCACAACTACTGAAGGTAGATTGACTTGGTTTGGTATAAGGCTACAGTTTGTCACATCGCGCATTGGAACAGAAATTTAGCATTGTTTGTACAGTCCATAAAAATCAACACCATGAGATTGGTTGTTCTGCTGATACCAACTTGACTATAACTAAGCCTGTGGTGGCGCTACAGTGCACTTTTGTGACGTATCTGCCCATTGTGTCAGATTGGTAGCGTCATGAATATCAACATTGTGTGAAATTGGACTAAAATTATCATAAATTGGCAAATATCAGACAAAAACAGCCCCAAAACATCGCAGAAATGTGATATTCATATCACAAAAGAGCTAAGCTATACATAGGTGTGTGTATTTCTCCTGTTGGGCTTCTGGTTGCTGAGATATCCGGCCAAACATCTGTCCTCTGCTTGATGTGACAAACTGTAGTGTAGATGTTCAGACCTATGTCAGTCAGTAAAGCGTTTTTTCAAATATTTAGAGATTTTTTGATTGAGATCCAAAAAATTAAAAATCGGACCAACGTGCCCCAGTCTCCCCTACTTGAAAGCGTATCTATGGAATGGAAAATTAGTGTATCATATTCCCGAACCATGTAAACATAGGTATAGACCTAAGAATTATTCCAATATTTCTGTAATCTCCGCAGATATCAGCAAAGATACTTTTTGTTTTTGCTGTGGCAGCCAAATTACACATATCGATTTACACATATCGATGGTGAAAGTGCAAAACCTCGTATGTCAAAATTTAGCTATTTTTAGATTTTTGGTGGAATGACTATTTTAATATCCAATACACGTAGTCAGTTGATTACCTTGCCAGTTTGCTATTTTTGGAAGCTGTAACACACTGGTAACAGAATGATTTCACCAAACCTTGTATGTCGATATGTTTCAAAAAGTGAAAGTGCAAAACCTTGTAACTCAAATCAGAACTTTGAAGAACATATTGTGGGATATTTCAACTTTTTTTGAAAAACAATTACTGTGTTACTTTTTTATGACTCCGAGCAAGTTTCCTGATTAAAAAAATTTTACCTCCCTATATTTGTTTTGGTGATGTAGGCTATTGAAAAAGAGAGTGCACGAAAATTTGAAAAAATTGTCATTTTCTTCATTCTTGCCATTGTAGCCACTCAATAAAATTTGTTATTGCAATCTGTCATAGGCAAATTATAATTTTCACTGTATATACACAGATTGAAAGTATATTCAATGCTGCAAGTTGCTTTAAAGTGTGATAAATGATCGAGTTACAAGGTTTTGCACGGGTAGAAAGTGAAAGTGCAAAACCTCGTAAGTCGACATTTTCAATCACATCTGATGGTAACATCAATGCAAGGGGTAAACGACCTCTGACAAAAAATTTGCTACAACAGGGTGTCACTTTCTATATATCTAGTTGGCCATAACTCACTTATTAATAAACATTACCATAAAAAAAGACACTTGAAAGTTTTTTTCAATTTCTGAAAAACAGCTTTTTTTGACTTACGAGGTTTTGCACTTTCACCATCGATATATTACATAACATACAATGATAAAAATGTTTTTGTGTTATTCCTTGACCCTGAAAACATAGGTATAGAAACAAAAACTTTTCGGTTATCTCTATTAGTTTTGACATTAACTGAGGTGACGACATTTTCAATAATGGCCGCCGAAAACATTCATATCATATTCTAAGGTCTGTTTTCTGGCCCAGAATCCCTTATTTGACTCTCATGCAATAGCAGCAATCCATTGAACTCTGAATTATTAATGCACAACGATCGATGGACATCTTCAAAATATTTAACCTGCAATTTGAAAAAATTATGAAATTTCGAAAATTTGAAAGTGCCCCCTATGGTTAAAAAAAACAAGTTTTTTACACAGTTTAGGATACTGACATATAGCTAGAAATTTATAAAATCAGTTTATGCTGAATAAGCATTGATATTGTGGGACTTTTTGATAGATATCGGGGACTAAAACTTGAAATATCATAAAATTACAGAAAAAATTGACTTTGACCTTGACCTTAGGCAGTGACCTTGACCTCCAATCAAAATAAAAATCATCCCAATAGGTGCGGAATTGCCCAAAACATATAGTTAGACACTAAAATTGTCAAATTTGGACAAATCTTAGCAGAATTATGACATTTTTAGTATTTTTTCATTTTTTGTGAAACGCAGAGAAATTTACCACCCTCCGATATCTAAAAATGCTTATATCTGGCTTATGAAGGAGTGTTCCACACTAGAAACAGTGAATTTAGAATATTCAAGTCATGTGTAATCATCCTCCATCATAAAATTTTCAAACCATGCGCTGCGCTCTGGTTCCTATGGTGCTAAAGATGGCATGTTTTCCCATTGAAACCCATGTTAAAGCAATTTTGCGCCACACTTGACACCCTATTTTCAAGTGGGGTAAAATCAAGGAAGAATAGAAATCACAGAAAAACGGACTTCACCAACCTTCATTATTGTGTCTAAAGGGCGTTTGGTGAAAATTTCGTTAAGATCCGGCTCGGGCCACGTTTCACCCCCCGCATGGTTTTCTCAGAGACAGCCAATTAATGACTTAAATGGATCACCAAGTAAGAAGTCATAACAACACTTAAGGACAGTTAAGGTTACATAATTTTCATTAACTATCTACAAATTATGTAACGGTCTAATAGTAAACAGCCACCTCTGCATAGATGGTTTTATTGATCTTAGTTAAATGTAACATCAACAATTTAACATGCATAATGGATCCAAATTTAACACAGATTAATTTTCACAGCTTCAGTGCTATCTGTATATTTATTTATCTGATTTCTGTCTATCTATCTATCCATCTAGAATTACCCCTGCCAAATATTATTAATTTCAAGACTGACCAAAAAGAACTGGAATTAAAGGGCGATTGTGATTTATAACCTTCTAACCCTCACTGTGATGTACTGGGGGAAAACCTTAAATTCATTTAAGGCATTTGAGGCCAGAACTTGGCAGCCTTGACAGCCACTGGCACTGTGTTGTGACTGGCAGGTGCTATGTTTTGAAACATAGCTCCCAATCAGGCAGACTATCAATGAAATCGATGAATATTGATGCAAGGTTTTAGCACCGATTACCATAGAGTAGGTTTGCTCTGAAGGTTTTCTCTGAATCACAATCTTCATTAATGGCTCAACCAAGTTCAAGCTCATAAGTTTGTAGATCGATAGACGGTGAGATAGATGGGATAGATTAGATAGATGAGATAGATGGATGGATGATTGGGGTTGTAGCCCTGTATTTATGCACTTGAAAGGCTGATCAGGACAGGAGGAGGACACGGCAATGAGGTGAAGGCTGATTGAAACAGCCGCCCAACATAGATGAGATGGATAAGGTTAGATAGATGAAATAGATAGATTATAATCGATTATGATAGAATAGAATAGAAATCAAATAAAAATATAATTTTGCAAATTGACTTTGCTGTGTCTGTGATGCTAATTTGACACATCCAAGAGTCAAATTTTCCTTTTCAAAAATCCCCTTTCCCAAAATAACTTCTTCTTTTATTTTTATCTACTTTTCATAACCAAACTTTCTCTTTGATTTTTTTACATTTTACTTTTCAGTTCAACTATTCTTTGAGTATAAAGTTATGGGGAAATAGTAAGCCTACTGGACTGACATTCAACCAGGGTCTTCCTTGAAAAAAAAAAACACTAATACAAGTAAAAATACAGAAAAATAGGAACTTTTATACATTTTCATTCTTTATTTTGGCTCTCAAATGAATGACTGCTATTTATTTATAGCCTGATAATATTGGGAACGTTAATTGCATTTCTTTCAAAAAACATTCATAAGCGCACTGAATGACCTGAGATACCACATCGTGACAGGTGACCGGTTGAGGACAGTGTGCCATGGCAGTTCACTGCACAAGTAGCCGCAACAAATTAAAGTCAAATGTATATATTTCATTGATTGGTGGATTGATTGATTGATTGACTGACTGACTGATTGACTGATTAAATTATCTAATTGATTAAATGTAAGAGAAGGCATTAAACATTAATTGTCTTGCTTCGTTTGATTGAACAATGAATAATCTACTGAAAAATGACAAAAATGTTATTTAATAGTGAGAAAAGACAACCAAAAAATGAAAATGGTATAAAATTATCGCATACAGAACACTTTGAACATCGTGTAAAATATGAATTTAATTTGCTCAGCTGGACAATGGACAAATATGGACTTGTCATGCCCAGGGTACATTATTATTACTAAGTACTACGATTTTGCTGTCATATATATTATGATAGGGCTAAAATATATATATTATGGTGATAAAATTTTGTTACTGCCATTTGAGTGTGGGTTAAAGATTAACCTTCAGACATTTGGCAAGATTGACGTCTTCAGTTAATTTGGATGAATCCATGGAATTTTTACATTGGAAGGGTAGCTCAGCTTTATGGATTTAATTAAAGCTAGTAGTTGATTTTACGTTATCAATGGCAATGATCAGCATACCAGTGCATTTTTTAACATAGTAACTGGGAGACCAAATGGTCTCCCAGTGGACAGATTTGGTCTCCCAGTCATTGCCAAATTGGCACCACTGGGAGACCACATTTGCAAGAAATTCTCATTAATTTCGCATTCAGGTTGTCTTGATCTATAATTCTTGGATGCATTTGATAGCGAGGCCTCTTCTTTCCATTTAAAAAAATAAGATATTTACTGTCTTTAGCATTATACTTCTGCTAATGCCATCTTTCTGATTTCAAATTTTCATAAATTCAAAATTTGTCTAATTTGTTTTTGTGGAAATTGGCCAAAATGACGAGCTAGCAGTCAGCTCGACAGTTCAAAGTCCCTTTTGCAAGCTTGTCATTACAAAAACTTAATCTAATGGATCTTGAGCTGATTGATAGATGTCGCGACTCGCTCTCGCGTATTATGGCGTCACAAAGTTCCGTTGGTCTCCCAGTCAAAAATCCTTAAAAAATGCTCTGCAGCATACATAGAAATCTCTGTTTTATTTTTGATTATTTATTTCAAAATTTCTTTAAAATTTGTATTTGCTGTATGTTTTCGCACATATTTTCAACATCTCTTTATTTTTTATTTATTTTTGTATTTCACATCTTTAAAAAAACAACAAATTTTTTTATGTATTATAATTTTAAAAACGGTAGTTCCCTCCAAGCGACCATTTTTGGTCTTTGGGAATTTCCTTAATAAATCTAATCTAATCTAATCAGGCATCAGAACTGTGTGTTTTCTATAATTAAGTGAATTTAATTGATTTGATAACTAAAAATTCCCTGCTATTAAATACTCGAATATTTAACAAAAAGGAGTTTTTCCATGGCATTTGCAATTTGCTTACATTTTTGAATGAATTTATTGAGCTTAAAATGACAATTATTGACATTATTTTAATCGGACGATATTCTAGCTTTAATTTAGATAATTGCATGCATGTGTTCTAAAATATGTCTAAGATAAAGATTAGTTTATTAATATTATTTAATTCGAAACAGTTGAGGTAAGGTAGATGATACTTCTTTGTGGTAGATCTACACTCCTGGCAAAACCTTTTCTATTTTGAGGCTGTGGAAACTGTATAAAATTGATGGTCACATTTTGCTGCCCAGTGTTGAGTGTCCAAATGAGCCCCAACATGACTTCTACACAAAAATGCAAATTTCTCAGGCACCAATGAGTTTGTTTCTCAGGATAGCGATTCCTAACTGTTCGTTTCAATGTATCAAATTCACACACAAGCATTGACAAATCCTCATTGTTCATGGTTTGTCCAGAGAACGGTTCAAATGGAACACTTCTGTATTCAGTTGAGTAGTAAGACCACTAACTTTTCCTCACCATACTTCTGCATGCGGCTGTAATTTGCCAATAAAAGGATTGAAACATCAGGATGTGAAATTACAAGATATGATGGCACTACCATATCATATACCTTGCCAGGAACCAAGAAAACCCCATCGTCCCATAATGCCCTGTGTCGCAATTTGTCCCGGTTCCCCTACATCGTCATGGAGATGCATAAATTCAAAAATTCTGAAACACAGCTTTCAAAATTTCATCTAAGAAACAGACTTATCAAACCTTTTAAAAAGTTACATTAAGATGTACGAAAAATACTCCAGCTTGGAACTCAAAAATCAATCAAGGGAAAGGGCCAGAAACCTATACACAAATGGGAATGCCCAGACTGTACCTGTCCCTCTGCATCAAACGCCTCCATATATCTGTGTTTGCAGCTCGTCTCAGGGAGCATACATTGTTTTACTAGAGGGAGCATCCAATTATTCTAATATTATTGGAAATACATAAGGGCATGGGAAAGAACTTACCCCAGGGAGCATACTTTATTTCATTAGAGAGAGCGGCCAGTTACTTAGGCCTATATAATTTTAGTTATTTTGGTAATAAATAAGGGGATGGGGAAAGAATCAGCCTGTTTCCAGACTCTCCAAAAAATTTCAGACAAAATTGGTTTTTTAGATTCAAAATGGTTTTTTGAAAAACCAAATTTCAATGCAAAAAACCAACATGGATTTTTTTTTAAATCAATGTTGGTTTTGCATTGAAATTTGGTTTTTCAAAAAAACATTTTGAATCTAAAAATCCAATTTTGTCCCGACATTTTTTATAGTGCATGACACTGTCAATTCAGGTGAATGACATTCAGCATGTTATGTGATCATAAGAGTCAGAAAAGATCACCTGCATGACTTGTAGCTCTTCAAAGATGGGTAAGCAATAAAATGACATCTGAGGATGTGTATCGATTATGTTGGCTGTACAAGACTAAGTATAGACAATTGTCAGCTGCAACCCTATTGATACTTTTTGCCAATGATATACAGTATCAGACGAAAGTTTAGGCCGCATCCATTTTTTGTCAATATAATGGAAAATAGGAGATCAGCTGAAAAATTTCTTCATGGATTTTCTTGCCTATGTATCAAGGAAGTTCTACAATAGCGAAAACTTGATCTATTTTTATCACCTGCTTGAATATGTGTGATAAACAAAAATTTCAGGTGGTCTAAACTTACGGCCTGATGCTGCTTACATCCGCAAAGGCCCTTAATGGCATTGTGCATAAGAGGAAAGGTGGCTAAGTTATTCAATGTTATTTTAGACAAGTTATTCAATCATGTTTCATTTTATTTAAAGCCAATCAGTCACGAAGCAGGCAAAAAAAAAAAATTGAAATAATTTTTAAAAATTTCAACTTAGGGGGTAATAATGGTGATTCAACGAGCCGAAATTGTTAATAAATAAAAGGTCAACTAAAAGTAACAGAGAAAATATGTGTCTGACACATTTTCATCCTTCTAATGGAGTATGAATACACTTGACACCAAGTCATATGGCAAAAAAAGGTGTTTTTACCTGGGTTTTGTCTAAGAGATGCCTATTTGAAGTATCATAAAACAATGACCGGATTGTTTGCATTGACTTGAGCATGGGTCCTGATGAAATCAAACACCTTTTGTTTTGTTCGCTTTACTTACGATGAAACTACAGCCTCTTTATGGAAGGCGTAAAGCTGGTCCATTCATTAACATTATGTTTCAGTACACCTTCCAGAGTGGCGTTTGTAATTTTGTCTGTAATGTGGGGAAAGAACATAAGTTTGTTGATTTCATCAGGACACATGCTCAGGTCAATGCAAACACTCCAGTCATTGTTTTATGATACTTTTAATGGGCGTCTCTTTGACAAAACCCAGGTAAAAACACCATTTTTGCCATATGACTGGGTGTCAAGTGTATTCATACTCCATTAGAAGGATGAAAATGTGTCAAACACATATTTTCTCTGTTATTTTTAGTTGACCTTTTATTTATTAACAATTTTGGCTCGTTGAATCACCATTATTACCCCAAAAGTTGAAATTTAAAAAAATTGTTAACATTTTTTTTTTTTCCTGTTTCATGACTGATTGCTTTTAAATAAAATGAAACATGATTGAATAACTTGTCTAAAATAACATTGAATAACTTAGCCACCTTTCCTCTAATGCACAATGCCATTAAGGGCCTTTGCGGACGTAAGCAGCATCAGGCCGTAAGTTTAGACCACCTGAAATTTTTGTTTATCACACATATTCGAGCAAGTGATAAAAATAGATCAAGTTTTCGCTATTGTAGAACTTCCTTGATACATAGGCAAGAAAATCCATGCAGAAATTTTTCAGCTGATCTCCAATTTTCCATTATATTGACAAAAAATTGTCGCGGCCTAAACTTTCGTCTGATACTGTATACACATACAGACATGGCGGAAATAGCAACAGGAACGTCACAAAATACCATATGATAATATAGTTTCCCGTTGCATTTAAGTTTGTGAAAATAAGGTTCAGACTAATGTTTGCTTTCGTAGTCCAAAGTCTATGTGGAAATCTGACAGAAGATTTTTCTTAAACATAAGGGGAACCGCAGCACATTTGGACGTTTTTCACACATACTTATTTTACTCAATGTTAAAAACACTGAGCAACTTTGAAGTTTGCATGAATATCACAAACATTATTGAACTTAAATCCAAGGCATAACAGATCAGACAGCATCTACTTTTTTGCAGCCAGACAGTAAATGTGACATGACCATATTCAATGTCCCTATGCCCTGACTAAGGATCACATTGGGACTTCAATTTAAAAAAAAAAAACAATTTTAACATTCCAATCTGTAGACTAGTCCGAAATAACAAAAATGTACACAATCTGAGTGTTGTTTATACAGAAAAATGGATGGTTAACACCATTAATTATTTTGGTTGCCATGGTTTAATGCATCTGACATAAACTGGTGCGATCATCAACAGCATTGACCACTGGTACTGAGGCACAGCAATGACTAACACAGCAAAATATGGACATTTAGGACCCTCATAACAATGAGGTGTGCCCAAATCAAATTCAAAATGGCTATTGAAACCTAATGCAGGGTGTCTACAGAAAAAAAGGACAGTCAACACAATTTGTTTTGTTTACAGTTTATTTTGTGCCAAGCATCATTATTCAACAAAACATGATTTGTATATGAACAGTATATTCAGAACAGTCAAATTACCCATTATTCGCACCCCTTGCTGTGGTAACTTTCAGCAGATGAGACCGAAATGATGCGAAAGCGTGTTTGATGCACTCCACCAACATTTTGCCCCATGCATACATGATGGAGGCCTTTAACTCTACTGCGAAGGTTGGGATAACTTACTGGATACTGCCTTAAAAGGTGTCCATACTGAATAATCCACTGGGTCCAGCTCAGGAGACAAGGGGTGGCACTCTACCTTGCTCAGCAGGTTGAATTATCGGCTGCTGGAGCATCAATCAAGATTGAGGTAAACAGGGTGACCGTGGTCAGCTTGGAGCAATGCAAGCACTTTCGCATATCATGCTTGCATTTTGCCTTTAGTTGTGATCTGATTCACAAATAAACGCATTTACAATATAATATTGCTGACTATCAAATCCACTGTTATGTCAGTCAGATCACCAAATTCTGAACTTATATGAGTTCGAAAAAGAAGCCAAGTGACTGTCCTCTTTTTCTGTAAACACCCTGTATATGAACCTTCAAAAAGGGATAAAGGAAAACAATTATGGATTCATTTTATAATTTTTTACATGCCAGGTCCCACATTTACTGCTATACTCTTGGTCATTAATATGGGAAAACGTTTTTGGAGTATAAAGGGGCCACAAATAGTAAATTTTGGACTTTGAAGAAGGTTCTTCTTGATGGTAGTCTTTTGCAGAAATTACAATTGGGTCAGCCCATTATAATTATGCTCCTCCAGAAGATGCCAAAGTTATAAGTTTTGTAAATTCTGATTTATATTCCATAGTTACATGTATGACCAGGAGTGTAACACTATAATAAAACTCACTCAGGGTGGTGGATCAGTCCACTGAAACTCATGAGTGGTCTGACTGGTGGAGGAACTCATGAGTGGCAAAGCCACGAGTGAGTTCCGCAGCCAGCCAGACCACGTGTTGGTTTCAGTGGACTGATCCACCACCCTGAGTGGGTTTTATTTATATCCCACATTTTCTGCTATTTTGACAACCTATGAGGGTATTTTAATGCTTAAATATGGATAATTAAAAATAATAATGACCTAATCACTTTGGTGGATGGATCTAATGTTTTGATGGTGGCCAAACCAATCAGATCAAACTGCAACATAAACAAATGAAAAAGTGGGTGGAGTCTGACTGGTTGCTATAAACAAAGCCTTAAGACATCACATGCTGCTGTTGTGATGTCATGTGTCATGATTGTGACCTCATGTGTGATCTGAAGTAGTGCCACCAATAAATAAAATATGTAATTAAGGATAGTGGATCATATTTAAATTAGGGATGGTTGATCATATTTAAATTAGGGATGGTGGATTACAAAGTTATATCCCATGGGCTGTTCCTCATGGGTTTTCCATGGGGATCACTGCCAAGTGTGTGATATAAGAAGTATATCCCATATTATTGGTCAAGAGTGTATTTTCATCTAGATGACCAATACAAAGCAGCACATGTAATGGCCTCATGGGTTGTAGAGCAAACTCTTGAAGAAGCTAATCAGGCAAATGCATAATTCATGGCAGTGTTACAAGTCAATAAACACCTAGCTGAATGATATCAGTAATCCATTCCTGATACCAACGTCTAAACAATCTAATGTAGCCCTATAGTTAATAGCATAAATGAGTATACACCCTTGACATAAGGACTGCATGATAATCGGCTGAAATGTGACATGCGATATATCAGTGTCTAATATCGCGATGTTGATCAATGGTGCGATAACTTCGCAAACAAGTAGTTAATCCAGAGATTGGCATAAATGATAGTAAATGTTGCAATTTCAGGAAATAAATGGGTATTTTTGTCAATGATTTAGAAAATCATTACATTTATTTATTGAACTTTTTGCAACTAGTAAACTATGTAAAAACTCCATCCATGAGCAAGATTAAAATCCCGAAGCAGGAGGCAAGAGCGTTATCTATTAAACCGATCAGTCACTCTTGGGTGCGAGGGAAAAACCCTACCACCAACTGGATACCACAACTTATATACTGGTACTTTATTTTTATCTGACTTCCTAATATATAATGTCTATTCTTTTATCTTTTTTCAGGGGATGTGAGGGACATGGCGGACCAGGGCATGTCAGTCGGGCTCATCCTGGTCATTATAGCAGCAGTACTGGGCGGATTATGCATAATCCTTGGATTAATCTACACTTACATATACTGCTTCAAGTTACGGCCAAGACCGAGACCATTTCACGAACAGAGGGTGGTCTATAATAGTTACGCCGACCAAAACCAATCCAACAGCGGTGACGACAGACCGATCAAGACGCATCCATTCTTCATTATGCATTATGTGTCGAAACTTCGAGCGGACAATGGCCAGACCTCTCAAATAGGGGGTTCCCCAAGGAGACATTGATGAATACCATTAACGAATAACATTGATGATGCCATTGAGGAATGCCGTTGATGAATAACATTGATGAATGTCTGTGATGAATGCCAAATAAAGTGAATGATGAATGAAATTGTCATCATTGCCATTGATGAATGCCATTGCCATTGATTAATGCCTTTGATAAATGTTATTATTTTATAAACCATTGATGAACTGATGAATGCCATTTGAATAATTAGAAACGATATTGACAATTATTTTGAAGAATATTTTGAAAAATACATTGGTAATCGAACATTATCAAAAGATGAAACCTTATTGCACAAATATATATACAATATACATTGTACATGTTAGAGAAATGCTTTATAACCATTTTGGTAATATTGTCGCTTTACCAAAACCTTAAACGATACAATGATAATCGAATTATAAAAACCTGCATGGGAATGCAACACTTGACTGTTAGTGACTTTTGTACAACAGTATTTGCTTCAGTTCTGTTATTTGTTTTCTATGTTGCCTGTATTCCACAACGCATACAGTATTTGTCGTAAATAAAGTGATTTTGTGATGAAAAACTAGTTGGTTCAACATCCAATCCAACATGGCTGATGGCTCTTGCAAGAAGCAACAATATTAACGTTATACTCACCCAGGTGGAGCTTTTATCTATTTTGCAAGATAGTGCTGCCACCTGCCAATATTCCGCTTCAGATGTAAACTCATCTTCTGCGGAATGATTCAGTTCAATGTTCAATGTGAATTTCTGGATCAGAAAAAGACTATGAAAAATGAGACACCAAATGACAATGTTCAGCACAATGACATGAAATAATATGTAAATGGCACTGCCATGAAATTCGCGCAGCATTGTCATAGAACTACTGCATTATCTTCAACATTCCATGCAGAAGGCCAACGTATCTTTTTAGAGGACTGGGCAAATTATAGATAGATAAATAGATAATTTATTTTAGATACATAGATAATTTATTTTACCAACATCACAAGTACACGTAATTTCTGAATTTGACTGGGTGATGACATGATGCTGGAGGGATGCCCAGGGAAACTCGAGAGTTTGTTTTTTTGGCACCCCAGGTGACATGAAATGAGATGAAATGATATGGGCATGGATTGATGAAGGGGTGATGCAAAGAAATATGATATCACAAGTACTAAAAATACCATGCAAAGCATGTAAAACTATGGCTGGGGAATTAACAGACCTCAAAAGACATTAATTTAATGTTTTAAAATAATATAAGTCTATAATTATAACCCCAAAGATGCACACATACACACAGAAAGGTGCTTGGTACACTGAGGATGGAACACGAAGGCAGGGATCAATTTTGTGGTTCTGGCGCCCAAGTCTGTTTTTTCAGAACCTTGTTGATAAGAAAAGGTGCAGTAATTGTATTTGAATTTTGAAATAAAACAGCTTTATTGTGTCAACAATTCGCCATCTTCAGTTTTAGATTCTGGCTGATGATTTCGTACGAAATTCTAAATAATGAACATTCTGTGTTCGAAAAATGTAAGTGTTTTGAATGTCCCTCCAAAAATATATCTCATGTGTACCCACACAATATTCGACAAGGCAACTTCAAAAAGAAAATGTCAACATTGGCAATAATACACTTCCAATCTTTTATTAATTCACAAATGTAATTTCAGAAATTTCACATTCTTTCAACAGTGAAAATCGGTACTTTTCCGGCGTATAAAATTGTTGCTATGGCAATCATTATGGCAAAAATGCAAAATAGTCTGAAATTATCCAATTGGGCCAAAACCTATCTTTTGATACCAAACATGGGCCAATATTCCAAAAATTACAGAAAAGTGCCCTTCTCTCCCTACAACTCCCCTTAACTGTGTACTATTTTGCATATAGCATGATATAGGCCTACCGTATAGTCCTTATGACACGCCCACATTCCAACCAACTTGATCATGAATAAAAGGAAAAAGCAATTGTATCATTTCACTTTAAACCTTATAAACTTCAACAATATCTAATTTACATGCAGAGTGAGGTGAACAGAAATTCTAAGTAATAAATTGAGTGATAACATATCCTTTTAATCTGACAACCAGGGATCAAATGAAACCCTCAACAACACAAGCTCTCGAATTTGAGTGCCAATTCTTAAATCAACTCCAATATAAGAATATATACATCGTAGCTTGAAATATATAATCATTGTAATTTGCATTGTAATTTGCAGATGAACTTGTACTAAATCTCATTAACATACTTTTCTTTACAGTTAAATAATATGATAATGCCACAGCACAGTAGTGGGGCTATTTCAATAAAGAATTCCCAGGCATAGAAATCGCCCCTGGTTGATCATACTAGTTCCACTCAACCATATAGAGGCAAGTTGCTATCCATTATAGCTTTCAACCATAGGCCTTCACATCAAGTGCCATTACCATCCAGAAGTAATACAGCTATACAACATTTAAAATGTGAATCAAGAAATTCGAACAATTCAAAATTCATTGAAAAATTGTGGAAGTGTCATGCCAACTTGCAAAAGATAACCTCAAATCTACCACTTCAGCTTTGATGAGAGTCACATGCCAGCTCGGACATTTTCTTTAACAAACCCAGCCTTGCACATAATCCCATGTATACCCGAGAAAGAGAGTGGCAGACACCAGGTCAATTGTGACCAAACTTGTTTCTTCAATATGTTGCATGGAAAAACGGTCAAATTATGGATCCATCATTGCCCAGCAACCTTGACAAAACCTTGACAACTTCATTATTCAAACCAAAATTTTCGAAAATCCAAAGCTATCTGAGGTTGGCATTTTGGTTTTGACAATAATAAAACCAATAACAAGACTATGAAAAGAAACCAAATTTGAAACTGAATCATCTCTCAGGAGTGCCAATACACCCAGACACAACTGCAAGCCACGAGAAAATATATTATAGAACTTCCATGCTTTTTCACACCAGGATCTTGGCCGGTGAAATCTTTGGCTTAGAGTCAAGATATTTAGACGTTATGCTATTCTGCATCACTTCCATGAAATTCACATGCCAAATGTTAGAGGCTTACATTTTCATTTAATTAGGTTATGCACAATTATAACGTTTGTCAAAAGATGGGGACTCAGAACCAGAGCAGAGATGCAACAGATAGGGTTCCACAGAATGGCCAAATCAAACACACTGAATCAAAATCGCTGAATGAAATTCAGAGGACATATTTCAGACCTTTTCCGATTAATATAATTGACTTATATAAGACTCTTCTATTTTGATACACACGATTGGATGAAATTCACATGCTATTGTTGCTAAACATTTTCATATCCTCACAAAAGTTTTAAAAAAGCAACCTTCCTCAGACCAACATTTGATGAATTTCACAGGCTTCAGCCTGAAGTTCAGGTTAAGCATTTTAATGAAGTCAGGCATTAACCACTAATTTTTTTTCTCAAAAGCTTCACATACTCAGAGTGGCATATAAAAGAACAACTTGTACATATATTTACATTATTTATCTTAAAATTTTCCAAAAGTGTTATACAAACTTTATTGATTTTAAATTATATTACGCATCACATTAATTACAATACATGTAATTTACCATTGAGACATGTAAATTGATGTGTAATTTAAGTGTAAACAGGATTGGTGTGTGACAGAAACATGTGCCTTATCAGCCCTTCTGAGTTGTGTACAGATGTCTCCATGTCACCCCAATGGCATCTCTGAAAAAGATTTTGAAATAGGCCTATTAGAAAAATAAAACTTTATGACACAACATCCATAGAATGAGCAACCTAAGGCTTATCGAATTCACTGGACACAGTAAAATCAAGGAGATATTCCAATCATGATTTTTAGGCATACAAGAACCCAGGGGTTCAAAATGGAGGTGGTGTGGTGTCTGTAAGTTCACATCCAACAGATCATTTGTCCTGCACTGCCCTAAGTATTCAGACAGGTATTTTCAGATATATCGACAGATAGATAGATAGATCTAGATAGATATGGTATGCACCAGAGCAGCAATTTAAGTGGAGCAGGTGATCACAGGTTGATCGATGAGATGGTAGATACAGCAGTCCTGAGTCTTCTTACCCTTTTTGAAAATGATCCAAAGAGACAATGATTTAACATCTCCTATGAATGACACCCACCTGGGACTTTGATCTTAAAGTTGAATCCCACAGAATGCAGCTGCTCCACCTATTGTACTCCACGTAACTAAACGGTTCAACAAAAATACCCCAGCTGGGGAATTAACAGACATCATAAGACCTTAATTTAATGTTTTAAAATAATATCAGTCAGTAATTAAAACCAAAGATGCACACATACACACAGAAAGGTGCTTGGTACACTGAGGATGGAACACGAGGGCAGGGATCTATATTGTGGTTCTGGAGCCCAAATTTGTTTTAACCAGAAAAATTGATTGTAATGTACAAGTCTGTGGTTTCAGAACCTTGTTGATTAGAAAAGGTGTAGTAATGCTATTTGCAGGGTGCCCACCGAACATCGTACAAAATATTATAGGAATATACAAATTTTTTTCCATAAAATATAGGAGGTTTTCACCTATTTTAATAACACAATATAGGAAATATTCGATAGCAAAACCATCGGCAAATCACGGGATCGCCTCCACCATAAGCTGAAAACTTCATGTCACGGACAAAAACGTGTCTAAAAAATTCATAGGTCAATTGCCAGCAATTTATTTCTTCAATACACTGTGTACCGTTTGCTCTATGCGAAGCGACCCAGTTAAGGCTTGGGTTTGGCTTCAGTCAACGCTTTAGACAGTTTAACACATGTTTTTTGTGCCTTAAGTGAAACTACATCTTTCATGCAAATTCAATCAAATGTTAATATAGCCAGTATGCTAGATTATATTCTCACCTATACAGTGCATATTTTTATATATCAAAATATTTTTTGTTGTCAAAGATTACGTGATTCTAATAAGAGGGACTTTGGAACAACTGGACTATTTTGTGCATTTTTTAATAAAATTGGGTACTTATACTATGTTTGAGGCTGAAATATTCTCCAATGTGCTTCACTTTGCTGGTATGGATATATTTGTAATGTATCCTTAAGCTTGCAATGAAAAATTCTTCTGAAACATGATGTTTTAGTTTAGGTTTGGCTTAGAACTTACGGGTTTGGCTTTTTTGAACGCAGGTGTTGTAAATATGTATGGGTTTCATACTTATAATTTTTTGGTTTGGCGCGTCAATATAACTGACCTCTTTTTTTTGCATTCAGTAATATGTACAAACTAGAAAAGCCCATTGAAAGCGCAGATCTATAAGGATAATTAAAGAGGAAGGAAACTTGCGATTTTGAAATGATTTTATGAGAAGAAGGAGAGGGTTAAGGAAGGTTCTGTGAAGGCTGTGGCTTTGAATAGCGGAACGGGCCTGCAATGATAAAAGTTTGTGTGAAGCCTACAAGGTAAACCTAGTCTATGCAATGCATGTACATATAATTGGTTGAGATTTGAGAGGGAATTGTGAATGTGGATTGCGTTTAAAAGGTAAAGAGCAATTGATATAACTTTGATATGCATACCCAATTGAAAATGAAAAGCAGCTTGTCTGTAGTCTAATTATTGATACCTTCAATTGTTGCTAGGGCAGTAAGGCTATGTGCTTCGACTTGACCCAAGTTGGCAATATAGCCATGTGCATTTGCCTGGAATTTGGCTGCAGTAGGATAGTAAACAAATCTAGGACTATTATGGGATGGCAACAACAATGGGAAAGAGAGCTGAATGGAAGTGGAAACTGGAATAGAAACATGTCGAGAAGGCAGTGCAAGTTGTTGGTATTTGGATAAAAAGGTAAAAAATCAACAAGAAATGAACAGAAGGTGTCAGACCAATGTGTCAGACCCCATCAAAATCTGTCAATGGTGAGCATGTGGTCACATGACTCGGCTGTAATACGATGTACTAGAAAATACCCATTAAGAATGTTGTATTTTGTAATACTTATCACTTGTGAAATTACATGCAGCTGTAAAAGCACAGTTAGTTATAAAGCTTGTATGTCGCCTGAATAAAATGCTGTCCAACAGAAAGATAAGAGTCATATTAAGCCTATCCATACAACCAAGTTTACTGTCATTCAAAGCTATATATATGATTCTATCAAAATGTACACAAACAGTTTTCATGCCGTGAAAAAATATTGTTATTGTGTACTAATCAAGAAATGCAGGGCTCTCCTCAAGTAGTTTAAGGCTTCACAATCAACTAAACTCACTTAATTATGGAAAACATGTAATTCTGTTGATTGGAAGTGTATACTGTACTTTAAATCTATCAGTTTAGGATCTGTAAATGCATGTTTAATGTTACATAGAATCGGCGGAATTACTACCTTTAATTGAAGATGATGATTAGTAATGTTTAATACTCATTGGCATTAATAAATTTGTGCATTTGGTGGTATTTGTGCTGACATTAATGTATGGGGATTAATGTGTCGTTGTGCTTATCCTCAGGTATCTGGTGTTATAGTAATACATGTTTCAAATACGAAGTGATACAGTATTGACTGTATGATTTCCAAGTTTTACATGATAAACCGTAGCCTATACCCCATAGTATGTGGTGAAAACTATGTTAATTGGTAAGGGTAAAAGGGTTGACTGTACCAAAAATGCAGATTTTATTTTAAGGTACACGAAAAAACTGACAAATTCCGTTTTTTGCACATTTTTGTTGTACTTGCTGTCTTTGTGTAAAATTTTAGTCCACAAACTCTGCACTGATGTTCAGCCTAATTTCCACGGACTTTTCCTCTTTCATGTCCATCCATCCTGCCCATGATTGAAAATGTTGGCCGCATCTAGCTATTCTGCATTTGTACATATTGCTAAATGCAACAATAGAGGTCAGTTACTATTGACACGCCAAACCAAAAAATTATAAGCATAAAACCCATACATATTTACAACACCTGCGTTCAAAAAAGCCAAACCCGTAAGTTCTAAGCCAAACCTAAACTAAAACATTATGTTTCAGTAGAATTTTTTCATTGCAAGCTTAAGGATACATTACAAATATATCCATACCAGCAAAGTGAAGCACATTGGAGAATATTTCAGCCTCAAACATAGTATAAGTACCCAATTTTATCAAAAAATGCACAATATAGCCCAATTTTTCCAAAGTCCCTCTTATTAGAATCACGTAATCTTTGACAACAAAAAATATTTTGATATATAAAAATATGCACTGTATAGGTGAGAATATAATCTAGCATACTGGCTATATTAACATTTGATTGAATTTGCATGAAAGATGTAGTTTCACTTAAGGCACAAAAAACATGTGTTAAACTGTCTAAAGCGTTGACTGAAGCCAAACCCAAGCCTTAACTGGGTCGCTTCGCATAGAGCAAACGGTACACAGTGAATATGTTACATTCATCATTGCCCAGCAAGCCTTGATAAACAACTTTAATATTCAAATCAAAATTAGCGAAAATTCAAAGCCATCTGAGGTTGGCATTTTGGTTTTGACAATAATAAACCAATAACAACTTAAGATCATTAAAAGAAACCAAACTTGAAACAGAATCATCTCTCAGGAGTGCCAATATACCCAGAAACAACTACAAGCCATGAGAAAATATATTATGAAGACTTCCATGCGTTTTCACACGAGGATCTTCGCCAGTGAAATTTTACCATCGGTAATTAAAACTTCAGTCAAGATATTTGGACGTTACGCTTTTCTGCGCCAGTTCAATGAAATTCACATGCCAAATGATAGAGGTTGACATTTTCATTTAATTAGGTTATGCACAATTATAAACGGTTTGTCAAAAGATGGGACTCAGAACCAGAGATGCAAGAGATAGGGCTCCACAGAATGGCCAAATCAAACACACTGAATCAAAATCGCTGAATGACATATTTCAGACCTTTTCCAATTTATAAATTGACTTTATATAAGCCCATTCGATTTTGACACCCAAGATTGGATGAAATTCACATGCTATTGTTGGTAAACATTTTCATATCCTCACAAAAATAATAAAACACAGAATTCAATAAATCAGATTCAGTTTACTATAATTTTAATCAATGGCTGCACACTTAAGAGCTCTCACGACTAACTGATTAATCGACGTTGGTTTGATTTCAGTTGAAAATCGGATGAAATTGAGATCCTCGTCGTAAGTTCCAGCAAAATCGGGGCACAGAGTTTTCTTTTTAGCTAAGGACAATGGCGTGATCTGAGTTATCTCAGTAAAATGACATTCACTGACAGTTGACAATGACATGTAGTAATCATGAGAACATGACAATAATTTCACAAAACATGGTCACAAATGACAGAGACATTTAAATGACAGGTGAAAATAACTTTCAAATAAAATAGTTTGTGAAAACTCAAATAGTTCATGACAAAATCAATCAATGACAAATCCAATCACAAAACATAAATTTCAAAATGACAGGTCACAGGTAACAACAATCAACATCAAAAGTTCATGAAATTGACATTCAATAACAACAGAAATTGACAGTCAATAACAACAAATGACAGTTCATAAATTTGACAAAATTTTGTCATATAGCACTGTTGTAGAAATTTGCAGATTGCGGATCCACCAAGTGAAAGTCATCTTGTAGAAAATTTTGACGACTGGCGAGCATAAGTTAACGTAAACAAATGCATTGTAGAACTGTCAAATCGTTTTGACAGGTAAACGTGACCATGAGCGGCTCATGAATTTCGATTTCTTCATGACGATTGTTCGTTTGTAGAATCGTTGAACAGATTAACTGGCATTTTAAATTGTAGCATCGTAGAAATATTCGACATCAAATTGTAGCAGTTGACGGACAACTGACAGCTCCTGACGAGCGTGCATGCTGAGCACAGTCCATGTGGTGTATCAACATGAGCAATAAAATTGTGATTTGAAATTGTCTCCAAAATACACAAAAACGACGGTAGAAACGTAGAGTACACATCTGGGTATTTACGACGACAGTTCTTCCTAGTATATACATCGTAATAGACCAAAAGTTCGACCGTTGACACATTTTGACAGCTCCAGGCGACTTGCCGGTTGCATGACAATCACTGTCAAATTTCACAAATAAGAACGAATTTTTCGTTGACAGAAACGAAGCACATACCGGTACCAGATATTCTCGACGAGAGTTCGTACGTAGAATAGACATCATAATAAATCGTAGAATGGTGAACATTAGGGTGTGGCTGGTGCCCCAAGGTTATCCGATCAAGCTGTACCTTGTTTTGGTACTGTGTTTTGGTCAACAAAACATGTTTGGAAAGTTTAATGGAAATCGGAACATGCTTACCTTGAGCACAATTCAGTTATAGTTTTATTAAAATATTTTATATATGCAAACCGCGGTATTGTATAACTTCACCAATATTAGTCATACAATGATAAAACTTGTATGGTTGAACTTGTCTTAATTAGAGCTTCATTTTGAGTACCAACTTCAATGGTCTACGAAAATTCTACAGTCTGTCAAATTGGTAATTCAGTGTTTTTCGAGAAATAACTTGCATGTTTTAAAAAAGCGAAACTTTTCTTGCTGATCAGGATATATATTATGCACAGGATGCCAAGGACAATGTCTTGCTGGATCAAATATGTTTTGATGATATTTGGACTTCTTAAGTGCAATTACATTCGGTGTAAAAGGTTGTATTTTTGAGATCATGAATTTTAATACTACGCTTATATCATCACACATTTCAGAATTAATGGAGATTGTGTGTTTAATTCAATATCATCTTCTTGCACACCCAAGCATATATATATATTTATTCAAATAATAATGATTTAAAAACACATTTACTTTAAAATTTAAAATAATAAAGTTGGTACAAAGAAGGTGAGATCTGACCTCATGAATTACGGTTTCTAGGAAAATGTCTTGTCAGAACAAATATATTTGATTTTAATTCTCTAGAGTATTACAGGGTTAACTCACGGGGAGTCAGTGTTCTGAGTCTCCTATCTTATAGTATCATCTGACTGTACAGTTGTTGACCAGCAGTTTCAAATATTCTTCATCTCATTGCTGTGTTTTATACTCTTGTCTTAAGTAGACTGCAATTATAAGATTGTGAACCAAAAGCCGAACTTATCGATTAATGTTCCCTTATGATAACCTAGCACACTTTCTCACACTCCATGGTATTAATTCCTTAACTGAGTGAACAGGATCAATAATAAATCTTGTTATCTATGGCTTGTAATTGAAGTTGTGATGATAAATATCCACATTATGACACTTACAGTAGAAGTTTTTTTCTAATCCCCTGTCCTGTGACGGGCATAGGCAATCAAGACTGCACTTAAAATATACTTGACTTTAGACCAACTGAAATACATTTCTTCTTGACCATTCCTTTTATGAGCTTAAAAGTCAGACTTCCAAAGCCTTCTTCAGAGGCATCATAGTGGAAAACAGCAGTGAGTGACAATTTATCTTACGATACATTGGAAACAGCATTCTAACTGTATCACTACGCCATGAAACAAATGTTTTTATGAAGTCTTTACTCCTGTTTAACTAAACAATTAAGGTGGCTCGCTACTCATGAAATTACGTCACCTGCACATCTTTCCGCGCAGCCAGGCAGGCCCTATCTGTGTTAACGTCACCACAGCAGCTCAGCTCTGCTAAGACATTTTCAGCATCATTTTAAATTCTGAAAATTTTAGGCGGCGGCTGCTTCATTTGGCATTTGAGCCACTTCTCTTGGGGTTAGAGACTTCCCGTTTGAAGCATTAGATGCGCTATGAAGAATACTATAAACCAACCGACTTTCAGCTTTCTGCTTTAAGAAGAAAATTTCTACAGGCGATTTTCGGCAAGCATGTCTAATTTCGTTAAAATGACTCTGTGACACAAATAAATGTTTGTATCAATATCTAGGCCCGTTGGGCCATATGTCTGTATCATTATATTGTTCCTCACTTTATTTAGAAGCAAATGCCAAAGAAATAAAGAATTCTATCTCGTACTTTTTTTTTTGCGCTATGGTTCATAAAAAATATTTAATTTTCAAAATTGAAACTTTTTTTCCGAACCCCTAGAAAAGTTCTTTAAACTAAATATATTTCTCTGGAATTTTAGTCAGCTTTTCCATCAACCTTTCCTCTTTAATTCCATGCTTCATTTAATAACATAGGATGAATGGCCACTGAATGGCATGGAAAACTTCACAGTAAAAAAATTAAGAAAAAAATTGAGTTTTTCAGGTTTGCATGGATTGACTTTCTTTCACATAACCTCAAATATTTTGAAAGAAAGGCTGGTAGCGACCACTTTTGTTTATATATCCTTGCTATAAACTATACTTTGGATCATTTTAAACTATTTTAAAGAAATCCTATCTTAGAAAGTTCACGAGTATCGAGCCACCTTAAACAACTATAATCACTAGTGACAACAGTAGCTTACATAACTGTTGCTTAATAAATTTTCTTGGAATGTCAAAGTCAGCCAGAAAAATGGATATGTGCCAAAAATGATCACTGTATAATGTTTAAATGCGATCTTGTTCATCCACATTTGATACACTACGAGTGCAACATATAGTCTTAAAGTCATGCCAGGTTCTTAAAAAGGAGTTTTTGAAGTTATTAAGACTGTCTTTTAACTGCTATCAGTTACCATGAAAATATCCTGACAAGTGACTTGCAGAAAGAAAAAAAAAGTCACCTGAACTGGTAAATAAAAAATTTATGAACTGCATATAATTGTCCAAAACCATTAAAGTTGGTATTCAAATTGAAGGTCTAAGTGAGGCCTGTCCAGCCATGCAACTGTTAATGTTCTAAAATGAATATTGACAAAGTTATCCAATACCGCGACTTTCGTTCCTAGCAAAAAGCGAAGAAACTTCAACTGAAATGTGCTCAAGGTAAAAGTTTACCAATTTTCATGAAATTTCTCAGGTACGTCCCTTGGATCAAACCACAATACCATGAAAAGGTACAGATGGCTCCTCCAAAATTTTCCATTTTGAGGGGCACCAGCCACACCCTAGTGAACATGTACGTTGAATATTTTTATTGACAGATTTCGTTCAAGGAGGGCGTCTATGATGGTACGGAACACCTCTCTGAAAATAGAATGTACTTTGTTAATGATTGTTAACATACTGACAGAAGATACATGTTCAGATCTTGACCTGCAATTTTTCGCAGCAAATCAATGTCTTTTGGATAAGTTTTTCGGTGATGATAAGAAGACATTTTTGCTTAGCTGTTAAGGTTTGTTTCACATTAGTGCTATTACCTAATTATACATGTTACATTTCACTGTAGATTATGGTAATTATCTAAATTGAATGAGGGCTATTCCATTTAAAAATCAGGTTACATTTTTGACTCCCCCATGCATCTAAAGTGAATTTTTTTCGACTCCCCCCATGCATCAACTGCGATGTTTTTGGAGACCCTACATGCACCAAATGCAAATTTTTTACCCACCCTACATTCATCAAATCCGAATTTTTTTAGCCCCCCTCCTGTGACAAACATTTTTTGACCCCCTACCCCCAAAAAAAATCTCAACCCTACATACATCTGAATTTTTTTTATTTTAAGACCGAAAGAAAAAATAAATCTAAACTCTACATATATGTATGGATTTTGAAAAGAATCTCCATCAATGTGTTGAATATGTCTTTGGCTGCACTGTATGACATATCAACTTCAGATCCTAGCCTATCACGTCCTGTATTTTTGCACTTGGTGGGCTAATTAGCAGGGGAAGGACACGGCAATGAGGATTTGCATATTAAAGTTGGGTCTTTGCCTATCTCGGACAATGGTCATTGGAAAACTTGCTTTATATTTAACTAAGAGTTCTGTGTCTAGGCCTGACAGCTAGATATTCTCTTAACTCGGACTGATTAGTGCAGTCTATTTTACTCTGACTCAAGCATGGTTTACCGTTTGTTCTCGGTGATATGACGGAGGTGAAGCGAGACTTTCCAAAATTCTTGAATTTATTCCTTATTTTCTAAAAGGCTCTCTGTGATATGATGGAGGCGGAGGCAGTTCTCCGTGATGTGATGGAGGAGGAAGTCAAATCCTCCTAAATTCTTGAAATTAATACTTATTCTTAGAAGGGACTTAGTTTTTCCATTTTTCTTGGTCTATATTTTGTAGTGTCTTGATGACTCCTTACTGAGGCAGATATATGCTTCTTTGGGCAGAGGCCTCTTCGTGATAGGACGGAAACCTCTCCCTGATATGACGGAGGCCTCTCTGTGATGTGACGGAAGTAGACCCTTGCACCGCTGCCGATTGCGGGCTCAGCCGCCGAAATTTTGCCTAGCCAGCCACCACCAATTGCATAATATAGCCAGTCAGTTCTCACTTAATGAAATTTAGGCCTAATAGCCATTATTTATAATTATTTATACAGTAGGACAAGTACTTTATTTACCTCATATTATATTTTCGAATAATATAGCTAAAAAAATCTCATTACATATTCATACAGGATAATCATTATTTTTTTAATATTATTTCCTTACCAGGTCTTAGCCTGAGCTAAACACTCCAACTGTGTCTCGGTAGCCAATATGAGATGTCTTTTCTGGTCCACTCTCAGGTCCGATACCAAGAAGTTCTCAGGCAAGTGCGATTCATTCAGCTGGAAGACAATAGACACAATTATAGTCCAAGTTTTACTTTTTACCAAAGACTTCCTTGACATGTAGCACATGTATGTAAAACTTACTGAAATATTTACAAGTAATGTACACAAGTTATATTAAGTTATCAAGCTTATTCACAAGTAATACTTACCATGTGCAAAGTCTAGGTCGAACGGATGTTTGGGTCTCAGGTTCTCTCTTGCTCCGTTTGCAGCCCGGGTGGTACCAAGTAGAGAAGGAAGGTTGGCTTTGGCATTGGTTTCTTTGATCAGCTTTTTCACGATGTCCCCAGCAGACTTGTGCACCTGAAATAATCATTTTTATGCATGAAATAACAGTATATATTTCCTGTAAAGTCTTGGTCAATGTTTAATTGGCAAAAACACAGGTTTATTCACTGAATATTTATGCATCATTCTGTTATTATAATAAAGTATAAATTTACTGTATGTTTAATTGAGGTTTTCAGGTTTATTCACTGAATATTTATGCATCATTCTGTTATTATAATAAAGTATAAATTTACACCATGTTGTTGAAATTACTTACATTTTCTCTGGCAAACGTCTTTGCCTTTGCTGTCACTTTCACTTTTAGGTCTATGCCGTCCTGCTTCTGGTGGATGTGCTCGGTACGTCCTTTGGTGAATGTATCGCTTTTCTGGATGACGGTTGCCGGACAAACCTGTGTCTTGTTTCTAACGCTGCATCGCCAATATGTAGTGTTGCCGCTTGCGTTCTGCCGGTTGTATAAATAACTGAAGCTGAAAAACAATATATATCAAATTACTGCTCTGAACTTTTAAGATTTAAGTAAATTATTTGACCTATGGATTTTACATGACAGATTAACTTATAAGAAAGTTAAATAACAGTAAAGTAACATTATTAACCCAAGTCAACCCAGAATACTGGTATAATTTAGGTGACAGATAAACTTTTAGAGAAAGTTAATAACAGTAAAGTAACATTATTAACCCAAGTCAATCCAAAAGACTTATTTACATGACAGATGAACTGTTAGAGAAAGTCTGAGTTAAATGCAGTAACACTTACCCAAGTCCATCCAGGAGTTTCTTCTTCCTTTTCTGTGAACCGCCAGCTACGATGGTCCATGACGGTTCGTCCGAAGGGATATCTTCATCGTCGCTTAAGTCGGTTGGCTGAGGCAGGATGCTATCTTCTTCCTCATCCGAGGGTGACGGTTCGACAATGGGCGGAAGATGCTCCCAGTCTGAGTCGTACTCCAGGGGCATTGGTGTAGGCGGATCCTCAAAGGAGATCTCTGCCCTGCAAAGATAAATAAAAGAACAATCAGAATTTGATAAATCTCCAATTCTCTCAGTTTCCATTTATGTAGAACAATCAGAACTTGATAAACATAACAGTTTAACCTTTACTTATGTATAACAATCAGCATTTAATAAGCAAACTATCTCCAATTGTCTCAAGTTTCAAGTCCGGCTCAAATTTACATAGAGTTAGTTTAACTTTTACTTGTTCATTAACTTTTTTTTTAACTGAAAACATAAACATCATTTTAAATTATAGCCTTATAATCAATTACCTGGTTGGACTGACTTGACATCCGAGGTCTGTATCGTTGTCAGAGGGGACCGGAGTTGGTGGATTATCGAACGACATATCCTCCCTTTAAAGAGAGAAAAAAAAAACCATGCAAAGCATGTAAAGCATCAGCTGAGGAAATAAACATTTCTTAAAATGTCAATGATCTAATGTTTAATAAAATGATAGCAGTATCACTATCCATTGTGGCAGGATACTCATGAAGGAACTTCAATTTTATGCACTGTCATAAAATCCTTATTACCATGAGGGAACACAAAATCTGAGCTTTCGAAAATGGGGCCTGCCATTTCTGTACACCAAATAGCTGTAGAACAATGCTCATTTAACAGCACAAATTGTGTTTCCAGATGATGCACGCACTGTTTACCGCAACCGCTGCAGTACTACGATATTTTCCTGAGCGATAAAACAGAATTTCGGAAAAATTATCACCAAAAATGCTTTAAAAAATAAAAGAATTAGTCTACAATTTCCATAGCGCCTAATTTGATTATGTGGAATACCTGACAGTCATGTGCAAGGCCGTAATTGATCAGTTCATTTTAAACTTTGTCAGCAAACACACCTTCTCACTTCCCACATCCTCCATATTGGAATCCCGGACGCTTATTAATGACGTCATAGAAACCCCCTGATCTGATTGGCCGACCGAAATAATAGGAATTATTTTTTATTCTTCAAATAAAAAGCTGCAATTTATGAAAAGATGACTTTAAATAAGTTTTAATGGTGGTTTTAGTTCACTTTGGCAACAAGGAAATATTTAAAATCAACAAATGAGAATCGCATTTGATACTTCGGGTGTCTTCGTCAGACGCCGAAGTTGTCGGACATCCAGTTGAGAAAAAATGGCGGACGAGGAAGGATGCGCGGGATGAGGAGGGAAATAAAATGGCTTGAATCAGAAGATATAAGCACTCGTATGTCCGGAATATAACACTGTCCCGTGGTTAGGGGCTAATTAAGGTCCAGGAGGAATTTGGTTGGTTAACTTGTCAGATTAATAGAGAAATCATGGACGTTGTGTGGCAACAGCCTGCCAGCGACCAAAACGACAATTGTAAGAAGCGATCAGCTACTGTTGTAGCTGATGCTTAAAAATTTAATATCTAGACATTGTTGTTCTAAAATTAATGTAATTATTACTCTCAATAATATTCATGTCATTATTGCTCTCAATATTCATGTCCTTATAATTATTACTCTTAATAATCCATAAAATGAACTGTATTATAAACCAATGTAATTACCTGGATGGACTGTCAAAACATTCAAAGTCTATGTGGTCCACAGGAATCGGAGTTGGTGGATTCTCGAACGACATGTGCTCATCACTGCAAAGAGAATTTGTTTGAATTCAACAGACAATTTAGACAACAATTAATTTAACAATTTTTGGGTCAAAAACTCGTGTTTTATGGAATATTTATGTGAAAATCTACCTGTCCTCATCACTGCAAAGAGATTTAGTTTGAATTCAGAAAATTTAGACAACAATTAATTTAACAATTTTTGGGACAAAAACAATTTAGACAACAATTAATTTAACAATTTTTGTTGAATATTGATGTAAACATCTACCTGCATGAAGTGACTCGAATCCAGGGGGTGGGGGGGGATAGGCGATCCGAATCCAGTCCTGAGGAGGGGAGAAAACAGGGAGAAAGGAATCCTGGTGGTGGGGGGACAGAGAGAGGCGATCCAAGTGGTGATGGAAGAGCAAAACCGAGGTCCAAGGTCTGGAGGGCCTGCCAGTGCACGTTTGGTGGTGATGCATTCTGAAAATACAGCAAAAAATAATAAGTTCCATGAAACAACTGTAAATCTTAAAACCTTTTACATGCAGGGTGAAAGGTGTACAACTTCACAACTGATTCAGTGTATCTATGTCACCATTGACCAAATATCTCTCAATAAAAAAAATAACACAAATATAAATTTGTGCTTTATACCTGCTATTGATGACTGAAGATGTATGCAGACATTGCATTGTGTTTAAATAAATCGATTTCAAATTTACATGTAAAATATGCAAAAAAAAATTGTAAAACTCCAGATCAGAATGCTTTCCTGCTGATTGGTAAGCTTTCATTTGTAGCTCCCTTGTACACAGTAGCATGTTTGTTAAGGTCTTCACTGGGCAAGCAAATGATTCCTCATATGTCCAAAATAACTTTTCTTGGTCAAGATCTGCCCTACAGAGTTCCACTTCCTGCATCCGAGCTCTTAACCAAAAGTGTGACAACCTGCCCCGAGAGTGTGACAACCTGCCCCGAAAGTGTGACAACCTGCCCGGAATTCTGAATTTTAAAAAATGTCCAATAGGACATTTAGATTTCGAATGATATAGGTATATATTCACCAAATAGATTTAAGTCACTCCCCTTTAGCCATTCATACAGAATGGCAGTGCTCCTGCATGCTTTAAATAGAAATAGTAGTATGTTTAAGTTTAACACACTGTGACAACCTGCACCTGAGACAACCAGCCCAGGTCTACCCCAGTCAACATTTGAGTCTGCACAGCACTCACTGTGATATCACAAGAAACTCACATGGTGATGTCATGCTGGAGGGTGTCATCAAGACATCACAGTGACCTCATACCTTGTGACCTCATGCATTGCTACCTCATGCAGAGCTCTCAGAAATCTCACATACTGAGATCAAAATGTGGGCTCACTGTGAGGTCACAGTGATCTCACAAATGATGGTGTCACTATGAGATCTCACAGAGAGGTCACAAGTAACTCACACAGAGATGTCACAGAGAGCTCACACTGTGACCTCATGCATTGCTGCCTCATGGAGAGCTCTCAGAAATCTCACATACTGAGATCAAAATGTGGGCTCACTGTGAGCTCACAGTGATCTCAAAAATGATGGTGTCACTAACAGATCTCACAGAGAGGTCACAAGGAGCTCACAAAGTTGTACCACTAAAGGTCATATAGAGATCTCACAGAGAGCCCACATTGTGAGCTCTTTGTGACAGGAAGTGACATCACATGACCATCACAACATTCCATCCACCATTTTGAATCAACATGCAACAGGAAATTTGGGAGATGAAATAATGCCTGTAAGTATGATCTTACATAGTTTGTAGTGTTGAAAATTATGTTAGCATGGATTTAAACATTTAGTGATTCTACCAGCCTTGAAATTAAGCCTCCGAAAAATTGACAGCAGTGTGTGTTTTTGTACAGCAATTTTGGCACAATCTTTCAACTGCCATTTTGTATTAGGAGCCATTACACTAAAGAAACACACAGTTTAATATGTATGAACTGGTAATATTTTCCATTTTAAACTGTTTCTGTAGTATATTGACCATGTACTTTTGAATAATTAGTTAATATATATATCAACCACACTCATAGTGTAGGATAATTCAGCCTATTGGGACATTATTCAAACTGCTTATATATGTAGCACATACATTTATTTGTATTATCTTTTATTTTATGTTTCAGGTTGATGGTTGATATTTATGGGTTGGACTGCAGGAATGAAGAGGATTGAATGAACCCCCCCAATCCAGCAATGTGATTTGACAAATAAAATGAGGAAACAAACTTGCTATTCTCCATTTGTATTTATCTAACTCTTGAAGAGGTCAATGAGGGTGATTTGAGGTCACAGGCAGTTCACCCTCCAGAGGTCACAGGAAGTTCACCCTGCAGAACTGACCTCAGAAAAGGCTCACAGAGAGCTCACACTAACAGCTCACATAATAGCTCAAAGAGAGCTCACAGAGAGCTCACAGAAAGCTCACAAGAAGGTCACTCAAATCTCACTATGAGACCTCACATTAGGCTCACAGGGAGCTCACAGTGTGACCTCAACATTTGGGGTCAAATCACCCTCATTGACTGGCTTCAAAATGAGGTTGATGTGAGGTCTTTTCTGTGAGCTTTCAAGCTATCATTGAAGAGCTCACATAGATATCACAGTGAGGTCAAATTGTTGATTGGGACCCTACTGCTATTTTTTTAAATTAAACTAATTGATTGCTACTGATGATGCGGTAAAAGAGAAAACCAAAATGTTTTGAAACCCAAAAATATCAAACACCCCAAATTAAAAAGGAATTGGTGTTGATTAAAACCACAAGGCCAAATACGTTATATTGTATTACCTTTGACACTGACTGAGCAGAATAAGTAATTGCAATCATTAGACACTACCTGTCAACTCAAGCCAATTGAGTTGATACTTTCTTTGACACAGCTCAATGAGTAATTACAATCATTAAACACCACATGTCAACTCTGAGCTCAATTACTACTCAGTAAACAGTATATAAAGACCAGACTTGGTAGCCTCATTCATTGCACTACAAGACATGAATGTGAGAGAAACTGAAAAGATGATCATTGCTTCTATGGACATCTTGACAAAAAAGGTATTTTTCTTTTAGATTAAATTCAAAATACTTACGTGTTTCTCTACGGCCTGTCCCCAATGGAAAGCACATCCGCATGTCTTAGCGTGAGCAAAGACACTACGCATGGCTTTCCATACGGCGGACTCAAAGTCCATCACTGCCGTCTGTAAGCGTATCTGCAGCTTTCTTTGAAGGAGGGCGTCACGAACGGTCCGGAATACTTCTCTGAAAATAGAATGAATTTTGTTATTGTGTGTTGACATTGTCTAGTATTGTTAATTTCACAGCAAGTATCTTGTTATTGTCAATTTCACAGCAAGTTTGTATCTTTAAGGGGTTGTGTAATATTTAATGCAATTTTGATAAATATAAATGATATTCAATCAGTCTTGACTTTGTCTTTTAATTAATAAATTCACAATCTCT
The DNA here is from genome assembly GCA_026936325.1 of Platynereis dumerilii. NCBI lineage: Eukaryota > Metazoa > Annelida > Polychaeta > Phyllodocida > Nereididae > Platynereis > Platynereis dumerilii. The sequence goes on from JAPTHN010000002.1 coordinate 57,861,834, forward strand.
CAGTTATTCTCTAATCATTCACTTACATTCTCTCTGGCAACTTTCTTTGCTTTTGCAGTCACTTTCACTTTTAGATCCAGCCCATCAAGTTTTTCATGATTGTGATCATTCCGCCCGCTGGTAAAGATGTCTTTTCTCTGAATGGCAGTTGGAGGACAAACCCGGTTCTTATTTCTAACACTGCATCGCCAGTACGTGGTGTCTCCGCTTGTATTTTTCCGAGAAAATACATAGCTGAAGCTGGAAAAAAAAAATACAATAAAGCAAATGTTAACCCAACCAACTTCATTGAAATTATATCAAACAATGATAAATTATGTTACCATATATCATAAACATTTCATTATATGGGCAATGAAAAAATAAGTTCATTAAAGATAAAATTACTTATTAACTTGAAAAAAAAATTTCATTTTCATTCTTAACACTTACCCAAGTCCATCCAACAGTTTCTCCTTTCGTTTTTTGCGAACCTCCATCAACGGTCGACCAAGCCGGCCGGTCAGAGGGGATGTCTTCTGTGTCGCTCAGCTCTGTTGGTTGTGGTAGAATACCGTCTTCTTCTTCATCTGACGGTGAAGGGTCGGCGATTGGCGGGAGATGTCCCGAGTCCGAATCATAATGATCCATAGGCATTGGCGTTGGCAGAGTCTCGAAGGAGATCTCGGCACTGCAAAGAAAAGTAGAAAAACAATTATTTACAATACTAGTCCCACAACACCCAACAAGTGAATTAAAATAATATGATGTAACTACCAGTATCACCATTTATTATGTGTGCAATTACTTCTAATCATCTACAGTACTGGTATCACAAGTGTTAAGACAATAGTGTGTGCAATTACAAGTATATTTCTAATCATTTACAAGTGTTACTTGATATCATTTTATTATATCATTTAATTATCACCATCAATCATTTTGAAATGTAGTATGACATATAATTACCTGGATGGACTGCCAAAGTCTGCTTCATGGTCGATGGGCATTGGAGTAGGTTGAATGACGTGTCCTGTCTGCAAATATAAAAAAGAAAAAAAATTACTGAAGAGCCACTTATTTTAATAATTACATGTTTATTAAACCTAGGTGGATACAAATAAGTCTATCTCACTAAGGCATTTATATAAACATATTTATTAAACCTAGGTGGATACAAATAAGTCTATCTCACGCAAGCGTTTATATAAATGTCTATTTTTTAATATTATTACTATAAATTACCTGGGTGGACTGCCGAAGTCTGCTACAGGGCTGGTGGGCATCGGAGTAGGTGGATTATCGAAGGACATGTCCTGTCTGCAAGTAGAGAAAAAAAGTTTCATTACTGAGCTGAAATTTATGTAATAAATTATATATGAATTGATATATATAGGGCTTCAGCAAGTATTCCTTTAAGTGTAGTCTGATAATTACCTGGAAGGACTGCAAAAGTCCAATTCTTGGTCCATAGGCATCGGAGAAGGTGGATTACCAAAGGGCATGTCCTGCCTGCAAATAAATAAAAAAAATCACATAAAGTTGAAATTTCTGTTATACAATTAAAAAATTTTATGCATTTATTTACATTTGTGTGTATGATATTTGAAAATATAAACAACTTTATGCTATGATATACATTTATAACCGATATAGATAATTGCACTTTATATGATAACAGCATTAATTCGAATATTTACCTGGAGCTGTCTAGAATGGGAGGAGGTGAGGCGATCACAGGTGTAGGGAGGTGTACAAGGGGTGACTCGAATCCAGGTCGAGGGGGGATTGGCGATCCGAATCCAGGGGGAGGGGGGATCACACAGGGAGAAAGGAATCCCGGAGGAGGAGGGACGGGGGAAGGCGATCCATAAAGTTGAGATGGGAGAGTGAATCCCAGGTGGTCCAAGGTCTGTAGGGCCTGCCAATGCATGTTCGGGGATGCATTCTGAAAATATAGGCATTTTTAAATATACAGAATGATGGTGCGTGGACACTCATTTACGGAATTACTCCAATTTTTTTTTAATAGACAATGTCATGTTGTAAAAGGCAGGTGTGATATTTCAAATCAACCTGATGAAGGTCATATCTTTGACTCTAGAAGATCTTCTACTCATTTACATGCAGAGTTCAAATGAAGACAAACAGTAGAATTGCTGTTTACACAATTGGTAGTCGAGAAGAACTGATTTATTCAGGAAATTACAAGGTATTTATATCAAACTTGGATCCCACCTGGTCACACATTGCTAGGCAATAATAATCAAAACATCAACAAACATTGACAAAACTGAACATGCAGTTCCAGACTTAATTCTAGATTAATTCCTAGGATACATACATGTAGCTACAGAACAATGATCTAGCTGATCTATATTGATTATTATAGGCCTACTTTGTACTTGAGTTCCTATATCAAGTTTAAACATTGACTTTTCATATAAAGCTTATAATTCTTAAATATATATTTCATTATACAGATTGAAAGGCAAGTTTAAACATTCACAATACAAACAAGATAAGGGTTGCTAGGCCTACAATTATATGGCTTGCATGCATTGACAAGTAGTACTATAGGCCAGGGGCATGAACTCTTGGACAATGAGGTATCATAAAACTCAGACCAGACTTGCAAGAAGCAATTATCTAAATGGCTTTCTGTTACAATCACAATGAGTTGAGACAAGCTATTCAAAGAGCCTACCAAATTTAGCCAGCCTAGTAATTTAGTTTGTATACATAGAAACACAATAGCAAAAGCAAACTTACAATTATACAGTGTAGCTAAAATGGAAATATCTTAAATGTGGATGGAACAGACTGAAGTGAATTTCAGGTAAGTTTAAATAAGTTATTAATACTTGTGTATAAAATATAGACTAGCTTCTCACATCACTCACCCCCCCAGAAAAAGCTGAGACATTACTGGTGAAGCTGATTAGTTAAATAGAAAAATAACGAGATAGGTAGTCTTATGAAAAGAAATGAATCATAATTAAATAATAATTGAGTAACCATTGCGACATAATAATACACAGTTGTGCGACCAGGCAGAAATGCAGCATAAAATAAGCAGTGGATAAATTCAATGTACATATATAATTGGCAATAAAATAACATAATTGAGACAAGCAATAATCAATCACGCGAGAGCATATTGTGCTGGTGTGAATAAGGGGCACATGGGTATGTGAGCGTCCTTTTATAAGTGTCAGGGTCAAGAATCAATGCCCAATTGCGTGGCTCAATGCCCTCCGAAATGTCATTAGAGACAAGTGTCCATGAGAGAGGCGAGTTGAGTGTGAAGAGTACTTGTCTATGCAAGCATGGAGCGGTTCGATCATGTTATGCAACTTGGGGAGCGAGGCATAAATGGAGCGCTGTCATGGAGTGCAAGGTCAATGGAGCGTGCTGGTCTTGGAGACAAAGGTGTCGATGGTCACTTGGTCATTGAGGCAGCATACATAACATTGAGACATAATACTCAAATGGCACTTGGCTAATGTATTCAAGCTGTGACTAGACTGACTTAATTTAAAGTGGGTATTCTTTAAGACATTGGCTAAGCCAGCCTACTTTAAACATACAAACTTTAAGTATACAAGCAATTTGACATTATGCAATAAAATGATACAAAATGGAGAAGGAGGAGTAAACAGCTTTTCTGATAGATATAAACTAAACTAACATCTGTGGAAAGCATGCCATAGGCCATTGCTGTGAAGATAAAGGAGGGATAGAAGAGAAAAGAAGTTTATATAATAATACATTAAAACAATTTGCGACTGAAAGTAGACTTATGACTAACTAATATAAATCCCTAAGGTGCCAATAAAACGACTGACAGATCACTGGGTCAAAGACTCATTAGGCTGGTATGAAAGAGAGTGAGAAGTTGGCATGTAGGAGGGCTGTGAAGCCTCAGTTTCCATTCCTGGAGCAAAGACAGGCCAAATCCTTGCGGCTTCAACAGTGTTTTGGGTCTCAGGGGCGGAGGGAAAGTGCTGTGAAGTGGGGGCTGTAAGAGCCAGTGTTTCTGGTTGCTCCGTGGGCTCAAGGGTGGATTTCAAAGTGACAGAGCGACGATGTTTAATGCAACGCCAGCGAATGTACAAGAAAGCAACAGCAGAGAAGATGAGAAAGATACATGCTAGATTGATAAAGGTGAGCAGTGATGGAGTGCGAGAAACAGCTGGAATTTTGGGGAGTTTGACACTTAATGGTTGAATTGGGTGCCAAAGAGTTTCTAGTTCTACATCTTTAATGGGACCAGTATCCAGAGACTTATACTCAGACAAGGCAGTATGCAAAGCTTCAAGATCATGCCCTGCGCTGGGGTTGGTGAAATTGAAGTAACTTGCGACCAGCACGAGTGGCATTGCATATCGTCTAGAGAGGTAAAGTTTATCGACACAGGTTATTGTAAAGCCAGTCCCTGCGAGGGTGCATGGTTGAAGACACGTCACGTTATGAGTGCCCTGGGGCAGTTTGACATATTGGACTGGTCGGCCAGGACAACGGACCGCGAGAGAGTCTCCATGCGTGGCTATGGCATACTGATTTAAATCTATGGTTGAAATCAAGGGAGCTTGCCCAAGCTCTTGTACCGTGACCTTACATGCCTTTAAGAGGTGTGGTTGCTTGGTAAGGAAACCACGGGCACATTTCATTCTCGTTAATCCATACTCAGTGGAACTAGCACACACGGCAGGAGAATGACCTCGGCAACGATCACCCGGAAGTAGTATGTTGCCGGACATGGTATCTATAGCATAAGAGGGCTCTAACTGTAAATTCACAGCATAAGATGAGTTACTGAATGGCACAGGGTGTGACATGATGTGATACAATAAGTAAGGCCTAGGAGCAATAAGAGGGATTTCTATTTTGTAGAGCAACTGGGTGGTCCTACGCCAAAGAGGAGAGACAGTTAAGTAACGGTAGTACCAACCTAAATCATCGATGACCTTGTGCTGAGCCGATGCCTGAACGAGAATCTCTTTCAACTGCTCTTCCGAGAGAAGTGACCTTGTTAGATGCCCTTGTTCGAGCGCCGATCGTTGGCGGTTGTACAAGGTGACCTGCCCTTGGTATTGGGAGGTGGCGAGGTCCAAGACGTCAAGGTATCGATCGAGGTCGGTCTTGAGAGTGACGCGTCTCACTCGTCGAGCGTTGTCCTGGACGGCATGGTTGAGCGAGAGGATGGCAGAGTCCAGCTTCAGGACTTGGTGGCGAAGATGGCGGTGCTGGATGGCTAGTCGGTTGACATAGCTTGTTGTCTGGTTGACGACCGAGGCTAGCGTTCCGTAGGCGTGGGCCAGAGCTTCTTGATGCCCTCCTAGTTCAGCCATGGTGGCTCGGAAGCGGGTCAGCTGGCTGTCGGTGGCGACGCCGAAGAGGTGGTGCAGGAGGGAGCCTCCGATGTCCAGAAGCCCTCGTTTGGTCCTCGAATGATGTGGAGGCATGTGGAGGACCTGTCGGAGGTGATCTCTGCGAATGTTGAAGGGCATGAGATCGACCTCAGCTCCTGGCAGGTTGGTGATGGACTCGTATGTGTAGTCGAGCCCATCCACCCTCTTGGCGAGGTCGGTGGGATAGGGAGGCGGTTCCAAGGTCACATAGACGTCCCATGTGGCCACGACCTGTCGAAGGGACTCTCCACCGAGGACGCTGACTCCATCAGGCAATTCAGTCACGAGCACCGGTGTAGTGTCGTCTGGTTGATTGGCAGTGGTCGCATGTAGAGAGGAGCAGAACAGCAAGCAGTGTAACAGTATGTACAGTATATACAGGTGTGGTCTTAGCTCTATGTGGCCTGAGGTCCCAGGAAGTGACGAACGCATTCGATGAGGTCCACACGAAGCTTCTTTTGAAGAGCTGCTGGAGGGGCTACGCTGGGTCGTTTGGCACCGCGTGGTAGGTAGATCCTGGCCCTTTTGTGTGAGACTGGGATGTCTGGATCGTGAGGTCTTCGAGCGACGTCGCGGTGACATTTCTTGGCTGGCAGACGTCGTTGGACCAAGGCAGTGCGACGTTGAGCTTGTGGCCGTGGTGTTGACTGCGGTGTGGGTTGCTGTGTTGGCTGTGGAGCCGGCTGTGGTGCTGGCTGTGGTGCTGGCTGTGTCGCTGGCTGTTGCACGAAGTGCCGAGCGACCTTGGTATATGGAGCCTTGGGGAGCCTCTTGGTCCTTGGTGTCTGGGCTGAGTGCGTGGCAGCAGCAGGAGTGGCAGCAGCAGGAGTGGCAGCAGCAGGAGTGGCAGCAGCAGGAGTGACTGCAGCAGGCTGGACAGCAGTTGGAGTGGCAACGGCAGGAGTGACTGCAGCAGGCTGGACAGCAGTTGGAGTGGCTGTGGACTTGATGAGTCTTGAAGTGGCAGTCTTGGCAGTCTTGGCACGTCTTGAAGATTTCGCAGGCAATTTCGCTGAGGCCTTCCCTGGAGAATTGCTAGCAGCAGGCTGTGCTCTAGCAGAGTGAGGAGCAGAGGGCTGGCCCTGGGGTAAAGAGCCTGGCGTTCTGCTTGACTGACGCCTGGCGTCATGAGGCGCTGGTTGGTGATTGGCCGGCGTCTGGTGGTGGTCACTGGAGCGTCTCTTGCATGCCTTGGCAGGTCGAGGCTTGTCTCTGGAAGTGCCAGGCTGTGGATCCAGGGGCGTATTAGGCAGTGTGGCATTGGCAGGGGGGTCGGTGGAAGGCAGGGGCGGAACTTGTAGTCCTTGTCGTTTGGAAGACTTGTGAGACTGCCTGACTGGGCGTGGATTCAGCTCGTCCCATACAATGTTGGGATCGACCAACTTGACCTTGTTGATGTTTAAGGTCTTTTGCTTGCCTGTTTGTTGGTGGACAAGCCAAACGACTTTGTTCCTGACCCGCGTGACGGTCCATTGTGGGTCCCATTTGCTCGTGAGGGTCAATGGGGCTGCTGCCTTGATGACGACTGTGTCCCCTGGTTCAAAGGTCCCTGTGTTGGCCTGCTGCGCCAGTCGTTCCCTGTTGTATAGCCTGGAGTCTTCCGTTGCTTGGGAGGCTAGTCTGAGGGCGTCGGCGATGTGTTGCAAACGAGGCTCTAGCAGGGGTTCATCCTTGAGGAGACGTGTGATGGGCAGCCTCGGTCTTCTGGCGTACATCAAGTAGAATGGGGTGTGTCCTGTGGTGGTGGACACGGCACTGTTGTAGCTGAGCAGGGCAGGTCCTAAGCTGTCCTGCCAGTTATCTCGAGTATTGTTGATGAGTCGAGTGATGATCGACTTGAGCGTGCCGTTGAACCTTTCACACTTCCCATTTGCTTGGGGATTGTAGCTGGTTGTCCTTCGATGTTCAATGCCCAGGGCTTGTAGGTACTCGCGAAGGGCCGTGGCTCCGAATTCTAACCCGAGGTCCGTGAGTATCACTTCTGGATATGAGTGACGAGGGAAGAAGTCCCTCGTGAAGCGTCGCCAGACTTCCTCACTCGTCTTTGCCGTCAGTGGATATGCTTCGGCCCAGCCAGTGCAATGGTCTATCATTGTGAGGATGTAGGAATTGCCTTGTGGTGACTTGACGAGAGGCCCTATGAGGTCCGCTGCTACCATTTGCATCGGGGCCCTTGGAAGTGGCATCTGGCCCATGGGCGCCTTTGGTGTCGCTCGGGAGTGAATGATGCACGTGGGGCAGATGGCTACTTGCTCTTTGACCTCTCGTGTCATGGCTGGCCAGACAAAGGCTTCCTGGACCTTGCGAAGCGTCTTGAATGCTGCCATGTGGCCGACTTCGATGTGTGCCTGTCGTATCACTTCTTGGCGATGACCTGGAGGAAGGACAAGCCTGGGGTAGTCAGGTGCGTACTTGTGAGGGCGGTCCACAGAGTAGAGCATGCCGTTGATGACCTCGTAGCCGCTGTCCTCATCATGTCGATCTTCCCATTGTGGCATGTCCCTCTGTTCGTTGGCGATGGCATGGAGATCGAGTCCATAGATTGCGTGCCGAGGCTCGTCGGTGTGCAGGTCAGGCAGTGGGTCTTCTAGGTGCCAGTAGTCGGCGTCGAAGGTGTTAATGGTCTCCCGCTGCTTGATTCTGGACAACATGTCGGCTCTGATGTTCAGCTTGCCCTTATGGTACTCGACCTTGCAGTTGTACTCAGCCATGAGCACCGCCCAACGTTGGATTCTGGTATTGTTCATCTCCTTGGTGAAGAGGCTCAGGAGGGGCTTGTGGTCGGTGAACGTCCGGAAGGAACTTCCCCAGAGGTACGGCCTAAGCTGACGTAAAGCGTACACGACGCCAAAACCTTCTTTCTCGATCGTCGCCCACTTCCGCTGCGCTGGCGAGAGCTGTTTGGAGAGGTAGACCACTGGACGTTCGATGCCCTCGTCGTCGTGCTGGCACAATATGGCGCCCACAGCGTAGTCGCACGCATCTGTATAGAGCAGAAAGGGCCTGTCGGTGCGTGGGTGCGCCATGACGCTGTCACTGGCGAGGGCCTGCTTGAGGAGGTCGAAGGCTTGTTGATGCCTGTCTGTCCAGTGGAATCTGGCATGCTTCCTTGTCAGCTCGACGAGCGGCTCGGCGATCTCGGCGAAGCCTCGGATGCAGGTCCTATAGTAGTTAGCCATCCCGAGGAAGGACCTCACTTCCGGTATGTCCTGTGGCGACGCCATGCGGACGATCGCCGAGACCTTTTCTGGATCAGCACTCAGGCCTGCTTCGCTGACAATGTAGCCCAACAGCTTGACTTTGCGAAGGCCGAAAACACATTTGGCTGGGTTGAGCTTCAAGTTGAACTGTCGTAGTCGGTCGAAGAGGAGCTGCAGGTGCTTGATGTGTTCTTCCTGTGTCCGTGAATACACGACGACGTCGTCTATGTACAGGAGACAGACGGTGCCGATGAGGCCCTTGAAGACGATTTCCATGGCTCGTTGAAAAGCCTGCGACGCGTTACATAGGCCCATGGGGAGCCGCGTCCAGGAGAAGAGTCCTCGGTGGCAGATGAAGGCCGTCTTCTCTTGATCGTCAGGGTGGATGGGCAGTTGGTGGAAGCCCGACTTGAGGTCCAAGGTAGAGAAGATGGACGCGCCTTGTAACTGGTCGAAGATATCCCGAATAAGAGGGATGGGATAGGCGTCCTTCTTCGTGACCTTGTTGAGGGCGGTAAAGTCAACGCAAAATCTTAATTCGTCGGTGCCCTTCTTGGGGACGAGGACCACTGGTGAAGCCCAAGGAGACGCCGAAGGTGTGATCACGCCCTGTTCAAGCAGATTGTCGATGTGTTCGTCAAGGGCCTTGCGCTTGGAGAGGGCTAATCGGTAGGGTCGTCTCTTGACAGGAGAGCCTTCGGTGTAGATCCTCACCGATATGTCAGGATGGCAGCCAAGTGGTTCACCCTTTGCAGCGAAGAGGTCTTCGTTATCAGCGATGCACTTCTTAATCAGAGGACACTCCATCGTGGGCGGTCGATCTCCGAGGGATTCAAGTGAGCTGACACCTGCAGCTGGGATGAGGGGTAACTTGTGCTGTCGCCAGGTGAGGGTTCCAGTGGCGTAGTCAATGTGGGCTCCGTCGTCTGCTAGCACGTCTCTCCCCAGGATCATGGCGTGACTGATGCCCTCGACTATTATGACTGGAATGGGTCCCAGGGCGTCCTCTTGTACTTCGGTGGCTCCCAGGACTGATATGTTGTGGCCTGTGACTCCACAGAGTGGTGTCGAACGTTGCAGGACAGGCCGTCTTCCAGTTGATAAGCAGAGTAAGTTGTATTCTGAGCGCCTTAGGACGGTACGAGATGCACCGGTGTCAAGGAGCACGTGAATGGTGCGCCCATAGATCGTGAGTTCTATGTACACGCACTCCTCGCCTAAGGCGCTTAGTGGTTTTCCGACCTGCGAGGGCCATCGTTGTTGGACCTTCGTCGTTGCCTCTGGCGTTTTCGGCAGTCCCTGGAGATGTGGCCCTGTCGGCGGCAGTAAGAGCAGTATGGGGAATCCTGGTCCGAGAAGTGGTCAGCGCCATCGTCGTTGAGAGTTGCTGAAGCCCTTCGTCCGTGGTCCTGGGATCTGCTGGTGCTGTCCTGAGGTCCTCTTCTGTCTCCCCTCTGGTCCTGGCCGTCCTGTTGGTCCTGGCGTCCTCTTCGGTCCTGCGTCCTGCGTCCCTCAGCCTGTAGAGTTGACATGAGCTTCGTGAACTGTGTGGTCAGTCCGCTCATCTGTCTCTTGACGTCAGCAAGGTCCTTGGCGAGGGCAGAGGTTGAGGCCTGGGCGACGGGTGGGGCTCCTCCGACTGCTCCGAGTTCCATGGGCTCTTCGTGCCTGACAGGTGTTGTGTCGTCCAGGGCCATCTGCAATCTATAGTCATCGGCTTCATATTGCTGGACTAAGGTCATTGCTGCGTCAAACGTGGCTGGATGCCCTTCTCTGACGAGGCGCTCGACTATGTGCCGATCTTTGAGGCCTTTGAGGTACTGACGAAGGAGCCATCGGTTCTGGTCGGCGTTGCGTGCTCCTCCTTGCAGGGGGTAACCGAGGTCGGCGGCTTCCCTGTAGCGTCTCCCATAAGCTGCTGAGGTCTCATAGGCCCCCTGACGAATCTTCTCCAGTTCGTGTCGAAGTCTGTCGTCCTCGTGGGGGGACAGGAAGGCCTGCTGGAGATGAAGCTTCAGTTGGTCCCATGGGACGGCGTCTCTGTTGGGTTGGCTGTCCAGGTAATGCTCGACCTCGCGTCGGAGGGCACCTGTGGCAGATTGGGAAGCCACATATACTGTGAGAGCTGAGTAGTGCCGAGTCAGGTCCACCTCCCGAAGCCAATCCCTCACATTCTGGGGAGTGCTCCCATCGCAGGCAGGCACACGTTTGACTTGTGCCTCAGCTTTCTGTCTCTCTTCCTGTTGGGTCCTGGCGCGGGCTCTGTTCTGCTCAGCGTTGACGTTCTGAACTCGTACTTGGTCTAAGTACTGGTGGAACTGCTGGGCGAGTAGAGGAGCTGCTGGATTCGCTGCTGCTGGATTCGCTGCTGCTGGATTCGCTGCTGCTGGATTCGCTGCCGCGGGATTCTGTGGGGGCACCTGGCCTTGGTTGTTCATGGTGACGAAGTGGAGGTGAAGTCAGGAACGAGGTGAAGGCAGTGCAGTGTGTAGAGGCAGAAGGTCCTGGGATGTGGAGTTGACTTGGGAAGGCCTGACTGGTTACTCAGCTATGTTAATGCAGCTTCAGCATGAGGATTCAGAGGTCCACGTCCATCCGGATTGGAGAGTCCTGTAGTCCATGTGGCTCTTGTAGTACCAGTCGGGATGCTGACGGCTGAAGCTGCTGCGTTTTCAAATAGACAGGATCACCAGCTGTAAAAGGCAGGTGTGATATTTCAAATCAACCTGATGAAGGTCATATCTTTGACTCTAGAAGATCTTCTACTCATTTACATGCAGAGTTCAAATGAAGACAAACAGTAGAATTGCTGTTTACACAATTGGTAGTCGAGAAGAACTGATTTATTCAGGAAATTACAAGGTATTTATATCAAACTTGGATCCCACCTGGTCACACATTGCTAGGCAATAATAATCAAAACATCAACAAACATTGACAAAACTGAACATGCAGTTCCAGACTTAATTCTAGATTAATTCCTAGGATACATACATGTAGCTACAGAACAATGATCTAGCTGATCTATATTGATTATTATAGGCCTACTTTGTACTTGAGTTCCTATATCAAGTTTAAACATTGACTTTTCATATAAAGCTTATAATTCTTAAATATATATTTCATTATACAGATTGAAAGGCAAGTTTAAACATTCACAATACAAACAAGATAAGGGTTGCTAGGCCTACAATTATATGGCTTGCATGCATTGACAAGTAGTACTATAGGCCAGGGGCATGAACTCTTGGACAATGAGGTATCATAAAACTCAGACCAGACTTGCAAGAAGCAATTATCTAAATGGCTTTCTGTTACAATCACAATGAGTTGAGACAAGCTATTCAAAGAGCCTACCAAATTTAGCCAGCCTAGTAATTTAGTTTGTATACATAGAAACACAATAGCAAAAGCAAACTTACAATTATACAGTGTAGCTAAAATGGAAATATCTTAAATGTGGATGGAACAGACTGAAGTGAATTTCAGGTAAGTTTAAATAAGTTATTAATACTTGTGTATAAAATATAGACTAGCTTCTCACAATGTGTCATTTTAGGTTTAAGTGTATAATTACATCTTCATTATGTTCTACTGCTGAAGTAGCATGTAACAGATTAATATTTATATTTCAATAACTGCTTAACATATATATATTTACCTTAGCTGCAGGTTCTGGTTTCTTTTTCCTTGGTTTGATCCTTAAGATTCCCTCTATTCAACCAATAACATTGCCAGGGCGATACAACCACTTCTGACGGTGGTCGAGACAACCATTTTAGGCCGTTGAAACTTCGCCAGTGCCTGCAGGACAATTCCAGGATATGCACGACATCCAGGGCGAACTAATTCAACCAGGTTTGAGTTAATAGGCCTATAAAGTCAAGAATGCTTTCAAATCCGGTTGAACAGATGCCAACCTGTAGTGATGACATAGTTCCAGATCAGCTCATTTGCAAACACAAAACACAATCCACATAATTTTCCAAATGGTGGACAGCTCATTTGCATGCAGAAAACACAATACACATCATTTTCAAAATGGTGGACTGTAACACAAAAAAAAACTCCAAACTACCAACTCATTAACATACTACTTAGAATTATTTTAGGTCAATACAAGTAGGCTGCAATAATAGCCCTTCATCTCTAGTTGCGTGTAATTTTAAGATTTATCTAATCAGCAAAAAACCGCAGGTTTCTGGGACACACAGAAGTAGAGATGATGCCTTTTTTATTCATTTTCTAATGATTGGTGAATTTAATCCATTAACAGACACAGACTAATTAATAATTTTGACAAATTGACAGTTCAACTTCAAGATAGGCCAAAATTTCATTTCTCAACTTTGATGTGACCAAAATGATATGAAAACTCAACATAGAACAACAAAAATGACATCAAGTTGTTCAGAAAAATGCCAGTTTTTCTATTAACATAATCACAATGTGATTTGACTGACCACTTATTCACCGTGAGCGAATTTCCACGACGTAAATTGGGCGATAATCGAGCGTCCAAACATCATTTCAACTTTGCAACTTCAAATAGCTCAGGAATTGCTTTAAACGTACATAGAAAAGTCCAATTTATACCAAAATGATCATTAAGAATCCCTCTTTTCAACCAATAACATTGCCAGGGCGAAACAACCGCTTCCTGTGATCGAGACAACCATTTTTGGCAAGCCACAGCACAGTTGACATGCAGTGATTTTCCCGGTGTGTGGTCAACTAGGCGACCACCAACCAGGTGACAGCATACCACTACCAACGGTGATCATGCAGTCAAAACGGCAACAAACAAAAACGGCAACAGACAATAACGCCTACGGTTTTTTGAGCATTGTCAAAAACGCCTACTGCTTATTTTTCTTTTGCATGACAGTACAAAAACGGCTATTGGCCTTCACAAAAACGGCAAAGTTCTGCACTCTACAAAAACGGCTATTCCCGATTGACCAAAATGACTATTTGGTTTTTTTTTTCAATGTTAAACAATTTTACAAATCAAGTGTTGTTCTGTCATCATTTCACTTCTGAAAAGATTTCTTTGTACTATATATATAAACTTTAAATGACAACAGAAATATCAAATACAGATAGGCCTACATGTGTCAATCAAGAATTGAAAATCGAAAAATCAAAAAATTCAAATCTACATCTACAGTATTCTATGTTGCCAAACATAATCTAGTGTCATATCATAATAAATGACAGGTTTCACAGTTCATGTAGAATACTACAGAATCACGATTGCAATACCACTTGGGTTGAAAGTTTGACTGTCAATATTTGATCAAAACTGCTATTGTCATCAAGTCACAGACCTGCACATACAATGATAATTGCAATTTTGCTCTTCAAAGGCTGTCAGATGTTGGAGTTAATTGGTTTTTTATTCACAGTGAATGACACGGTTTTTCATTCACAGTGAATCACACCTACTAATGAACTGCTTAATTTCTGACACTTGCCCTGAATATTTTTTGACAAGCATAGAAATGTTGATTACCATTAAAACTTATTAACACAGTTTTATAAACAGTAGGCGTTTTTGTAAAGTAATGTAGCCGTTTTGGTATAGACTTGTAGGCGTTTTTGACATCTATTAGTAGGCGTTTTTGTGTTGCCGTTCTTGCATTGTCAGATATAGCAGTAGGCGTTTTTGTCAGTAGGCGTTTTGACTGCTAATCCTACCAACTGGGTGACAGGAATTTTAGAAATCATACAGCAGTACCAACCAGGCGACAATCAGTTCTTTCCAGGCGACAGGCAATATATATTTTTGCGATCTTTTCCGACTAATTGACGATTGCAGAATTTAAGTTTATGAGTCAACCAATTATCAGATCGGCTTCAAATAACTTTTATCTGGTAGATATTGAGTTCTTCTACATGTACATACGCATATTTTTGCTGAGAATTCAGTAGAAGTTGGTTAAAATTTACCGCAAAGTTAAGCCACGGACCGCAACATTTTTTGCACTTGTCGCCTGTCAAAAAAATGACAACCGGAAGTTAATTTCCGCATATAAATTCCGACAAATTCGATGCATTAAACATCCGAAAATCATCTAACAATCAACTAAAAGTGTTTCAAGGGATTCAACAAATAATTTCTCAACATACCTTAGGCCAATGTCAATAAATAACTGAAATATCCACGATCAGTTGGGCAACCATTGTCAAATTTTGAGATCGTTTTTTCGGCCGTTGAAACTTCACCAGTGTATCCAGGACAACTCCTTGTGATGCACAACATCCAGGGCGAACTAATTCAACCAAGTTTGCATTAAAATCACTGAAATATCCACGGCAACTTCGCCGAAATGTCCGTTGCGGTTGGCCACCATGGCCATGACAAATTCCGAGCGTCAACTTCGAGATCGTTTTTTGGCTAAGATCACTCGCCAGGCAGGTTGCAGCAACCATAACGAACCATTATCCTGTGTATTTTGTGTAGAAACACATGTAGAAACATTAATCCCAGTGGTAACGTCGTATTTTGCTTAAAATACCATAAAATTGAGCCCTAACCAAGGAGACAAAATCAGTCCAACGTGCCCGCCCGAAAGTTGGCGCCAGAATGGCATTGGTGCGCGGTCACGTGATCAACTTTTCTGTGACGTCACGGTTGTGTTTTGATTGACGCCGCGATAAAATGGTTTATCGGTTTTTGGAGGACGCCGCAAAAAGATTACGAAGCGAGTCGGCAAATAGAACAAAGAGGCATCTACGATGGACGATATATAACCGGGCATAATTGTCGGGTAAAAATAGAAGGGTAGGTCAAATTTTGATGGTATGTTTGGCAGATTAAAAGAGATACGTCGAGCGATAGGATTAGGGAAATTCATTTTGGATTACAATAAACATATGGCTGTACAGCCATAGTTTAAAAATTAAACACACAATGTTATAAATTTGTCATATTTGGGGGGGGGGATAGATACCTAATACAATTTATTAAGACATGATAAAGCCTTCAACTTGAAATTGGCAGATAGATAAAATTAGATAGATAAGATCAGATCTGTAGATTACTAGATAAGATTAGGTAGATAGATAGATAGAAAGATAGATAGATATATGGATAGATAGATAGATAGATAGATAGATAGATAGATAGATAGATAGATAGATAGATAGGTAGATAGATAATTAAAAAATAAATAGCCAGATTGCATTAAGTTGTTGATGTTACATAACTGAGATCAATAAAACCATAGCTATTCAGAGGTGACTGTTTAGACTGTTACATAATCTGTTGATAGTTAATGAAGATTATGTAACCTTAAGTGTTGTTATGGATTCTTACTTGGTGATCTATTTAAGTCATTAACATTTGTATTGACTTTTAATTTTTATTCACTTCTTGCAATCAGGTGTTATGGAAATAATTATTTCCAATGTTGATACACGTGTTGATTTAAATCGCTGAAATATGTCATTGGAGATTGTTATAGGACAAGACTGAAATTTTAAATATATTTTGGGATTCATTTAACATATTTTAATTATTTTACCAAACTAAACTGTGAATAAACTACTAAATATATTTTGGGATTCATTTAACATATTTTAATTATTTTACCAAACTAAACTGTGAATAAACTACTAGCTCCAGTTTTATGGCAACTACAGGCACTTCCTGTTCAGGCAGTCACTGCAGACAGGAGCACCACACAGAATGAGATCTTCCTTGTGCTAAGTGAGCTTCACTCATGGCTGCCTTCGGCAGCCATGAGCTGCGCTCATATAACTGTAAAAAGCATTGATCAATAATCAAAAAGGAAATCTATCTGAGTAAGAAGCATTTCTTTGGTAAATGAGGCAGGAATCCAGTAACTGCCAAGCTGCGAAGAGGGAAGGATTGACCGTTTCTGCTCTCATGAAATATTTTCGTCTGATCATGTTTGGTATTGACAATTAGCTTAATCTGTGACGTATGAAGGAAGGACTACTATAGACCCTGGAGTCAGTTGAATAACTTGAAAAAGTCAGATGAATTTTCAACTAGTGGGTCACATGTGGATCAACTAGTCACTGGTGTGTTTTGCCAAAGTCAGTTGAAATTGTTCAAATGATTCTTGACTGAGAAAGCATATATCCAAGGATGAGTACCACTTTGATTTCATCATTTCGAAAGTGAATAAGAGTTTCATCTGTTGTCTTTTTTTATTGATTTTTTGGAAACAATTTTAGATAATTTCAACTTTGAAAATGAGAATCAAATTGGTCATAAATCTTGCCTTTTGTCCTTTTTTTTAATGATTTCTTTAAAGTTGGATTTAGTCGGTTATGATTTATTCATCTAGTTGGAGTTGAACTCAGCCAACTTTTTGAATTAATCAGTTGAATTCCTGTTAGCTCAGTCATGATGGAGCTTTTCAACATTCATCATTCCAATATAAATATAGACCCACCACAAGATGACAGGAGGCACCAACATTTAACGCAACACTAAAACAGGTGGAGCTTTTGTCTATTTGGCAAGCTAGTGCTGCCACCTGCTAATATTTCTCTTGAGATGTTGGCTGATTGACTGTGCTTTAACTGAATATACTAGGTATACATGATAGATCTTGTCTTTCAAGATAAAACAAATGGAAAGAGAGAAAAGGCATTTTAAAACAGCCAAATGATCTGATCACTGGTTTTGCAAGATTCGTAACGAGAATATCACCATCATCACAAAAGCTATCTGGCAAATTAATTGTTTGGCAGTTTTCTCTTTGTCATTCCAAATTGGTACATTCCTTGGCCATGTACATGAGAGGACCCTCAGACGTAGACAGCATATGGGAATGGTGAAGGAAAGTTTCAGAAATTACATTGTAACCTCAATATTCACTTCAGAAAAACTGAAAGACAATCTAACCATGACGGGATAAACTTACTATCTTGATGCAAGCATCTAACTTCTTCTGTCCAATTTCAATTTTGTCTACCAGTTCAGCACAAATGTGATGGGAAAAGCTCGAAAAAGTGCAATGCCATGCCATTACAGCTGAAGTCAGAATCGTCACAAAAATGGCTGGCTACATCATGTTTTTACACATATTATGTATTCAGCCATTTTTGTGTCTGGACAGGCTGAAGCAAATCAAGCAATCCTTTTTCTCAGAATCAATGCTTATGACTTCGCCTCAGGGATTATATTTCTATAATGTGACGCTCTATTTGAAGCAGCCACATCTTTCATTTGAATTTAATAGCAGACTTTTATTTTTAATAATAAATCTTTCCAATGTCTTGAAATATGTGCCCAACGTCGTAAAATATCTTCTCCAATCTTTAGATACCAGTACGTTTTCAATCTTCAGTACAATTGCTTTCTATCGTAATTAATTTTTGTCATGAATGCTTTTGAAATTTGATATCCAGCCAACACATCCTGACACTTGGGTGACTATAACCACCATTTAAGTGACATACGGCATCACAATAGATTTTCTAGGGGAACAAATACCACTATGTAGTTTACACCATAATATCTGACAATTTCTTGAAAATTGATCAAGTGTTTTGCTTTGTTATAAATTATGATAAGCTACAAGGATAACCCCATAGTGAAGCACCTGAGTGATAACCTTAAAGTTAGGAAGTCTGCATATTTAATAGACTGTCTATTGATAGATTTCAGTCATATTTAACACATTCCAGTTGACAAATTGCCCTAATTGCTACTCTAATGGCAATGTATGAAGTTGATTTCTTTGAAAAATGTAAACAAATAGTTTTTCATGTCGTGAAAAAGTCCTGCTTTGTTTACACTTTGAGAAATGCAGGGCTCTCCTTTAGTAATTTAAGGCTTTACAATCAATTAAACTCACTTAATCACTTTAGGAGAGCCCTGCATTGCTCAAAATGTAAACAAAACATTACTCTTTCACGGAATGAAAAACTATTTGTTTACATTTTTGAAGGAAATAAACTTCATGTACTGCCATTAGAGTAGCAATTAGGACAATTTTTCAACTGGAATGTGTTAAATATGACTGAAATATAGCCATAGACACATTAGATAGTCTATTAAATATGCAGACTTACTAACTTTAATATTTCAGTTTGTAATGGATACGCTGCGTCAAAAATTTAGCAACCAGGAGTCATAAAAGTTTCATACAAAAATGAACTCAGTCATCAAGTATCATTGTTCTGTCTTGAAAACAGCATCCTTATTTTATATGAACTCTAAAATATGTTGGGACAAAATTGGTTTTTTAGATTCAAAATGTTTTTTTGAAAAACCAAACTTCAATGCAAAACCAACGTGGATTTTAAAACTTAGGGTGCATCAGTTGACCCCAACCTATTCTGATTTTGATGTCTATGTGATATGTGAGAAGGTTGTGTGTCCTGAGCATGCACACCAAATTTCAGGTTGAAATTCCAATGGGAACAGCCACCTCCAGAGCATTAAGCTGAATTACAATATTTAGCAAAGTTGTCATAACTCAAGAACCGATAGTCCGAGAGACTGGATAATGGACTCAAAATGTGTGGAATAAATGAGTTTATATTAATTACAATTGTTACTTTGGTCTTGGGACAAATAGTTTCAGAGCAAGATCGGAAAAACTGCTTTTTTATTGAATAAGTCTACTTTTGGTTTGAAGCAGAAGTCTGACTGAACAAGATGCATCACCAGAAATGTACACTATGGATACATGAATTCTCTGTGGATGATCTGAGGTAGAAATAATGCAGATAGGATCAATGTACACTGGGTAGTGCCCAATTTTAATAAATACCAATTTTTTACACAATTACTGAGTATAATTGTGTTTTTGTCAAATAACAGAAAAACGGTTAGAGATAGAGGGATAGTTTCTATTGAAGTGAATATAAATATGGACATTCTGCACATTTTGAGCCCAATGCCAAGTCTCTAGGCCAAGTGGTTCCGGATAAATTCAGATTTTTTGGGATAATCCGGCTGTTCCCATCAAAATTTTGAGCTGAAATTTTTTTTAATGTTTTTATCATCCAGCCTCCAAACATATCACATAGACATCAACATCTGAATAGGTTAGGGGCAACTGATGCACCCTAGGATGGGTGGTAAGTAGTATTTGTGGGGGTCAGTCGTGCCAACTTGTACAATCTGGAAATTTGGAGACTTTGATGTGAAAAGATATATACTTAAGATATACTGTACATAATAAGATGAGCAGCGCATGTGATTTTCCAAGTAGAATGAGACAGAAAACATAATTTAAGCAACATTAAGGAAAATGTGTGGACGTATCACATCGGGAATGAATTAAGAAAGCTTATGTAAGTAAAAAATGTCTGACAAGAAGCCAACCCCTATTATAATCAAATAGACAAAAAATTCGATCACATTTTAGCTTTAAAGATCCTTTTTGGGCTTCTGCTTAATTTTTAAGGCTTCTTATTTGCTTTTTTTTTTTTTTGCTTTTTTTTCTGCTTGGCTACGGATTTCATAAATTGTAGCTGTGTTTACTGTTTAGGTTCTGTTTGCTCTGTAAAGTTAAGATGCCAAATTTAAACCTCTATATTTTCCATCCTGTCCACGAAAAAAAGCACCAGAAACCTAACTTTCGACTTAACGCCAGGAGGCCTCTCACCTCGCAGGGTCTTCATTCTCTGGGAGGTCATATCCCTAAGCTTACCATGTTATTTTGTGTGACTCTTCGCCATTTGTGAGGTCATAACCTACACTTGCAATGCTACCAGGGAAAGATACTTGACATGTCATACCACTCATCAATGAAGTCACAAGATACTAAAAATAGGCATATGTTCACCCCCCCCCCCAAAAAAAAGTTGGAAACAATGTGATTCGACCAAAAAGGCTTCAAAATTCGGGCAGATGATTAAATAAAAACTATTGAAAATTACTGATTTCCAGGCTATTTAAAATAGTGCTAAATTTAGATCTTGAAATTCGGGCAAATGTAGCTTGCCCCCCCCCCCAAAAAAAAAAAGCGTGTGCTCCGTACACCTATGGTCCTGAATGACAAATTGACACTTAATTTCAATGTATTTGATAGGGCATGTTGTGCGGTCATTGATGGCCACCAACAGCTTTTCTGTAAGCTCTCGTTTTTCGTCTAAGAAGTGTAACAAATGAGGGGTAGGTGTCCACTGGGGCCACTTATTCTTTTCTTCAGATTTGTAACATAATATCTTTTCAGTGCTGTCCTGGTAGCTGTCCATACATCTATCAAGTTGACTGGCTAGCAGGCATGAGTCTGTACCCTATCAGCGTGCCTCGGCGGCCCAACGTCGGCCCAAAGCCGGTCCGATGCTGCTGACATCGGGCCGACGTCGGGCACGCTGACAGGGTATTGATCTGGTGACAATGAATTTGACTAATTATTCTTTTGAAAAATGAACGATGTATGTGCAAAGGAATGTATGTAACAAAACAACCTTTGGGATATAATATGGTATAATATGAATTTTTCATGATTCTTGAGAAGTCCATTATATTTTTATAGCGTTACAATTATGGAACAATTCACGTTTGGATGGAAATCAATATATTTTATGGAGGAGTATGAAAGTCAGTTTACTACACTGTATAAGTTCAGGCCCATACAATAATAATGAGTGTTGCTATGCTCTTGCCAGTTTATTATTGATGAACTAATCACATACTTGTTGAAGTACATTGCTGCACAGACTGAGCATAGGAGGAGAGGATCATACTGTGTCAATACATTTTGTCAATATACTTGTCACTATTATTTGTCACGGCTTTGTGAAGATACTTTGTGAAGATACTTTGTGAAGATACTTTGTGAAGATACTTTGTCAAGATACTTTGTGAAGATACTTTGTGAAGATACTTTGTGAAGATACTTTGTGAAGATACTTTGTGAAGATACTTTGTGAAGATACTTTGTGAAGATACATTACTGAGAAGATACTAATTCAAGATACTTGAGAACACAATTATGCATTAGTAGGAGCTCATCATCAAAATGTGGCAGCTTTTTCTCTTGGCATGCATCAAATATGGTAAGTAAATTTTAAAACTTAAATTTGTTTGTTTCAGAATTAAGCAGATGCTACAAAAGATAAGTTGCTTTTTTGTGTTTAAATGAAAATTTCCTGAGGACACTAGTCAAAACTCTGGAAAAAAAAACGTCCAAGCACTGTAAGAGATGCTTGTAGATAGACTGCATGCCCATGATATTATCTACCCCTTTGCCTGTCACCTGCTCAAGGGTATCTGGCACGTGAGACCTGCACAAGGGTATTTGTCACTAAGACCTGCTGGAGGGTATCTGGCCTGTGACCTACTTTTGGTGATTGACCTTTGACCTGCAGAAACTCAGCCGGTTTGTTTTCTTTATTAATTTCTTCATCTCAGAAAGACAGTAGACACCAAAAAGTTTATCAACGCAAGATAAAATTCTATTGAGACTGTATGCAAAGTTTTAATGACAGAGATGAAACAGCATGACCAAGGCAGTTGTCATAAGTTTCAGAGCCTTTCTCCCACAATAGAGATGCAGTTTTAAAAAGTGAGCAAGCATCTCTAAAAATCAGAGATGTGCGGGTTTTTTTTTATGCTTCAGTATAACACCTGGAGTCCTGGACAGAAGCTGCCTCAATTCCCTTGATACAATGTGAAATTTCCTGTACGAAAAAAAAAACACAGACACATATACGAAAAAAAACACAGACACATAAACTAAAAAAAGAGTTCAAACCTGGACAATTTCATTGTTGATTACGTCCCCTTCTTTAGCAAGAAGCAAGGCAGCACCAGTGGCAATGAGAAGAGAGTCATAAAGTAAATCAGTTTGTGGATTCCAGTGCCCAGTATGTCGCCAGACAAAAATGATGCAAACAGAAAAAAAGAAAGATTAGAGTCATTTAAAACGTTTTCGAAATATCAAATTTACTTAACTGTCATTTTAAGCTCAATATTCATTGTTCAAAGAACATTTCTTTATGTTAAAAAAAAAACTATTTTTCATGCTGTGGAAAGTCTTTTTCGGTTCATTTTGAAAATCTTGCATTCTATCCACGAGCACTGTGCATAGCAAAGGCGATTTTGTTACCTTTGATTAAATTTAGCCCATGCCGTGAACAAATTATAGATGGGTCTACACATCAACGGATTTGGCTGAAATTAGAACTGGGTTGTCTGTTCACATAGGAGATCATTTGGTTTTAAAAATTGATCCAGAAACTAGAATGGAGTTGTCTGTTCACATAGGAGATCATTTGGTTTTAAAAATTGATCCAGAAACTAGAACGGAGTTGTCTGTTCACATAGGAGATCATTTGGTTTAAAAAATTGATCCAGAAATTAGAACTGAGTTGTCTGTTCACATTGGAGATCATTTGGTTTAAAAAAATTGATCCAGAAATTAGAACTGAGTTGTCTGTTCACATAGGAGATCATTTGGTTTAAAAAAAATTGATCCAGAAATTAGAACTGAGTTGTCTGTTCACATTGGAGATCATTTGGTTTGAAAAATTGATCCAGAAATTAGAACTGAGTTGTCTGTTCACATTGGAGATCATTTGGTTTAAAAAATGTATCCAGAAATTAGAACTGAGTTGTGTGTTCACATAGGAGATCATTTGGTTTAAAAAATTGATTCAGAAACTAGAACACCGTTGTCTCTTCACATTGGGGATCATTTGGTTTGAAAAATTGATCCAGAAACTAGAACACCGTTGTCTGTTCACATTGGAGATCATTTGGTTTGAAAAATTGATCCAGAAATTAGAACTGAGTTGTCTGTTCACATTGGAGATCATTTGGTTTAAAAAATTGATCCAGAAACTAGAACGGAGTTGTCTGTTCACATTGGAGATCATTTGGTTTAAAAAATTGATCCAGAAATTAGAACTGAGTAACTGTTGTCTGTTCAAAGATCATTTGGTTTTAAAAATTGATCCAGAAAAAACCCCAAAAAAATAGACGCCCTAATTTGTGTGGAATTTATGAAATGCGAATCAAAATTCAGGTGAGGTGATACTGTCCTTTTTCCCTAAGAACTGTAACCAGGGCTGTAGCCTGAGAAAAAATCCTGGTGGGGCAGAGACCGGTTCGGAAGCATTTGCGTCCCGGAAAACACCGTAAATTTTGAAAAGTTATAATACAACTTTTTTGGCCAAATTCTAGAGGGGGGGGGGGGGCAGCTACATTCCCCGCCCCCTTGCAGGCTACGGCCCTGCCATTTTTAAAAAAGAGAAGGCAGATTCGCCAAGTCCTGCAGGTTCACATACTACAGTACGTAAAGGTGACATAAACAACAACACCATAATTAAAAACAACAACATGACAATAGGTCTATCTGGTCTTTCAACCAGGACAATGCGACCAATTATCAAATTGTATGACACCAATTATACCAATTATCAACGCAGAGTCGCAGACTATAGCTAATTTATTTACCATTTATGAGCAGACCATCACACATGTATGCATGTTGGCCTAAGATATTGATTTTGTTCTTTTACATTTTCTAACTATGGCACTTAAGTTTTCTAAAGTCAAAAAGCTGCAGTAAACAATTTCTACGCATGGTAACGGCTCCGAAGAGAAACTTGGTGCGTCACAAAGTTAATATTGTGTAAGTGGACTTGAAATAGGATCATTCCATGAAAAATCAACCAGTGATCCGAGCATGACAAGCTCCGATTTCTTTCAAACTTTCCACTTTTCAAATACATTGTTATAGGAAAAATCAAATCCAAAATTACAGGGCGATGGCTCAATTATTTTCAGAGTTATGACTTATGATACAAATAAAATTGGTAAAAATATTGAAAAACGTCCATTTGTATATATATGAAACTGTTTTTAATTTGCTAAAATTGTATTTTTGGCATGCAAATCACCATCTCAACAACAAAATGCCAGGTCTCGGTTTAGATGTTTAGGTGTGGTAGCACTTCCAGCTAACTTTTTTTAGCGACCTGAAAAACTTCTGAGATGATGTAATCAATTCGAAATATGATAAATAAATAAATGTGACTTACTTTCCTTGTTGTAAAGTCTTGTGTAGAATTTTTGCTGCTATATACCCCATGGGCACATCGACATTGCAGCAACGTTGCAACGACGTCACCCTTTTCGTCAAATGACGTAGAATTGCATGGTTGAAATTATGTTGTCACAACATTGTGAAGCAACGTCAAAGATATGACGTTAGCATGCAACGTTTTACAACATTGTAAGGCAATGTCAAGAGTTCGACGTTAGCTTGCGACGTTGTGGCAATGTTGTAAAAAAACCCCGACGTCGTGTTCACGTTGGGGCGACATAATCTGTACAATACATATATATCGACGTGACCAACAGACCAGCCCTCCACCAATTAGCAACGTCGGGGTTTACGTCGTGTGCCCACTGGGTATATATATATATATATATAATTGCAGTAGTAAATGAATAAAGTCTCATTTACATGAGATGAATATGGATGTCATGCCTTTCACCAATATGATCTCTGCTAAAAAACAATTAATCTTTTAAAATTTAGGCCCAATGAAGCCTTATGAGAATACTGATTTGTTCACAATTTACTTCATTTATTTCCAAAAATTGTCATCTAGAACAAGGAAAACTGATTTAGAATGATTGACATAAGATATATATATTATGTAATATGTTTGGTAGCTACTCCACCACAGATTTAGGACTTTCGCAAAAGCCTGTGTAAAATTTATTTTCCTGGAATATTAAAGCTGGTCATGAATTGTTCTCCTCTGGGCTGTGTCATGGAGGACTGGCTCAATACATAGATATATTTTTCAGAGGCACCAGTAAGTTTTGGAGGCAATGTTGCATTTAAAACTAGTAAGTCTGCTGATTCTATATAAATGCTTAATTTAATGTGTACACAACACATCCACAAACTTTGGTGGCTGTTACTACCATGAGAATAACATATAGCATCATAATTGATTTTATGTTCAAAATTCAACTTATTCATTATTTTGCCTAACGATAACTTTGAAAATGTCATTTAATGCAATTATTTCTATCAGATGACCTTCTACTCTGTACAAACTATTATTGCTCACGATTTAGTGAAGATTGAGCAAGTATTTGCTTTGTTATGATTGGTCACAATAATTGCACCATAGTGCAGCATTGCAGATGAGCGAAAACTTGCAGCCATGGCTGTAATGCAGAGCTCACAGTTCACTATTAAAAACAAAATGCCTGCTATAAACTACTGATTTTATTGAGTCATATACAAAGAGAACCATCAGAAAGAATTTTGATTAGTATGTAACAGTTGCGGCAGGTTAAATAAGTTGTGCATGCGTCCTTTGCGATGAAGTTTAGAAACATGCTCAAAAAAGGACCTAAAAAATCACCTAGCCAGCTGCTTTTATAAGAGTACAGTAGTTTCTGTAGCAACAATTGATAGAACAATTCCACAGGTCCTGAGGATCGGCACTTATGTCAGCAGTTGCCCTGTCTCACTGTGCCCCGCCTGCTGTCTCACTGTGCCCCACCCACGGGGCACAGTGAGACACTTAACGAGCATGGACGTAACTCAAAATTACTCCAAACCTGCAAAAGGTAGGAACCTGAAACTACTGGACAATATACCCAATGTCATTATGTATAATATGGACCTGATCTCATTTAACTCATTACTGCCAACATTTTGGAATACTTGAAAATAAAAAAAAGTGTCTCACTGTGCCCCACTCTCCCCTAGAGTAGATTGGGTCGGGGCAAGAAGCTTGGGTTAGGTGTGAGGCTCCCCAGTCCCCAGGGTTATCTAAACTTAAATTTTGGTGCATTTTCTTATTGACAGGAATCATTCAACTTGGGATTTAGAATTTAGTATTCATGGACGAGACATGAACCTACGTCTTTTGCCATTTCCAAAGTTTCAAAAAATTTTAATAAGTACGGGATTGTGAAGTTGGATTAAGCTCCGATATCATGCAATGACTGATTGTAAAGTGAGGCTTCAGGAATTTTAGCAAAAGCCACCCCTGAAGCTCTGCAAAACCAATTTCAATGGCACCTGATACGACAAATGGGCTTTTTATACATATTTTTCAATAACTCATTGCTTTGTTGAAGTTTATGATAAATATTTATGTTATAGCATTCACATTGTTTAAAAAACATATTACAAAAAAATATTCATAGATTTTTACTGGCTCGGTGCTTTATCTTTAAGCTGAAAAGAGAAGCAAATTGAGTGTGCATTACAGATGATTTCATATTTGTAGACATTTGTGGAAGAAAATACATCATTTTTCCTGCAATGTTCATTGGTTGAGAGAAGGTATGACACCACTCTCTCCTGAAAAGTGACATAGCGTTTTACATGGGTGACCATGGCATTCTAATCCATTGATCTGCTCAATGGAACTGACTCTAGCTGTTTCAAGTGAGAGTTTCTGTTAGTCTTTCACACATTTTTAGTACACACATTCTCAAAGTCTAATACTATGATTATTTTTTACAGAAAACAAACAAACAAACAAGCGTGTAACATTTTCTCAGATCAGGGCTCTGCCCAGACAACATGACAATGGGCTACAAATTACTGGGATCCTGGTTTGATCCCTATTATGATTTTCTAATGAATGTTGGCACCATCACTGGATCATCCCCCCTATTCTAAGGGATAATTCAGAATTTATGACTGGGGGGGGGGGGGGGGGGGGGTTGGGTAGTTTTGATGGAACTTTCTGTGAAAAGTGACACCCTCCTTTGGTTTCACAAATATTTATAGTACCACAATTCTCTTTTGTTAAAATTTCATTCAACAATTAAGCATGTTGTGAAAAATAAGTACCCCCCTTGAAACAGTCGGGAAAAATTGGTACCCTGTTGGGAAATATTCCCATTACCCCAAGTCATAAGAAGCATGTGCAAAAGGTGGTTCCCACTGAAGTAAAACTATAGAAAATACCACCCCCCTCGACCCACTCGTAAAATTTAATTCTGAATAGTCCTTTACTTTTATCACATACAATGCTTTTGGTCAAGGTGTGATAATTTAGCTTTCAGAGATTTGAAGCCATTCAGATTTGGCTTGAGTATGATTTAATATCAACTGAAGCAATCAACTGTAACACAGGAGTGTGAAATACAACAGTTCATGAGGATTGCAGTTTGACATGTGTGAACAACTGCCACAATACCAAGTTGGCCTTTGCAGCAGTTTATTGGTTAAAATTATGACATAATTTTTCCAGCCAGCATCATTTGCTTGAAGCAAACTGAAAAAAAGTGACACGCTATGTACAGCTTGGCCTATCACCTGGCAGGATTTTCTGATGTCGGATCAAAAATTTTGCTAATTTTTACTTTATTTGATTTATGTCTACAAATATGAAATCATCTGTAAAGAGAAACAATTTCACTTGTGGCTTGTGAATGGAAATCAATAAACTATTATAAATTATAAACGCATGATGTTGTAAACAGTCAGAAGTCGTGCTCATTGCATAAATTCTTTATCGCAATGCCATGAAATATTGAAAATTGGAAACGATAACAAGAGAAATCATTTTTGAGAAGGAGAACTTTTCATTGAAGCATTGACAAAGTGTTCATACCAAATGGTCACTATAAGGCAGTATATATTATCTATTCTTATCTATCAGAAACAAACATGGCCTATCCAATGCCCTTTTTCCATAAATAATATTTTCCCAGATAATCATGAGGACAGGCTCCAGAAATAATATTACTGTAGGCCTTGTTTCACCTAGAGTAGCGCAGAGCAAGAAGCATGGGTTAGGTGAGACGCCCTCCCGGGTTATCATCATGGTGCAACAGCGTGGCAGCACTGTAGTGACTGTACATGACTTCCTGTTTGGTCAAAACATTGGCTTGGAGAAAGCACATGTTTCGGAAGAAGTCAATTCATATAAAATCAAATTGCTGTCAGCTATAAAAAAAACCACTAAGAACTTTGTATATGTAGTCACCGTGGATCAAAGTATAACCTTTAAACATCTGTGATATTTGATTAACTGACAATGTAAGTGGGCAAAAAATGTTTTGTTGACATAGCCATAGGAGAATTTGTCATACCATCTCTTGTAAATTAGTGTGCCCCAAGTTGTTCCATTTAACATTATATTTAGGAGATATCCCATGCAATATAGCTATACTGCTATAGTCCATGAACAATTCCAGGCAGATAAACTGATGCTCAAATGTTTCAATTTAATATCATTTCTTGGGCAAAAATACCTTGGCTCTGCCACATATTCTCATGTTCTGATAGTGTTTCAAGAGGCCCTCTTACAAATAGCAGGCTGGATCATCTTGTTTGGCATTGACTGTTTGCTGCAATCACCTGTTTCACACCTCAGGTCAACAGAGTCCACACTTGAAATATCATTGCCACAGCAATAGGTTGTGTCACCATGAATAATATTGGGCACTTTTACAGTATTTGCACTCAAAGTGTCTCATGGGGGAGAATTTCCATCATTCTATCATAAAATTAACATATTACTGTTTCTATAATCAAAGAGGACTGAAGTGATTTGGTGGTTTACTACAAAATACCGCTACTTAAAGTAGGCAAGGGTTGATTCTTGAAAAAAACTGTTTATAAGGAAAAATATCCTTCCAGAAACAATTTTCACCCATTCTTATTCTTGGAAATCAAGCCACATTGTTGCATAGGAACATCAAAACCCACACAAAACTAAAATTTTGATTAAACATGCCACAATTTTTTTTCAACCATTTTTATTACCAAATTACAGAAATCTGGCTTGCCATTACCCTGAAAGTTTCTGTTGAGTAGGGTACTAGTCTCAAAAGACACATGATTTCCATCGTTAATAATCCCTTGGTATCCTATCAACCCCATGTCAAGTTTTGTTACTGTACAATTGAAACTCATGGTGTTCGGCTGTGTCAAACATAGTGTTTTGGAGCAAAAAAAACACCGAAAATGACCAAAAAATCAGGCGCCTTTGGAAAAATCATCTTTGATGGCTCCATTAACAAGATATTTGATTATTATCCTTTAAAGTCATTCAGTTAATAGCGAAATATTACAAATATATTGATATATGACACAAATCAACTTTTTTCTCGATTTTGATTTTCTCAAAATAGTGTAATAGCTAACGAAAGATAATATATTTGTTATTTTGAATACTTATAAAAACCGTTTTTAGGCATCCAGATTTACTTAGTTTGTATAACCGTGGCCGTTTCTTCAATGAATCCAGCATTAAAACGCATGAACCAGAGCAAAATTTCTGATGGGTTGGAGAGGACATTTTTTGACATCATGAATTTTAATTTCTAAGAAAATGTATGAACATGGCCTGGATATCTTTTTAACTTGTATTTGTCACATACTTGTAAAGGAATATGATTGAGCAAAAGAGACACAAATAGCTTGTTTTTCCTACAAAACACTTAGTGTTTTTTCTATGGGTTGGAGAGGACATGCTTTTTTTGACATCACATTCTGAAAAGCAATTATGTTTAGTAAAACAACTGTTTCTGTTTTACCTTGAGATATGTATCAAGCTTCAAAATTACTACAAACAGTATACATATTCATTGAGACTTACTCATAATAGCATATAAAGCAACTTTTTAGGACCCCAGTCATGTTGTATATAACTTATTCACATGAAACCTGATGTATTTTATACCCAAGCCGTAGGTCCAGAAAGGTACCATTAACATGAATCACAACTGATTGAATATTTTTTTCTGTTCATCCATGAAATTGGCAAAAAAGTCTGTGAGACATAAAAATGTGTCAAAATTTGTCCTAAATTCCTTATAGCTTCAAAACAAAGCATTGCAGAAGGGTAAAATATGGTGCATTTATGTGTCAGTGCAGGACAAGATTGCCACAGCCCGAAATTTCGATATACCTATCATACTTTTTTCGTAATAATTTCATAAACATGAAAAATCGGCTGAGTGAAAATACTGTAAAACTGCCCATATAAACTTAAATTTTTGGTGCGTTTTCTTATTACATGTAATAGGATTAAACCTAGACGCTGTTTAGGTGGCATTACAAATTTCCAGGCCAAACAGCACCAAACCATAGTAGAAATTAAAGAAACCAAAAAAAATTGCATGATTTTTGTTACTTTTAAAAGAAATGTCAGAAATACCTTTGGAAATTGTTTAAAATATGATGGATATCCGCATTGCTCCACTTCATGGCCATCACATAAATAAGATTTGGATAAAGGCTTTTTGCGTTTCTGTTCAAAATAATGAGGTCAAATTGAAATTTGTGTGTGTGGGGCGAGAGGCCCCTGCATGGTATGGGGCATGAGGCACCCTTCACTGGGGCCTCGAAGCTGCTTCAGGAACCGTTTAACAGTGTACTTTTCCTTAAATCTTGATAGAATAGCTATAATTAAAATAGAGAATGATGTGCCTCAGAGGCACAAAATAGCAAAAAGTTTAAAAGTATGAACAGAAAAATTCTGAAATTCAGAAAAAGTAAATAATAGAATGCCTTAAAAAGTATAGAAGAGAATCAAGAAATAACTTTCAAACTGAATGAGCTCGTAAAAACATTGCCATAGGATTATAATTAATAATAGGGGGGCTTCTTACCCAATGGGTGGGGTAAGAAATAGTTGCTTTTTTTTTTTGAGAATTTTTGATCGTTGGCAATAAGATTCAATGACAAGACAAATGTTTAGACTTATATAATAAGTCATAAGCGTCAGCTGGAAGTTATTAGCGTGAAAGAAAACAAAATTACAGAACAAATTTAGATAATCAATAGCCAATGTTTGCGGAAGGTTATAGTATATAAGGTTTTAAACATATTTCAACATTCTCCGGGAAATTAAATAATTAAGCCCCTCTGCCAGCTGATGGCATGGGCAGACAGCATATACAAAGGGTTTGAAGAGTTTGAATGTCTGTATACTCAGTGGGTGACCATTTAATAATCAGGGGGGGCCTTAGAGTTTTCCACTGCGGGAAATTATTTATTTCAAGCGCGAGAAATCCGATATTCATTCTTAAATCAAGCATCACCTTCTAAAGAAATACCCCTTGCAGCAATTATTTATTTCAAGACTGCCCAAAAAGAATTTATTTATTTCATCAAAATTGAGCAAGAAATTATTTATTTTAAAAAAAAACTCCAAGCCCCTTGAGACTAAATCAGCTTGAAATACTGCACTTCCATGAGAAAGTACACTTCCCGCTGCATTGTTGCACAACAAATTGCCATAAATAAATATTTATGACATATTTCACAAAGGCATCATTTATTCATCATTGCAATTTATTCAGTTGCCAACAGATCGATAGAAGTCACTTCTTCCTGCATACTTGAGCTATTTATGTCTTCTCAAACAAAATAACAGAGTTATGAGTCAATTTTTGACCTTTTAATAAATGAAGTGCATAGCTTATGTAATGAGAACAAGAAATTCTTTAAAAAAAGAATTGTAGGAACCTTTGTATGAAATTTGAGATTTCTTTAAACACATATTTTATTTTTTATAATATTCTGTTGATATGTTATGTATGTGCAGTTATATATACCTCCAATGTACCTCATGATTAGGCATGCCTAATTACATGTGTTACAAACACAGACAGCAAACCAGGCAATGAGAAGCCCTTTTATATTCTTTGTCATGAACATAAAATTTCTAAACAAAAAACTAATGCTGGGTTGCATATCTGGATTATTACACCTTTCATGTGCTTATAAACATCACAGGAGTTGTGAGGAGTTGATTATATAATATTTTCATACAGTGTTGTTTGGCCACATCTATTATATCATCCCAAATCTTTGTATACATATACATTACTTATATTTAACCAATTTTCTGAAGGAAATCTCTATGAGCTTCTATGGGATATGCTCCAGGTGTGCTTTGGATATGGTCCCCAATCACTCAACCATGAACACCAAGCAGCTGCTCACTAAACCATGACCTTGATGCTATGGGGGTGTAGCTACTTCCATATCAAGAGGGGGCAACACATATTTGATCTGAAAATTGTACTCACAGACACCTCCTCTGTGGTATGAACATCCTCCTAATATTGGAGGTCAATCAGGAAGGTACTCCTGCCACAGGGAAAGCATCTCTGCAAGTCCAACTTTCTATTGGCCCCCTCCAGAAACTCATGTAGCTACACCACTGTAGTACACATAAATTGATGACAAAGCACTTTGCTGATGCTTTGTGGCCAATAAGTTAGGGACTTCCCATGCAAAGTATTTCCTCATTTGGAGCTTGTAACACAGATCTGAGATGGTCCCTACAAAAATCAGACTTGCAAGTGTGTAGACATAAGCCCCATAACTAGGCAACTTTTATCCTCTCACACCGTAAAATTTTAAATTTTGAGTCAGCTTACAGTCCTCATCATATTTACGTGGAATCTCAAGTTCTTTTCTCTGATGCTGTTGCACTTGACTTGACTTGTGTTGTGCTGGTGTACCCCGGATCAGCCAGGGCAGCTCTACCACCAGCTTTGTGGAGGGAGCTGCACTTTCATTTTTTGGTGACCGCTGTATGATGATGATATGAGAAGACTGGGAGTCTGGAACATACCCTATTAATTCAGGGATGCCCAGGGTCTTTCAGTTGCCCCAGCATAGAATACTGGATACAACCCGCCTCCATTTAGGGTAAATGTGGGTATTATCACGCACCTTGTGCGTGGTATTACACTGCAGTCTTTCTGTATGGGTACCAGGCCTGAACTATAATATGTAATCTGCCAAGCCAGGAGAGAGCGGTAAGCAGGCCAACGCTGTTGAATTTTCGTTTTAATTTTCCGTAGTTTTGGCGATTTCGTGAACGGCCGCTAGAGGCGCCACTGTTTCGGCGCGCCCTCTGTCGGTTTTTGCGGCGTCATGAACGGAGTCATGCTATTTACCCATCTGCGCATGCGTGGTAGATTAATGGCGGCGACCATGCTGATCACGTGGCCAAAACAAAGATGGCGAATGACACGCTGAGATTGAAGGGACAGAGTAGCATGATTTTTCAGTACGTACATGACTAGTGTGGGAAGGATCACTAAGCGATCGCAATTTGCGCCTTCGGCGCAAATTGCTCTCGCTTACCGCTCTAATAACTATCATGACCAAAAGTAAAGCTTTTGATTGATATAGAACTCAGGGGTCAAGAAAATATCAAATTCCATTTACCGACAGCTTCTTGCATCACTTGGCACATAGTTAAAACAACTAGTCATTTAGCCTTTTCTGTGGGTAATATCACGCACTTCTGTTTAATATCACGCAGCAATAGGTGTTATATGACGCAATTTGAGGTATATGACTCAGGTTGATTCTAACTAACTATTCATCTATCCAACATCAATAAATTGTTTATCTGTCAGTCTGTTGGTCTGTGACTATCTATCTATCTATCTATCTATCTATCTATCTATCTGTCTATCTAACTATCTGTCTATCTATCTATCTATCTATCTATTCACATGCGTAGAAACCAGGGAAGCATGCCTGGCAAGGGGGGGGGGCATCAGCCACTCCCCTAAAATCTGGCAATTTGGGCAAAGATCTGAAAAATTTGGGAAGACTGCTTCCAGAATAAATCACCTCCCCTATGCCTAACCTATCAATCTATCTTGTGAAATATGGGATAAGTTTATAGTTTTTCGGAGTTTGCACTCTGCATGCATGGGGACTTGAGTATTGATATCATATGAAAAACTCTCCTGCAGTAAAATGAAATCTTAAACTTATAAAGTTGTGGAACTATTGTTGGAGAAATATTAAAAGCATAAACGTTTGTAGGCCTAATACTTCTAAATAGGGCTGCAGGTTGGGCAGAACCCTGGCCATTCCTAGCGGGGGGGGGAGTGGTCCGGGGGCATCCGCTCCCTGTTAGCAGTGTTTAGGTCTGGAAACACAGGCCAACACCATCTTTGCTTGGGTGAAATAACAGAATCTTCAGGGCATGGTTTTTGGGTGATTTGTGGCTTTGAAAAATCTAAAAAAAAATTGAAACATCTAGATTTTACCATAAGAAAACATGTTGAATACTTGAAATATTTTTATCAGGCCAATTTTCTTGAGAAATGACAGGAATAAGAACATGTCAACAAAATTTCGGACGTCAACCTCGAGTGCTTCGGACGCACTTTTGACATAGAAGGAATGGTCGTACAGGAACCAAACTTAGCTCAAAATGTAGGAAATTAAATTTCCTAAACATTGGTACCACTTAGAAGATGCTGCGCCCGATATTAAGGCCTCAAAAGCGTCATTGACGCAGCAATTGCACAAGGAAAGACTGGATGGATACTGAGCTCTGCTCTGCTGATCTACCGCTCCCTTGGTCAATAATATGGCTAACTGATCGCTATTTTTAAAAAGTGTCTGACAAGGAGACACCTCCCTTTAGAATGAGAGACAATTTGTTTTCAAATTTTAGGGAAATTCTGAATTGTGTTGTAGAAGTGAATTAATTTTCCCTGATTCTCTACCAAATCTACCCCCCCCCCCCTTTCTGGAATTTCCTTATAATCTCACACAAAATCTGAAGTAATTGTTCGACTCAAATTGCCCTAAATGTGTTAAGTTCCTAAAATGTTGCCCCCCCCCCCATGAATGATTATACTTATAGCTGAAGACTTTCATCATATAATCAAACACATGAGAGCTGATTTTGATTAAATACAGTGAGTTTTCTGTAGTCACGAAGATCAGGTAAAAATCCAGTTTTTCCATAAATTTTCGTAAGAAATTTAAGATTTTAAATAATTTTGGAATCCATGAAATGTAGTTAGTGTCTGCAGCTTATCATATACCATAAATCCATGCCACTAAAACGAATGACGAGGTGCAGTGGGTAGGAGTATGCAACTAAAATGAAGGTTGGAAGTATTTTTAAACTTTGGCTGCAGAGGTTTGAACAAAGATGCGTGATATTACCCCCAATGTGCGTGATTTTAGCCCAAAAATGCGTCATATTAGCCCAAAAATGCGTCATATTAGCTCAAAAATGCGTCATATTACCCTCTGAACATGAGTGATATTACCCCTGGTCTTTACCAATTAAATTTTAATGCACACCCGTGACATAATCAGTGCCAACATTCTACTACAACTACAAATCCTATGTCATGCCTTTCTTACATCTTCGGTCCACATTGAGTATATCACTTAAACCACAGGCACTATTATATATCATTTAGATTCAGGAAATTGTATCAAAAAGGCATAAAAATTGAATGAAAACAACTAAAATGCTTGAAACCTATCTGCAATATTGTCAGTGGCATAGAAAAGCATAAGAGGTTATCTGGTGAAGTGACCTGATTCATTTGCACAATTTTTCACCTAAAACATTGGTGATTTCTTCCATGTCTGTTCTTTAAATAACTATAAAGTTAGGTGCGTGATATTACCCACGTGCGTGATATTACCCACTTTTACCCTAATGTCCCATGGGCTCGGACTAAAGTGAGTTCCAGGGGTGAGATTTGAACCCACGCCCTCAAAGCCAGTGGACAAGCAGTCTTGACCATTAGGCCACGGGAGAACTGTGATGTCAGAGATGACTCTATTCTAGCATTGCAATAGGCCTATATGTAAATTAACTACAAGCTCTGATGTCATTTTAGACTGGGTCGGATTCCCCGGCTTCTAGCCAATATGAATCCACCAAACTGAGCATCACAGTTTCAACTCAGTGTCAGAGTAAGCATTTTTTTCAGGGATAGCCCCTGCAACTACGTCATCACAGCTTGATAGCCAATGGGCTGACAGTAAACTATGCATCATAGGTCAAACATTGATGTATTACAGGCGATTTCATTAGCACGTGATTCTGCAGGTTCTTGGCCACTAAATACATAACATTTTTGCTTAATCTGACTTCAGAAACAAAAAAAGTCATATATTTAATTTATCAAACGTAGCAAGCGTATGTTTAGCATTGATTTCTCACTGTCAAGTGTGAATGACCAGAATTGCGTGCTAATGAAATCACCTGTAAAGGAAGCATCACATTTGTGATTCCAGTGATCTATCACAGGCAATCACCAGTCTAATCCTACCAAATGGCAGCTTTGTGTGCATTCTCAGTAGACAACTGTTATAATCCCCATAGAGTTGTATGATTAATCTACAAACTTGCTAATTTACAACTTTAAACATTAAACATTGATGGAACTTGCTATAAACAAAAGACTTTGACAATTTGTTTGCAAACACATGGATTATGTTATGTATATTTGTTCTGGCAGCCAATTGGCTGAGAGGCTGTGATGTCAAACTTGCATGGGTTTTCCCAGACCCAATTTTCACTCTGACTCTGAGTTGAAACTGTGATGCTCAGTTTGGTGGATTCACATTTGCTAGAGGCCGGGGAATCCAGTACATTTAAATTTCTTCCTGCAATTCTGCAATTCTGCAATAAATTCTGCAGTTTGGGAGTGAAAATGCAGAATTCTGCAATTCTGCAATAAATTCTGCAGTTTGGGAGTGAAACTGCAGAATTCTGCAATTCTGCAATAAATTCTGCAGTTTGGAAAGAAACTACAGAATTCTGCAATAAATTCTGCAGTTTGGAAAGAAACTGCAGAATTCTGTAATTCTGCAATAAATTCTGCAGTTTTGGAGGAAAGTGCAGAATTCTGCAATTCTGCAATAAATTCTGCAGTTTTGGAGGAAAGTGCAGAAATCTGCAGTTCTGCAATAAATTCTGCAGTTTGGCAGGAAATTGCAGAATTCTGCAATTCTGCAATAAATTCTGCAGTTCTGCGGCTCCATGCAGTATTTGTGAACCTCTAGTATTTAATCCAGCTTATCAATTGCAATGCATCTGTTAAGTTCAGACCTCTTCAACAAGGGTCTTGCCACTACCCAGGAAACGTTGGTTGCGGGGGGAGGAGGAGTAGCGGTTCGGGGGTCGGGTGGGAGGTCTGGGGTTTTGATGCTCGTCTGTCCCTGCAGCCTTTCTGAAAAGTTTCTGCAGCATAATCTGTAGTTCTGCAGGAGTTATGCAGCATGGAGGGTTTTATGCACTTCTGCAGGTAGGAAGCTGCATATTCTGCAGTTTCAAATAAACCTGCAGAATTCTGCAATAAATTCTGCAGTTTGGGAGGAAACTGCAGAATTCTGCAATTCTGCAATAAGTTCTGCAGTTTGGGAGTGAAATTGCAGAATTCTGCAATTCTGCAATAAATTCTGCAGTTTGGCAGGAAATTGCAGAATTCTGCAATTCTGCAATAAATTCTGCAGTTTGGTAGGAAACTGCAGAATTCTGCAATTCTGCAATAAAATTTCAACACAACAACAGCTGCAGAGTTCAAAGTGAACTGCTATGGACTTCTTCTTCTTCTTTTGGTGTCCATTCTACCAGGTCGCCACTCTTCTTCTTCTTCTTCTTCAGTAAATTCCTCCTTTTTTTCAGGAGAACCCTACCGGAGGGTGTTAAGTCACATTTACTATACTGTTCCCTCTCACCCCGATTTTAGTCGAGTACTATATTTGCTAGTGCTACAGTTGTTAGTACTATAATTATTATTAGTGCTACTCTTGTGGGGAGCAGCGCTTGCTGCATGTTTTGTTTTCTTGTGGATTGGTCATCGTTCTACCACTCTGCTCGGCCAATTCTCAATCAAATTTCACTCTGAAAAAAGTTGTGGGTACCCTGCAACCAGGTCTTTTGTCTGAAGTTGACAGTGTTTATCTGTCGTTGTTTCTTTTTTCCGTAAAACACGTTTTTCGGCGATCGGTCAGCTCGCAAAAATGTATTTTGCGAGCTGACCGATTGCCGAAAAAAGTGCCGTACGACAAAAAGAAACAACGACGGACAAAAACTAACGACTGTAGTAAATAGACCTGATTGCAGGGTACCCACCACTTTTTTCAGAGCGAAATTTGGTTGAGAATTGACCGAGCAGAGTGGCAAAACGTCCATAGCAGTTTATTTTGAAGCAGCACATTGTAAAATGACATTTTTGCGAGCTGACCGATCGCCCGAAAAACGCGTCGTACGGAAAAAAGAAACAACGGCGGACAAACACTGTCAACTTCAGTCAATAGACCTGGTTGCAGGGTACCCGCAACTTTTTTCAAAGTGAAATTTGGTTGATAATTGACCGAGTAGAGTGGCAAAACGTCCATGGCAGTTTATTTTGAAGCAGCAGCTTGTAAAATATATATATAGCATTTTACAACTTGCTGTATCAAAATAAACCTCCTTCAGGTCTCGGGATATACTGGATCTTGGGTGACTATACCAGGGGTATACTGCCTCCATCCATGGTATAACTGGTACAGGGTATCCAACTGTCCTCATTTTGAAAAAAGAACTGCTCCCTTGGGGGGGGGGGAACCAAATGGTACGTACCAGTGGAGCTCAGTGGGATACCAGTATCCCACTACAGGGGCTCACCCCTGAGGTAACCAGGAAAGAGGGTTTACCAAAACCCCAACCCATCCCAAACTGCCCAAAACCAACATTTCCTTTGTAGTGGCAAGACCCAAGTCAATGAGGTCTGAACTTTGCAGATGCATTGCAATAAGCTGGAGGAAGTAACAGAGGTTCAGAAATCATGCAGGGAGCTGGAGAACTGAAGAAAATATGCAGCTTTTTTTTTTTTTGAAACTGCAGAATTCTGCACTTTTTTTTGAAACTGCAGAATTCTGCACTTTTTTTGCAGAACTGCAGAATTCTGCAATTTTTTTGCAGAACTGCAGAACTGCAGAATTCTGCACTTTTTTTGCAGAACTGCAGAATTCTGCACTTTTTTTTTGCAGAACTGCAGAATTCTGCACTTTTTTATTTTGCAACTGCAGAATTCTTCAGCTTCCGACAGAACTGCATAAAACCTACCAGGCTGCATGTCTCCTACAGAATTACAGATTTTGCTGCAGAAACTTTTCAGAAATGCTGCAGTGACAGAGGACTACCAAAAACCCTGATCCCCCATACAACAACCCCCCCCCCCCTAAACCAATGTTTCCTTGGTAGCGGCAAGCCCCGTGTCAAAGAGGTCTGAACTATGAAGATGCTTTGCAATTAACTACAGGAAGTAACAGAGGTTCAGAAATCATGCAGGGAGCTGGAGAACTGAAGAATTCTGCAGCTTCTTGCATATTTTTTTCTGAAACTGCAGAATTCTGCACTTTTTTTTTGAAACTGCAGAATTCTGCAATTTTTTTGCAGAATTCTGCAATTTCTTTGGAAACTGCAGAATTCTGCACTTTTTTGCAGAACTGCAGAATTCTGCAATTTTTCTGCAGAATTCTGCACTTTTTTTGCAGAACTGCAGAATTATGCAATTTTTTTGCAGAATTCTGCAATTTCTT
Organism: Platynereis dumerilii; assembly: GCA_026936325.1. Taxonomy (NCBI): domain Eukaryota; kingdom Metazoa; phylum Annelida; class Polychaeta; order Phyllodocida; family Nereididae; genus Platynereis; species Platynereis dumerilii. The sequence goes on from JAPTHN010000002.1 coordinate 57,901,701, forward strand.
TGGAAACTGCAGAATTCTGCACTTTTTTTGCAGAACTGCAGAATTCTGCACTTTTTTTGGAAACTGCAGAATTCTGCAGTTTTTTTCTGCAGAACTGCAGAACTGCAGAAAGAAATTATACACTCCTCGGGGAATCTAATCCAGTTTAAAATGACATCACAGCTTGTAGTTAATTTACATATATTGCAATGCTAGAATAGAGTAATCTCTGACATCACAGTTCAACAGCATAGAAAAGAACTTGAGATTCCACGTAAAAATAACGAGGACTGTAAATGATTGAGTGAACCATACACTACCTCATTATTGAGTGGTAGAGTATCTGAAGATAAGGAGAGGCTATATGGGGGAAATATCCCCTTTCAAAATGCCCAATATCAGTATATTAAGTGTTGTGCAACACTGCAGTTGATCACTGAATTTGAGCACAAATTTGCCGATGACCTTACATTAGGCAATTGTCAAGGCAAATAACATAGAAACTCCAAATGGTTGTTCACTGTTCAGTGAGACAGTTGCAAGCAATGCCAGGGCTATTGTTCAGTTCCCACACCCTGTGAAGAAGGCTCCCTTTTTATTTCCACCTATGTTTGAATGTTTGTCTGAATTCCATGCAATTGCAAATGTTGACCAATCGAAACTCACTTTTTTTTCAGGCCTTGCTACTGTTCCCGATCTGCTGATCCGCATGGAAGATGACCAGGCAAAGTCAGTCGAAGGTCCTTCAACAACTGTAATCAGTGGTAGGTTAAATAAATCAATTTGCAAAGGGGCTGATTAGCAGCACTAATTAGTCATGTAGGCCTAACTTTAGTGTCTTTCTCTGAAAATGTTTTTTACGTTAAATCCCAAAATAATTACTATTTCAAGGGAATATATGTGTCAAACATGAAGTTATGATGTTAATCATCCTTTTAGTGTGTAAGAAAAATATGAAAACGAATTATTTAATTTATGATACATTATTGATACTCAAGTAAATGGACACTTGAAAAAATCACATTCTTTCGCTTGAATATTTAGGAGATGAATGATTATATGATACATGCAATTTTATAAAAATCATTTTCTGTTTAAAGGTCCCATATCTGCATCTGATGTGGTCGATGGAATGTTCGGCAAGGCAATAAAATTCAATGGAGGCCCCCACTTGGAGGTTGACGTCAGTGCCGTCTCTTGTTTCAAAACCATCACAACATGCTCTAACGGCATCTCGGGTTCAATGTGGATTCAACCTCAGACGAAGACATATCAACCTTCGGAGTACTACTGTAAGTTTGCAAGGGCATGCAGATATATATTGAATTTTTAGGGTTCTACATGTAACATACGTTTTTGTTAGGCCGGACTGGACTGCATTGCAACATCAGCCAAAGTGACCCAGCCAGAGTGGGTTTTGACGTTATAGTTTCGCAGAAAATGTTGCTGCTTAATTTACATCAAGATTGTACTTGTATGAAAATTGCTGTTCAGTTCAATACAATCCATATGTACGGGTAAGGTGAAGCAAAAGGTTATGGAAAATCTGCTCAGGTCCTCCCTGCCAGTGCGGGAGTCGAACCGGCAGTGTTAAAACTCAGAAAGTCAGCAGTTAAAGTCATTATTCAGTATTTTTGTCTTTTTATTACTCAGATCCTGACGAAGAATACATGAATAACGGTGGTGAGCAAGATCTGACACCAGGATTTTACTTCCGCTACGACGGCGTGCTGGGGAAATACGAGGTTGGGATACGTCGAGGGACGCAGCTGTTCAAGGTGTCCTTTAAGCTGCAGGAAATGTACTGGCATGAAGTGTTCTGGGCCCACACAAGTGGATACCTACGAGTGTACGTAAATGGAAAGAGGATACAAGAGATCACAGGCGCTAGTGCTGCCGCCGTCTCAAATGCTGCAAATGCCGCCACGGGCAAAATTATCATCGGAAAAGGCAGCAAGGCTATCCTGGATGAAGTGGCGTTCTGGCAGACATCTGTCACTTACCCAACTGGTTTGAAAATATTTATCATTTCTTTTTGTTAAAAATCAGAGCAGAATGACATAGGTTTTGATGCTTTCAAATTGGCCTATGTATTATATTATTCTCAATTCTGTGTAAATTAAATTTTAAAATGTATTGAAAATTGGAAAGTAATTCCGCAAATAGATAAATCTGATGGAAGTACATCATGAACCAATGTCTTTTACATCATGAACCAATGTCTTGGTTATGAACCAGTGTCTCGTTAGAATCCTCCACCACTTCCTTTTGTTTTTAAGGAGAATCTTAAGTTTACAGTGGTGCCACTATTTTCCTCTCAGATGGCTAGAGATTCACAATGTCACACTGTGTACCGTTTGCTCTATGCGATGCAACCTAGTTAATTTTTGACTCAAAAACCAATTGAATTACAATACAACATAGCCAGTATGCTGATTTAAGTATTAGACATCTTGATGTGAAATTATAGTCATTAAATATTAAACAATCAAAAGATTTGGCGATTCTAGTAAAAAGTGCGCTATAATTAACTAAAACTGCCTATTCTCCAAAATATTAATGCATGCTACTGATACTTGTACTGTGAGACAGCATATTGGCTATATCGCAAAGTTTGTTGCTTGCTCCTTATGTGAGAACTAGCGAAATGTAAACAAAAAAGTCCTTAATTAGGTCACTTGGTGAGTACGCAGTGTTCACGACATGCAGTTTATACACATATGTCCAAAATATTCAGTTCCTGTTTAATTATAGATTCAATAGTAACAACCTGTACAGGTGCAGGATTATGTGTGGATGTCTCTGTTTCAGATAATGTCGGATGTCTGCCAGGTTTTACACATAGCAATTTCGATTGCTTCCTCATACTAAGAGCAAACCAGTCGCAGTCGTGGAATGCCTCTCAAGCCTTGTGCGAAAAATATGGCGGACATCTTGCCATCATCAAGACGGAAACGCACAAAACGGACGTTGCTGCTCTCATCACTGGTATTTCTGCCACTTCTTCCTATGTAGGCCTAAATGACTGGGATGTGAGTATATGCAATGACAATTAATTATTTATACAGTGGTGTCTGCGTTGTAAGACGCCCTGTTGTAAGACCAACTTGCCTAGTATGACCACCTTCCAACTGCATTACGTAGCATTTTTAGTGCATTTTACACCTAAAGGAGATCTCGCACCCCCATGAGAGACCACTTCATGACCGCAGAAAGGTCTTATACAGTAGTGGATCCAAAGGGGGGGGTTAAGGGGTTCAAACCCCCTCCCTTTGGCCTGCACATATTAATGTAAAAAAAATCTAATATTTTTAGTACCTACATTTTCATTTGTAAATCCCCCCCATCTCACATTTTCTGGATCCGCCCCTGTTAGTGTTATAATGCAGGGACAAATGTATATACACTGTTTGCCAAAAATTTGGATGCTGTTTTGCAATTGGATTGAATTATAGTCTTAATAAATCTTCTTTCACAAAACTGCAATTTGAGCGTTTGAATTTTCGGATCTTAGTACCAAAAAAGGGGCTTATATCAATACGACATTATATGACATCTTTAAAAATGTATTTTGTAGCTTGACGGGGAGTTCATTTGGTATGACGGGCTATTTGGACCAACAAACCTGCAACCAGAAGCCCCCCGTGTTGGAAACTGCACAGTCTTCACAACCGGGAAAAAATTCGAATCTCTCAAGTGTGACACCAACCATTCCGCAGTTTGTTCCGCCAGCAAATCTTCAACAGGTATGATCGTTAGTGCAAGCAAATTTACAGTCTGTCACTTTGATATAGTAAAAAATAAGGACCAGTTCACCGAAAAATGCACTTCGTGACTCATGATAGCCGCTGGAGTATAGCCTCTATGTTTCCTATGTTGAAAGTAGAGAAGATGACACTTCATCGGCTTTCATGAGTCACAAAGAGCATTTTTCACAGTGAACGGGTCCTAATTTTTGTCCATATCAAAGTGACAGACTGTAATTAAGTTAATTGATGCCACCAGCTGCATGGCTGCCTACTTATTAATCATTTTAAATATCTAAATAGACTTAACCTTTCAATACCTATAATTCCAGCACTTAAAGATGCAACAGACGTTGTAACAACTGTACAAGCACCTACAAATTGTACAATAAGTTTTGAATCATCGTATGCGTCAAATCGAATCAAGGCTGAGTCGCCTTTCAAATTCAAGGCATCCTCGAGTATTGGACCCGTGGAATCGATGATAGTCAACATGGGGGATGGAACAACTGTGGAGGCTATGGGTGACAGTTTCACTTACATCTACTCAACCCCTGGTGACAGAAACATCAGTTACTTGTAAGTTGTTCACCTATTATCACTTACATCTACTCAACCCCTGGTGATAGAAATATCAGTTACTTGTAAGTTGTTCACCTATTATCACTTACATCTACTCAACCCCTGGTGATAGAAATATCAGTTACTTGTAAGTTGTTCACCTATTATCACTTACATCTACTCAACCCCTGGTGACAGAAATATCAGTTACTTGTAAGTTGTTCACCTATTATCACTTACATCTACTCAACCCCTGGTGATAGAAATATCAGTTACTTGTAAGTTGTTCACCTATTATCACTTACATCTACTCAACCCCTGGTGATAGAAATATCAGTTACTTGTAAGTTGTTCACCTATTATCACATCTACTCAACCCCTGGTGATAGAAATATCAGTTACTTGTAAGTTGTTCACCTATTATCACTTGCATCTACTCAACTCCTGGTGATGGAAATATCAGTTATTTTTAAGTTGTTCACCTATTTACAAGCATATCTTGTTAGCTTAATTTGTAATGGAATGTTGCACAGGGTTCCCACTCAACCTGGAAAACCTTGAAAACCTGGAAGTTTGCGTTTTGCTTTTCCCGGCCTGGAAAAACCCTGGAAAATGTTATATTTCAACCCAAAACCTGGAAAAAGTGTGGAATTTGGTGTTCTCTTGCAAAAATTAAAAGGGTCCCAACAAATTGTGGACTTCGCAGTTTGAAAAAATTCCAGGTTTAGACCTTGAAAATTGATTTTGGCAGCCTTGAAAAACCTGGAAAAAACCTTGAATTTGAACTGGGCAAAAGAGTGGGAACCCTGGTTTCAGTAAAGTATTTGGAATGTTTGTTATCCCAACTAGTTCGTAACTTCAACACTTGTATATATTGAGGAGAGATACTCAATTAAACTATCTGTACGTTGTAGGGTTGCCAACAGTGGAGGGTCCTACTCATGTTCACAGAACGTAACAGTGGATGACGTCTCAAGTGACTTCGAGATATTTGATGTGCATGTGACAGATGCCAAGCCAAACGAAAATGTGACCGTTGCATGGTCAAACAGAGTAAATCCGTATGCTAATGGGACTTGCCTGCTGATGGAACTGCAATATGGCAATGGGGCGGTTGATATTATGAACATAGCTATTGGTCAGTCTGTGACCGGCTCGATGGAATATGCATACACCACCGCAGGAGAATATAACCTCTCGGCAACTATCGATTATGGAAGTGGATACGTTCAGTCCACTCGTACAGTAAACATAGCCAGTAGTTTGGTGGTGACCAACGCCCCTACATACGTCAATGCACGCTACGGTTATGATTTTGACATCGCCTACACGGCGAACGGCACTGGAATTTCAGCATCTCTGTACAAAGGCACCACTGAGATAACTGGATGTGTTTCCACGTTTAACAGTTCAACCAACAGCGGCAAGTTGACCGTTCCCTTCAGCCAATTTAACTGCGCTGGATCAGAGAGCTTGAAGCTTGTTGTTAGCGATGGCATCCACCATGAAACAAAGTTTGTTACTGTGAACCTGGAGACACCAATATCCAACTTATTCCTCACATCGGAGCAACAGAATTACGTATTCAATGACACAAGCAACATAACGCTGACCTATGGCATTTCAGCAGGCAGTAATGTTGAATTCTACATTGTGTTCGACGACACCAATGAAGTGTTCATCTCACCCTGTGGAGATGTGTCTGGCAAGAATTACACAATTCAGCACACTTTCATGACAGCTGGGGTATATACAGTCTTTGTGCTGGCATCCAATTCATTCTACGAAGTAACAGCGAGTAGAATCATAAGGCTCGAGTACACAATGTCACCGATCAATCTGACATGGCTCCAAAATGACACTGACATCGCTACCTATGGCATACCGCCATATCACAATGCCACGCTGATAGTCACCCCTGAAAACCCCACCTTTCTTCCGCAAGGCTTCCGGATGATGATGACCTATGGATCTCCTAGTAAAGTTAAGGATGAACCAATATTCAACACCAGTTTCACTCCGACCCATTCCTTCAACCTGATGTTTGCGACGCCCGGTGACAGACCAGTGCACGTTCGACTGTATAGCTTGTCCCATTCGAACGCAACAGCGACAGTAAAGGTGCGTCTATATGATGCCATGACGTTCATACCCTCTAAGTTTATAGCAGCGGTGAACGAAGAAATCACTTTCAATGTCAGCAACATTACCGGTGTTCAAGTGACGTATAGTTTCGAAGCTGAAGGTCAATCCCCACAAGAAGAAAATAGGACGGTTCTCTTAAACCCAACTTACGCTCATACTTTCAAAACGAGCTTCAATAAAACAGGCATCATGACAGTAACTGCGAAGGTATCAAGTCGATCATACAATTTGACCAAGTCAGTGGATATACTTATTGAGCCACATATAATGTCATTAGATATGGAAGTGAAAAACAAAAGCATCCCTCTTCCTGGCGCCACAGTCAATATGCAGTTCAAACAAAACAGTAGCGCAGTGTTTTCAGCTCTGGCGAACTGCACAATAACCTACGGGGATAACCGGAACAGAACTGAAACAAAAATGACTCTCAATGTATCGGACTGGCATCCGTTTCGGCACACTTACGCAACCACTGGGACTTTCACCATTTTTGTTGAATGTTCCAATAATGTTAGCAGTGTCAATAAGACAACGACAGTGACGGTGAACCCTCTGAATCTCACAGTGAACCCAAGATCTATCATTTATAATAATACTGGGGCTGGCTTGATGAACTTTCAGATAATAGACAACATGACTACGTACATCACTCCTGGTCTCAGTGCTGTCTTCATGTATGGGGACAGCAAGACCAACACTGAAGTATTATCAGCATGGACAAAGACACACTCCTATGCGCAGCGAGGCAACTACAGCTTCTCAGTAACCGTCACCTACAATCCTCCAGACGGTGAGCAGCAGCAAACTAAAACCTTGTCAGAAATGTTGGTAATCGGTCTTCTGCACTTCAACGTGAGCGATCATATTGTTAACACTGCAACTGAGACAGTCTCTGTCATGGTATGGGGTTGGGTGGCACCATATAAATACACGGTTGACTGGGCAGATGGATCACCGCAGAGTTCGTGTTCATCCTCGTCCGGTTCATGTCCGAATCCTGCCACGTTTACAAGAACTTACACGACACCGGGTGTATACTACATTCAAGTGTTCGGCTCGGATAACACTGTTGGTACAGAGAAACTCATTCACAACCGGTCGATCACCGTTCAACACCCAGTGGGTCCAAATGTGCTGCAGTTGGCTTTGGTAAAAAACAAGTTGATCCTTCCGAATGAAACTGCAGGTTTCACCGTCTCTGTGACAGCGACAAATACGCCAACAAATGCAACCTGTACAATGAACTTTGGAGACACTGGTCCAACTGATAGTTCAAGTCAGACCTTTGAGGCCGGGAGGACGAAGAGCTATGCCAGGGAGTACAAAAACCATCTAAATTTAAATGGAAACCATAAAAATGTAACTGCCAATGTTTCTTGTGTAAACCTAGTGAGCTCCTGGAGTGACACTGTGCCTCTTCAGCTCTTTGAGGCCATCACAGTGTTCAAAGTCACTCCGGAAATGAAAATCGCAGAGATCGGCTACCCAGTCCAGTTTGTTCTGTCAGTGGCAACTGGGTCCGATTTGCAATTCAACATATCCTTCGGGGACGGCAACTACCAAGAACTTACTGGAAGTGGATACAGTGTGAACCACAGACATCCCTATATGATGGTTGGCTTTGACTTCATGGTGAATGCCAGAGTTTGGAACCCAATGCAGACAGTCCAGTTGCCAGAATTCAAGATGATCGTGACACAAACCATGTTCGTACCCATAGAGAACTACACGATCACTGCACCGGAGATAAACTACATTGACTACATCACTGGGAAAGCAATAGTACCAATAAAGGTTGTCGCAGGGGAGGCCCTTGTGGCACCCGATAATGTCAGCATCGTATTGGACTACGGAGACCTTAACAAAACTATAGGACCATTGGAAATGATGCTGACTTACCCATACGCCTACTACCTCCCAGGAAAATACACTGTAAAACTTACTGTGTATCTGAACAACACAGAAGAAACAAGAACTGTGGAAACCACTCTAAATGTGACATATGCTTGCTTGAGCCCTGTAGCTGCCTTTCCACATATAGTTAGAAATGCTAGTAGTCCTTACAACCTCTTTCTGGGATTACCCGTGGTCATCTCTGCTAGCCTGACAGTATACCGATGCAGGTATGGAAGCCATGCTCATATTTGGAAGTTTTACGGAATAACTAATCAGTCATACAGAAACACCTTCACTACTACCGGAACAGTCCTTCAGGTTGTCAAAGGTAATTACAATATATGTCCATTGTACAACCTAAAAAGTACCTATGTAGAAATACATGATACACACGCATTATATTAATGTTTTTCAACAAACATGTATGGCCTACTACAGAGAACCCGACTTCCCAAGCATTGTCAAGATATCTATAATATAGACTCCATCAAATAGTTATTTTAAATAATTATTAGGCTATCAGTCTTAATGAAAATCTACAAATTCACAATTTCCCATACATAAATATTATGGAATGTACTTGGTTATAGCAGATATGCTACAGTAATATTCTCTCACTCCACAGGACTGCAAGACAATGTGCCAAAAGTCTAATGCCAAACAAATTCAAAAATTATTTCTTACGTTTTGCCACCTTTCATCCAAATAAAATATTTTATTGCCTTTTCTTCTAAAGAGACCTTGCCACCGGGAGAATTCAGAGTGGAATTAATCATTTCCGTTGATGGGAAGTCTTCAAATGCGTCAATGTATCTGCGCCTCAATCGCTCACCACTGGAGGCCAAAATAAAAGGAGGATCATATTTGGAGGTCAATAAAAACCAGCAGGTGACGATAGATGCAACCGATTCTTACGATCCTGATAAGGCGGACCCTAAAAACATTGCCCATCTGGCATTCGCATGGGCCTGCAAGCAACTCACTGCAGCGGAGGTATGTGAATTATATAACGTAATAAATTGCATGAAGATTTCTTAATTAATCTTTTCACTTCATTTTGCATGACAACAATAATGTGGGTGTTTCCCTGCATAGTATATTATGATGGGGTGTTCAGATAGAGGGCAGTAGTGAGACCTATCCAGCAGGTGACCAATCTTCACTTTGTGGCAAACTTAACTACCTTACAATGGCTTACATAGAAAATAATTAAGCAGTAGCCAATACTAAAAAACCATTCACATAAAAATTAGACTGAGGAAAAAAAAACATCCTCTACTCTTACAGTACAACCCAAAATAAAGTAAGAAAATTTTCCGTCAGAAGTCCTCCGTTTATCAATTTTTCCCTTCTTTCTCCTCTCCGCCCCAAATCTCCTTACCAACACCTGTGACTCCTCACCACAACTTTATCCCATATTAAGAACTCTAGACAGCTAGCAAAGTAATTGCAATTAGCGAGGGGCACAATCAAAGAAATCAAACACAATGGGAATGATGGAGTTAGAATTTGTGTTGGTTTAAGGTAAATTTAGTGCAATTTTAAAAGGTTTTTTAAAGTAGGTAAAGATAAGAAGGGATTTGGGAGGAGCCAAAAGGTGTTGAAAGGTAAATTAGTGGCTGATTCTTCTTTCCTACTGAGGTAGTTGTTCTTTATTTTGGAATGTACTGCACATCTTTATTCTGAGGTTTCTCAGAAGGTAAGTTCATCACCGGGGGTATGAACCCAGTAACATTGTACATAGCTTCCGGAAAGTGAAACCAGATAGTGAAGCAGGAACTGGGGCACCAATGTCTGCTGATGTAATAATCTTTTTAGTACAAAATTAGTTTAAAAAGTTTTCGCACTGGATTTTTAGTTAGTTTTGCTACTCACGTGACTACCAAACTCAAGATTTCAAGAACAACAAAGCCATCATTTCATCTGTGCATGCAATACAAAAAATACTTGACATATTTTCAACTTGTTTGTGGCGTCAGGACAACTGTTCCATGTTAAAAGTTCATCCCAGGACTTCGGAGTCTAGTTCATAGTATAGTGACACCCAACCACCATTATAACCTGTAGGAGTGTAGGTGCACCCCACCTTTGACATCACCCAAGCTTTTTTGCATTTTTTTAAGTATACACAAATTTTTCAAAGGTCTCCACCAAACCAACCAGACTTGAGTGACACAAATCAATAGCCAGAACACATAAAACTTTATGACCTAAGCTTCCCTTCACAGGATTATTCATCACCAATTTACAAAAAAAAGAGCTAACTGCGTCATTGACAGCTTCGAGAATCCTGGTTCAATTGAATAATCCCCTCTCTGGTGCAGTGAGCTTATAGGCTCTGAGCTGTTGATTGTTAACTCCCGTTTTCGATTCAAGCTCAATCTGAGTCACCAGCTGGAGTCCTGGACCTATTTGTGAGAGCAGCTTCAATCACCCTTTGCCTCATTGCTGTGTGCTATTGTTTAAAAAAATACAAAATTTATGAGACTTGTCTTTAGTTCATCAGTCTAAACTTGCCATTTTTGATATAAGATGACCCATGACCTTTGACCCAGATTCATGACCTTTGACCAGGTTCATCATCGTTGACCTAGATTAAAATGTGAGATTATACCTGGGTAAGAGTAGTAATAATTTTTCTTTTTCTTTATCGCAGGAAAATAGTGACCCTGCTGGAATCACCATGGATCCAACGTGTATTACACCATTTTCTGCTACAAACAAGAACACTCTGGGTTTCAATTCTAATCTACTGACAGCCAATAAACAGTACCTATTCCGTTTAACCATGACTTCCTCCGATTCTCGTCAAAGCATCACCTACCAGAAAATCAAAGCCTTGTCAGTCAGAATACCGGCGGTTGAAATAAAGTAAGGCCCTCTTTAATCATGAAAATAATGTAAAATATTAGCACATACATGGATTATTTTGTTATTAGTTACAGCTTCAAGAATGGAGTAGTTGTTTTTAGTATGTCGTAGGCCTATATTTAAAATAATGATAACGTAATTTATGTATCCACCCAGAAATACACTATAAAAATGGTTTGTCTCCGTACAGAATCATTGAAAATGTTTATGTGAAATAGCCAAGCAAATTGTCCGACGTCCATACTGATCAATTCTGTGTGTAATTTAATCAAAGAAATTCCGGAAGTCATCACAAAGGCATATGTGGAATCCATAAGTACTTATTGGTATAAAAGGATATGGAAACAGGGGCGAAACCAGAAAATTTCGAACAGGGGGTTGACAAATGAAAATCGACCCCATCTTCTGGACACACCACTGTAAAATATTAGTGAATATTTTTATAGAGATATATCACTGCAAAAATTAAATCAATTTAATCAAAATGTTAGGCTGAAATTCCAAAGCTGACATATTCGTGGACTACCTGCGACCTTCTGACAAATTGGTGTTTTAGACCAGACTGCCATCATTCTGAAAAGAGATTGTAAAATCAGCAGCATCACTTATTCTGTTAATGACTGTTAAAACTACAATGTAAAAAATAAAGAAGAAATGTCTAAATGATTGATCTTGCCCAATTTTCCGCTATGGTTTATTATGATATCTAATTTGCAACTAATTATAACTTTTATCACTTTATTATTGAGTTTTGTAATAGACCATGATGCAGAATGATTGAAAAGTTTTCAAAATTGTTATGACAGGAAGCGTTTCCTTTTGGCATTCAATGCTCTTTTGTTTATCAAAATATTTTTATCTTTTCAGACCATTGTTTGTCTAGCAAATATGTCTGTAGGCTTAGATGATGCAGCATGTTTCTCTTTCTTTTACAATAAATATTTCATTATTCAGATTTCTGTCGCCATACAAAGGAAAAATAAACGTCGACCAAACAACAAAGCTGGAAGGCACTTGCAAAAGTTGTACAGCTTCTGATCCTGTTCCGAATTACATGTGGTCAGTCATGGAGGACCTACCAACTCCTGTGGTTGTAGTACCAAGTGAGGACCTTCTGCTTATTAAGCTAATTATAGAGTACTTCTTTTTTTTTGGCCCCACCATGTGTACTATCACTGAGTTCAAAACCAAACCATAGCCTAGAATTGAGTGCTTTGAACTTAAGCCAATTGGGAACCTTTTTACTTGTGATCCATAAATTTCAGTAAATCAACAATAATTGGGCTATTCTAATTTTTTCCATCAAAATTTATCAACCTGAAATGACAAAATGTGTTTTAAAAAATACATTTTTTCTGTTCTAATTCTATTATTTCGTATAAGTTTTACTCACATATTTAAAAAAAACAACTTTGAAATATAGCATTTCCTTAATCGAACACTTTCCTTTTGAAAAAGACCGCGCAGGCCAAACCTTGGTCATCGAGCGAAATAAATTTGCACCGGGAAAGAAATACATCTTCAAGCTGGAAGCTCATTGGTCAACAAATACTGCGGCAAAAGGAATGGCAACGCTAAATTCTGTGGGTAACCATCTTCCACGAAGAGGAAATTGCACTGTCAACAGACCTAAAGGTAAGATAAATTTACGTAGAGAGAGAGGGAGAAAATGGGTTTTATTTTGTAAATCTAAATGAAAAGTTACAGTGTAGTGTTGTTTTTCAAAACAAATGTACAAGTTTTGCCACAGTGAATACATTAGACCAGGGAGTCGTTTAAGTGATTAAATGTGCCAGGAGACCCACTGAAGCCATATGTTTGTAGTTGTGGACCACCTTAGTGACGTTGCTTACAGTAAAATAAAATTATTTTTAAATATACATATTAATATCATACAGACAAATACATTTGTATTACCTGCTCCACCAAAATGAGTTCAAAATTCAAAGTGGGCAATCTGCATTTACCAGAAATTTGCAAAGTGTGTCAGAAGGTCACATTTGATGATTTTTGGTTGTTTGCACCTTGTTTTTTGCAAACTTATTTTCTTGAAATATTAAATATCATTTTTACAAAAAATTGATTAAAAATTGTTCCATATTGTGTCCTCCTTAAATGTAATGGCAGGAAATTCAAATGTCATTCTCTCAAATTATGTTGATTTATATCATGGATGTTTGGGATGCCATCTCTAAGGATAAAATTGAGAATGTTTCTTGTGAGGTCATATCTCTATCCTTGCCATGTTATTCTGTGTGACTCGTTAGCAGTTTGTGAGGTCATATCCTATACTTGCAATGCTAGCAGGGAAAGCCATTTGATTTCGTCAACTGTAATATATAAGGCTCCACAAGACGGCTTTACTTATTGGGCGGTGTAAATATATACAAAATCTCTTGGAATTTTTAACTTTATATAAGACAGAAAAAGCCTTCAAATGGGTCTTAAAAGACAGGGTGAACTTCAAACAAAGTAGTTTCCTTTGTGGTTTTGGAATTTTTAATTGTTATTGATCCATAATAAGAACATTGAATAACAAGCTTAATGTTTGTTTCAAGTCATTATTGCCAACTGGAAGTTACTAAGGCCACACATAGTTGATCTTTATTTCTCAGATCTTCTCAAGGCACTTTTTCTAGGGTCGGTCGGTAGGACGAAAAATCTCAAATTTTTATAATGTCAATTTGATAAAAATTGTGGGTATGCTCAATTTTTTTTTTCTGTAGGCAGAAAATCTGTTGGGTCGGTTGATCCGAGAAGCTAAAAATAAAAAAGTCTGGCCTAAGTGACAGTAGTGCACCTTTCCTCAGCACCATCCATTTCATATTGAATTTCTTCCTTTTTTCAGGATCCATATTTGAAACGTTCACGTTTGACTGCCACGGCTGGTTGGACGAAGAGAATGCGCAGAATCCAGGTTCAGCGTCCGACAAGAACCACAGTCTCACGTACCAAATTTCCGTGGATGGTAAAAAGATCGCTTTTGCAAATAGTAAGTTTGTTTGTTTATATTGTATTCTTACAAGTATGTATTTGAGGTTTATTCCAGTTAAACATGTAGAAGAACTGGTGCACTGCAACAGTTCCCAAAACAGTTCTTGAAACATGGGTATTTTGCCTCCAGTCCAGAAAGTTAATATTATTCACAGTGCTCCTGAATCGAAAGATTAATATGTAACATTTCCATAAATATAGACCTACCATTAAGAATGATGCATTTTTCTGCCAAAAATATCATTACTTTCTTTCTAAATATTAGGGAGAACCGGGGCACATTGGAACGCTTTTCACATCTGCTAATTTTTTCAATGTTGAAAACACTGAGAAACTCAGAATTTGCATGAATGTCACAAATACTGTTGAGCTTAAATCCAAGGCTTAAGAGATTAGTCTGCACCTACTCTTTTGCAGCCAGACAGCAAAATGTGACATGATCATAACCGTCCCAATGTGCCCTGACTTCGGGGCACATTGGGACATCAGTAAAAAAACAATTTTAACACTATGTGCACTAGATATTCAATATAAGAAGTGTGTAAGACTATATACTGTGCTAAAACATCTTGTAGTGCCAATATTTAATAACTTTAAACAATTCAAAACACTTGACATAAACTGTCCTGGGTGCGGTCATCAATGTAAGTAACACGCAGTGCTTTGCTGTAAATCTGCATAGCAACGCTCTGTGCCTCAATTCACTGTGGCCTGTACACCTGTTGTATGCTGTTCCAGGTCATTCAATCAATTTGGACATTTACATCCGGCCTTATAAAGGGTGTTTCAATGTGCCCCGTTTTCAGTGTCCCAATGAGCCCCGACATGACTGTTACACCAAAATGCTAATTTCTCAGGCACCAGTGAGTGTGTTTATCAGGACAGCAATTCATAACTGTTCATTATGATACATCGAACTCATACAAGCACTGAGAAAGCCTGATTGTTCGTTATTTGTCCAGAGAGTGGTTCAAATTGAACCCCTTTGAATTTAGTTTTAGTAGGAAAACAAAGCTTTTCTCACCAAACCTCTACATGTGGCTTTAACTTGCCGATAAAAGGATAGACACATCAGGTTGGTTATAGGTATACAAGATATGATGGCATATCATATACCTTTTCAGGAACCAAGAAAACGCCCTTCTCCCTTCCCCCCCCCCATCCCATTGTCCCCCGTGTCCCATAGTGCCCCATCACCCAATGTGCCCCGGTTCCCCCTATATTCTCCTGAATCGAAAGTAAAAAAATAAATATGGAAAGTAAATCAACCAAACAATTTTTTGTTTCCAGATGCCCTTCAGCTTCCTCTCAAGGACTACTTGCTTCCATCCACATCTGAGGAAACTTCAACGAAAAAAGTTGTCGCCACAGTATGTGACATCTACGGTGGTTGCAGCACTTCAGAGACATCCATCGAGGTATTTACTGACAAATATTTAGGAAGTTTTCAAGACATTTTTGAAAATTTTCATGTCTGACATTGTCACCAGAAAAGTGTTGCTCCACACTCGACAGCAATGCACTACTAACAGTTTTCTTGCTTATTTTCTTTAATATATTAAAAACCTTGCTCAGGGGCACATGCCAATTCAGTGAGTGGTACTGGACTGAAATTTATAAATGCTGATGTCCAGTTTGAAAAAAAACAATTATATTGAACTTGTCCATGATATAACTCGAAAGTGGTCTGGTGCACATCACCATAAAAATGATGAATTATGCATATGTTACAGTTTGATACAATACTTACCAAAATCAATATGCATCAGTATAAAACAAGTGTAAAATATTCAGTTGTTCCTTTTTCAGCATACAGAAGTTATATATTTATATACATGCATTATGTATATTGGTTTTATGGTACAGACAATTTTAGCTTTCCTCATTCAAGCTCTTTGTCTCACCATTCTATGGCTCGCATACAGAAAATATATGCACTTATATGATATGCAAGATAGTTTAACTTATTTTGCAGACGTCTTAAATCCATATTGAAATGACCTCTACAATATTACTATTATGTTTTTTTTAATACAAACTTCTTATTCGAACCAGAAACATTAAAATAATATTGCTATTATGTTTGTTTTTTGTTTTTTTAATACAAACTTCTTATTCGAACCAGAAACACTTTAAAAGTAAACTGACAACTTCGACATGATGGTCCAGCGAAATTGCAGATATACAACTATCAATAATTCATGTTGAAACATTAGTCCCAGCCACGACAACAGCAGGATAGAATTTGGAAACAGTGCGACTTTTTGGGGTGTGAGTGACTCAAATTCCCAGGGAGCATACCATGCCCTAAGTTATAATGTGCTTTGCTAGCATGCCAGCCACGTACAGTTTGAAAAAAGAACTTATTCTATGGTTATAATCAAGATTTTAAAAATATTTTTTTGCAGATCTCTAACCCTGTAGCAGACATAGTGAATAAGATAGCAGCCTCCTCTCCCACTGACTCCAAGAACACTCTGACTGCGACTGAAGAACAGAGCATTATTGGCTTGATCGAGAACTATGTCGGCCGCGCTGAAGAAGATGACGCCTTTCCCTTGAAGACTTTGATGTTCCAACAAGGTCTGACAGCTTTTGCATCTTCCTTCTCAAAGGTGAGGATTCCCACCAAGCAGGGCTTCGGAGTCGGGTAATAAGTGAACTGACTCCGATTCCCCACTCCTTTGGCTTTCCGAATAGCGACTCAAGACTCCTTAGGTCTCCTGAATTACAACTCTGACTCCGCTTCTTGGCATTATTGCACATAAATATGTGGTTCGACCGCAAAAGAAACACAATGAAGTGTCTGTAGGCCTAACTTTTAAGTGATTTTTCAATGTTTCAGCCAAATGTTGAAGCAGAACCAACAGAGACCACCGCCACTTCACCCGAAGAAGAAGCCGCAAACATCGCAAAGACGACAAATAGTTTAACTGGTGAAATGGCTGCAGTTGCTGGTTCCTCTGGTTCTACGGGTGCAAGCACTGGAGGTAGTACCAACACAGGTTCAAGTGCTTCAGGAGTCAGTGAAGCAGAAATCGGAAGCTATGGCCAAGTGCTCCTGAATATCGGAAGAAAAGATAGTGCAACGGAGACCCAAGTCGACAAAACTGTGAAAGCAGTGAGTAAATTGACTGTCTTATACCATTCGACACCGCTGTCAGCCAATCACATTACAGTATTTCAGGGAAATAATTCCCATGTTCTTTGTTGTCCAGTTATCCTCTCATGTTTGACTGTTTGAGTGTTTGTCTCGTGGTATAAGCCGGTTATTCACTAGGGATCAGGAATATGTGTTTATCACACCTCGGCCTAAAGGCCTCGGGTGATAAATCACATATTCCCTCTCCCGTGGTGAATAACCTTTACTTACACTAACTCCAAAAAGTAAATTGACTTTCTTACACTCACTCCAAAAAATTGAATAGTGATGCAGACCGGACCGCCAAAATTCCGGACCACCTGCAAAAAACCAGTCCAGTGCAAGACCAGACTGGTCTAGTGCTGGTCCGGACCGGTCCAGTGATTTTTGATGTCATGAAGGGTATCGCATGAATTTTGTCATATACAAATGAAATTCACATCATATAGCTTGTTTAACCCCTCGTTTTTATCATAATTTTCGAAATGCCGATGGACTGCTTCTGGACTGGTCCAGTAACAAAATTGGACCACCTCCTGGACCAGACCAGGACTGCACCACTTTTGTTAATACCAGATTACCTCTAAAAGGTGGTTCGGTCTGCATCATTAAAATTGAAATATGCACCAAGAAATCAGTTTTCAAGCTGATGAGACAAGAGCATAGCATCAGTGCTTGTCCATCCAGCCAAACTGCCATGTTGTAACCACATTTCAAATTCTAGCAAGCATCAAACCAAACCTCCTTATAAAATGTGCAGTGAATGTCAATACAGTATACAAATAAATTCACATTCAGTCTCTGTGTCTACAATTATGAAATCTTCTGTAACATTTTAGATGACATAACATCACATGTGAGTCCTAAGTCTCACACCTCCTTACACCTGACTTTGGTTTGTTTTGGTTTACTTCCTCTGCCCTTTGCCAGGTCAGATTCTGGAATCTCAACATTTTGTAATGAACCAGACAATTTGTTATCTTTTCTCTTGTAATTTTCTATGTAGTAAGTCTTTATGTACCTCCTATGTAATGTTGCTAAAAGAAGTAACTCCTCCTGAAAATAATGTAGCCTGCATTATGGATTGTAAAAATTGTCTGAAACATTAGTCTACTTTCACCATGCTTATGACTGAAGTCCCTGAATATCGTTCATTGGGGATGGGGATAATTATGAAAGCAAAGCTTATGAAGGGAACCCATTGCATGAGACAATACAATGTTCCGCGTTGTGAAACCAATTTGACAGGTTTCTGATTTCTTCCTCTTTGAAAATTAACCCTCATATAATGTATTTACAGCCTTCCACTTTGATAAAGAAAAAGAGTGGACTGTTGCACTGTGAAAATAGCACTGTGTGTGTCATCATGCTGATGATTTGTCATGATCATACCCAATACTTTCAATGTTAATTTGATTTAAGGAGACTTATCCCACCTGTTGGTGACAGTGAAACAAAAAGATTATTTATCGGATTTTCACTCTGAAATCAATTTTGACAAGTCAAATGGCCTTCTATTGATCATGACTGATCAAACAGCCGATACACATGAACAGCCTATATGTTTCCCATGTTGAAGTAGGGAAGATGACACTTCATCAGCTATCATTAGTCAAGAAATGCATTTTTCACAGTGAACTGATCCTCATTGAGACTATATCAAAGTGGAAGGCTGTAATGACCATGTATGTTATATATATCAAGAAAAAGCTATAATTTACATTCTTTGCTGTGAAATCAGAGAATTAATTTGTTAAAACAAAAGTGAAAGGGGCCTTTTCAAATATTTCTTCTACACTAGGCTATCCAAGCGTCTCTGTCGAGGGTGGACACTTTGACGCAAGCCGTCTTTGCCAACAATGGCAGTCGACAGGATGAATCGATCACCAAACAGGCAATCATCATGGCGTCATCCATTTTGGAATCATCTGCTGCCAATCCCCGTTCAATGTCCGATGAGTCGATGGTAAGATTTTTTTTTTAAGACAATTTGACCCAATTTCAACTACAGAGTTTAGACTAGGTTAAAGACATAGGACCTGGTCTAACTGCATTTCCTTAATTTATCACTGCCCTATTTTAGTGGCAGAATAACAGCACTCGGGGCTGTATAGTAGGAAATAGGCAAGTTTAATATAATATATTCTACACAAGTTGGTGCAAGCATAGCAAGCAGCCGCAGTGCATTAGGGTGGAGTCCCCTCGATCGGACCGGTGCCTCGGTTGGAACACTTGTGACAAAATTATTAAGCTTATGAACAGCTGTCCTGTCTTGAGTCAATCATTTGGAAATGGTCATGAATCTTTTACTTGAAAAATCATCGATATTTGAAGTTAAGGTTACAAGTATAAAATGGTAATGTCTGATCTAACATTGTCATTCAGGTCTCACACAGTCAGAATTCACATACGGCTGGGAAATCCTTCAGAATCTGCTTCGGTGACCTCCAACCAATTGTCTCCCAAAACGAAAAAGACAAATTAATTTATCTATAAAATACAGGGCACTGGCATAAATTTTGCAAGTGACAGATATTCCCTCGATTGGACCAGTTGAGTATCCTCGATCGGACCACCTCATGGATGTATGCATATTCATAATACAGCCTGTAAACATGACAATTTTAGCTTTTTATGAAGAAATAATCCCTAAAGACATAGAATTATGGCCCAGAAATATGTTAAATTAATTACGATGATTTAACTCCCATGCTAAGATGCCCTCTACAGGCATTTTATGGAACAATGCTGAAAAGTAAAAAATTCCAAAATTGAATGTTTATCTGATCTGAGGTCAGCTGACACAAACAGAAAATCATGTTTGTGCATTATTAAATGATGGAAATAACTTTAATTATTTCAAACATTGCTTTCTGGGGTGGTCCAATCACAGGCAGTGATCACATGCTTTGCCCTTATTCTGTTATATTATACCAAGGTGTATGGTTCAAGCTGCCCCTATGGGAAAATGACAGTCGTCGTGTGCGGTCATATTTGCGGAAGTTGCCATAAATAGTATTCTTGGGATATCCCATGGCCACCAGGCCTGTTTTGTGGTGGCTGGGAAACAGGCTATAGTATGCTCACCAAAGGGCAGACTGAGGTTCCAATTTAATCAAGAGATGGCTCTGTGGTCTCCTAAATTCTGATTTGCTGTCAAAGGGAATTCCCTTGTGATGTAGGCCTATGCTGATATGGGTGCACACATAGGTAAGATTGGCCAAACAAGGTTTAATGCGTGTCTAAATGCAGTGTAGTGGGTGGAAAATCATCTCTAAGTGTAGCTGAGAGACTATTATCTCACAGAACCTACAAGAATGTTGTGAAAGGCTGCTCCTTGAGCAATTTTAATCAATTTTCTATATTTGCACTCCACCAGGTGGCACATGAACCATACACCTTCCTCTCTATCTCTAGAACTGCCAAGCCATTGTGATCATTTCACCTGTGGTCCAATCGAGGATACTAAGTTGGTGATTTGAGAATTTGAGCTTTTTTTTGGAAATGGTCTAGTGTCCATATAGATCAAGCTTTGTCCACAACTCTGTAGCACAATATATTTCAACTTAATCTTCATCTTTTTGGCCACTTTTAAGATTCTTAGCACTAATACCCTTTCCACACTGAGCAGCTGAAGTTAAGTGTTCCGATCGAGGGGACTCTCCCCTACCACAAGAATTTCCATGTGGACTAAATAAAGTATATCGTTATCGTTATAGATTAAACATAAACCAGGTTTCGACTGTGTTGGTGAAATAGTAGAATATGTATTTGATATCGTAAATTGTGTTGCCAACATGAAAAAATGACATTCAAAAGGCACAAGTAAATGCATAATTAGGCAACAATAAACTAGTATACAATATATAAAAGCACAAACCAGGGCACAAGCCAATTTCTGCTGAAAATTGCAATTTTAGATTCTGTGCAATTTTAAAAGCCATTAAGTTGACCATGATTTCTGTTGCAGGGTCTGGGAACCAGTGTTATGTCCAATTCAGCAAAAGCTCTATTTGATTTGCCTAGCCAGTCCCCTGAGTCTATGAACGAGACAGCTAAAGGTGAGTGGTCAGAGTGGATATCATGTACAAACTTTAACATCAGCTCCGGTCGGGTCACTTGGGCCACCGTTAGGGCTGAAACGATTACTCGGTTAACCGACCACGGTTAGGTTACAGCACTATTCGAATAGAATTTTTAATAACCGATTAATCGTCACCCATATGTTTTCTACTAAAAGGGGTGTTTAAGTGCGACCCAAGCTGTCATCACGTGTCACCAGACATAAATTGTGAGATTGGTCCTTCTTGATGTGGACCTGCATCTGGAATTATCATCAAATTCTGTTCTTTTTTACTTTTCTGTACTTTCACGTTATCTGTAGAGTGGAAAGGGAGGGGGGGGGCACCATGTGAAGCAATGGAAATATGAGGGGGAGTGGTATGCAGGCTGCTGGAGGGTCTGTGATAGCTCTGTACCCCAAACTGGATTAGGCATTGTATACTCACGATTAACCGGTTACGGTTCGGTTAAATGGAATCTGTAGCCCTTGAAGTCCTAGCCACCGTAAGACAGCAATAATTACTGCAATCATTTTTGTCCTAAATTATAATAAAAATTTTGATTTACAGCTGTCCTTAACGGACTGGGATCCCTCAGTAACTCAGTGTCCAACAACTTTGATGCTGGAAGTGGTGAAGGACCTGACGATAACGCTGTTGGTGAAGTGGACTTTGCTGGAGTGGGAATGACTGAGGAATCCATAGCAGCCCTGGAGAAACAGGAGGCTTCTGAACCAAGAGTATCGCCCCAAGAGGTGGAATATTTTGCCATGATAAGAAACAGGCGAAACGCGGTCAAGTCAGATGATGCCGAGAAACGGGTTAGTTGGAAGCTTTGTTTTGTGTTTGTACTCTTGGAGAAAAGATTTTTCTTCTGGGCCTATTAATTTATTTAGAGAATATTCATAGAATTACTTTCTATGTCCACTTTTTGAACAGTTACAAGAACACGCTGCGAAGATTCTGGAGGCAGCGGCGACTGTCACGAAGGCCGTCAGCAAGTCCGCTGGAATCGGCGAAGGTCCCTGGACGTACGGAAATAAAGAGATGAATGTCTCAGCGGTGAAGATCAATCAAGCAGACTCCTCCAGTACTGTGGCTTCTGTGGGAAACCAGAATTTCAGCTTCCCAAGAGGATTTGGATCCAATAGCACCACTGAAGCAGCAACCATATCGGTAGGCATTCAGTTTATTGTATTGCTGTGCAAATGTGCAAAAAAATACTAGTGCATTGAAAAAAGTGAGTAATATGTAAAATGACAAAATCCCAATATTGGAAGTATTTATTCATAATCTAAAATAGTAAAGTCACTGTGGACAATTAAAAATATGGCCTCCATTTTGGCAGCCATCTTTGATTTTTCCAAAAATTTCTGAGGGGGACCCCTAAGCAAATCCCTACAGCAAATTTCATAAATCTAAGTGAGATAGTATATTCACAGAGGGCATTTCAAAATATGGCCTCCATTTTGGCAGCCATCTTGGATTTTTCCAAAAATTTTCTGTACAAATGTGCAAAAAAATACTAGTGCATTGAAAAAAGTGAGTAATATGTAAAATGACAAAATCCCCTTATTGGAAGTATTTCCTGAAACTCATATTCATGAAGAACATTCCATTTTAAGACATTCTTTAACAACATATCAAAAAAAGGAATCATGAACATTGAAATAGCTATAACAAGAAAAGCACCCTTTAAAAAAGGGTACTATAGCGACTGTGGTCATGCCTTCTTTTAAAAACTGTAACAGAATGAGCCAGCATGCAAAGAATTTAATATATCTGCTAAGTTAGGGTTGATTTATAAGTTATTTTGTTACGTAGTTTCATTTACACAGTTACCCATCTCTGGAAAATGAATCATGTTATATATAACATTTTTGTAAAACATGCAAAGGTCCAACCCCCCCCCCCCAAAAAAAACCTGGTGATGGCAATGATTTGTTATGGTACATATTTAGAACTACTGAAATTAAGTGTATGATGCTCCACCCCCTACCAAAAAAAAAAATCATGGATCTGCCTCTGGTTTGTTGTGGTAACTGGGATTTTGCAACTGTGCACTATTGCAGCGTAATGCGCCGAAAAGCTTTTTGCGAAGTTAATATTGCAAATAGAGCAAAATTAATAAGTGCATTCAATTCGGAGGAGTTTATTTGATATATGTAGGTTTTTAAATTTTGAAAATCGGACATGTATTAAGGTGTGTAGCCCAAAATACATATACACACATATTGATGACGTTTCACACGGAAAAAATATCGCCTCTTTTGATTCACAATCTTCCTATAGCTTACATTGTAACAAACTTTTTATAAGAAATGTTTTCTTCCAGGTTGAGACGTCGCTATAAAAACTAGAACCGGCATGGTGGTAAATTGTTTTTAAATCAGAGCTGAAATAGTTTTAAGTGTTGGAGAATGGAGAGTGGGTTATGTTGCAGTAATGATGTTGAAAATTGACTTAGTGGGGTGATGGAAATGGAAAACTGTAATGAAGAAGAAGTAAGAAATGAATTTCTTTTGTGAGAGAGCATTTGCCATTTGGCCACTGTGTTACACGGAACATATCAACTATTTTGGCAGTGACGGGAAGTCAAGATTGGATTTAAGGGACGGACGCAGGGGGCGGGAGATGGGGGGCATGCATCCCCCCCACCAGACCAAAATTTTAATATTTTACATGTTAATTTTATCATCACGCGGTCGCGTTATGTCGCGAACTACATGTATGCCTTATGCGACGCGATAGCCCATTAGACCCCCCCCCTACCGGAATATTCTGGATCCCCCCTTGTTGGATTTTACCAAACATTTCTGAGCGGGTTCCATGAGTGAATTCCTATACCAAATTTCATAATCTAATAAGTAAGATAGTAAAGTCACTGTGGACAATTCAAAATATGGCCTCCATTTAGGCAGCCATCTTGGATTTTTTCCAAAAATTTCTGAGAAGGACTCTGAAGCAAATCCCTATGCAAATTTCATAAATCTAAGTGAGATAGTAAATTCACAGCGGGCATTTCAAAATATGGCCTCCATTTTGGCAGCCATCTTGGAATCTCTATGTTGTCTTGGGCTCTCAAACCCAAAAAGAGACATCACATAAACAGGTCTAGAGCACGAGTCAGTTTTATGCAAGTATCATTGTCTGGGGTGTTTTTGGCACAATGTTGCTTTGCCTTAAAGTTACATACCAAGTGTCATAAATCAGTCAGACTAGGTCAAAATATCCGTTGTCACGTTGTCACGTTGTATGGTTCTTAGAACTGAAGAATACATATATTGAAGCATTATGCTTTGGCATTTTAGTAAAGGTTAACGACATATTGACTGCCTCCTGCCAAAGGTTAATGCCATTATCCACGCTAACATGTGCCTACCATTAAACTTAAAGGAAAATATGTACTTGAAGAGTCATACCTAATCGACCAGAAATTGTGAAACATCAGGTGTCAAGTAAAAACATCTATGGAGATGTTATTACAGATCTCGTATAAGTGTGCCATGTTCTTTTCAACTGCCACAGTGCTCTTGTGATGTCAGTATCAGCATAATGATTTCACAGTTGGTATATTCGCAGTTTCAGCTGTGTCACTTGAAACCCATACTGATCACACCATTACAAATTCACACATAAGCTGTTAGATTGTTGCTCAACATTGATTATTCAGTTTGATGTTTTGAATAAATCCAAAAGTTACAATATCCAGCTATATATAATGCATGGATTTTGTGTATAACTGCTATCAGTTTTAGCACTTTTACAACAAAACAAATTCATTCACTCTCACATTCATTTGTTGGTCTGAGAGGTTATCATGTGCTGCTCTGTCTTGGCAAAAATAATGTACTAAGGAACCATTCAGAATTTAAGACCTAAGGGGGGGGGGAGTTTTGCTTGGGAGCATCCTTATCACTGATTTCCAATAATGTTTATTTGATGATCGAATTCTTAGCCTCCTTGTCTGGCCTTTTCCCAAATTTTTGGGGAGCAACCCCCCCCCATTTCTCGTCCTCTGGTGTGCCCATGCACATTCACTTTCAAAAAATCTCCCCATCATCTCCATTCCAGTCATCACTTCTGAACAGTTCCTTTGGCGCATATCTCACCTTAAAGGCTGAAAAGTTGAAAGGCGCTGCCCTCAAAGCCGAAAGGTGCTGCCCTCAATGAGAAATTTCACAACAGGACACCATGAATGTCCATGATGGATCAAGCAAGTGGCTCAAACATATCAGTTTCACCTGCTCCAACTGAATCAAACAACCATACCAATGAATGCAGATTAATCAATTGTCATTCACAGTTAGACAGCCCATACCTAACTTGTTGGTAGCAGTTGGAATCGACACTCACGCTTGGAGTGCCAATAGTGATGTCAGTATTGCAATATTGACATCATCTGTGCATATATTCACATGGAACATGGCACACTTATACGAGATCTGTAATAACCTACTTACCTATTGCATCCAAAAAAATCTGATTTTCCAAGGCCTGAGAAAGATACACACCAAAAAGTTCAATGTTCACAATGAGCTGAGGGCCTGTCATTGCCATTGTCTGTTTTATGTACATTTATAGAATATATATAATATATAAGTGCACAATTGAAAGATTCGACGGTGCATTTATTAATGATTCTTGCAATTGTATGTAAAACAGACCAATATCTTTAATTTCAAAAATATTTTGAATAGATTACTTCAGCTTTTCCTGATGATGCCATCCCCAGAGAATGAAAAGGCAGGGGGATGTTTCAATTTAAACTGATGCATACAACCCGTTTCCCTTACACTCATTATCCACTGCTAATCTGCAGTGGATATAGTTTTCGTATGAAAGAATTTACACATTTTGTAAGATTTCCAGACAGTGCTGCTTCATCCTGCCTTTACTTCCAATGTTCCCTAATCAGTACGTTTTCCAAGATACCTTTCCCCAATGTGTAAGACCTTAAAATACATTTTCATTGACCTCAGTTTTCCATAAATGGTCAAAAAGAGCAATTTGGTGCCTGTTTCTCCACTGTCCACACTCCTAATTCTGGCCGCCTCCTTTCGGTACACTCTTGGCTTCTTGGAGCCATAAGTGGTAGGGGCACTGCCAAAAAAAGACATTTTGAAGGAATGAGGGGGGGGCATTATCAAAAACTTGACAACAAAAATGCAAAGAAAGAAAGGCAGATAAGACCACATTATAATGTTCAAAGTATTTACAATAACATAATATACATTGTGATTAAAGGAGGAGGAAGGAGAGGAGAGCTGCACTCGGCTGCAGTGGATGGCACACTGCCGGCAGTTTGTATGCTCATTTGTGATAAGTTTGTTGTCATGAACTTCTACGCTAAATATTTTTCAGGCGGTGGCCTTCAAGCGCAACATCTACGGGTTTCTTAATGGTTCTGCAGATATCAATGGAGGCATGACGCATCTTGCGGTCACCGAGAGAGGAGCACAAGCTCCTGTTCCTGCGGTGCTATTTTCTCTCCAACAACCCAGTACAGCACGACCAAAGCAGATCGCCCCTGCTGAGTCTAAAGGAGACCCATCAAAAATGAGCTACTTGAGGTACAAGAAATTTTATTTGGCGCCAAGCTTGAGACACCTCTAAAATCAATTACACAGGGTAACATCAATTTTTATCAGAGGGCGTGACCATCAATCACTTGGGGTATCGTAAATCTTGAAAGACAACAATCTTGAGGCACTGCTAAAATGACCTACCTGAAGTTATTTTAACAAAACCTAATGAAATGGAAAATGTCATGTTATCTTTTGAGGACACTTAATGAAAAAAATGTTCACAAGAATCGATGCTTGTTCTATAAAAATTATAACTCTACGCAAAGTTGCCTTTTTGATTACGGGTCTGTCAGACCCAAGATACAAAGTTATCTTTTAAAAACTATTTTAGTTTTACTGCAACATGTCTATAGCTGCCATCTTGTACATTTGTAAGTTGCTCATTATTTCTTTCCTTGTCATTTTATACTTCTTTATCACTTCGAAAATGATTTTTGCGTTTCCTCTTTCAGAATGTACGTTCCAAACCCACGAAACACTCTATCGGTGACACTGAGACAAGACGACAGTCTCTCAGCCTCTGTTTCAAAAGATTGCGATATATATCTCCAAGTTAATACATTTCCTTCACTTACTAAATTTGCGGCGAAAAAGACCGTTTCCATGGTGAAAGGAGTAAACACAATTGTCAACTTTAGCCCAAGTGAGAGACCGGCAGGGGTGCGCTACTACCTCGGCTTAAGCTGTAAAGTGAAATGTGAGCGTTCATTTGATAAATTTTTATTTTGTGTTATGAAATTGTATGTCAGCTTTGCTGTTTATCAAAATATACTGTAAAGGTAAAATATATTTTACAGAAATCAAATAATATATTTGCAGTGTCTCAAAAAATTTGTTTTGCACAGTCTCCAAAAATGTTTTTTGTTTTTGATTTTTTCCAGTTAACACTGCTCGACGCAAAAGATCAGTGAATGGGACCGCATCAGCTGTAAACAATACTTTGGTGAAGAATGCTCTGGTTGGCCTGGGAATTGACTTAACAAATATCAGGTAAAATGTTTACAAATAAAATGTGTTTATTGAGAAAAAAAAATTGTGTTTTGTGGAACACCGGCATCACAACTTTCAAATGACTGTGACATCTTATTACTCTCCTTCTGCAGTGCTTCAAACCCAGACCTGAACCAAACCGCAGTGGTTGATGGAACAACTTACACTGTGGGGCAACTTATCACTTTGTATAACGCAGCGAATGGAAACTTCGCTGTGCAATCTGCTGCTACTGGATGCAGAACTAACGACGCTACCTCTTGGAATTCGGAGTCATGCAAGGTAAAATGAAATTGTGGTGTTACCATAGACCATAGTATTACACATTTTGACCGAAGAATAATCCCAACGTGAAAGGAATAAACACGTGTCGGAGTTTGCTCAGAAAGATTACATAATATAACCATTAACCATGCAAAATGGCAATGAAATTTTTATGCCCAATATGACATTTTGCTGCAATAAAATATATGCCGGTAACTGTATGATGCGATGTCAGTGAACTTGTTTGCATAATATTAGAACCTATGTTCCTACCAGAGAAAAATAAGTATAAAATCACAACTATATCTGTCATGTTCCTTTCAGGTCACCGCCACATCAACCCCGGACAACATCCAGTGCCACTGCGAAAAACCCGAAAAGTTTAATTTTGCAGCGTCTTTTGTTGTGGCCCCGAACATGATAGATTTCAACATGGTTTTCAGCAACTGGGACCCCAGCAATGTGGGAGTTCTACTCGCTTGTCTTGTTGTGGTCTTGGTTTACATTCCTCTTGCTGTATGCTGCCGTCGTCTGGACAAGCGTGACATCGTTGAGGTAATTTTAGTAAGGTCAAATTGATTCTATTCATCCTCACGTAGTCCTAATTGCTACAAAAGGATCAATAATCTGCATAAACCCATCAAATGAAAATGTCAACGCCATCGTTCAAAAATATTTATTGAGGTGGCTGAACCCATGCAGGACCAGTAAACAGAAATGCTCTTCAAAGGCATATATGGTCAATACATACTATCATAAAATGTATGTCAACACTCATGAGAATTCTTGCATAGATTAGTCACATTGCCTGTTAAAATAGGTTTGGTGTGGGGGGATTGTCCCAATTGACTGGCATTTTTTGTATAGAGATAGAGGATACATTGTCTTCCTCCAGATTTTTTTATAGTCCCTCCTTTGATGTTTGCCCAGGAATAGACATACTAGATTATTAGACCTTTAGCTCGAGAGAAATTACTGATTTTATAACAACAATATCGGATCTTTAACTGTGACTCATGTCTACAGGTTGAGTAAACTAAACTTTAACATTTAAATTTAATTTCAAATCAGTCATAAGGTCTTCTGAACCTTGATTATGAATGCAGCTGATTGCAATTATACAGTAGTAATGAGATAATATTTTATTATAATATATGACATTTTTAGGATGATAATTAGGTGGAGGGTCAAAATACTACAACTTCAAGCTTCCAGAAGCCATTATTCCATTATTATGACATTTTCATTGACAAAATGAAAAAAACATCTTTTTGAAATCCATTTCAGTGGGGCGTCACAAAACTCCTGGATAACAAGCAGGGCCATTCGCATTATTACTTGATGTCGATTTACACCGGTATGAGAGGCGGATCTGCCACACGGTCAAAGATAGGATTCAGCATCAATGGTGAGAAGGGGGAAACTGGCTTCAGGCTGCTGTACGATGGTTTAAGAAGGGTAAGTGATTTATAAAGCATTTCCATAAAGTGAAATAATGCATGGATGAATCGGATGACAGATGAATTAAGGCTTCATGGCATATACGTTGTTAGTGCTCTTGAAAGTAAGTTTGTTTGTGTTTTACGCCTCTGCAGCACCTTAGTGGCCTATATCGATGCAGGCGATCGCCGTATGATAATGAGATGAGAAGACTGTGAGTCTGGCACATACCCTATTAATTCAGGGATGCCCAGGGTCTTTCAGTTGTCCCAGCATAGAATACTGGATACAACCCGCCTCCATTTAATGTCCCATGGGCTTGGACTAAAGTGAGTTCCGGGGTGAGATTTGAACCCATGCCCTCAAAGCCAGTAGACAAGCGCAATTACCAATTTGGCCACTCTTGAAAGTAAGTAAAACGGGTGATGTTTTGCCATTGGGAAGAAGGTTGCATGGCTGCAGTGTGTGAACCGCAACAGGTGCGTCGTTGGATCAGTTTGATCACAAGCCAGTGCTCTTAACTTGGCCTGTAGACATGAAAACCAGCTGAAATATCAACAATTACTAATCAAATATTGTCGATCTATTGTTATGACACTTCCAACAAGCAAAAACAGTGAGTTTATTGGAGTTTTGGCCTATTTTTCGGGAGGTTTCCGGGATTTCAGGGGTTTTCGGAAGTTTTCGGTAAAATGTCCTGTCGCAAATTAAAATAGCAACACTGAAAGTCAGTCACAGAAAATGTCTACTTCCCTGTACAAGGAGTACATTAACCCTCTTTTGACTGATATGGAACGCTCTAGAGTGGGACTCATGATAGGAAGTGTATACCTCGGCATCCCCACCTGCGCCGACGATGTGCTCCTGCTTTCAGACTCGTACACCCAGCTCCAAGTGATGTTGGATTGTGCATATGAATATTCAAGAGCAAACAACTACAAGCTGCACCCAAGCAAAAGCTCAGTGACGGACCTCCTTGGCAGACCAGCGAGATGAACAGAGAATCAGTGGTCTTTGGGTGATGACGAAGTCTCAATAGCTGACACCTTTAGGCACCTGGGGATGACCTGGGCCAGGGGAAGTCTCAGCCCGGACACCGCAGAGAAGATCTCGCTTGGGCGCAGGACAGCATATCTTCTTATAGGGAGAGGTATTCACGGAAAAGACGGTCTCAACCCAATAATTTCAGCACAGGTGATGAGATCCCAAATTCTACCTCTACTTCTAGAGAATTACGCATGGATTAGAAGCTACCGCTTTGAAGAAGAAGGAAACCATAAACTCCTAGATAGGATTCCGGACATTACATTGAGAATTTAGTTTGATCGTAACACGGCATTAAGAGCGGCCGGACTTTCCACTGACTCAACAATCCAACATTGTCTGTTCAAAGAGACAGAAGAGGCAGGTGTCACAAAATTAAAGTCTGTCTGCAATAAGGTCTACAACAAACGTCACATCCATGACGCTTTTGAGAATTCAATAAACTGCTATGTTGTCAACATCAATTGTAGAATTAATCTGCCAGACAGAGCAACCCTAAACACTCAAAAAGTGAATAACTCGTGTCATTGCAAGACCTTGCAGTTAAACAACGCAACTGACATCCAGACAACCTCCTACAATCTGGGATGTTTTGATGAGCAAATCAACCCCCGGAAATACCTGTTTCGTGGTCAAGAGCAGTTGAAAGTTCTGGCACTTTCAAACATACCTGACCTCTTTATACAGTTGGGCACCTTTGATAACTCATATTCATTCAACTTTGTGTCATTGGCTGACAATGGATTAATCACTGATGATTTAACACCTATAGGCTATTCCGCAAGAACACAAATCTGAAGAAGTTGCACTTGCTAGGATCACAATTCACCACATTTCCATCTCAACTGTTCACTTGCAGTCAAACTGAGTGAAATTAGACTGGTAATTTGACCATCAATTTAAAATTACCAAAGTCTTGGCAGAGAGGGCAGCACTGCCCAGTACTCTCCAGTTCATTGGTACTCTCAATTGCATGAGTCCTGTGATTTTCTTGTCAGGCAATTGACAGTTGCTGCCCTCTCTCTTGTAATTTTAACTTGATGGTCAAATGACCAGCCTGAGGCCTTGACCCGGTTGTAATCCAGTGACCCTGAGTGAGGCCCATTGCTATAGATAATGCAACTACCTGTAAAAATTCATGGATTTTATGGAACTACTGATGTGTCAGCTGCAACCAGCATGCTAGATGGTGAGGGATGACTGCAAGGATCATGAAACACTACAGGTAGTGTGCAAAACATAATTAAAACATCATGTTCAGTCCTCAGAAGCTCTTTTGTTTACTTTTTTAATGGACTTGTTTCAGACTCTAATCAATTAGGTATGAGAGGCCCATATATATACCAGTGAATCAACCCGTGGACAGACTCCCTTGAAAATATTTTCCTTCACATGCCTATGATTCTGCTGCAATCATTAGAATTGAGTTCCAATCCCATTATGCATGTACCCAAACAACCCAACTTTTCAATACTAAATTTATAGAAATACTGGCTTCATTCCTGCAACATTACTTCTACAGTCTACTTTAACTGGCTAAGCAAACAGCCACAAACAGCATGCAAATGACATGCAAATGGGTACGATATGGCAGAACAAAATTGTTTTCTTTCATACTGTGGGAATCTTAGATTAATAACAATATCATTAGATAACAAAATGATTGTTTATACTTTTAAGCTATTAGTGTCTCTGCAAGGTATGCATGACAATGGGAGGAACAGCACAAAGTGGCATAACTAGTTTTGATAGTTGGTCACAAAAGATATAAACAAAAATTAATGTTTATGAAAAGTTACCTAACCAGTCAGTAAGAGACCAATGTTTATAAAAACATTATGTAACCTATCAGTTAACATTTTTGGGGAATCCAAACAATCCAATTCAAGGAGTCCCTCTGACACTTCGTGTCATCTGCTTATAGACACCCTCAAGCTTTTGCCAACTTCAAGAATGTAGAAAAAATAAACTTATCAAGCAATCCTATCACATACTTCCCAAATCTTCAAACGCCCCAAAGCAGGCTCCTACTTATTGATATGTATAACAATAATATTGAATGCTCATGCAGATTGAAATGGCTGAGAACTAACAAGTATCTTTTGCATGTATACAATATCGGTCATTGCTATTATCCTGTAAATGGCAGTTACGTTGATTTCAACCAACTGCCTGCTGATTTGTTTGTCTGCAAAACTGATGCAGAGTGTGACACTATAATGTGCTCTTGTTTAAAAAAAACCAACACTCCGGACCGCCTATAATTAATTGCAGTGACAGAAACTCATCCTCATTACCAAAACTTCTTTCACACAAGGCTGGTACAATTTATCTACACAAGAACAATTACACATACTTGAGCTTGACATGGAACTCCTCTATGTCATTCAGAGCAAGCATTCTAACTCTGCACCATTGCAACATTGACTGCATAAGTGACAAGTTCTTTACCAATTTCAGGTATTTGGATGAATTTTGCCTGAATCGAATTAAGGCACTCAAACATGGAATCTTTGCTGGTTTAACGTTACTAAAAAAGCTGACATTGAATGGAAACTTACTTGTAGAAATAAACGGGGAATTATTGTCCAGTAACAAGGTTTTGATGGTCGTGCATCGGCACGATGATTCACATGTATATAAAATATTTATAACCTGACAACACTTAGTTTATATGATAACCTTGGATTTGTAAGTGTGACAACAACTTTTGGAAAATATGGTTAAGTGACTTGCAGCCAAAGCTGACGAATTCCTCGGCCATATATTGTGATAACGGTACATCGATTCTCAAAACACCTGATGACTTTTTTCTGTGTCCAAATGACACTGTCATTCGAACCGTAAATGTCATTCAGAATGTGCGGGGTTAAGCTCTTGCTGTTTCTCTACCAGTCATTCTTCTTTCGACATTCATCATAATGATGGCTCCGAGCTTTTGCCATCAACACTTTTTGGCTGTGTTATTGTTTTCCTACTGGGGCATTCGTTTCAGCAAAGATACAACATCAGATGACTACACCTTCGATGCAGTACTTTTGTATGATGAAGATCCTCAGAGCAACCAAGACTTCTCTACGAATGACACTGTTATTGATGTTATTCATAGGTGGATGACATGCGTAGATCCGCTGTATAAGGTGATGTTACTAATCTTCGACATTGAAGGAGGGACAAACTGGGCAGAGGAGATTGCAAGGGGTATAAGTAATAGCCAGTGGCATATTTAGGGGGGGGCATTGGGCCATACCCCCCCCTCAGGCCCTAAATTAACATGGGAAAAATAGGAAAAGCCGCTAAACGTCCCGTCCAGTATTGACCCCATGTTATGGCCCCCCCTCAGGCCATTTCTAGATACGCCCCTGGCAATAGCAAAAAGAGTGTCTTTTACATCAACAAAACTGATACGATGACTAGGTAGAGAGTTTATCACTGTCTGCAGTAGGTGCATTTGCAGGTAGGTCCTGTCCATGTTCGTATCAGAGTTTTAAAAACTTTAAGATCAGTGGTCGTGCGAAGACCAACTGGGAGCGAGTTCCAGAGGGCAGCGCCCTAGTAGGCAAAGCTGTGTAGCCCATTTCGTGTGGTTCGTTGATGTATGTACTGTACTGATGCTTCTTGTTGACCTGAGGTTATATGTTGTTGGGCGCGATTTAAATTTGGAGCTTAGGAAGACTGGGCTGATGTTATTAAATTCCTTATATACTTCAATGGCAATTGTTCTAAGTCTTCCTAGCTCAAGTGTGGGGATGTTTGCTTCCCGTAGAAGATCCTCGTAAGGTGCATCATAATCGGAATAAACAAACTTGAGCGCTCTGTGTTGGATCTTCGAGCTTCTGAGAGTTTTTTTTACTTCCGCAGTGATGCCAAACTGCCGTGCAGTAACTGAAGTTTGACATAACAAAGGACTTATACAGGATGAGCTTCACAGTTGTTGGGAGTGCATAAACTACTCTCTGTAGACAATTTAATTGTCCAGTCTCCTTTCGCACAACGTGAGATATGTGTTTATTAAAGTCCATGCTCTCGTCTAGATGGTTCCTGAGTAGTTTCACTGAATTTACACTTTTAATGTCCTCATTATCAATTTTAAAATTTACATCCATATGGCCGGCAATCGTGACTTGGAACTTTGATGCATTTGCCTCCATTCCGTTTCTGTTACACCACTCGATAATTTGACTGGCACTATTGCCAATTTTGGTAATAACATCATCCTTGCAGCGGGCTTTCACTAATACAGTGTTGTCATCCGCGCAGTTGCAGAGTGTGCCACTGTGAACTTCTTTAAAAATGTCATTTATAAATAAATTTAATAAAGTTGGCCCCAGAATGGAGCCTTGAGGCACTCCTTTTGTTAACCTTGCCCGCCGTGAGCTTCTGCTTCCATTGCACTTGACCCTCTGATAGCATTCCGATAGGTAATCAGTAAGGAGGATAGCATCATGGAGGCCCATCTCATAGGATGGCTTTTGCAATTATCAGAGGAGAGACAGTCGAACACTTTCGAAAGATCGACTTGAAGGACTGCAGGTATTTCTTTCTTTTCTTTTGCTTCTCTCGATTCGTCGCAAAGTCCTAATAGTACCTGTTGGCAGCTGTAGTCTGGTCTCAATACTGCTAGATAGTCATTAAAAATTTCAGGTAACTACTTTTCACACAGCTGTTTGTCTATGATCTTTTCAAGTATTTTAGAGCTGCTGGTCAGCACACTTACACGTCCGTGATTTTTTTTTTTCCAAGACATCATTCTTCTTATAAATTAGGGTTACCTTTTCTAGTTTGGCTTCATGTGGGAATGTGGCCGAGTCCACACGGTTGTTAAACAGTTTTTTATAGCAAGGAGCCAGGATTTCTTTGGCTGCTATGAGAACCTTGGCTGGGATGTCATCATATCCTACGGACTTTTTGGAGTTGAGGTCCTTCATGATGTTCTGAACCTCATTCATTGTGGTATGTTTGAGGAAGAAAAGGGGGTGGTGGTCGATTTTATATTTTTGACACTTACATGATCTTTATAGTAATCCACAAAAATGCACGGAGTCAGGCCAGAGTATTGAGAGGCAAGAGAGTAAGCCAAAGTATTTCAATTATTACATTTACAATTTCACTTCATAATGCACAAGAAACCATTTTGCTTGCGGCACACCAGCAATACGGGTGTTCTCATTTAAAAACCACATCATAGATACTGTGCTGATGTACAGTAGCCTCCAGGGACAGCCCCAGATCACTATTTTTTTTAAATTGATACGTTTTTGGAAATTGATGGTGGTCCAACTGTCCCATGTGGCCAACTATCCTTATCCTCCCCTACTTAACCTGTTTGCAGATTCACTGTTGATTTTGTAATTTCATTTTGAGTCATCTTGAATACATTTATATCTTGCATATCATTTGTGCTTTCCCGTAAAAGTGAAACGATGTGGTTTCTGTTTAATTTCCTGCAATCAACATTTTGGAGACCTATCATTTAAGCTTGACACATTTATAATTCTGAACTGACTCTTTTGACAATAAGGATTTTTCTTATCTATGATTATATCTACACTTTAACGGAAAGAAGGATATCTAACCCTGGCTGACTTCTTCAACGAAGAATATACTCAAGACTATACCACATATGTAGAGAATCTTTTGACTATACTGTATTACTGTGAGAAGTTTTCCTTTCCACACTCAAAGTGAATGAGCTGGCCCACTAATGTTTATTTTAACATTCAAAACTTACAAGCACGGAACTCAAGTCTCTTAGTCAAAATTTATTTTTGATGGGACATGCTGTTTGTTGGAACATTATATTCAATTTGTGAACTAGTAAATCTTTAACAAAACTAACAGGATATGTACTCTGAATCCAACATGTCATCTATTTATACATAGGACATGTACATACATGTACATCCTGCAAAAATCATAAACATATTTCCATGACATGGTTGAGAGGTTTCACTTTTCCAGTTTATGATATCAGTTGGTGAAAATTTCGAGACTCAGACTGTATAATCTCAATCTTGCTGAGGACAGAGGGATATAATATATTTAATATATTATAATCTCAACAATCTTACTGAATATATTATAATCTTAACAATCTTACTAAGAACATAGGGATACATATATTATGTTAATATACTAAAATCTGAACAATCTTACTGAGGACAGAGGGGATGTATATATTATATTTAATATATTGTAATCTCAACAATCTTACTTAGGAAGGAGAGAATACATATATGTATACATTATTCATTGTTTGTTTTGCTTCTTTGTAGATATAGACAAAACATTACAAAATGAACATTTTATTTATAATACTACTCCTAACATTGCCACCTGCACAGAGTACTCTTACTGAAAATCTCCAGCTTCTGTACAATACCTTGAATATTGGGGAGAGCTTCAGATCTGTTCGTGACGCCGAAGAAAGAGCTGGACTGTCCACTGACTCGATCAGGCAACAGTGTCTTTTTGAAAAGACAGAAGAGGCAGGAGTCACAAAATTAAAGTCTGTCTGCAATAAGGTCTACGACAAAAGTCGCATCCATGATGCTTTTGTGCATTCCATAAACCGCCATCGTGTTTACATCAATTGCAAAATGAATCTGGAAGACAGTACAACCCTAAACACTCAAAAAGTGAATAACTCGTGTCATTGCAAGACCTTGCAGTTAAACAACGCAACTAACATCCAGGCAACCTCCTACAGTCCAGGATGTTTTGGTGAGCAAATCAATCTCCCGAAATACCTGTCTCACGGTCAAGAGCAGTTGAAAGTTCTGGCACTTTCAAACATACCTGACCTCTTAATACAGCCAGGTGCCTTAGATAACTTGCAGTCATTAGACTTTGTGTTGTTGGCTGACAATGGTTTATACACCAAAGATTTACCATCTGGACTATTCTGCAAGAACACAAATCTGAAAAAGTTGCACTTGCAAGGATCACAATTGACCACATTTCCATCTCAGTTGTTCAATTGCAGTCAAACCGAGAGTGAAATGCAATGTCTGCCTCAACTTAGCGATGTCAGAATTCAGCATACTTCAATCGAAGTCATCCCTGAAGCACCATTTGGATGTGTAAGGGGCATTGTGAAGCTTTTATTAACAAACAACCACATTTCAAGCCTCAAACCTTACATATTCCAAGATCTCTCCAATATGACTTGGTTGCAATTGAGCTCAAATAGATTCACAAGCCTAGAAGCAGTCTGGTTCGCTGGAGCAAACTCACTGGAATTTTTGTTTCTAAAGGACAATCAGATCTCAAACATAGATGGGAGCTTTGCCTCATTGTGTTTATTTGGCATACATCTGGGTCACAATATATTGCAATCCATACCTGACAATGTGTTAAATAATACAGACTGTCTGCAATATTTGGAAATTTCATCAAACAAATTGACAACCTTCGCAGTCGGTTCTCTTTCAGACCTAGATAAAATGTATTACCTTAATATTTCAGCCAACAATATCACTTCTATGACGACTGTCGCCAAAGCTCTAGTCAATGCAGGGCAAAGTTTACTATATCTTTTTATGCATGATAACTGTATAACAGAATTGGAGGAATTTGACTTCCTACCTTTTAATAATGTGGAATACCTCGTTCTTAACAATAATTACATTAAGAAAGTACACCCTTTGGCATTCTCAAACCTGCATAGATTGAGAGCGCTCTATTTGGAAAATAATTTGATATCGTTTATTGATTTTTCTGCCATCAGTAATTTGGTTTCACTATATCTGGGAGGAAACAAGTTAAGGACGATCAATGCTGGAATGTTCTATGGCTTGCACAAACTTTTAGTTCTACATGTGGACAATAACCTGATTGATTTTATAGATAACGCCTCATTTAAAGACTTACATAGCCTCTCTGTGCTATATCTGGATAACAACAACTTAACTTACATAGATGATGATGTTATTCCTGCCTCAGTTAAGGCTTTGGACCTCTCTAATAATCTATTAGAGAATATTCCATGCTCAACCTCAAGAAATAAGTTATCAGCATTGCTTTTAAATTACAACAGAATCACACGTATTACAAAACAACCAAGGTGCATCAGACCTGATCTGCATGATCTTGACATGAGACATAATTTCATTAAAACAATAGAGCCAGGAGCATTTCTAGGCTATTCACAACTATATACCCTGGCATTGGATGGCAACCTCTTGCACTTAAACTTCACAATTAACTATTTCAGAGGACTATCATATCTGAAATTTCTCGGTCTGACATCTAATAAGATTGACTCCCTTGAAGACCTTTTCCTTCACCCTCCCATGTCCTTGCTGCAGGTACTAGACTTGAGTAAAAATCCCATTATCCATGTTCCCAAATTACCCACCCTGTCCACATCGGTTATCCAAGTTAGACGTCTAGGGCTTCTTACCTGCAACATTACTTCCATACACCCTCAAGCTTTTGCCTTCTTAAAGTCTGCAGAATACATAAGTTTGAGGTGGAATCAGATCACATACTTCCCAAATCTCCGATTACCAAAAAACAGGCCTCCAGTAATTGATATGCAAAACAATAGTATTGAATGCTCATGCAGATTGAAATGGCTGAGAACTAATAAGTCTCTTAGGAATTTTTACCACTTCAAGTACTGCCATTATCCTATAAATGACAGCAATGTTGTTTTTGACCAACTACCTGCTGATTCGTTTGTCTGCAAAACTGATGCGGAATGTGACACTTCAATGTGTTCTTGTTTCACAAAAGACCAAAACTCTGGACCAGCCATAATTGATTGCAGCAACAGAAACTCATCTTCATTACCAAACCTCTTTTCACAAATGGCTGGTACAATATATCTCCACAGGAACAATTACAAATACTTGAGCTTGTCACGGAACTCCTCTGTGTTATACAGAGCAAGCATTCTAACTCTGCACCATTGCAACATTGAGCAAATGGCTGCTAACTCATTTACCAATTTCAGATATTTGGAAGAATTATACCTGAATGACAATCGAATTAAGTCACTCCAACATGGCATCTTTGCTGGTTTAACATTACTCAAAACGCTGAAATTGAATGGAAACTTACTTGTAGAAATAAGCAGCGATGTATTGTCAAGCAACAAGGCTTTGAAAGTCTTGCTTCTGCACAATAATTCACTGAAGGAATTTACAACCCAGACAAGACAGGTTATTAAAGACCTGTATTACCTGACTACACTTAGTTTATATGATAACCCTTGGATTTGTAAATGTGACAACAACTCTTGGAAAATATGGTTAAGTGACATGCAGCCAAAGCTGACAAATTCCTTGGCCATAGAGTGTGATAATGGAACATCAATTCTCAAAACACCTGATGACTCTTTTCTGTGTCCAAATGGCACTGTCATTCGAACTGTAAATGTCATTCAGAATGTGCGGGGTTACGCTCTTGCTGTTTCTCTACCAGTCATTCTTCTTTCAACAGTCATCATAGTGATGGTTCTGAGCTTTTACCATAGACACTTTTTGGCTGTGTTATTGTTTTCCTACTGGGGCATTCGTTTCAGCAAAGATACAACATCAGATGACTACACCTTCGATGCAATACTTTTGTATGATGAAGATCCTCAGAACAACCAAGACTTCTCTACGAATGACGCTGTTATTGATGTCATTCATAGATGGATGACAAGCGTAGATCCGCCATATAAGGTGATGTTACCGATTGTCGACATTGCAGCAGGGACAAACTGGGCAGAGGAGATTGCAAGGGGTATAAGCAATAGCAAAAAGAGTGTCTTTTACATCACGATGGAATTTCTAGAAAAACAACAGACAAAGAGTGTCTTTGGCATTGCTTACTCAACTTCAATGGAAAGACATTCAACAGACTTGATATTGATCGTTGATGACAAACAAACTCTAAAATACATGAGAAATTCGCAAAATGGAGACCCAAGACTGAAAGCACTATTGCAGGCTAATAAATACATTCTCTATCATGACAAACATTTCTTCAAGAAGTTGATGTATTTGCTTCCGGGGAAGAAGCGAAGCTTAAATTTTACAGCCACAGAAGAACACGTGTTAGAAGAACTGTAACGACAGCAAATATTCACCATGTTCTTAAATTTTATTCTGTCAGAACTAACGTGTCAGAAAGTTTTAAATTCACTCAGTATCTAGCACTTTTTTCTGATGATATCTAAATATAGTTGTTGTGACGTCTTTTGTATTTTTTAAAATTAATGTTTGTTTACGTTATGATATTCACTGATCGTTATTGTTTACTCATTAATAACTAACTTAAGAATATTCACTGATCTTTGTGGGTATAAACCCCAAGTACATGTACTTTTCAAAAGACCTTCAATGATATTCAACCATCATTATTGCAAGACCTTTTAGATTTAAATGAATAATTCTTGCAATATTGACCGATCCTTGTTGTGGGATCATTCATAATCTACTCAAGAATATTCACTAACAATTGTGGTTCAATTTTATTTGCTGTTGATTCATTGTTTTCTAATGTTATTCACCCTACATATAATATCATTGCAATATTGTTCAGAAAACAATTAGTACTTTATTACTACATTCAATGATCGTTGTTGTAATTAAACTTCACTTATACCATAGGTGAAGTTCCTTATTTTCGTCGTTTTAGTTTTTCTCGAAAAATTTTCTCAAAAATTTTTCAAATAATTCATGTATATAGAGTACTACATTACCTCATGACATTGACCCAGTTTCGGCGACCTTGACCTATTTTCAAGGTCATAGACCCTTTTAAAGTCCATTTTTTCAAAATTTCAATTGACAATTACAATTATTAATGAATTATAATTTCCTAATAAAACATATATACTAAACTTATAGTACATCATCTGACCTAATTTGAAGAATGTAGGTCAAGGTCGAGGTCATACAGGTCTATTTTTACTCTCAGAGGTTGTTACGTGGGATCTCTATATCAGCTACTTCCAAATTTCAAGAATTCAGGCCAACTGTTGCCGTAAATGACTGACGCATGGCAAGACATAATTCTTATGATGATATCACGCTTTGTTATTGAGTTATGTTATTTTAGTATCAACAGCGTCGTCAAAACTGGTGACCTCAATTACTTGACACTGAAATATAAACTTTAGGCCATAAAAATGTGAACCCCCCCCCAAATATACCCATGAAACCCCCATAACCACATTCAAATTTGACCTTGACCTCATTTATATATTGATCCTAGTTGATGGTCACATATCTGCAGACCGAGTAGCCTTGTAGTTGCTGGTCACGCATCATAAAACCAAGTACCAGTCACGTATCCCAGGTCACACATCATCGGACCAAGTAGTCAAATCGCTGCTGCATGGTCACATATCAGGTAGTTGCTGATCACGCATCATCCGACCGACTAGCCCAGTAGTTGCTGGTCAAGCATCATCAGACCAAGAGTAGTCAATCATGTACTGGCTGCTCACGTATCCGCAGACCGAGCAGCCCAGTAGTTGCTGGTCCCGCATCATCAGACCAATTACTGGTCACGCATCCTCAGACTGAGTAGCCCAGTAGTAGCTGGTCACACATCATCAGAAGTCTTGTAGCTGCTGGTCACATATCAAATCAAGTAGCCTATTTTTACCCTCGGCAATGTATATTTCCATCGGGTATTGTAGTTAGTATGGCAAATTTTTGTCTGTCTGGCAAGCGGGCGGGTGGGCGGGTTGACGGGCGGGCCTGCGGGCAGGCCGGTTGGCGGGCCGGCCGGCGGCGTCACACAATGTGTATTGGCCTCTGTGCCAAAACTATTACAGTACACCTATATACAGGGCGCGGCAAAAAAACTTGCACCAGCAACAGCTATGAATTATAATTGCTATAATTTCCTAACCAATGCTTCTATAAGTAAGAAATTGGGACACAACCAAGCCATGTACATCTAAATTGACTTACCCAAAGCATTTTTAATTTTCGTGAATTAGTTTTCATTTTCTGGGTCTAAAGACAGCGTACGTCAGTTTTTTCAGGTGCATCTTGTTTTTGTCAAGTATACCCAAATTCCTGCGTTCAATCAAGCTATTGAAATGTTGGGGTGCTTCAGACACCTCTCTCTACTTTTGCCCACATAAAATAATTTACAATTTTGAGGTCTGATGAATAGGGGGGTCTCTGAATTTGGACTGGAAGACAAACTGGAATACAAATGACCTCTCTAGGCTTCTCTTGGCAGAATATACTATACCTAATCTTGTTAGAATATCACATTACTGTTGATCAATAAATAGACACACATATTTGGTATAAGTGTAGCCCTCCAAGACAATTTTTTTGTGCTCCAAGGCTTGATTGATGAGTTGGGGGTGGGGGTTCTTTACATACATATTCTCCCCATCAAGTGGAGATATTTTACTTGCCCAGCAAAGAAACTGATCCTGGGGACAAAAATTCATTATCTCATCTGATTTACGTCCATCCAGCATTTTGCTCTGGAAGATCCACTTGAAATTTTTTTTGTTCATCTCCCAAGTTTTGAACCCATGCAATCAAAAACCTTCTGCAGAGCAGGCCTGAAATGACATTTTTCAGCCACCAAACTGCTTCATATTATTGGTTTATACAGTGCGTTTGTCTTGGCCAGACTAGAACGCTAGTAAAATACCCCAGTGTCAATATTGTTGCTCTTATATGGATTGGATATTACGTTGAATTATTCTGTCATCAGTAGCAAAAAATACAAAAATGATCACCTGACCGCAAAAACTGGTCTTCTTATGCCAAATATTCACTGGAGTTATTCTCTTTCTTTAAACCGCCTTGTGATGTAAAATTCATGGCATTTAGAAATGATCAGTTGGCCAGCAGTCGCCAAAGTATAGTAGCCTCTTCTGATTTGGGCAAGACAGATTTTGCAGAGGCTGTACATTATTGAGAATAGCCGGTGTTCTAACTTTAATTTTAGACTAATTTAACTGCTAGGCAACTGATAATATGTTTGGCTAGATATCCTATCACTCGAACCTTTGTTTTGCAATTTTCTGTTTGATCTGCTAGAGATGTTCAAGTGGTGCAATTTTTTTTGCCGCACCCTGTATATGAAATTTGACACATCAATGGGCCTTATAGTGTTAATGTGCCCTTTTGAGTTCATATTTATGCAATTACCACAGTTTTTGTCAAATATTGAAAATTCGAGAAAATTATGCTTGACTGATTGGGCTGATTGAATGAAAAATTAATTGTTTGACTGATAGATCTATGAATTTATCCCAGCAAATAGATTTTCATATTGCACTATTGATTTGTTAGAGCTCTAGATAGCTAGATAGCTAGATAGCCAGATAGCTAGATAGTTAGATAGTTAGATAGTTAGATAGTTAGATAGTTAGAT
This sequence comes from Platynereis dumerilii, assembly GCA_026936325.1. Classification (NCBI taxonomy): domain Eukaryota; kingdom Metazoa; phylum Annelida; class Polychaeta; order Phyllodocida; family Nereididae; genus Platynereis; species Platynereis dumerilii. The sequence continues at coordinate 57,945,775 of JAPTHN010000002.1, forward strand.
AGCTAGATAGCTAGATAGCTAGATAGCTAGATAGTTTGATCATCTATATTGTGTAATCTAATACATCCAGAGAATCAGGGATGGACGGATGATTGGGGCCTTCACCTCCTGTACTTATGCACTTTGTAGGATAATTAGGACTTGAGGAGGACATAGCAATGAGGTGACATCAAGCTGAGTAGTCTCCTGTTTGCAACAACTCTTTTCAGTACCTTGAACCTGTTGAATGCTAAGGCGGAAATTTGTCAAAATTAAATACAATACAGGCTGTCTACAGAAGAAGAGGACAGTCACTTGTCTTCTTTTTTGCACTCATGTAAGTTCAGAACTTGGTGATAGGTCTGACATGAGAGCGGATTTGATAGTCAGCGATATTAGATCTATTGCATATATGTTTATTTGTGAATTAGATCACTACTAAAGGCAAAAAGCAAGCATGATATGCAAAAGTCCATGCATTGCTCCAATCAGACCATGGTCGTCCTGTTTTGCCCATTGTTGATGTTTCTTTTTCACCATTTATGGTGCTTGCAAGAGAAGGAATGAATCATGTGTTAGTGGCACATTTGCTGATGCTCCAGCTGCCAATAATTCAAATTCAGGACCTAACATGTGGTCTTCAACATGGGGTCATCTGATCACGAGAAAGTCACAAAAATGTCTCAAATAGCCATTGATCAGAGCGCCGGAATCAATGCAAATGTTTATAATAACATTTTGAAAGAATTGGTGATGCCATGGCGTCAGACAAGAAACTCTTTTATTGGCAAAATGACCTTCCAACAAGGTGGAGCACCTATTCATACTGCACAGAAGACTCAGGAGAGCCTAAAAACAAACATGCTAGGCAAGATAGAGTGCCACCCCTTGTCTCCTGAACTGGACCCAGTGAATTACTCAATATAGTATGGGCAACTTTGAAGGCAGAATCCAGCAAGATATCACTGTTCCTGCAGTAAAGTTAAAGACCTCCATCATGTCTGCATGCTGGCAAAATGTTGGTGGAGTGCATAATAATAAAGGGTAATTTGACTGTTCTGATGATAGGCCTACTGTTTATATATACTAATCATGTTTTGTCGAATAATGATGCTTGGCACAAAATAAACTGTAAACAAATCAAATTGTGTTGACTTTCCTTTTTTTCTGTAGACACACTGTGAAACATCATACAAAATAAAGAAATGGATGTTTCATTCATCTAAACACTTTCCATCATCCAGAAAAAGTAAATAAGTATATCTGCAATATGACTTTGGTGATTTACATGTCTCAGTCTGATTAAACCCAATAACATGGCAAAAACATCCATGCCAATTTGCCGTCAAAATGAGCTCCTCCTACTTCTATTCAGCCTATTCTGCTATAGGCACCGATAGGATCAATTGCCTGAATTTCATTTTCCAGATTTCATGTAGTTACCATCCTCTCAATGCAAGATGGTAGTTATACACCACTTCAAGTGCATAATCTCATGTGCTCAAATTTTCACGGTTTTGGCCATGTTTTAACAGTTTTCCAATGTTTTTTGAGTTGGGGGGCCCTGGGCATCTTGCTGCCAACCCTCCCGCCAGTACGTCAATGGATTTCAATGGATTTCAATGGCTTCAGAATAGCCTGCTGAATAGCCGAGGGTATGCTTCCACGCAGCATATGTTTTTTCTTGCTGTTCACGCATCATCAGACCAATTACTGGTCATGCATCATCGGACCGATTAGCCTGGTTGTTGCTGGTCCCACAGCATCAGACCAAGTAGCCTAGTTGTTGCTGGTTTCTATTTTCTATTTTTGTTGGATTAAAGATGTTTCTTTACAGAGCATCAATTCAATAAATCAATTCCTCCTCAGCCTTTGGCCATGTTTCACATGCTACCACAAGTGTATTAGTATATATTATATGTACTTAGCACGATTTTCATATTTCAACTCTGTTCTTTATATTTTTCATGATCTAAATGTACATATAGGTTAATAATTCATCACCAGGGGTAAATTATATTTTCTATATTTAATATGGGACTTTCAGTCACTGTTGACTGTCCACCATATCTATCACTTCATGTATACAAATGTACTGTATTTTCGATTTTCAATGTATATTATTTGTATACTTCTCATTTGTATATCACTTAATTGTAATTGAATAAAATCCTACTTATCTTATACCAAATAGGCCTATACAATAATTTTGTGGTTCTGCCATAACTTGTGAGAAATAAATCACATAAAAAAACTGAGAACATAGTGTTACAATTATGCATCCCTTTCAGAGCTTGCATTGAATTGATAAATAGGATGGTGACATTAGGTCTATGTAGTATGTTTTCCAAGACGCACACATACACTGCATTGATAAATTGGATGGTGATATTAGGCCTATGTAGTAATTTTTTCCAAGAAGACATGTGATGTATAAAGATTAAAGGCTTTTTCATCATTGATTTGGATTTGTTTTTGCAGGAGTTGAAAAGGGGGTCTGTCAAGAGATTTCTTCTGGCTGTTCCGAAGGACCTGGGCAAGCTGAACTACGTGCACATCTGGCATGACAACTCCGGAGGGGGCAGTTTTGCTTCTTGGTTCCTTGACAGGATAGTCGTGCAGGACCTTCAGGATGACACAGGGTAGGGTGAATGGGGTCTAACCAGTATTAGTTAGACACCGATTTGGAGGGATCTAACATGCATTTTTGTCAGATCTAACGGACAAAAATGCATGTTAGAACCCGACAAAGTGTTGTCTAATGACTTAGACATCATACGCTTCTTCTATTATACATTTTAACTTACAATTTTTGCAATATAAACAATAATCTGACTGTTTGCTCTAGTAAACATAGTTAATCCCTAGCCGGGCGCTAACATGAAAAACTGTCAGTTATACCAGCTTTTCCAATGGTATAAGTAATTAAGTATCTTGGTGATGTCTAATGTCAGGTATACCTGCTATGGTCTAAATAAATCATCGTTATGGGACGACCGTCAGGGAGGATCCAGAAAGTTTCAATGGGGGGTATATCAGAATTATCGCGTCGCAGAACTCATAGCCCGCAAGTCGCGACATAACGTGACTCTGTATTCAAGTATTTACTGAACGCAGGTCCTCATTAGGTCCTCTATATTCAGATCTTTGTAATGCTCAGAGGGGCAATGTCCTTCTACCAGCGTGGTGAACGCCGTATGATGGATGAGAGATGATAAGGCTGTGAGTCTCACACTTAGCCTATTCATTTAAGGAAGTTCAGGGTCTTTCAGTTGCCCCAGTATAGACCATTGGATACAACCCAACACTTTTGGTAGGTCCTATGGGATGGACCTCAGTCAGGTGCTATTTATAGTACATAGAGCTCTTTGGCTGCTGCGGCTGCCCACTGTGGGGCTCGAACTCACGCAAGCAGAGCACATCTAGCGGAGAAAACGCCCTAACCGACTGAGCTAGTTCCCCTGCATGCAAAGTTATAGAAAATATTATCTGGTGATGGCTTCATCCCCTTGCTTCCGTCGCTGACGACCATCCAATATTTGGGAATAGCTTGTTTTTCTGGAAGGACTTCATTCATATAAGCACGACATCCTTCTTTTTGATCAATCAATAGAGTTGGTCTACTCTCGAAAAAAGGGAAACGGAAATTATCTTTATTTCAAGACTATCTGGAAAGAATTTTATTTTTCAGAGTTTTACACTTAAAGAGAAAAGAAAAGCTCTAAACAGGAAGTTGTTTGAAACCATTGTGTCAGGATTGAAGGTAATTCACGTGTGGATGACATTGAACAAGGGTCAAAAACGACTTCAGTACAGCATTTGTAAAACAATATTGGACAGCCATTAAAGCAGTCGGATCTGCCAATTTTAGATTTTTATTACCTACAACAAATTAGATACTTTCTGATTTTGTATACTGCATATATACAATAGGCCTATTTATGTCTTCATAATAGAGCAGTAAAACTTGAAGAAGCTAATAGCCAATTTGATCAATTAAACACATTCACCGGTTTGATACGACTAAAAAAATGTATATGTCCGAAAGACTGTTTACAATTGTATACAGTGGTACAGACTACTGTAACAAGCAAAGCAAAGCAATAACGACTAAAACCATTAAAAACAACTATGCAATACACATTACACAGATACTCAACAATTTTACAAATTCCTTGGGTGTCCAATAAAAAGTCCTGATATAAATCTAATAAGTCGTAAAGTCTCTCATCCTGACAAGTTCTTTAATATGACAAACAGTAGCATATAACTTTTTTAACCCGCTGAGTAGTCTCCTGTTTGTCTGGTTTAGGATGTTGTGCAGTAAAAATATAAATAATTAAGTGAGAGCAATTTTGCGATCATTTACAGATCTTACTACACCAGTCGTATATAGTACAGTCAGTCTGGTGAAAACACAGGTGTTAGCCTTTCACAGTTACTGTTTGGGTTTGCAACAGGAGATTATACCAACACATACCTACATATTAACAAGGTGTAGCAGTAACCAGAAACTAATTGTTCTCTGTGATCTTATCAGAAGCCCAAGGTCACCTTTGACCCTGAAGGTCCTGAAGGGAGGGATTTTCTTGGATTTAATTATAAGTGCTTGTTGTTTTCTGTTTCAAGTTTTGTTGGCTTCAGTTTGTTGTAATCTTTTTGTATGAAATAGCAATTTTTAAATCCTGTGTTTTTTTTGTTACCACAGTTGTGTGAGTGACCACAATGTGTAAATTGGCAACCTCAAATTCTAAGATTTACTGGAGCTTGCTTTTGGATGAATGTACACTAATCCCCTTAACTGCAAACATGAACACCAAAACAGCCCCTTAATCATGTTAATACAAAAACACTGTCATTATGGTGCAACCCTTTAAGGCCATTATCTCAACATTCTCAGCGAATCAGAGAAGCTCAGAGAATTGGGTCAGGTCAGTCTGAGGTTATGCTGGGCTCCTGGAAAACTCAGCAAAGTGAGGAGTGAGCAACCTTGTTTCATTTGAGTACAAAAGATATATATATCGGCTACGGCCTGTGGTGAAAATGAGAACTGCATGCCACTGCCACCTGGCACAAAAGTTGATTTTCTATGCTACAGCATTGCTGTCTCAAGAAATAGTTCCAATTTCATTGCACATTCACAAAATTTCTATTCAACATTGATGTATATACCAAAGTCAGACTCAGCAATCACATTCTCTAAGGAAGTAGACAAGGCCATCAGCACACTCAGAAACAGCCCCGGTATCTTCCAAACAAAATTGTGTGTATTCCTCTGGTTGAAAGTATGTGGACGCTCCCAGGAGCTCGCGGAATAGCACACTAGTCACTAGGTGGCAACGCAAGACATCATATGTTCTGATCTGTGACAATGCAAGAGCAGTACACTTGTAGACAGTAGTACAGTACTGAAGCATTGCTGTGGCAAACATACTGAGCTGAATGTGGCTTTGCCATATTGTTTTTTCATTCATATTGTTTTTTCATGATGTGGCCCAATGTTGTAAGGTGCAAGATTCCATCATAGCCTGTAAGCATTAGCCTTACTTGATGAATGAAGTGTTTGTTTGCTGTGAAATAACATTACAATATCAAAATTCAGCAATTTAAAATGCTAATTCCATGGCTCTATCAGTTAGCAATGATTACAGTCACAGGCTTCTAGAAAGAAATCACCGTGCCTTCCATGTTTCACCCACAAAATACTTTATGTCTCTAACTGAAAAATATTTCGTTTTTCTATCCTAATTTATAGAAAAAAGTCTCAAATGTATTATTATATAGGTAAATTACGTCCATCCTCGGAGTCCTCGTAAGTTCAATACATAAGAAACAAGAAACCAAAGTGCCAAATGTGTAGACCCATTTGCACTCACATAATACAGCTTTAACTATTTCTTGTCAACCTGTATGCAAATTTTTGACCTCAACTGTACGTACTTAGAGCCAATTTTTCTGATAATTTTGAGAATATACATACATGTACAAAATGTTGAAGTTCTGAAAATGTGCAATTGTGGGTGGGTAGAATCTTGTCATAATGCAAAAAAAACTACTTGAGAAATTTAAAATGAAGCATATGAAGTCTATGCTTGGGAGATGCCTACTTTTCAGATTCTGACAAACATTCACAATAGAACTTTTTTAATCGGTGTCTATAACTACCACTTGAAACTAACTGCATCATTTGCTTTTCAGATTTGTGTTTGTCTGTGATGAATGGCTGGCAGTTGACAAGTCAGATGGAGAAATAGAAAGAATTCTTCCTGCCGCAGGAAAGGACAATTTAATGAGCCCAAAAGCTCTTTTTATGGACAACGTGAAGCTGACAGCAACAGATGACCATCTTTGGCTGTCTTTGTTGACTCGGCCTTCTCCAAGTAATTTTACTCGCTTGCAGGTAAGCACTTTTTGCAAAATTTCAACTCAGTTACTGCAATAGCTATTCAAACTCCAACGTAGGCCTACATTACATTAGCCACAAACTATCTTTTGGCATTTTTGTTTTCTGACAAAGATTTGACCGCCTTTTTTTTCAATATACTCAGATTTACAACTGCGATAAACTTCAATCAAGTCAATATCAGAAGAAAATTAGATATTGTTTCAAACCAAGATAGATCAAATAAAACACAACGGAAAACAACAACACAATCTAAGAAAATTTTTAGTTATGAAAAGCTTATTTTTCATATTAAATTATTTAAAAAATGTAATTACTATTAATTGAGACATTACATAAACCTTTGGCATCTAGGGCATTCTAGGCGTATAACTTACAGCTGAAGTCAATAGCATATTCAACCACATTCAACCACTCCTGAGACTACGCATTTGACCTCATCTGTAAGTTCAGAATCAATAGTACCCAGAAAGTTTACAATATAACAGCGACATGCATTAAAACAAACTTTGATGACTTCTTGTTTTGTTTTTTTTTCAGCGTTTGTCATGCGTAATGACCCTCCTCTTCATGGCGATGATAGCAAACGCCATGTTTTATGGCACAGATGGTTCTGAGGAGAGACCAGTTGGAATTAACGTCGGACCATTTAAATTTACCCTCGGTCAAATTTTCACTTCGTTGATGTCAATACTTATCATAACCCCAGTAAATCTACTTGTCATCAACCTTTTCAAAAGAGCTAAACCGAGATCGAAGACATTCCACAAGAACCTGCAAGACAGCTTGAAGCAGAAAAATCAGAATAAGCACCAAGAACTAGAAGCCATAGAAGAGGCGGACGAGCCCCCAAAAAGGAGGTTCTTACTTTGTTGTGGAAAATCTAAGGAAAAAGAAACTTTTGTTGAGGTGAATCATTATTACGAGGATTTTTTAATCTTTAATATTGATTTTTCGAAAAATTGTGCCTGAGATACTAGTAATGTTTGGTAGAAGAGTTTGACTCCCATCTTTTTAAATATTTCTGTAATTTACCTTTCACAGAAAAGGTCTCCTTATCCCTTCAGTTTGTCATTAAACACACCTAATTTGTTCTCAACATATTCCAACAATTTAAGAGATATTGGTTATTAAAGTATTAAAGAGGCCTACCCCCCCCCCCCAAGTGGCTCATCAGCCACACCCTTAATAAAAACACATTTATCCTGCACAGACTGACCGCCAATAATACTACATTTTGTTATACGGGGTTTTACCTGTTCCAGCACTCCCTTCTATTATAATAATTGTTGATAACTTTCTGGTTCATGCGTGTAATACTTCTCCACAGGCGACTGATTCAGAAGTCCTGGACCAGATGTTAGTGACTTACATCAACGAGAATGGACTGTCCTTCCCTTGGTGGACTACGATCATTGGCTGGGTCCTGGTGGTTTTGATAGTTCTTGCATCTTCCTTCTTTTGCATTCTGTACAGCCAACAATGGGGGAAGGAAAAAGCCAATGAGTGGATCATTGCATTCTTCATCTCCGCCTTCCAGGATATGTTTGTACTCGATCCAGTTAAGGTATGTGGATGATATAGTGATTTGTTATTTTCTTTTCTTCTGGAAAAATAATAATTAGGGCCGTGAGATTGAGATATCATCAAGAAGTTTAGACTCTACTTTTCCTGAAGGTCAAATTTGTTGAAAAAATAAATAGTTGGTTTTTCTTGAAGCTGAAGCAGATCCATTATCATGTTGATAATCAGATCCCATAATAGAACAAATGTCGGTGAATATCTTCGGATCTTCAAAGAAACACTCTATGCTATTTCTAACCAACCTAGCATGCAAAGTAACTTGAAATCATAAAACCTACAATATAAGTTGAACCCATTAAAGTATGATTGAATGACATTTTCGATCATTTTACAGGTTTGCATGATTGCTGGTTTCCTCGCTTTAGTCTTCCGTAAACCGGCTTTACAAATGGAATCAGTCGACCAAACTCAACTGAAGGCTGATGAAGAGTATGTCAGCCAGCCATCAGATGGAGAAAATGCTGCTGATGTTAAAAGTAAGATCCCTCCTCCCTTAATTAATCAAGTAGAAGTACTTTTTCCAAAATATGTTGGATTAATTTATGATTGTCACAAGTCATATCAAACAAGCATCTGTTGCGGTTAATTATACCTTGGTCAAAAAAATAATTATTACTGTTTATAAATAGAAGACTTCCTAAGATCAACTCAATCTTTTCCTACCCAAATCTATTTCACATTAAATCATTCCCCTGAAAATGCTCACAAGTTTCAAATGGTTAGTATACATCGGACCAATCCAAAAACAACTACATAATAAATGTATGGAGCCAAGCTGGTGCAAAATATTGTTTTCTTGCCTCCCTTAGGGTTCTGTTCCAAATGTAGTATAATTATACACTTATATTCATTCATAATGCATTTTCAAATAAAGATTATATATAGTGAAAAAATGGAAATACATTTTTTAATAAAAATGCATGTCAAAAAGGTTATATAAATTAGTTATTTATTATTTCCTAGTAGAATACTAATCCATTTGCTCTCATCTATATTTCTTAACAGTTTAATAAAAATACTTATCCCCTGCAATTGTCTATATTCTTTCCTTCAGACAAATACATAGGAACAGCAGGTCTTACAGTCTTACCTCCTCTAGCGCAAGACACAATTACTCGTTTACGAAGAAAAAAGTTAAAGGAACGTCGCTTGTACGAACTCATCCAGGAAGTCATCGTTTACGTTCTCTTCTTGCTTGTCATTTGGACCATATCATATTCCAACCGCGACCCTGAAGCGTTCAAAATTTATGACATCGTTGCCAAAAATATCATTGACAATGATGGAGGATTTAGACAGGTATGAATTAAGAGACAGATTCAGACTAGCTTTATTTTCTCATGCTTTCTAAGCATACAATAGGTCTGTCTCCATTTGTAGTTCTGAATTTATGTACAGGTGGTGTCTCCAAGCAATAGGAGCTCTAATGGAATCCCCTTTGCCTTTCTGCAAGGTTATTGGTGTTATTGACCAAGCCAAGAAGTGTAACTTAATGAGTGTGTTTGTTGAATGTTTGATTGTTTGGGTCAGCTACACTGTACAGATTATGTTCTCAAAACAGCAGTTCAACAGAAAAGTGTGTTATTATCTAACAGATTGGGGGATTGTAAAGTGTTAACATCCAGATTATTATTGACTGTTGGTCACAGGATTTCACTTACTTTGCAAACAAACCAGATGTCATATTTGGTGGGCTTCCCCAAAGACAAAAATAGCCCTACCCCCTTATCATAGTGCCACCTACTGATAATACGGTCGTAATCTCCATATGAAGACAGACCTATTCAACATTATATATACAGGTTCAGTTAATAACATACATTCAGAAGGTGTCCCTCTATGATATCCTAGATGCAAAGGGACCAACCAAAAAAAAAACAAAGTATACCATACCATTACCTGTAAATCCTTGCAGTCATCAGGATGGGACACACCGAGCAGATAGCATACTTATTACACAAATTTTAATTCTACAACAAAATAAGATAAAACCTCCAATACAAATAAATCTCTTCTTCTTTTTTAGCTTTAACTTTAACTATTTAGTGACTTTTTATAGATGGTCAAAAGTTATATGCTGACTGTCAATCCACATTTTCATACATGTTCGTTCTCAGTGAATGACTGATTATTTTCCGCTATTTTATCGATGAATGACTTTTGTATAGGACATACACAAAAGTTATGACACCACCTATAAATTATTATCCATCCAATAACTATGTATCCTTCAATTTTTTTTCCTAGACTGAAAGCTTGATGAGACTGATTGGCTATTGGTCAATTGAGGTGCGAGTAGAAAAACTATATGTCATGCAAGACTTTTTTGCTGATGTCAAGCTATTTGTACGTTCTCATTGGTCGGAAGAGTCAGCGGCATTACATCAACCGGTTGTTCTTAAATTGTACTAAGTAACATTGTGAAGGCTTCAGTGTCATTATCATTTAGTCAATGGCATACATGGATACTCAAAGCATGCCATGTGATGCCAGGGTGATGCCTGAGTGGCTTGATTTGGAATCTTATTGGAAGTGGAAGAGCAAGGTTTTATAAGTAAAGGTTATTCACCATGGGTGAGGGAATATGTGATTTATCACCCGAGGCCTTTAGGCCGAGGTGTGATAAACACATATTCCCTCACCCATGGTGAATAACCGGCTTATACCATGAGACAAACACTCAAAAACTCAAACATGAGAGGATAACTGGACAACAAAGAATATGGGAATTATTCCCCTGAAATACTGTAATGTGATTGGCTGACAGAGGTGTCGAATGATATAATATGTAAAAGAGAACATCTGAGCCTAATATCTGTCCTCAACATGCATCAACATAATGCATGTCATTCAGCTGGGGAAGGAGATTAGTGAATAGCTGTAAATCAACAAACAAGACTTTCACCAAATCTCACAGCCGGTCGAATCCCAGCTTGAAGGTCAATGCAGTGTATCACTTTGCTCAATCACCAGAAACTCAAAATTATAACTGAAACTTGACCATTTGTTTGGATACTCAGGTGCAATGAATGACAAAAACCAACAAAATTCCAGGGACATAAAACTGTTAAGGATTTGCTTAACTGTTTGTTGTTGCTAATTAAACCAGCTAATTTCATTTGCTTGTCAGCATGTTGTCATGCTCATCAGCTGCACATCAAGCAGAGAGGCTGGACCAATAGCTATCCTGAACCAGCATGACATGCTGTCGGTCTGAAGAAAAAAATTGAAGGATACATAGTTATTGGATGGATAATAAAGAACTGACAAATCATCTTATGTGTTATACATGTTATAGAAGACCGGCTTATAAGTGAAGAAGTTAAAGAACTTTGGTGTTTGGATTGACAGGTGCAAGTGAATTGATACTTCATGACAAAAGGCAAAAAAGCAAGAAATGGCGTTAGTCTATTTGTTCTAGGGAGTAGGGACGATTCTCAGAGGAATACTATTGAATATAGGCCTACTATAAATTAAACTTATAAAATTTATTACCATTTATTTTTGCATTAACATCCAAAGCTGTGCATTGGAGTGCTTTTCATAACTTAAAATTATCATGGTGGGGTCCAAAAGACACAGTCCAGTAAAAGGCCACTGAAATGACACAATCTGCAGGAAATTGTTTATGGTCTATATTTCTGGTCGACTTTTTTTCTTGTGCTTGATATTAGACGAATAAATTGGCCAATTTCAAAATTCAAATTTCATTTCATTCTTCGTCATATTACAGGTACGTACTCCAACTCATTACCTGCAATGGATAAAGGACCAACTAATTCCTTGGCTCTTCGCTTATGATAATTATGACGGTAACAGGTTCCATTGGCGGCAGAGACGGTTTGTGCAAGACTTGGACAACTACCGCCTCGGCCCTGCCAGACTCCGCCAACTGCGAATGCCACACGGTAATATTAATTTTTATTGCTAAATATAAATGTCCTGAAGATAGAGGAAAGACGGTCTCATTTCGAGTATAATGGTGCCAAATTTGGAGGAGGAGGGGGCTCCCTCAGCTAGCATCAGAGAAGATCTGCAGGGCAGAGTTAGCTATTTTTAGACTTCAAGGCATATGCTACTGCATCGCCCCTAAACCCCTGAAGAACTACTACGTCATGGTGCAACAACCTGGCAGCACTGTACATGATGTGCATGACTTCCTGTTCGATCAAAACATTGGCTTGGAGAAAGCACATGTTTCAGAAAAAGTCAATTCATATAAAATCAAATTTCTGTCAGCTATAGAATACTACTTAAAACTGTGTATATAGTCACTGTGGACCAAACCTATGTGAAGTGTAACCTTGAAACATCTTTGATATTTGAGTAATTTCAGTGTGAGTTGGCAAAGAATACTGTGTTGACATGGCCATAGAAGAATTTGGTCTTACCTTTCTTCTACATAAGTATCCTACGATTTGTCTCGCTAGCCATTCCAAATAATAGATATCCCATGAATCAGAATATCTTTATTGTCCCATTACAGTTATTATTAAGATTAAATTGAATTATCGTAAGAGAAAATATATAGCAACAGGGACTGGAGGCCGCTTTAGGAAAATAATATTTTCGTTTTCAAGTGACCCCCATGCAATATACCTAGTCCGTGAACAATTCCATGTGGATAAATGGATGCTCAAATGTTTCAATAATCATTTCTTGAACAAAAAGTCCCTGGCTCTGTTACATATTGTTTTGGTCTGACAGTGTCTTGAGGGGCCCTGTTACAAAATAGCAAGTTGGATTATCTTGTTTGGCATTGTATGGCATTGACTGTTTGTTGTAATCACCTGTTTCGAACCTCAGTTAAGTGTACCAATTCAACTGTGAATCCCATATGCGTGGTTATGGGACCATGTACGTGATACATTGTTGCATTTGAAACACATTAAAATGCTATTTAATCCTCGGCTAGCCAAGGATAAATTGCACATCGCGGGGCCCGGGAATTATACAATGTATATAATATATACATTACTCAGGAACTTAAAAAGCAGTGTGTGTTTGCATGAAATTGCATGGGATTCTTCTTGTTTCTTGATGTATTTATCTCCATTTAGACATCACCAAGATACTTATACCGTTTTTAAAAACCTGTATCTAATGGACGATTTTGCATGTTAACGCCCTGTCTAATTCACCGGTCAGGATCTAACTGACAAAAACGCATGTTAGACTTCTCCAAATCTGTGTCTAACTAATACATAATGACAGAATTTGTTGTTTCTAGTTCCTGCGGTAGACTTCTATGGGACACCTTACAATACCTATGGGGCATACAGTCCACTGAAAGCCGACTCAGCCGATCACTGTATCGGCTGGTCGTCCACACCATGCAACCCTGATGAAAAGACCTATAACTTCAGTAGCGAAGCTTGGAAATACACTAAAGCAACAGAAGTTAGCGGAGTACCAATGTGGGGCCAGTTCAACATTTACAGCGGCGGTGGTTATGTGGCGAATTTGGATGTCAACCGAGATGTGTCGAAACTCATCCTGAAAGAGCTTTGGGATAACCTCTGGCTAGACTGGAAGACCAGGATGGTGTTCTTAGAATTCACCCTCTACAATGCCAATGCAAATATGTTCTGGTTAGTAATCGAAATACAGTGGTCCCTGCGTTGTGAGACCTCCTGTTGTAAGACCACCTTCCTCTCGCACTAAGTAGCATTTTTAGTGCATTTCCATCCCGACAGGAGACCGCACCCCCATGAGAGACCGCTTCATGGCGGCAGAAGGGGTGGACTTATAACACAGGGACCACTGTAGTCGTTCAAATATGTATCTTATTGATGCTTTTTTGTGTTTGGTTGGCTGCCATGATAAGAACTGCTTTACTTTCCACTACACTGCACGTCTGTAACAATTACATGATTATTGCAGAATATAGGCCTAATGCAGTGTGGCACTAACAAGAAAGTAACACCTATTCGAGAGATTTTTCAATTTTTCTAAGGCATTTTCATGTTAAGCCAAAAAACTTAAGTCATTCAATCACATCAAACATGCTGTATTCCGGAAAAAGACATTACTACATATTCCATATTGTTCTTCATTATCTTTTGTTTCTTTTTAGCAATAAATTATTATTCGAAGATTCCTTTTTGTTTCAGCTCTTTGACGCTCATGTCAGAATTCCCGGAGTTTGGCGGAATCACCCAAACAGTTCGAATCTACACGTTTAGAGTGTATGTCCATCAAGGCAATACCGGGATGTTTGTCATTGCTTGTGAAATATTGTTCATCTGTTATCTGATATATTTGATCGTAAGAACTGTCAAAAGAATGTACCATAAAGGATGCAAGAGTTTCTTCGGCAATGGATGGCATGTCATTGACTTTCTTTTGATTATTGGAAGTTTTGCCGCTATTGCCATGTACTTCATACGAGCAGCGCTAACTGACAAGGTCTTGCGAAACTTCCGTGTTGACGCGACGGATTATGTAAACTTCCAGGTAAGGAAAAAAATTAAATAGAATATGTTTTTATTGTTACCAGTTTGGAACGTCATCTTTTGTCAGGCATCTTCAAAGACAGCCCGGGGTTGATTAGGTCAAGGCTTTGATAGGCAGTTTCAAGGGCATTCCGAAAGGAATTATTAACTGAAAAGGAAAGAAGTATCAAGTTTGGCTTTCTTAAGAAAAAAAATGCAGTTAACCTTCCCAAGGTCGTCTTGTCAATGGTCCATTGTTGAACCTGGCTGGTTTTGATAACCTTCTTAAGACCCAGTATTCTGGAAGACCCTGGATTTATATTCTTATCCATATTAGTAGTTTTCCTTTGCTTAATGTATGCACTAAGACAAAAAAGGCCACTCGAAAAAGCCTTCCAGGACGAGTCCATAAGACTTCCCAATCTTGCAACCAGCTAGAACTGTTGCTTTTTTAAAAATATTGTAGTGGCTGTAAAGGATCCTATGAGCCTGTAACATGTTTCAATATTACTTTTCAATAACATATCTCTACTGACCTCCATCATGCATTGCTCATGAAACATATTCATTCGCCAACACTTCATTTCAGATCGTTGCGATGTGGGACGAATACTTCAATATCGTTCTGGCATTACTCGTCTTTGTCTACACCATGAAATTGATCGGTTTACTGAACGTCAACAAACACATGGGTTCCCTGCTGTCTGTGCTCAGGGTTGGAAAAGAAGAACTAATCAGCTACACTGTCATGTTCATTGTGGTGTTCTTGGCCTTCTCTCAACTTGGTTGGCTCCTCTTCGGCACGGACTCCAAATACTATGCGACAATGATGAGAGCGTGTGAAGAGCTGTTGTCCACAATGTTGGGCAAGATCAATCTGCAGGTAAGAAACATAAATCTTAACTAGGCCTCTAATGTATTTTTATGCTTTAAAGAAATAGATTTAAAAAATTGATAAATAATGAACATGGTGAAGTAAATAATGAGGTCAGTATGAATGATATGATGAGAATAAACAAGATACGTCATTATGGATAATACGATCCCCGTGCGAAATAATTAATTCTTACTTGTGTATCCTCATTTTTTTCCCTGTTATCTGTCAAACGTACCCAGCCGAAACCACATGTTGAATAAAAATTCATCAAGAAATTTATCAAAGTTGGTGATGCAAATGTTCACCAAAATCAATTTTGGAAACATTGGAACAACTTTATCAATCTAAACATTCTCCTTATGTTAGTCAATTGTCTTTTAAATGCTGTACACAACATTGTTTGAAATGTGTTTAAACTTGAAAGTATTGCAATTGTAACACTTTGGTTTCAGACCAACAAAGGCATAGAATTTGAATCGACAGGGGCCCAAACTTACTACATGCTCTACATTCTGGTCTCCACCACGATCCTTGCGAATACCTTAATCTGCATCATCGTAGATGCTATTAACTCGGTAAGTAAGAAAAGAATATATGAAATCGACATACACATTCAGTATTGAAGACTTGAAGGCTAAAAAAACCAGTAACTTCAATGAACCATAGTGCCTGAGTGATCCGACTAGAGTTATTATGAACTGACAAATCTCAATCACATGCAAATACCCTTAGCGAGTAAGGGAAACAAAACAGAATTTTAAACGATGCTTTTCTAGAAGTTGAAGTTTGACTGTCAATATGTGAGTGAGTTTACCGCTTGGAATTATATGCTCTCCCTTTGTATAATCGCCCTAGCAGAGAGCCAGTTCACGAGAAGTGGCACTCGCGTTTGACGCTTAACTTTAACATGGAGTAGGACTACAGCCTCAGAAAACGTGCAAACAGTGTGGTTATACACAGAGAGTAGCACAAATGTGACAATCTCTAAATAATTAACTGCATCACGGCAGCATGGCTGACCTATTTTCAACGTTTTGCAATGACGGCCGTTGCAACGGTTAGGGGCCAATGACAAAATTACCCAGGATTCAGAGCATATACGAGTGAAGGATTCCCTCCGAGAATCCGAGCGAGTGCGAGCCTGCTCCCTTTGTATGTGGAAGAGTCAGCGTATATGTAGGTCATCGGCGGGTGCAACTGACTAGATAACAAATGACTCTCCTGACATAAACACCAATAAATTGACTTTATGGGTATTTCAGGTGAATGCTGAGGGTTTTGACATCTCCAAACATCTTCAGTTGATAGACTTCATCATCTACCGGGTCAAAGAGATGTTCGGTTTTGATGCACACTTTGATTTCGATAATTTTGATCTGGCGGAGGATGAAGACAGTCCGGAAAAGGGGCCCTTTGATGGTAAGTTGAAAGAAACTTTTATTATACTCCACCATGAAGGCAGAGCTGTCATTGGCTGAAAGCTGGTCACATGTCAGTCATTATTTTAGTCTATTGTCCTGCAATAGTTCAACTTTTTTTTTTCCAACTTTTTTTTCCAAAATGTTTTTGGCCCTCCTATGCTTGATTTGTAAACTAAACAAGGGTTTTTCACGGTATTAAAACTGTTTTACATTTTTTAAATACTTTTTCATCACATATTGTGCTTAGTATGAAAATTACA
This sequence comes from Platynereis dumerilii, assembly GCA_026936325.1. Classification (NCBI taxonomy): domain Eukaryota; kingdom Metazoa; phylum Annelida; class Polychaeta; order Phyllodocida; family Nereididae; genus Platynereis; species Platynereis dumerilii. The sequence goes on from JAPTHN010000002.1 coordinate 57,962,733, forward strand.
AACATTTAAAGGTTAGACGAAGTTAAATATGACTCTAATCCATTTTTTCTGCAACCTCTAAATCTGGAGACAATATAGCCTTTCAAAATACTTTTTCATTGAAAAATATACTAAAACAAGAGACAATATAGCTTTTCAAGAATACCTTTGCATTGCAAAATATACTAAAACACCACAAGAGACAATATATATAGCTTTTCAAAAATACTTTTTCATTGAAAAATATACCATAACAAGAGACAATATAGCTTTTCAAAAATACTTTTTCATTGAAAAATATACTAAAACAAGAGACAATATAATTATTATAGCTTTTCAAAAATACTTTTCATTGAAAAATGTACTAAAACAAGAGACAATATAGCTTTTCAAAATTATTTTTTCAAATATACTAAAACAAGAGACAATATAGCCTTTCAAAATACTTTTTCATTGAAAAATATACCATAACAAGAGACAATATAGCTTTTCAAAAATACTTTTCATTGAAAAATATACTAAAACAAGAGAGATCTCTTCGCTTGGTCAGATGTCAATTTCTCATCTTGCGTATCTTATAACTTCACAACCACTGATCGTAAAAATGCGCATAATTTATTCCGTTACATCTCTCTGCCTTGCAGGTCCACGGCCCGTTGCTGATGAACAAGCGGAACTGTGGTACAGAACCCTTTCGCTACAGATCAATGAGATCATGAGTCACCTGTGGCGCACCGTGCAGAATATCGAAGGACAGGATTACGAAAAACAGGACTACAAAAGATTGCTGATATCTAGCGAATATTCTACAATGAAATCGCCGGAAGTACCCCCAACTTGAAAATACAACCCATGATTTGTACTGGAAAATAATCATGATGCTGAAATAATGACCAATTATTGTTCCAATTCTACAATATTAGGCATATGCATGCATTTCTAATATAATTGATGTTTTCAGAGAAAAATATCGAAAAACGATATACTATCCAGCACATATTTTTCTGCTATTAAAGTTATTATGAAAGGGAATACCCACCATATTGATCATATAATTGCTATTGTAATATTGCATCAAAAATAGGATATAACCACCAAAAAAAACCCAATTATTGTCAACCAACACCGTGTTCAGTGTTTAATCTCTTCACCTGGACACTTCTGCAAAAATGGTAATCGGATGTCATTTCTTTGTTTCAACTATGCGCTACCATGTCAGATCAGATTTGAAAACCACAAAAAGCGTTCAGATCAGCTAAAATGTGATAATTGAAATGTATGCACTGGCAATGTTAGTAATTTATAACATTTTTAACAAATAAACTGTATTCTTGACTGCAAACTCATTAGTGCTGTGTTCTTGTTTGAAAACATAACAGAAACTGAAAGAAGTGTTTACGAATATAATTGGACTACAACAGTAGTCATGGGTAAAATAAAGAACTAATAACACTTTCATAGGCATATTTCGCTGGGGGTCCGCCCCTACCCCCCTTAGCATCAGGGCAAATGGCTCATCAGGGCAAATGGCTCATCAGGGCAAATGGCTCATCAGGGCAAATCCTGACCAATATCAGGGCAGATCCACAGGGGAGGATCCAGAAAATTCCGGTGGGGGGTCTATCGGGCTGTTGCGTCGCGGAACGCATAATTCGCGACTGAGCGTGGATAAAATTAACATGTATATATATTTTGGTCTGGTGGGGGGGATGCATCTCCCCCATCCCCCCCTGCGTCCGTCCCTGCAGATCCACTGCCCTGGTCACATCAGTGACATATTAAAATTTCAGGGCAAAACAGCGACAACCTCCCCCCCCCCCGCGAAAATGCTGTCCCATACACCTATGGGCACTTACATTCCGCTATGATGATGTTCCTCACAGTTATTAAGTATTTCATCAAATTATTGCTCACGGGCATCAAGAACGATGTCATTTTGCCCCTGACAACATTCCAACAGATATGGAAAGACAATGGGTGCTGTTGTTCACGACATTTTTTAGAGCTGTTGGCGACAAAAATATTTGTGTACGGCCAGAAAATTGTGATCCGTTACCGCTCAAGTCATGTGTTGTACGTAATAGATAACGCCCTCGTTTGTGACGATATGCAATATATCCGAGGGCTTTAGCCCAAGGATTATTGCATATCGTCACAAACAAGGGTGTTATCTAACTTATACCACAAGGTACAAAACAAAGTAATTTAAATCTCTTTGTTTGCCTTCAATCCTTCTTGTTTGACAACATTTCATTCTATTTGTTGCACATTCAGGTTCCTCAGTTCATTTGAAGGTTGGCAGCCCTGAAGGCAACAGGTCAGAATTCTTTGTTTTCAGGAAATAATACAACAGATTAATTTTGTAGATAGAAAGATAGATGGAAAGATAGATAGAAAGATCGATAGATAGATAGATAAATAGATAGATAGACAGATAGATAGATAGATAGAAATAACACAATACGTTAATTTCATAGATTAATTTTATAGATAGATAGATAGATTGATAGACAGATAGATATAGTGCTGTGGCATATTCTCAAAAGAGGCTTAAAACAGGGAGTAACCCCAACAGAAGGTATAACAAAGCACAACCTATACCATCTTGTGCAGAATATTGTCTGGGATCATGAAAAGATGGTTGTGGTGATTTCAGAGGTGTCTGACATGTTCAAAAGAGCATATATCTGATGTAAAGTAAGTTACGAAAACAAAAAAAATTAAAAATCACTTTTCTGCCTGTTTAGGCTCACCTATGAAACTTAAATGCTTAAAAATGGTCCTAACTGATGCCAATGGGTTTAGAATAGTATATTATAGGTTAGTTATTGTAATATTTTCTATATTTGACAAAGCAGGGGTGTTTTAATGTCAAAAATTAGCAAAAAAATATTTCATTTTCAGATTTCTGAGCCACTTAAATTGCATAATACCAGAGAACTATTCATCAAATGTGAACATATTATACATCAAAATTTTCCTTATTTAGTCCTCTATCCAGTGGTATATAACACATGTAGGTCTGAGTAATAATGTAGCCACAAGAAGACAAAATGCTTCCCCTTACCCTTATTTTTCGAAAATCGCATAAATTTTGCATCTGCAATAAGAAATGTGCAAAAACGATATTTAATGAATAACAATTAACCACATTAACAACAGAAGCTCTGATGAATGCAATCCTTCTTTATTCAGTACATTTTTGGTGATTTATGAGTTTAATTACTATATATATGGCGGTTCAAACATATATTATGGCATAATATAGGAATGGCGGTGGTTATGCCCCACTCTCCCCTCTGGGTTTGACTCCCTTTGGTCACATGCATTAGAAAACTCATGTGTGTCATATATCACTGCCTTGAGGACAAAATAGGGAAAGCAAGAAATCAGATATATAGGCAAGTTGTTGATTGCCTGGTGAGAATTGCAGTCGTGATTGCGTTGATTAGGGCCCCTAAGACAAAATGTCTAGTGAAATTGTAATGACCAACACAATCAACAACTCCTGCTGGCAATATGACACACTCTTAGAGTACAATCATATGCCCTACCCTCAGCATCAAATGACTCTCCCTTTTAGCACAGGGATATGAAATATTTTTTGGTACCAGGTGGGTGGTTATGCCCCATGCTCGGGGCATAACCACCCACCTCATGGGGCATATCCAACACCCCCAAGTTACTAGGGACACAAAAAGCAGAGGATTTCCATATGTGGTCAAAGGATACTCTGTCCCTTTCTGATGAAAATGCAGGTGCGCTTGACTTGGAAAATATCAACAGTATTCGTGTCCTCACTTTTGCTGTGGTGATGATTCCTGATATATTTCTCTGCCTCCAATACTGATCTTCACACTTTTCAGACAGCCCAAATAACGTAATTTATGTTAACCCTGCCCAAGTTTTTCACACATTTACAGTACATTTTCTGATATAGCCCTACTGTTCCTATCACTCCGTTACGGTATTTTTCCCGGGGGCGGGTGGTTATGCCCCATGTTGGGGTAAAACCACAACAACCCCTATTATCATTCATGACGTAATTTAATGACAGTTAAATCCAACACAATGCCTATCACCAGTCCCTTGCATCTCCTTTATGTTAAACTAGAATTACCCAGTGATAAATGAATAAAGGAGGAGGACTTCAATTGAAAATTTTTTTCGGGGGGGGGGGGGGGGATGCAGAATTGCGGCAGAGACACAGAGATGTGGGCAGGACGTGCAACGGAATGACTGCAGTCTGGCGTTGAAGGCAGGGATGAACATTGTGTTGTTACATTTTGTATGCGCGTACAAATCATTGGGATATCAGGAAAAGTGAGGGAAATGTTTGTTCTGTGGTGCAACAAACTACGAAAGTGAAGGCAAAGGCCTGTGCATTAACACATTTGTTTTAATACTGAAAGTTGAGGGAGGGGCATTGAAATGTGACTGGGGTTGGAAAAGTTGAGGGGGTATTTCAACGAACTCCCACCAAATGGCGGCCCTGTGAGAGAGAGGTTGGGGAAAAATGTGATGTCTGTTTGTTAAGCTATGTAAAGATGTATTTATCGATCTGTCCATCTGTTTATCTATCAGTATATCTATTTATGTATGGCTATCTATCTGTGGTTTCCTATCTATCTATCCAGGGACAGACTGGCGACATATCGGGCTCTGTGGCAGAATAAGTCAATGGGGCCCTGCCATGGACCCTTTATCATAAACTGATGGCGAAGTTTTGGCTTTTTCGTGAATTTTGTTTACGTCTTGCATAGCCCCCCCCCCCCCGTGAGTAGATTGGGCACGTGGCACTGGCAGCCACCCTGCCTCATAGGCCAGTCCACTCCTGTACCTGTCTATGTAATCTATCTAGTTTTCTATGGATCTATCTCTGTATCTATTCATTTATATATGAGAAATATATTATTATGTGATATTCTTGTGTCAATAAAACAAAATAATTAAATATCTATAGGCGCTATATAATAGTATATATGTACTAACAGATTCACCATGAATGTAGAGTGCATAAATATGTGTAAGCCTATGTATGGCTCTATTAATCTATGCATATTTAATTATAGGGCCTCCATCTATTTTCCTGTATATTCATGTCAAATGCAGTGTATACATCCAAAGAAAGTGAAGGTCAAAGGGATTAGGCCTATTAAATTGGGTAGCCTAATTCTCCGATTGAGCTGTGAGTTGAGTTAATTTTGTTTTGACAGGTGTGAAGGTAAATTGCACTTGACAGAGTGACACCATAAGTGGCATTCAAATAGAGCATCACAATGGTTTCTTACAGTTTGGTTGCCGTGAATTAGATACATGAAACGGCGCGAAAAGACTGGATCTTTGGATCGCCTGCAGCGCACCCTGTGTCTGATTGACAGGAATGCAAAAACATACGACGCTGGGAATCCTGACGGCCAACAGCGCAGAGCTAGATTAAGCATTATTGAAATGTTAATATGTTCTAATCAGAAGGATAGGGCAGGAAAAGAAGGATAGGTGGAGAGTTCAGGTGAGTGGGAAGGGCAGGGAAGGAGTTTTTAGCTGTAACAGGAGTGAGCATGGCACCCATGATTTTTGTATAATATACCCGGCAGGGATATCATCAAACATACCGTCATGCGTAAAAATAAGATGAAATCACTGAAATCTCAACAAACCGAGCTGGTAAGTTTGGTCCTGCTATTCGCCTGAACGCCATTCCATTAAAAAGGTGTCTGACAGAAGTTAAATCACCTCCACTAACAATATTTTCACTAAGTGGCACCAACTCCCTGGAACCACTGGTGGGTGGTTATGCCCCGGGGGGTGGTTATGCCCCACTCTCCCCTACCCTTATTTCGCCAATATCAGAAATTTGTCATTATTCCAAAAGAGATATTATGATAGACAGTCTTGATGATGAACCTGAGTTGTTAATTTCTTCTTTGTTACAAAGGAACATATTAGTGAATTATGGAAAACAGCAGACTGTTGCTTATAAGGATTTAATATATATACATTCCGGTTTTTCCCAAGTGAGGATGCACACCATTTTTACAGTTCAAAGGGTGAAATGCAATTTGATTTTTGCCACAAAACAGCAGATCTCTAGTTACTTTATAATTTAATTTAGGATTTAGTTGTGAAATGTTTGAACTAAAGTTGGCTTGATGGACCACTTTTGACAGGGAATCAAGAAAAGTGTTGAAACGATCTGGTTCGTTGTACTTAGGCCTGTATGCAGCTTTCCAAATAACAATTGTTCCAGCTTCTGTGTCACACTTCCTAATATAATTTCATCATTTTAAGTAAATATTTTTTTGAGAAAAATGAAGTGAGTCAACTGCAACATAACGTGGGTGACTGCTGTCTTGCTAGAAAGGAGAAATAACCACATTTTGACAATGGTGTAACAGTAAAAATTGGTTATTATGAAATATATAGAATAATGTAGGTCTACTGCTTACTTTCCATCAACATTTGATACATAGTCAAAACAGTGTAGATCCAACATTTGGATTTAAAGTTTTGTTTTCAATAGTTTTGTGTGACTTATGCAAACCAAAATGACCTGCCATCCGAGAAATCATGCAAAGAATCATGTGGTCACATCAATACACTCGCAGGTCATAACTGGAGTGCACAACAATCGACATGCCATATCATTTCCTATTGACCAGTCAGAACCCTTGCTCTGAGTATTCCTTCAATTTCTCCATAATCATTATAATCTGAACTGCTTGGCTTCAACAAGATGTAGTAGTTCTCCACTTGACATCAACAACCATATTTGTCAGTGATTTGCTGCAGTTTCGGAGGTCTCGGGCGTCTTTGAGCCACTTTTGAAGGCCTCGGCCTCAGTCTCAGTGGCTCGTGCCTCGCTTTTCTTCTCAGCTCAGCCTCGGATCTACCTACCTCCACTACATCACTGGTGTGCTGACCATTGACTCTGAAATGTTTCTCTGCTGCTTCTAAAGACATTCAGGGATCACTCAACTCGTTTCCTCTGTGAAATGACGCATAATATTTTGCTGAGAATGTGATCAACAAGGAAACATGAACACAGGGATTCCTGAGACGAACCCCGAGATAATGTCCTTAGGACATTACAGGGCAAGCATACAAGTCCTCAGTGCACCCACAACTCGAGTATGTTTCATCTGGGATCTGTAGAGGCAATGCAATACTATTCCATTGAGATGGTGCAATGGAGGGCTGCCGGGTTTCTTACTAGGAATTGCATGCCGCCAAGAGCCGGGAACTGTAACAAAGATCCTCCTGAATCTAAACACTGCTAAAGTGGCAAGCGTAAGAAGATTAATTCCATTTTTCAAGGCGATGGGAGGAGGAGCTGCCATTAACATCCCACAATATGTACATCGGCACCTGCTAGACAATATTGCAATGACAAGGTGTGCATCATGACAAGTACAAGTACAGCCTGATCCCCAGGACAATCCGTTGACAACTGGGACTTGGTACCAATTGGTGCAATCCAAGTACCATCATTGGAGAGCTTCAATACAGCCCTACTGAAACTGCTCTGAATGTCAGGACCAGCTATTATCCTGATTCTACCATGATTTTTAAGAACTTTTAACACCCAGATTTTACAAGGTGCATAGGTTGATGTGGGCACACTGCCCACCAGCATCCGCTGTTCAATTAGACTTCCAATGGAACACATATTGCCCAGTTTGAAATTTTTTTAGGAAGTTCAGTGCAATTCAAATCACAGGGGCATCAGTTTCATTCTTAAAGTGGTGAGGCAAAATCAGGCAACAGCCTTCGCAGACCGAGGTCCTTGGATCCTCACAATTAAAAAAAAAATTTACAATCTATGCTTGTGCCAAAACGTTGTGGGACATAATATGCTCCATCAACCGCACCAACACTGGTTGGGTTGATGGAGCAACACTGCAAATCATGCAGTGTGGAAATGATGGTTCTTCGACAGCTTGTGACCATATTCCATCTGGTAAGTATGCCTTTGTATGTTGAGAAACATACCTCCAGGTACATGTTGTCGGACAAAGGTATCTTCAGTATGGCATTCTGAATTCCTAGCCGGGTCTGGACTTGGAAGCTTCCTCATCCCTTCAGCTCTTTATTTCCATTCAGAAAATGTCTCTAAGTTTGCGATTGTAACAGTTGCTATGTGTTCAAGCAATTCAGACGCTTTTTGCAGTGTTTTCTTGATTGTGACTTCACTTGACAAATTAAGAGGGTTTCTTCTGGTCACTGAACGCAGACGCAAAAAATGACATTGTGCAGTCAAGATGCTGTTTCAATTTCCACATGCAACAGCATTTTTCTTCTCACATTTCAGGGATATTCTCTTGTAGGAATTTTCGTTGGATGCAGGATGGTACCAAGAGTATTTTTACAAGTTGTGCATTTAGATAATGTCAGCTGCGCATGGTTGTGTTTGGTTATTGTTCAGTAGAAGTTATATTGCATTCAGAAATAAACTTCTGTAGCACCTACATGTAGCAGGTTTAGTTTTTCTATGCTTGTGTATAAATTATACTTCACACAATCTTACAAGACAGTTATTATGTCCCCAGGATTATGTCTTCTTTGTAGGGTAGTCACTGCAGCCTATCTGCAATATCACCCTCCTAATTTTGTTGCATTGAAAAAGGTTGCAATCTTTCTGATGCAAGCTTTTTTCAGCAAAGTTAGTCTCTTGTTTGTCTTGTTAAAGGGCCCTTGGTGGCGATTCTCTTTGTTGGGGTGTGACTTGTTCCAAAAAAAATCTTATATCACTTATCGAAAAGCTCTTAAAGCAAGCACGAAGACTTTTTCAAAAAAGCAAAAACAACACCTACTGCACAAATGAAATTATTATGTAAATAATTAATAATGACATTACAACATCTGATTTAGAGTTCATGGTCATAAAAAACCAAATGTGAATGATATCGCATATGTGAATGATATCGCACAATGTAGAAAATAGGAAACATTGTAATTGAATAAGTTATAATTTGAAAGAGAAACATGAAATCAGACATAAATGCAAGTTGTAATTGCTGGTAGGAAATGCTGTCGTGATTGTGTTGATTAGGGGGCCATTCCTATACTATGCCATAATGTATGCATGAACTACCATATTTATAGTAATTAAACCCATAAATCAACCAAAATGTACTGATAAAGAAGGATTGCATTCATCAGAGCTTTCTTTTGCTAATGTTGTCAATAGTTATTCATTAAATATCTTTTTTGCACATTTCTTATCGCAGATGCAAAATTTATGCGATTTTCGAAAAATAAGGGTAAGGGGAAGCATTTTGTCTTCTTGTGGCTACATTATTACTCAGACCTACATGTGTTATATACCACTGGATAGAGGACTAAATAAGGAAAATTTTGATGTATAATATGTTCACATTTGATGAATAGTTCTCTGGTATTATGCAATTTAAGTGGCTCGGAAATCTGAAAATGAAAAATTTTTTTGCTAATTTTTGACATTAAAACACCCCTGCTTTGTCAAATATAGAAAATATTACAATAACTAACCTATAATATACTATTCTACACCCATTGGCATCAGTTAGGACCATTTTGAAGCATTTAAGTTTCATAGGGGAGCCCATATAGGCAGAAAAGTGATTTTTAATTTTTTTCGTTTTCGTAACTTACTTTACATCAGATATATGCTCTTTTGAACATGTCAGACACCTCTGAAATCACCACAACCATATTTTTCAGATCCCAGACAATATTCTGCACAAGTTGGTATAGGTTGTGCTTTGTTATACCTTCTGTTGGGGTTACTCCCTGTTTTAAGCCTCTTTTGAGAATATGCCACAGCACTATATCTATTTGTCTATCAATCTGTCTGTCTATCTATAAAATTAATCTATGAAATTAATGTATTGTGTTATTTCTATCTATTTATCTATCTGTCTATCTATCTATCTATCTATCTATCTATCTATCTATCGATCTTTCTATCTATCTTTCCATCTATCTTTCTATCTACAAAATTAATGTATTGTATTATTTCCTGAAAACAAAGAATTCTGACCTGTTGCCTTCAGGTAAATAGTGCAGCCCTCTCGGCCAAGGTCTCTTTAGGGCTGATTATTACAGTCGCTGAGCAAAATGTAATTTTGAAGTTGCAAAAATACATTCGCATAAATAATAGAAGGCAAGGAGCAGGGGTTCGGGGCAGCAGCCCCCGAAATAAGAAGAAGCAGGGGTTCGGGGGCGGCAGCCCCCGAATTAAGAAGAAAAAATAATTCTTTGAGCTTGCCAAATAGGGCCAAAATTGTTGGTGTGCTGCTCCGCTATTTTTTTGCAGCTTGCCTATCCAAAAGAACTATTTTATCAAGTGACCTTAAATTTGATCATTATTTTAGATTTAGTCATTGATAGACATAGAATATCAGGGCCTGCAGATCGATTCAATCCATCCATATACTAGCATATGACAAGTCCAAGAAATGTCCGGGACATGTGTGTTTTGATGTATTTGTCACAGATTCTATCAAATTGGAATGTTGACAACTATGAAAAACATTTTCTCAAAATTCACAGAACTTTATTGTTGGGTGTTGTTAGTTCTTTAAGTTGCAGATTCTTATTATGTTTTTATCTCATGTCTAATTGCTGAAAGCATAACAGTTTGTATAAAAGTTTGTGATCACTGCTGTGGTTGTAGTCTAATTGGAATTTGTCATGTGACTTTGGCATAGGCTCCCACCAGTTTTGTATTTCTTTAAAATATGCAAATACTATAAAAGAAAAAATACTTTGCATGCCAGAACATTATCAAAATAAGTGAGATGTACAAGTTCAACTATTGCATTTGCACCATATCTGTGTGTTATTTGCAAAATGGCTCTGCTCTTGCAATCTCCAAATTCGAATTGCATACGCTTATATTGTCTATAGGGTATTATTGGTATTCATGCGCGTGTTTACAGCCTTTTTATTGAGACCAAGTACACTTGATACAATCTTCCTCCTTGTTTATTATCTGTGTTTTTCAGTTTTAATCCTTTGTTGGTCAGTTTTGTTTCAGTGTTTTTTTTCAATTTTGTCAACTTGTAGTCAGCCAAGCATGCAATATCATGGTCAGGTGTATGAGCTGTGATATGCATTATATCAGAGAGAAATCCTGCCTTTTGATTGGCTAGAAAAAGCAAACAGTGGTATAAATACTGAAGAAGTATGGTTTTGAACACCCTGAGCAAAAACTTGGCTTTGCCATCTTTGATTTTTACCTTGCAGGCCATCCTCACCTCTCAGTGTAGCCTTGGGTAAGCTACCCTGACCACATGGGTTGTGTTAAAGTGAAGTAATCATTAAAAGATTAACAAATCTCGGGTGTGAAAACATAACTCACAGTTTTAGATTGTTAAAAGCAACACTGAATGAACGTTTGAATGTTGTCACTGTTGTCTTATTTTTTGTTTTAAGAAAAAATATCCCAATATCATGTCAAATGCCACACGCTTTGACCTCAGCCTTCACTTTTCTTGACACGGATTCTGCCAACTTGTTTTTGTTCCAATTTGGTTACACCCATGTCAAGACATTTGGAGGCTGAGGTGAAAGTGAGTGGCATTCAAAATGATATTGTAACATTTTTTGGCTGTGAACATCAAGAATTCAAGATTAAGTTGATATTTTCTGCGTAGGCCTATATGTTGAATTGTTGTGCCAAGATGCAACTTTTGATGATTTATCAATAAAATAATAAAATTTCCGAGGCATCAAAACCACCAACCCATGGGGCATAACCTCTCCACTCTTTTGTACCAAGAACGAAATAACCAGAGGATTTCCATATCTGGTGGAGGAATACTATGTCCCTTTCTATGAAAATTCAGATGCCCTTGTCTTGGAAAGTATCAAACCATATCAGTGTCCTCACTTTTGCTATGGTAATGACTTCTGAGATATGTTTCTCCTAGACACTCAAGCCAATCTTTATGTTTTTCAAGACAGCCCAAACGACATAATCCATGCTAACCCTTCCCTAGTTTGTCTCAAATTTAAAGTGCACTTTTTAAAACTCCTCCTGCTTTTGATACTCCCCTACTGTATTTTTTTCCAGGGGCGGATGGCTATGCCCCATATTAGGGTAAAACAGTTGCTACCCCTATTATCACTCATGACGTGATTTAATGAGTTAAATTCCATTTAAAAATTTGTTATAATACTAGAAAATGGCCATTATAGTAAAAGAAGTTTACAATGAATTATCGTGAAGTGATGCTGTCATTTTAAACAATGTAAAAGTAAAGGAATATTTTATGGACATTTGGTACTGGTATTTAGAGTGACATGTACGTGTTTAAACCTGAATAGGCTATCAAATTGAAAGTGGTTAATTGTTGAAATGTTCCTGTAGATGGGAAGCAGATTTTGGCTGGAGGCCTAAGATGTTATGAACAGGCAGGTAGAGCCTGATTAGTTGCGGGAGCAATTCGTGCTGGTAGGTGGCGTTTGGTTTGGCAGTGTCTCCAGCTTAAAAGAAAGAAAGACACATGCTGCCCTCTGTGGAGTGAAATATGAGAGATATGCAGTTTCATGCACTCCTGGTGGCAGATGAGTGTTGGAGTATGAAAACATAGATGAGATAGGAGTTAGACCATTGTGGACTCCCATGTGAAGTATGAGAGCAACAAAGAAGGATAGGTGGATAGTTTAAGTGAGTAACATGTCTGTGGGAGGCGTTAATAGCTGTCAACTGCGGTGGTCATGTGAGCTGAGATTTAACTCAAATATTAGTGGGGATGAACCAACGCAATGCCTATCACTGTTCCATCACATCTCCTTTATGTTGTATTTCATCACAAATACCGTCACATGTAAAAATAAGAAGAAGCTGCTTAAAAAAGCTTTAAAACTGCATAAACTGAGCTGTTCACTTAGGTTCTGCACTTCTGCCTGCATCCCCTTCCAGTAAAAAGATGTCTCTCGCACAAGTAAAATCACCTGCACTAACAATATTTTCACTATGTGGAACCAATCACCTGGACCACTAGGCGGGTGGTTATGCCCGGTTATGCCCCACTCTCCTCTACTGGCTCAGAGGAAACAAACGGCCGGTCATAAAGTCTCAATGACCAGCCTCTTCTGTTTTCTAATTACCATACTCAGCAACTTACTTACATCTGATTGGTGGTGGTGTTTCTGTGTCATTAGCAAGTATAACCGGTTTTACATAAACAAAGAGAGGCATTCAATCATAGCTTATGTCTTACATGCAAAAAAAAAGTGCTGCCCACCAATAAAATTGGGTTGAGCAACCTGGATGAACCAGGAGAGCACACAGAAGATAGATAGATAGGTGCAGACATCTATAACTGGACTGACTTCAAAGACAGAAAGGAAGCAATATATCTAGTCTAGTCGGTGCTGCCCTCTGCCCTGTCTTCTGGAATATTTGTTTCATTGAAATAGTCCATGAGAGGAGCACCCTTTACCTAGTTGGTGCTGCCCTCTGTCGATTCCTTTTTTGTTGAAGATAAATTTCCAAATATGCCAATTAGTTGCAAATGGCAAGACAGTTAGAAACAAGTTGGTTGCCTTCTCCAGCGAGCATGCATTGATTTACATTAGTCCAGGAGCTTATGGGGATAATTGTGCATATTTGTCTACAAGCATGAAATTTGGCACAAATGTTGCTGAGGGTATATAGATTCAAATTTTTGAGGGCGCCGGAGCGGGCGCTCATCTTGGTTGCCATAGCAACAAATTCAAAATGGCCGCCGCTCGATATCTAATTTTGATTATAACTCAATAACAAAAGGTCATAGGATTGCAAATAATAGCTCTAAATATATGTTTTTGATGCCAGGGATTCTAATTCTGCCATAATTTTTCATGTCAAACACATACTTTGGTCTATAGAGCCAAAATTGCCTGTATATTGGGGTTATAGAGCTCATTTTATCGAAATTCACCACAAATCTTCAGCTTAAACTATTGCAAATTGTTCCTAGTAGCAATTCATCAAGTTTTGACAAAAAATATAAACACCAGCTTTATGTAATAGAAATACATCAACATATCATCTGTACGATGATACCAAAGTAACCAAACAAATGTTGCAGAAATGGGTATTGTCAATGCAGCTGCCTTATGCACATCTACAGGTTCTTTGCGCATGCAGTCCTCTCCAAGAAATCTTTCAAATCCATAGCCCTACATGTTGCATGCAGATAATTTATATGGTATACCAAAAGAAACGTGTTGCTGTTTCAAGTATTGGCCAGTATTACATCTATTATGTACTTACCCTTTCCTGTTTTCCATCCCCTTCCATTGAAATCTTGGATTTCCTAAAGATACAATGGCGATTGATTTGAAGAAAGACTTGTTTGCAGTTACAACCTTTATCTGTGCTCAAGCATAAATGATTCTTGGGTATATATCTGAGGCAGTCTGAGATCAGACTGCCTCGTCCCAAAAGCACCACATCATAACTCAAACTTGGAATGCTCCTAACAGATGGAAGTCCAATGGGCAGAAGAAAAAGAAAACTATTGTACAAGCGTAGAGAGCAGTCTGATACGTAGCAAGCAGTCTGATACGTAGCAAGCAGTCTGATACATTTCAGCATGAATTGCAGTCCTATGAGGGGGGAGGGAAAAATAGAAAGCCAAATGAATAAGTGAATTAATGTGACTTTGTCAAGTTGACTGTCGGAAACTGATGTGTTCTGTTTCAAAGGGTGAGATTGGGGACTATTTTCATCAGTGTAATAATTGAATGGTTGAAAGACAAACAGACTATGTTCATTGCATCTTAATGCTTAATTGTAAACAGGTGTGACAAATTAATGACCCTTTCCTTGATTTTCCTTTATTTTAATTTTTATTCTTAAATTCTTAAATGCTTTTTACATGTCATTAAGTTTGTCATTTGTATGGTGTATCACTCTCTGATTTAATGGTTCATTGACAATTGCATAGTATTCTTCCTCTGATACATTGGTCTATTTGCTTACCCAAAACAGACCGACGGTGGAGGTTTGTTATTCAGAGGAAGGGACTGACAGGTACAGTCTGTATTCAAGGGATACTACCAAGAGATTTTCGTTTCTACTTTTGAACAGACTCATGTTTCATTGACTTTAGCCAACCTACATCCCGTAAATCTTGAAATTATTTGCATGCAATGTCAAGACAACATTCACTTGTGGAGGATTAGTTTTCAAAAGGACCAAGATATCAGTAATTCTCCTACATGTGAGGTGACCAAGAATGCTGCTATTCCAATACCAAAGGAAAAGGAAATTCTCACACTGTAGATAAGCATGGAAGAAGGACAATACTAGACAGATATGGTAAGTGCAGCCCTCTAACCCCCATTCTGGGCTCACGAGGGTTGATTGATGAGATGCGAGAGAGAGAGTGGGAGTCCTCAACATGTTACACATTTAATCCACCAATGCCATTCCTCTGGCAAGGCTCAGTAAGACACTAGTTTGATATGTACCAGTTTTAGTACAAAATTTACTAACTCAAATTTAAGTCAGGCCAAGTTCAAATGCAAATCCAACAGCATTTACCACCATTTGACTGTTTAACATTTCACACAATGGCTGCATGTAGATAAAAAGGAGCAACCTCAATGTTCACTATTGAGCTGGAACATGCAATTTTAGTTATCCTTGGCAAGACATTGGTGGTCCATTTCACGTGACTGGAATAATTTAGAAAGGACAATCATCAATTTATTGAAAAAAACCCTTAATGCCTTTCACAAATCAGTCCTGAGGTTGTTTGGATGCTGTTCACTGTAGTTAGGACAACTTCCCTTATGACAGCTTTAAGATGTCTGTTTGTCAATGTACTGGTAGGACTCTCCAAACCTACATTTAAGACGAACAAACACAGGCATGGTGGGAATCGAAGCCAATATTTCAGACAATAAACAAAAGGAGATACACATTTTCCTGATGAATATAGAAGTCAAAAGTTTTTCTTTTATTCAGATCTTGGTAACACACTGCTAGGCAGCCCTAATTTCAAGATTGTCTTGTCAAAAAAATTTTCTTGGATCTTTCAACTCCCACCAGTTATCACTTTTAGGCACAAAAGCCCTTTTCCCTTAACTAAGTTATCTTCTACAATCTACATGTAGCAGGTATTAAAACAGCTATCCTACCATACCAGTGTGTGAACTTCGGACGGTGAAACAGTGGTAGGCCTACAACAGTCTCTGTGTTAAAAGACTGCTTCTTCTGCATGAGTCAGGCAGTCTCTCGTGTACTTGAATTCTCTTGGAACTTGCAGAAGCATATGTGACATCCCAGCAAATTAAACTTGTGCCGAGCTCGGCCAAGCTAAATGTTTAGTCACTTAGTATTGTACTTCATGCTTCATTTGGATGAGACATGATTTTCTTTTGGTATTGCCTGTTGGTCAGATTAGGAGAATTGCCCTCCAGTTACTAATACCATGGTCTTTCTGAAGAATGATCCATCACAATTCTGTATTGTTTTGACATACCATATTAACAATTTAATGAGTTCCCTGTGATCGAAAGGTTTAGAGTGCTTTATAGTGCATGCTTAGGTTCGAACTCCAACCCTTGAAGTCAATTTATTCCAAGCCCATAAGATATTAGATGGAGTGTTCTATTCTGGGGCTACTCAATGACCCTGGACACCAATGGTTTTACAGCAAGACTCCTAGTCTTCTCATCACTCACCATGCATACAGCAATCACCAAAAGTGAAGGTGCTATGGCAGGGAACCTTGAGCAAAGTTTTCTTGTCCCCTACCCATGGGTACTGCACTGTGGCTGCCCTGAGCAGTGCCATTGTTGGAAGGCTCTCAGCAAAGTCCATGTGCCACATGTGGATCATAATAAGAAACCCTGACTGACAGCAGTCTACTGTAGATGCAGGCGAACTAGCAAGGCTGCAGACTGAAGATATTCACATCGAATTGGGTATGGAATTGGCATCTGGGGCACTAGTGCAGTTGCTTTTTAGGTCCGCGCTCAGCAGAATTCCGCAGAACTGTGCTGGGCTGCCTCAAAAATTCATGTATGCATACACGGACATGAAATACAATGCCTCTACTGAAATGTTTTAGCCCACTCCCTCCCGTCGCAATATAACAGGCTGCTGTAGCATGCAGGAAACCAAGTCAAATCAATTTCAAGACTTAGAGATGTGACTGAAGTTAATCAAACAAGACAATCTTTCCAATGTCACTGCACATATGAAACAAATATCTTGGTAGTGTGATAGTATCCCTCAGATATATACCCAAGCAACATCTATATGTATTGCTGAGCACAAATAAAGGTTGTATTACTGTTGTGACTGAAAAAAAGTCGTTGTTCGAATCAACCGCCATTGTATCTGAAAAAAATTCAGGATTTCAAAGTATGGGGATGACAAGCATAAGTGGATAAGTACATCATAGATTTCATAAGGGCCAACACACAAATACAGCAACAGGTTTCTTTTGGTATACTACACAGCTTTTTGGCTAGCATCATGTAGTGCTGTGATATTTGAAAGATTTAGTGGCGGGAACTGCGTGCGCAAAAGAAAAGGAGTGCATAGAAGCAGCTGCATTAACAATACCCTTGTCTGCAACATTCATTTGGCTACTTTGGTATCTATGTACATTATTATATATATATAATTGATAATTTGGTTCTTGTTAGAGCGAACTTTTATCAGTAAATTGAAAATATGTTGGAAGTTTCGATAAGCTAGGCTCTATAACCCCAATATACAGGTAATTTTGGCTCTGTAGACCAAAATATGTGTTTGACATTAAAAATAATGGCAGAATCAGGATCCCTGGCATCAAAAACATATATTAAGAGCTATCATTTGCAAACCTATGACCTTTTGTTACTGAGTTATAATCAAAATTAGATATCGAGCGGCGGCTATTTTAAATTTGTTGCTATGGCAACCAAGACGAGCGCCCGCTCCGGCGCCCTCAAAAATTTGAATCTATATACCCTCAGCAACATTTGTGCCAAATTTCATGCTTGTAGACAAACCTGCACAATCCACCCCTTATTTCCCCATAAGCTCCTTGACTACATAGAATGTTGGGCCACTACTACAGTATCAGATGAAAGTTTAGACTGCGTCAGTATTTTTTCAATATGGGGGCAAATAGTGGCTTAGCTGAAAAAGTTCTTCATGAACTTTCTTGCCTATGTACCAGGGAAGTTCTACAATAGAGAAAACCTCATATATTTTTATCACTTACTTGAATATGTGTGATAAAGAAAAATTTCAGGTGGTCTAAACTTACGGTCTGATGCTGCTTACATCCAAAAAGGCCCTTAAGAGGCAGTTTTTCTAAGATTCAGGCACTTCACCATTGGGGGTGATACTCACCCGACTCAGATATTGTTCTTAATTTTTTTCCTGCTAACTGATTACTAAAAAGTTGGAAAAAATGAATTTTTAGACCTCCATACCTTTTAGGTAATTTTTGAGGGCCACTTGAAATATAGGGCCATAATTTGGATTGTGTCAAAGTCCAGATTTCAAATCCAATTATCTCAGTACCATCGTGGTGTACCTCTGTTATATTTGAATGGCCAAATATATGGACCCAAAGGTATCATTTGGTATCGCATTTATGATGATTGACTCAGGGCGCAGGCAACAGGGGGCGCTCAAAGTTACTATTTCAGTCAATTTTAAGCTGAATTGATGGGGCCTATGTGGCTTGCGCCCTTGGTGTACCTCAATGTTTTGTGCATGTATATGAAGAAGGGGACCTATATTACAAGTTTACATAAAAATTAGAATGGTACACTAAGGGCGCATCTCCACAGGGGGCGCTCTTTCCTATAAAAAAGTGAAATAGACCCTTTTTCAGGGCTCTGTAGCTCATTGCGCCCAGGGTCAACAGCACGGTGAGCATGCCTGTCATGTGCTGTAACACCTCTAGTTTACTGGGGTGTAAGCATCTCTGAGGTACTCTTAACCATTCTCTTTCCAGAATTTTTTAAAGGTACCACATATGACGATTTTTCAAATTTTCAAAAAATCACCAGGACGCTCGCAATATGAATGGAGACAGTCTTGCAAGTCATTTCTTTAATAAATCTTGGTTGTTACGATATATTTTACTCCAAATAGTGTGTACACGCATGTAGGGGGCGCCACAAGTACCCCTAAAATAGGTTATTCTCCTGTTTTTCATGCTTGCTGGTGCTGCATTGATGTAATTTATGGGACACCAATCTTCTGACAGTCAGTTTGTTTTAGTGATCAACAGAAACCGCATGACCATTTTAAGCTCTCAGCTATAGTAGTTTGGTAACACATTCTTAAGGCTCAATTCCATCAAATTTGTGTTCATTACATCTTAGACTTCACTAACTTTTTCAATATATGGGGCATTAAGTATACATTTCCATGTCTTTGGTTTGGTATTGTTATCTGGACGTCTTATGCTTCAATTTATGCTTTGTAATTGAGTTTTAAAACTAATATGTATTTCCTATTATTCGTTATGATGATGCATGTTTTACATTTCTACCAACATGTGAACTGCTTATCGCACACATTTTTGAAATTTTGCTTTCCTCTTTTCTATAAATCAAGTTAGTGCAGTCTTCGATGCAATGAGCCTAAATTTAAGGAATTCAGCTTTAAAAATGAATAGCCAAACTTTCACAACTTAAAACCTAAAAACGGTCTATCGTAAATGGCATTTTTACATATCGTTAGAGTAGAACTTGTAATTAAGTGAAACAGGTGATGTTTTGCCATTGTCACTTCCACAAGCAGGATGATAGCATTGAGCCAATGGTATTGGATCAGTTAGAACTGTCATCCTGATTTTGTAAATCTGTATTGTCATTCAATGGGATAAAAACAAACTGGGTCATAAAGGCCAATATTTAAGGTGGGTAGGATAACAATGGCAACCAATTTTCTTTGATGTACTCAGAACTACGTATGGCCAAGGCAAATTCCAATTTGAGGGGGGGGGGTTCACTCACTTAAATTATTTTGACCCATATGCCATATGGAACTGATGCCAGAACAAGAGCAAAGACAAATTGCGACCATTCGTATCCCAGTTGCCTCAAACATCATTTTTTATAACCCTTTATGTTTTCATTTCTTCAGAAGAGTATGCTTGTTTCCTTGAGCAATTAAGGTTGAGGATGTAAAGTATTGACCCAATGGCAAAACATTACCCATTTGTTTACTTACACTTACAGGTGACACTGTATATAGAAATTTGCTATGTCATGCTAAATTGCCGGTTTTGAGATTGGTGTCCCACAACTGAGATGAATGCAGCACCAGAAAACATGAAAAATGGAAGAAATAACAATTTTGGGGTACTTGTGGCGCCCCCTACTTGCGTGACACACTATTTGGAGTAAAATATATCGTAACAACCAAGATTTATTAAAGAAATGACTTGCAAGACTGTCTCCATTCATATTGCGAGCGTCCTGGTGATTTTTTGAAAATTTGAAAAATCGTCATATGTGGTACCTTTAAAAAATTCTGGAAAGAGAATGGTTAAGAGTACCTCAGAGATGCTTACACCCCAGTAAACTAGAGGTGTTACAGCACATGACAGGCATGCTCACCGTGCTGTTGACCCTGGGCGCAATGAGCTACAGAGCCCTGAAAAAGGGTCTATTTCACTTTTTTATAGGAAAGAGCGCCCCCTGTGGAAATGCGCCCTTAGTGTACCATTCTAATTTTTATGTAAACTTGTAATATAGGTCCCCTTCTTCATATACATGCACAAAACATTGAGGTACACCAAGGGCGCAAGCCACATAGGCCCCATCAATTCAGCTTAAAATTGACTGAAATAGTAACTTTGAGCGCCACCTGTTGCCTGTGTCCTGAGTCAGTCATCATAAATGCGATACCATATGATAAAATTGGGTCCATATATTTGGCCATTCAAATATAACAGAGGTACACCAATAAGGTACTGAGATAATTGGATTTGAAATCTGGACTTTGACACAATCCAAATTTTGGCCCTATATTTTAAAGGGCCCTCAAAAATTACCTAAGAGGTATGGAGGTCTAAAAATGCAATTTTTCCGACTTTTTAGTAATTGTTTACCTAGAAAAATATTATGAACAAAATCTGAGTCGGGTGAGTAGCACACCCTGCCTGAATCTTAGAAAAACTGGCTCTTAATGGCATTGTACATTGGAGGAAAGGTTGATATAAAATTCAATGTTATCTCGGACGAGTTATTCGATCACGTTTCATGTGATTTAAAGGAAATCAGTCATGACACAGGAAAAAACATGCTTTTTAATTTATTTTTTATAATTTCACCTTAGGGGGTAATAATGGTGATTCAATGAGCCAAAATTGTTATTAAATAAAAGGTAAACTAAAAAGCACCAAGAAAATATATGTCTGACAAATTTTCATCCTTCTAATGGCGTACGAATACACTTGACACCCAGTCATACTGCAAAAAATGGAGTTTTTTCCTGGGTTTTGTCTAATAGAAACTATTTGAAGTATCATAAAACAATGACCGGTGTGTTTACGTTGCCTTTTAAATATTAAATAACATTGGGCCTGTGTTTCACTTACTTATCAAAGACTTGGACCCATACCTAACTCCAACTACAGCAAAGAAAATTGGCTGCCATTGTTATCCCACTTGCCTCACATATCAGCCTTTATGACCCAATATGTTTTCCTCTCTTCGGATGAGAATTCATGCTTCCACAAGCACTTTGGTTGAGGATGTTTAGCATTGATGGAATGGCACAATGTCATATGTTTCACTTACTTACAGGCGGCACTGTATTATCTTCAAAGACGGTATGACTTTTTATTCAACATTCTTAAAAAACCAAAATATTATTGTTTGCGTACGATCAGTAAATTTCATTTTTATTCAAAACTAAGATAAGTTTTAAACAGCTTAATAAGGCCTACATCTTCTCCAGAAGAGACATTTATAAATGGACACCTGACTTCCTGTCTACAAGTGGACTGCTGTTTCATTGCCACTGCTTTTCCCAGCCTTGGCAGAACATATGCTGTCATGTGTTGCCACCTAGTGTCAAGTGCAAAATTCCACGAGCTCCAGCGAGCGGTCCACATAAACTGAGTTTGGGAACTCACAAAATTTTGTCTGGAAGAAACCAGGGCTGTTTCTGAGTATGCTGATGGCCTTGTCTACTTCCTTAGAGAATGTGATTGCTGAGTCTTACTCTGGTTTACCTCAATATTGAATAGAAACTTTGTGAATGTGCCATGAAATTGGAACTATTTCTTTGGAGCTGCAATGCTGAAGCATACAAAACTAACTTTTTACCATTAGGCCTATATCAGACATGTGTCCAGCTTGACAGTCAAATCTATCAAAACACATTTTCTGAAAACTTCAAAGACACCTTAAAAGTTATCATTTGTAGGTTCAGCCCCAAAGTATTATTTGGGCATTCTAATGACCATCATGAAAACAAACTTTGGTTACAAAAAAACAGGAATTATCGCGAAGATATGTGACCTGATTAGTTCAGTATCACAGCTACATAAACCATTGCCTTTAGTTTCGGTAAATATAACATACCTTAAATGATACTTCAAATTGATACAACATATTCTTTTGACTTCAATAACAGCATTGACAAACAGATCATTTATCTAAGCTCCCAATTGAGTTTGTCATTGAGTGATAGGCACCTTTGCTTGAACAGATGTCTTCTTAATTTTTCGAAGCACTGTATACATTGTATGAATATCAAACACATCAAACATCCAATAATAGCCACAACATATAACTTGTATTGATAAAAATCACAGATAGCCAATCCAATTGTGGTATGCTACTTCTGCTGTTTTCATATCTCAATTCACAAAACATGGAATTTATCTGTGCAATAAAAACTCTTCCTTCTAATTACCCAGGGGGCCAGGGCCCAATATTTTGGTCCACCAGACACGGGCTGCTGTAAAAGGTTGTGGGGTATGGTTGGATTCCTAAGACCCTCGGCTATCACCTCCAGGTTCACAACCTCACCAACCGGCTGCTCAATCCCGGCAATTCAAGATGGCGTCCAAGATGGCCGCCGTTCTTTGAAATCTCTCTATCTCGGTCAATAATGATCGAAAGTGAGAGTGTGATGGGTCTATTCTGGGGTTTTTGGGGTC
This sequence comes from Platynereis dumerilii, assembly GCA_026936325.1. Classification (NCBI taxonomy): domain Eukaryota; kingdom Metazoa; phylum Annelida; class Polychaeta; order Phyllodocida; family Nereididae; genus Platynereis; species Platynereis dumerilii. Next base: position 57,985,829 of record JAPTHN010000002.1, read on the forward strand.
ACAGAATTCATTGAAATGCATTTCAGCACTGGCCAGACCACCTAACATCATGTATTAGGCATATTGGGCATTTTATTGAGATTATTATTACGTATTACGTATCAATACGTATTAGTGTTGGTCTGGTAAATTTACACGTGGATGGGATAAGATTCTGTACCCATATGATTTTTACCTTTTTTGGATCATGCAGAAAATTGACAGGATTAAACAAAATGTTTGCGCTTCTTGGCAGTCTACTGGAAGCGGCTTATGAAAAAACGTTTAACTCTGATAACTTTGCTTTGCCAAGCCACACCAAACAACATTTTTTAGACATCATAGAACACACAAGTTGTTACAGTAGTTCACTTGCAGAGTAAAGTGAACACACATTGACTATCAAAGAATATTCCTAAATGGAAGGCACAATGACCAGATTCTGCATTTCAATGAAAAGTTATTTTTACTTATATGAAATGCTGATAAGCTATTTTTACATCTGCGACTAGACCACCAGCATCGAGCATACAGGATTGGCAAAAAGTAGCTGTAAATCTGCTAAAAAGGCCATTACATCATTTAGTCCGAGCCCATGGGACATTAAATGGAAGCGGGTTGTATCCAGTATTCTATACTGGGGCAACTGAAAGACCATGGGCATCCCTGAATTAATAGGGTATGTTCCAGACTCCCAATCTTCTCATCTCATCATCATACGGCAGTCACCGAAGTATAAAAGTGCAGCTCCCTCCACAAAGATGGTTGTTGAGCTAACCCGGTTGATCCTGGGTACACCAGCACAACACAAGTCAAGCCAATCAGTAAATTTTGTCTTTTTGCCAATTATTATCTCTATTGAAGTCTTGAGAAAGAGTTGAAATAGTCTCATGATAATGAAAGTGACCTGAGTAATTTAATTATCAGTAGAAATAATACTTATGAAAACAAAGTGCAGCAAAATATGCTAATTTCAGGATTATGTATAATCTACACTATATCAGGAAAAAATCAATTTTAGGAATGAAAGTGTCCTTTAAAGCAGTTTACGGCACTCAAGTTCCCCAAAGCTCGGTACCTTTAATTTCTGATATGATATCACCCCATAAACTTGGCAACAGCCTGAATCCTTGATGGATTGAATCCAAGTCAGGTCCCCTGCCTGGAAGATTAGCAACTGATCTGCATCATAACAAGGAATACTATTACACATTTACAAAGATATGGTACTTTGGAGAGAGACTCAATTGTTAAGTTGTCATAGAAATTGGTCGCGCGGTTATGATAAATCTTGTCAAGCAACTGAAATAAGTGTAGAATTGGTTATTGCAGGTGGATATTGTAGCTATTGATATGTTTGTTACCACACAGTAACATGTATGAATAATTTCAAAGCTTACATGACCCCGACCAGTGAAATGAGAGATCAATTCTATATGATTCAGCATTAGGAACTGCCAATCCAACAATTAGACACAAACCTATTTGTTGAAAATCAGGTTCTCGTTGCTGGATTGATACAGGATCTTATACAGATACAGTTTGGCAAAGAACTATCCATCTGGCATGGTGCAGGGGCAGTTTGCAATACATTTTGGCAACCAAGTTTGTGCTACATTGGTTGCATCTAACGTAGCTTTAATCTGCACCTGGTACACTTAGAAAGTTGAACATTGACAGAAATCAGGCTAAGGCAGTATCCTAGAGTATGGCAACAGAATTACAAAGACTGACAAATGACAGAAATCTTTGTAGAAAGTCAGACATTTGCAAAACTCATATCTGATGGTGTAAGTAATAGTGCACAGTGGCAAAAAAGTGTGAGCACACCACTTACAAGTTTCTAAATGCTTCATAGTTTTGTTACTCAACATCTTTCCAGGATATGGCATAAATAGATTTGTATTGTCTGTAAGGAGATAATTCACAAATGGCTGTCTGGCATCACTAAGCATGGATGAGCCTGGTATTCAAAACAATTTGGACATTTCTTGGCATATATTACACAATGTTATGAAAGGTTCAGGAACTGAAGATCAGGGATGCTTCATGTTAATGTTGTAGACCCAGATGCAGAAATAACTTGCCAATGTTGCACATAAACCACACAACTTCCTTATACACTCTACTTTAAAGTCTCTCACAAAAACCTTGATTGGTTTTTTAAAATCTTGGTTTGTCTTTCATATCATTCCTTTAAGGGTTTGTGGAATACCAAAACGTTTAGTAACACATGGAGTGAAAAATCAAATGTTTATGCAAAAACAACCGTGGCTGTGGAAATACCATTTGGTATTTATAAAAACCAACTTTGTCTAAAACATTTGAGAGTGACACAGTGCAGTTCCAAGCATTATTCTCGATCATTGTCTACCTGCCTCTATAAAATAAAGATTACCATCAATGAACTTCTTGATGGCTGTAGGAATTACTTGTACAATAATTATAGAACCGTCTGTTTGACCCCTTGGTAGCCATACTGGCAGTGTCATAAAGGGGTCAACCAACATAAAGCAACATATTACTACATGTATATTGATTAGTACCATTTGTATTTTTTCACCAATTGATGCTGTATGGGAATAAAAATGTCTGAATCTGTCTGAATCTGAATCTGAACACGGCTTGGATATTTATTCTATGGGCCAATGCTGTTACTGACCATCTGAACAGAACTCATGCGTGCATTTTTGCGCAAATGAATAATGACACCTTTTATTGTAAGTCAAACATGCAATTGAAACATCAGTGTCCCGTATACCGATAATTATCTAAGTAAAATGCCCAATATGCCTAATATATAGTGTTTGGTGGCCTGAACAGTGCTGAAATGCATTTCAATAAATTCTGTGACCCCAAAAACCCCAGAATAGACCCATCACACTCTCACTTTCGATCATTATTGACCGAGATAGAGAGATTTCAAAGAACGGCGGCCATCTTGGACGCCATCTTGAATTGCCGGGATTGAGCAGCCGGTTGGCGAGGTTGTGAACCTGGAGGTGATAGCTGAGGGTCTTAGGAATCCAACCATACCCCACAACCTTTTACAGCAGCCCGTGTCTGGTGGAACTCACTGGCCCCCTGGGTAAATGGACAATGTCTGTGTGTAAAATTAAATGTACAGTATCATACCCCTGTTAAAGTGTTCATGATAATACACAGGAAACCTTCAAAGACATGTTAATGTATGGTACAGGGATTCTAACATTGCATTGAGATTCTGAGCTGAATGTTGAAGTGGGCTTTTAAAATTTATAATTTTCAGGATAATTTAACAGTTTTTAACACGTTATGGTGACTTGGCATTCTGCTATTTCTACAGTGTCATTTTCAGCTGGATTTATACCTTAAGATGTTTTTATTTTCTGCAATCTCTTATTCTCTAAAATATAACTGCTGTGTGCATCAGCAAAATACGACTCACAGAGCTCTTTTTTCATTCAAAACAAAGAAAGTTTGTGTAACATACATTGATAACTGGACACTGGTCTTCAATTAAACTGAAATGAAGCAATATCAGGAGCAGTTGCATTTCATCAGATGTACTTCTGTGGGATAAGCAACCCCAGTTGGTGCTGCCATCTGTCCTCTTCTTGTTGTCCAAAAGAGAACTTGTGGGAGAAGATAGCAAAGAGCTGCCAATGTGTTCCTGTACCCAATAACTGATACTATGTTATTTAGTTGTTTTCAATGTACAATCAAAAAACACTCAAATCTGTCAAAACAAAAAGTTTGTGAAAATGTTTGTATTTCACACCTTATGAATTATATAATTATCATCCTCAGTGTACAATAGTCAAACGAATTTCTGTTTGGAATATGCATCTCGATTCTCGAAAATCTTTTGGTTACAAAATTATTGGAATAATTTTAAAGGTAATATAATTTTAAAGGTAATACAACCTATCACAAATACATGTGACCTGAGTAGTACAGTTACAGGTACATTACTGGTGCATTACTGGTACATTGATGTTACATTACTGGTACATAGATCATAATCCTGTATATATTATATAGATAGTGGATGGTGAGGAGGCCAATATTGAGTTTTATTGGCCGTAGCAGTAATATTGGTCGAGGCCAATTTAACAAAAATTTTCAGAATTATACATATTTGTAAAATTGTGGTTTTTCTAAAGATATTTAATATTTTTATATGAAGTATACTTAATTTTTCCCATTTTTTACAATGGGCATATTTCTAAAATGATATATTGACATTTCAAGAAGTTAGATTTCCTCCTACCACGGCCTTCCCTTAAGTAATAGGCAATTAAGTGCATTGTTGCTGTCAAGAGCATAGGGGCACGCCAATATCACTCTCCACACACCAATAACACTTTTAAGACACCAATATCATTATTTATTGGCTTGTCATGTGACTGATCTCCTGGTACATGATTGGCCTTAAATTTTTGATGAAGAATATTATATAGATAGTGGATGGTGAGGAGACCAATATTGAGTTTTATTGGCCGAAGCAGTAATATTGGTCGAGGCCGTAGGCCGAGACCAATATTACCTGCTAAGGCCAATAAAACTCAATATTGGTCGACTCAACATCCACTATTTGTTATATTCTGCACAAAAATTTTCAGACTTATACATATCTGTAAAATACTGGTTTTTCTAAAGATATTTAATATTTAATATGGCATATACTTAATTTTTCCCATTTTTTACAATGGGCATATTTCTAAAATGATATATTGCCATTTCAAGAAGTTAGATTTCCTCCTACCACGGCCTTCCCTTAAGTAATAGGCAATTAAGTGCATTGTTGCTTCTAATTGCATAGGGGCACGCCAATATCGCTCTCCACACACCAATAACACTTTTAAGACACCAATATCATTATTTATTGGCTTGTCATGTGACTCATCTCCTGGTACATGATTGGCCTTAAATTTTTGATGCAGAATATAACATATCATAAGAGATCCTTCGATTTGATACGACATGCTCTTTTGACTTCAATCACATCATTGACAAACAGTTCAGTCGTTAAAACACCCAATTGAGCTTGTGATTGTGTAATTAGGCAACCAGTGATGTCAGAGTTGAACAGCTGTCTTCTCAATTTTGGGAAGCACTGTATGTTCTACAAAAATCAAACACATCAAATGTCCAATAATAGCCAGAATATGTTGATAAAAATCACTGATAGTCGCTTGTTTGTAGTATATATAGTCTTATTATTTCACATATATCCCTGTTCACAAAACATGCAATTTATCAATGTAGTAAAAATTTATCTATCTAATGGACAATGCCCTTGTGTGTAAAATTATGAATAGAATATCATACCCCTGTTACAGTGTTCATGATAATACACAGGAAACCTTCAAAGACATGTTAATGTATGGTATAAGTGATTCTAACATTGCATTCAGATATTGAGCATTATCCCTAGAATGTTGAAATGGGCCTATTTTATCCTTTTCATGATCATTTAACAGTTTGTAATATCTTACGGTGACTAGGCATTCTGTTATTTCATCTGTTTTTTTTTTTTCACTCTGCAATTTCATACTCTCTAAAAACATAACTGTTTCTGTATATCATCAGCAAGATATGACTCGCAGAGCTCTTTTTCATTCAAAACAAAGAAAAGTTCTAATTATGCCTCTTCTATAACAGACATTTAATACTGACACTCATTGGCATAACTGGGGGGTCTTGAGCGGGGGCACCTGAGGGGGCACGCGATTCTCTGGCGGGGGGGGGGGGCACCAACTATACTAATTGTATATTTTAGCCTGAGTTGGAAAGTTCATATGCACCTGGGTGGGCACAAGTCCAATATGGGGGGCACGTGCCCCCCCCCGTGCCCCCCATAGGGATGCCACTGCTGACATTGGGCTTCAATGAAACTGAAATGTAGCAATATCAAGACCAGTTGCATTTCATTGGATGCACTTCTGAGGGATAAGCACCCCCAGATGGTGCTGCCCTCTGTCCATTTCTTGTTGTCCAAAAGAGAACTTCTGGATTAGTCTGGTCTGTCTGGCCTGTATGATAGTGTTCAGGGGCGTATCTAGAAATGGCCTGAGGGGGGGGCCATTACATGGGGTGAATATGGGGCGCTCAGCGACATTTCCTATCTCTTCCATGTTAATTTTTGGCCTGAGGGGGGGGCCATGGCACCATGGCCCCCCCCTAAATACGCCACTGATAGTGTTCACATAGCAGGGCACCAGACTACTTCCAGGATAAGATGACAATGAGCTGCCAATGTGTTGTAACCAATACCTGCTACTGTGCCATTCAGTTCTGTCTTTAAATAACGTAAACTTTTTAAAAAAAATACCACTCAAATATGTCAACAACAACAAAAAGTTGAGAATTTTTTTTTTCACACCTTATGAATTATCTTCTCAATGTACAAGTACAATAGTCCAAAGTATTTCTATTTGGAAATTTGCATCTCGATCTTTTTTTTAATTGCAAAATTATTGGAGTTATTTTAAAGGTAATACAACCCATCACAATGATATGTGACCTGAGCAGTTCAGTTACTACATATTACTGGTACATTGATCATAATCCTATATACAGGTGATAGAACATATCCTTATTGGCTACACCTGTAATAAAAATGTGTGTAAAATGATGAGTTCAGCTACTGGTACAATTAGTTTGGTTACTGCACAATACTGGTGCATAGGTTACATAACATTATCAAAAGAGATACTTAAAATTGACAAACAGTTCAGTTACCCCAGCTCCCAATTGAGCTTGTGATTGAGTGATATGGGCACAAGTTTACATTTTGATGTTGGAATTGAACAGGTGTCTCATAATTTGTGAAGCACTATACATTGATTCAGAACAAACACATCACATAATATATATCCAATGACAACCAGAATTTGTTGATAAAAATCACTGAAAGACATTAGACTAGTGTTTGTAGTATATTGGCTCTTAATATTTTCACATCTCAAATCACAAAACATGGTATTTATCAATGTAGTAAAAACTTGTCTATCTAATGGACAATGCCTCTGTGTGTAAAATTATAAATACAATATCATACCCCCCTGTTACAGTGTTCATGATAATACACAGGAAACCTTCAAAGACATGTTAATGAATGGTATAAGTGATTTTAATGGTGTATTGAGATGTTGAGCTTCATCTCTAGAATGTTAAAATGGGCCTAATTTATCTTTTACAAGATACTTTAACAGTTTTTAATAGTTTATGGTGCTGTGCATTCTGTTATTCCTGCGATTTCTATCGATATATTGGTTTTATTGCTTCCGTCAAATACAATGTATACATGTATGCCTGTATATCCTGTTTACGGTTTTATTTTCATAATTGTATTCTCGATATTAACTGACATCCAGTTACCATCAAAAATGACTAAATTCATGTATCAGAAGTTAGTAATAAAATATATAACATATTTGGTTTGAGCTCATTTTTGTCCGTCCATCAGTTACTTAAGAAAATTGGAACATACTTAGTTGGCGCAAAATATAATCAGAATATTAAGGTTATTGGTTTGTAAATATATTGGCAATTTTTCTTTCATTTTCTCGGCTCTTGTTGCACTCACCCGAAGGATATCTTTAAAAACTTGGAAAATACAGGGCAAAAATATAGGCCATTAAAAATAGAGGCAATTAATCAGTTAGACCAACAAAGAAAAACTGGAATTATAAGACAAATAGAAGAGATGGCACCCTGCGCCTTTTCGGTTACAGCCTATTTCCTAGCTTGTCAGAAGACAAAGTCATCAATTTATTTCCATCAAACGTATCAAATTACTACCTTGGCCTAATCAGAAAGTTTCAATTAAAAGGCAGCACCTTTCTTTTCAATAATTACCTACACTTTCGCTGTGCTTGCAAGTAGCAACATAGCTTGAATGAGACTAATGAATTAATCAACCGAATTAGCCTATTTAATTCAATATTCAACTAACTAAATAAATAAAAACATTTTCTTCGTTTTCTCTTCTTTCATGTTCAGAATTGAACTATTTCTCACTTTCTACACACAAAATCATCAAGAATGCGTTGGATTGATACAAATAAATAAAACGTATAGAAAACTTTTCACACTGCCATGTTTTTGTAGCGATCTTATGATCAAGGATTTCACAAAAAGTACAATTCTATAAAGGGACCAATTCTCGTGATTACAGCTTCAGGATTACATCATAAAAGAACCGCACATGCACACGGCGCCTGCTATGTGTGAAACTTATCAAAATATTTGGCTGGCTCCCCTATACTCAACAAAGATGGCAACAATTGAACACTTTAATTTGATCTAATTACTTCAGCTTGCCTCTGATCTTGTAGATTGTTTTAATTGTTTTATTTGAACTTCACTTTCATGCTTTGTATTAGAAGCACATGTAGACTGAAGATTTGTATGTAGTATTGTATAAGCAACATTCAATTTGAATTTTATGGTTTGTGAACTCACAAAAGTTGTTCAATTGTGATCCTGCAAGTGGCTGGCTTGTGCAATTTGTAATGAATTTGTAGACAAACGTGTAAGCCTAATCCGGTAAATGGTTCTTGTCTGAATTTAGAATGAAGTGTGTGTAGAATTATGCAATGTGGTAAAATGTTCGTAAAATGAAGCATGACATTTTTATCCATGATTTTTGGATTTGAGAAGTTTTATTATTATAATATTTGCCAAATAATGATATACCAGGTACCGGAGTAGAAGGCCTAGGTTTCGCTATAAGATGTTACAAAGTAGACTTACATCACAATATTTATCCCAGAAGATCTAGTGAATCAAAGCCCTGTAGTTATTTGCCAATTTCGATATGGGGAGTGATTTGGGGCTCTCTTGGCCCGACTTGTTTGATTTTAGTTTTTGCATCTCAAGACAACGGATAATACATGTGGGATAAGGTAGAAATGCAGTTACAACTGCATGCATTAATTTAGGCTTATACACAGGACTATAGTCCGTTATTAGTGGACCGGACTTATGTCTTAATGACACCGGAAGTACATAATTAGCAAATGGCGTTAATTGAAACACTGAAAGAAAAGGGTACTACGGTTGTAAATGTATTAGCTTGAAAACTGCATTCTAACCTTACCAACCATCTAATGATCTAAAATTATAGATTCCTTAATCGACCAAATATTTTAAAAAAAGTCTTTATATTGAATATTTATTCATTTTTAAAACTGCTTAAAAATCAATAACAATTTGCTATGTCTTTAAAACATTTATTTTCATTTGCAAAGGTTATGGCTAATTCCAGCATTTTTGCTGCTTTAATTTATAAAGTCCTGAAATATTACATTTCTGCATCCTCAAATGAAGAAATAGATCTACCTCACTTTTTTTTTCTGACATAACTTCCACTGCATAGCTGCTGAAACATCTCGAAATATAAATCACTGTTTGGCCAGTTAAAGGTTAATGAGGTCACGAAGCCTAAAAATAGCACAGCAGGATTTTGATGAAGTCTTCCGCTTCATTCGCAACGCCCGCATAATCATGAATTCCAAGAAAAGCAATTAGTTCTTGATTGGAATTAAGAATTGACTGATCTTCAAACAAACACCCCAAACAAATAAGCTAATCGCAATTCAGTTTCTGCTGGCTTCCACATTGTACACAAGTTGCTGAAACGTCCAAATCTTTATCATAAATTCATCTACTCACTTTTCAGGAAAATATATATATATCTTCTCAAGCAATTATTAAAGTCACCAAATATGTTTGTTTATCAGCAGTAAAATAGTTACACTAAAATGAAATTAGAAAGATAGATTGATATAAATAATTGGTTTTCCTTTTTCACTGTCATCCGTCATGAAATAGCTGCTGATGAATTACTTTGAGGATGATAGTAAAACTATGCTTTAATTTACAAGAATTACAGTACAGGCTTGTTAGAAAGAATGTTTGATGGATGATGGAGGTTTTACGTCCTGCATTTTTAAAGCACTGTGTTGGACGACAGGAGCACAGCAATGAGGCGAAGGAGAAGGGTAGCCTGTGCCACTGGCCCACAATCTTCTGTGTACATTGGCTTTGGAACAGACTAAATTAATGAGAAAGGATGTTGAATTTTGCCACTGTCGTGCATAACAATTACATAGTACATTTAGAATATATAGATTTTCCATCTCTGCAGGCCTATGTGATATAATTGCTAAGACCTCATTTGAAGAATTTAAAGTTTAGTGGCCACTCTGTTGACAAACATTACTTCTTTTTTTTTAGAAAATGCAGATTTCAACCCAAAAATGGAGATGAAATATTTAACAGCAAATTTTGGAAGGAGGATAGTCTGATTAGCTCCATAACAGCAAACTTTGTTTCATATTATATTTTGAGATAGGCAATGGAAAACCTATAATGTTAGGTTTTCATGTAGTGTGTCTAAATATTTTCAAAAGTTGTAACACTATGTATTTCCCTTCACTTTGGGGAATAAAGAAATAAATATGAAGGGAATTATTTAAGATATGAATAAGTAGTAGGGGGGATTGAACATAATATCTTGAACATAATATCTTGCAAAGCCTTTACTGCACTAAAAAAATCCATGTTGGTTTTGCATTGAAATTTGGTTTTTCAAAAAACCATTTTAAATATAAAAAAACAATTTTGTCTGAAATTTTTTAGAGTGTGTCACTTCCAGGAAGTGAGAAAATTAAAATATTTCGATTTATAAAATCTAAATTTAAAATATGGAGTAATTCCTTTTGTCTTCATGTCATCCACATTGGCACGTCCTGTCAATGTAGCACAGGGCAATACATATGAATGTTGAAACAGTATCTTCATTTGAATGATTTATTTTTCATATTCTAATAAGAAGTCAGAATTAACCGAATCAATCAGCAATGGGTTGAATTGGCACATTGACACATTCGCAGGTACTTATATTTTGGAGGGGTAATACTTAGCTCCTTGAAGGTGTCAGGAAAACCAATTTATAGATATTTCAAATTCAGATAGGTGAAGGGGATGTCAAATTAGTATGTTTCATATATATTGAATGAAATGCTGCCTTTCTATAGACCTCTAAGTCATAAGTGCTGGAGTTGTCACTTTTTAAGTAAGAAGGGGGCTTGAATAAACTGATATTTCAATTATGTTCGAGTGTGTTAAAGGCAGGGGATGGGCGATGGTTTTGGTAAGGGAGGTGTGTTTTGTGGACAGAGGCGTTTTCCCTGGTGCAAGCAAAGCCACTCTGGGTGCTTGGTCTCTCAGCAGCCAATAGGGGTGCTAGGGGGGAGGGGCCAGACCCTGCCACTCACTCGTGACCAACAGCAGAGCTGCATAAGGCTATCAGCTTGTCCTGTTAAAATCATATTCGCTCTTGCAGCTCTATACCGTAAGAGCTCAGCTCAATATACATATACGAAGTGTATTTTATATACATTTACTACCAAAGTACACTTATTAAACAAGCAAATGTGATTTTTATACTTTGCTTCCCAAGGATTTTTGGAATTTTTTGAGAACTGGACATTTTGGACGCTGAACACAAGAGCTAAATGTGATTTTATACGTACAGCATTAACTGATAAACTTATATATCCGAACTACAAGGTGTTGTGTGAAAAGTGTGATTATTAAGACAATACAGAACCTGTATTAGTACAAAAATCGACACTTTTTAAATCACAATATACCTACTTTACACACATTTTTACTGGGATACCAAGGAGTGACTCAACAGAATCAAGCAACATTCTTTGAGAATTTTCTCTGAGACTTGAAAAGCATTTTGATGCTTTCCCTTCTCCCTCCGACGTCCAGCGGATCCAACATGTTTGAAGAAGACCTTCTGGGGCAGAGAGCCAGGTCCTTTGGGCCCCTGTCACACAGCCTGATGCCCGGACCCCCTCAGGCCTTTCCCTTCACCGGGTTCCCCATGCACCCAGCCCACGACCCCACCATGGCCTTCACAGGTACATGTAAGAAATACATTTATTTTATTATCATTTTCATGCTGTATATAAAATATATTATGTCTTTTTTTTTTATTTTTTCCATGCTATACTGTATATCAATGCAATTTTGTAGTCCAAAAAGTTCTTGCATACACTAAATTGTTTTATAAACCATTTTTATTGACCTAATATCTGATTTTGTGCCTCTATAGATGAAAAATGGCGCAAATCCATGCTTCCTGATTTTTAAATGTAGGCCAATACGAAATATTAGAAATGACTCAGTATTATTTCTGAACACACTGTTTTTAAAATCATGCTATTAAGAAAACGTGAATACTATCTCAGATTTTAGGCCTAAATAGTTAATTAATTATTACTGATGAATATTTACAAATGTGTGGTCTAACTATTATTTTTCCTCTGTATCTTTTAAAAATATGACTCAGGAGATACAGTTGGTTGTAAACCCATCAACAACTTATTTCTAATTCCCAATTTAAAAGAAGCCAATAACTGGTTGGTAGATTGAAGCAACTGACCTGTTTGTACTGTTATGCAATTTGATTCCCCTAATTAAATAGGCCTATATCAATTAAGTACCATGCAGTTAATGATGCAACAGTCAACACAAGAACTCGCGTGTGAAATTGCAGGACTTCTGTATAAAAAAAACATTTTAAAGAAGATTTCAATAAGATTTTAAGTCGAAATGCATATAAGCCTGCAGTCTAACAGGCCAGATTATTTGGGTTTTTATTTTTTTACGATTTTTGTCTAATCAGTGAACTGCAGCTGAAACAGTGTGAAAAATGGGTCTGGAGCTATTTAGCTAAGTATATAGTTAGAGTAATTTGCACTAGCAGGCTATCCGACTGAGATCAGGGGCCACACACACAGTTTTCAATTTTTCCTGCCCAGTAAGGCACGGGGATGGGTTGGGGGATTAGGCCGGGCAATTTATGTGAATAAATAGCCGGGGACGGCGCGGCGGGGATCGGGGGAGCTTAGGGGGCGATCGGGCGGGTGACGGAGGGGGCAGCAGACATCAAGACCCATCGGCCCCTAGTAATTGAGTCCCAATCTGGCCTGCATAAACATGGCCCATTGAGATGTCCCATTGAGATGCGCCTATGGCCGATTTGCTAGCTACAAATGCTGCTGAAATTGTCGCCCTATGTGCCATAGCTGGCGCTATTGCAATGCAGGCGAAATGCTGTTTCACTCTATGCTGTACCATTGAGTCAAAGACACTGAGTTAGACATGGCACTGGTCTGGGACTAAAAAATCGACCTAAATCATCATTTTATAGAGTACAATAGATCCAACCATCACAGATCATATTCATATACATACATGTCTACATCAGAATGCTGCTGGCTCCGTTTTTAGACTCCTTACTTTACCAGAACTTCGTGTACAGATCTCAACGGATTATCAATTCTATTAACTACTCTCACCCTCACAATAATCTTAACAACATGAACACCGTGGCTGTTGCAGGGCAAAGTCAGCAGTTCGGAGGATTCCACATGGGCCACGACCCGAAAAGGATGCTGCCAAGCAGTCAGAGAGAACACAGGGACAAAAATATCAAGATCATCTTGGAAAACAGAGACCTATGGACCAAATTCCACAGCCTGGGGACAGAGATGATCATCACAAAAACTGGCAGGTTAGTGTAAAATATATTTTAAGATAACTTTTCTGATGTCAATGCTGCCATAATGTTGGGTAAGCGAAATATATGTTGCAACAATGTTGGGTAAGCAAAAGATCCTTCACATGGTGTAAATGTGACATATCATAATATTGAGGACTCTCACTCTCTCTCCCATATTCAACACACATAATTATGAGAACTGCACTTACTATTATGCAATACCCAGAAAGTTGATGATTGTAGAATAGGCCTATTTGTTTACAGAAATCCTCATAATAATATCACATCTTGTAAGTAAATCTACAATACCTTACTATGTATAGCTCTCGAAATTCTGAGAATCTGACGACACAAATTAGCTGTACAACTTATACTGCCCTGTGCCTCATCAGTAATGTTATGGCCTGTTTGTACAAGAAATTGTACCCATTATTTCAAGTGGTACATAGCAAATTCGACTAATTGACCACAGCGTTGGGGATGTTGCCATTACAATTTGCAACTGATAGCCTAATTCGATTGTCAATTCAATTGTCTTGTGTGATGTCAGGAACATTTGGTGACGACCTAACAGCCATGAAAATGCTTAATCGGGCAGATGATTCGCCATTACAGCCTGACTCATGGGTGCTTTGGGTAGTGGGGTGTAAATTTCGACTGACCACCCTGACTGAGAAACAGGCTACAGAACATGGCATAATTAAGCTACAGGCTGAATTTTCATCAAGATAAAGCTATCATAATCATGAGAAAACATGGTAAAATGTTAGTAAAATTTCACAACCATCCTCAGTGAAATAAAAGTCGAGAAGATGGAATGTATACCATTACGGATGAAAGTATTACATTTATAAATTACGGATGATAGTATCACATTTGCACAACTACGGATGGTAGTATAAATGGATAAATGCCACTGTGGATGATAGTAATATCAGAACCTTACAATAACTTCAGTGGATTGACCACCTGAATGAAAACTAGATAAGCAAATGATGTGATTCTTTTAGTTCTTGGAGGGGTCAGGAATAGATTATCTTCAACATTGAAACGAATTATTGCAGGCTATAATTCAGATGGCTTCCTGGCATCTTATCTTAAAATAATACACCTGAAATGAAGCGACCAAAAAGGGCTGCAACATTTTAACAATAAATAGGCCTAATGTTACTACAAGTCTGTGTAGTAAATATATGCTAGTTAACAGCAATAATTGAAGTCACTAGTATAGGCATGCAGTGCAGCTTTGGATCCATGTGTGTGGCACAAGCTGCAGCCTCTATGAGCATGCAAATAGCACTGCTAACTCTATTACCAAGCTGTGGGGCATGAGGGCACAGTGCTGTATACACTTGCTGTATACATTTGTCTGAATGCTTGCATGGCCTTTTGCTGGGGCATGTTTGTCACTGGGCCCCCAAACTGCAAATGGGTTGAGATTGGCAAAGCAAAGAAAGCAGGCAATTATGGTGATATGGCAGGGCAGGAGAAATTGTCGGCTTGTGTATCTGGGAGGGGGGATGAGGGCAAGGCCGGGGGATGAGAAGGGATAAGTCTTGTGATGATTGTGTCACCGGGGAAAGCCCTTCCAAGCCCCCTCAGCGCCAGCACCACTGCCCAGCACACTGCTTGGCCGCCACCAGCATCTGCCGAGAGGCCGCCATGAATATTCCTGGCTCAGTTACCCTGCCTCAAGCTTGCTTCGAGCTTGCCGCAAGCTTGTTTCCAGCTTACTTTGACCTGTTTCAGTTTGCACAACCTGCTTTAATTCTGGACTTCTGAGGCTTTCAGCTTTTTCCAGCTGTTTGGTTTGTGTTTTCAGTCATGGTTCTGCTAGTTTTGTCCCATAGTTAGGCCTGTTATTTAGCTATTGACTTAGCTGTTCCATTGACCTGAGCCTCCTTCGTCTTGGGCACACTATAGCCAATGGGTTAGCCTGTCCGCTAGCCTGTTTTATTCTTGGTCAATAATATTCCTGATTTATTCAGAACTATTTTAATCTTAAATTGTATAATTTTGATTCAACCACTTTTGTCCCAACTATGATGTCCTATCAATTTCATCTTTGGTTTAAGTCTGTACATGTATGTAGAGTATGTAAATATTATTCATTTTTGGTTAAGCCTATATGAAATCCTAAAACAGTTTTACCCCAAACCTTCATTTATTAATTAGGCCTATGTTGAGATGTCATGTCATTGCATAAGATATCTTCAGATTAAAATAACGCTTCTTCGTTGAATCTTCAAGTCCCGTTCTGACAATTAAATCTAATAATGATGGTGCCAATTAGGGGCTAATGATATATATTGTCCTTGGATTCAATGGCATATTCAATAAAATACAGTTCCTGGGTACCTATCGGTAAATGATGGGTTTTTGAGGGGTTGGCTCTTCAATAGATGAGGAGGGAAGGGCTGCCACTCTCTCAGCATGAGGCTAGCAGTAACTGCAGTTACCCCACAATGACTCTATCACTTGTATTCATACGTGGATTACAGTGAAATACTATTGAATACCATGGGATTCAATTGAGGATGATGAACCACAATCATATGCTTAACTTTTGACTCCAAGCCCCTCCTTGGCTGGGACAGAATAGGGGGAGGGGTTTTTTAAGGGGGGGGTTAAAAAAGGGTGAAAGTAGGTGGACAGTTGACATTTTGATAAAGTAACCATTTTATGTGTATATAATTTACAGATAATTAATTATCTATCCGTTAATAACGGTTGCATTGAAATTAAATCAAAATGTCAAGATTTTATAGGAGGACAGCAGATGTCAATTTATACAAGCCCTTGTTAATTTGAGAAAAGCAGGTTCAATTGATTGGACATTTCTGCTGTAAACACCACTAGCCTTTAAAAGCTTTAATTAAGTATATCATATATACATATTTTTAAATTCTAAAATGTATTCACCACTACCTCCTCAGCCATGCTCCATACTTTGTAGTTTATAAACTTTATTTTAGAAAACACTAGATAATCTAGCTTTGGCTATCTTATAATATTATATAACTTCATATATACTCTGAAATTATCATTGCATATGAAAAACTTGTGAAGGTCTGTCTGCCTTTTAATGCCATGGGACTGGTCATATTTTGGTACAGTACTTCAAATTTGCGATCAACTTGATCAGAAAACTTGATTTTAAAAAGTATGACATCATGGGTGACTTCGTCACTTTATAAACAAATCCTAACTTTGAATTCTGCCAGAGAAAGGTGCAAAAAACGTTTATTACTCAACGCTGACTTAGAATGTGGTCGTGAAAATCCTCACCCAACAAGAAATAAGCTGATGAAAGGGAGGCAAAGATATAATATGGCTTATCAAAGATTATATATCTCATGACACAGGTATCACTCTTATGCCAAATACAAATAGATCTAGATATTGTTTCCATGTGTATACATAGAAAATGTCGACTATAGTATTTGATAGCTTCTCGCGATTCTAAACATATCAGAAACATACCAATCAGACTCAAAGATTTTGTAATGCCAAGTTCGTGCATCAATTGATGTTGAAATACTGGACGTAAAATCATTGTACTTTCAACGATCATTAATTGTTAGTTTCCAGTTGACTACGAACACTTCCCTCACCTTTTACACAAGTACAACCATACAGTTCCCTAATTGATATTTTAAAAGCAACTGATGACCATTTTCAAGGCCATAGATAACCCCATGTATGGATGGATCGGTTATTAGAGCTTTACGTCATTATTTATGCACCAGGCTATGGAAGGCAAATTGGACAGGAGTACACTGCAGCTAAAGTTAAAGCAATCAATAATATTAGACCCTATTTTTTTTATTATATTGAACATTATCCTATAAATATTCCATACACAAGCACCGAAATTCCACTACAGACACAATACGATGTGATGTGTATATTTATAAGCCTGAGAGCAATTTGCTTGAGAACCACGAGTCTATCAATTAAAGGGGCCTAGAATTTAATCACAGGGGAGAGGGGCTAGAGCTGAAGCCAGGCTGGAGTGGGATATAAGCTAACGTGTGCTGTTCTGGATGTTATGGGGGAGTTCTGGAACATCCATGAATCATTCTGGAGCAGCCACCAGAGGCCAATCCAATACTGGGAGATTCCACTAGCAGGGCCAGCCAATAATGGCCATTTTGTAGTTGATCCTAGGGATGGATTTTGTGCTGGGGAATGGCTATTGTCTCTGAGCTGAGGAGCAAGCCATAGGCAAGCCCCGCACAAGCCATGAGCATGCTATAGGGGCTTCCAGGAGGTATTACAAGCCCAGGGAAGCAGCAAGCGCGCATGCCAGGAAGCCACCATCCCACCCTGCTGCTGTAAAGCCATACCCTTGGAAAGCCATTCTGCGAAGCCAGCCCACTGAGCTTCACTCGCTCAATGAAGAGGATCAAGTGAATGAAATTACTGGCCTCAGAATCAGGCCAATCGCCCGCATTATGTCCCGGGCTAAGGGTGTTATTGAAAAGCTAATTCCAGCAATCTGCTCTGATCAGGGGGGTTTTGTTGGCCGGCGGTAGGTGCTCGGCCCCCCGGCCCTGCCCGTCTGGTGGTCCCCCGGCTCTTAATCCCTAAAAATCCCTGGATCAAGGTGGATCAGGCTACGGCAAACAAACGTGCCTTTCCCTCCCAAATGTTTGCCAGGGAAGGCGATTTAAACAAGTTAATATGAGTATTATTTAGTGGAGAAGAATGACTCCCATTGAATGGCCTTTGAATGACCAACTGCTCCCTTCCTACAACGATTCAGTCAAGAATTTTGTAAACACTCCTGTTTGGTTGGGAGATCCCATGGTGATTAATGTGCGGTTACTGCAGGGCAGTTAGTATTCAATTGCAGGCAGATTCCATGCATACATAATGCTGATTGGCCATTAATGACCAGATTGTTTACAAACGACACTATTGAAGATGTTATAGAAGGATGGATAGATAGACGGATAAACCAAACTAGATAGATTGTATGCCATGTATGGTCTTGATCAGTATTTTGATTAAAAAAAGAACGAAAAAAGATTTTGGAAGAAAATGTAGATTTTGGAAGAAACTTTAGACCTCGAATTGGTGAATTTTTGAGAAATGGTATTCTCGTGAAAATGCTTCAAAAACATGAACTTCATTCCTGGAATTTTTACAAATATATCTTGTGAATATCATAGGCAATACTGTCTATAATTTTTGTAAGCCAATGTATATTCTGTATTATACATTCTGTAAAGGGGTGTTTGGAATTTAATATATAAGATAGATAGATGACGTGAGACTTAAAAAATATCTATTTTAAATAAAAAATATCTATCTAATCTATCTATCTAATCTATCTATCTATCTATCACCTACCTATCTATCAACCTATCTATAAAGAATCATATCAATCTGTGATTTCAGGCGAATGTTCCCAACATACAAAGTATCCTTGGAGGGCCTGGACCCCCATGCCAAGTACATCTTACTGATGGACATAGTCCCCCTGGACGACTGCAGATACAAGTACCACAACTCCGAATGGGTGGTCACAGGCAAGGCCGAGCCCCATATGCCAGGAAGGCTCTACATCCATCCGGACTCCCCTGCATCCGGAGCACACTGGATGAAGCAGCCTGTCCCCTTCCACAAGCTGAAGCTGACCAATAATAACCTCGACCAAAACGGACATGTAAGTGAATTTCTTATTTAGAGATTTCATAGGCCTTTATATGAAATATTATATTATGGTTTGGGTATTTTTGAGCTGAGATAATTCTACAATGTGTATACATACAGGCATGTAATATGTATGCCTCTGTGTACTTGTATAGCTATGTTTATTATTATGATGTTTGTAGATCTATATTTGTAAACTGTCAAATAAGAAATAGTGAAAGACATTCTACATGGTGCATGTTTACTCACAGAAACAGTTGCTTTGCAAAGTAAATTATTCGACCATCATCCGTAATGGTAGGGGATGAATTCATTGCAATGTATTACTTTGAGGATGGTAGTAGAATATTTCTTTAATTCTATCTATCTATCTATCTATCTATCTATCTATCTATCTATCTATCTATCTATCTATCTATCTATCTATCTATCTATCTATCTGTCTATCTGTCAATCTATCTATCTATCTATCTATCTATCTATCTATCTATCTATCTATCTATAATTAGGTATCTTTTTTCGATATTTTTAGATAATCCTCAACTCCATGCACAAGTACCAGCCCAGAATCCACATCGTGCAGGCCAACGACATATTCTCCATGAGGTGGAATTCATTCAACACTTTTGCTTTTGAAGAAACTGTATTCATCGGAGTGACAGCCTACCAGAATGAACAAGTGAGTAGAAATACAAGTTATATTGGCAATATATAATTACAAAATCATTGGTGAGGAGTTTAATTTGGTTCCAAGGACTTAGTCTGTGATGGTGAGGACTCCTAATCTCTCTCCTATCTCATTACGCAACAGACCTTAGTATGAGGGCTGCACTTACCATATCTGTCTTGTTGTGTGAAGTTCAATAGCAACACAAATGTCAGAATTTGGATAACAGAATTTTTGTTGGGGGATCAGGGATGATAGTATATTATGGATCTAGAAAACATGTACATTTCATTGGGATTGATGTTTTAAAAATTGAAAAACTGAGTTCTGACAGAAAGCATATCCTTTAAAAATGGATATAGAACAGGGGTGTTCCAATGACAAACACACAAACACCATCAGGACAACGGAACACCAGAACAGAAGTTAGCTACAGAACGCACCTTCAAAAAGGGACCCTAAGTTAACTTGAAATCAATCTAATGTATGTGCATTAAATCTATTTGTACAGGCAGTACATCAAAAAGTGTTTAGGCTAATGAATCAAGAAGTGTTTGTTAGTGTGAACTGGACAGTCCGTCCCCCCTATTAATCTCCTATGCAGGGGCCTGTAATTACCCCCCAAAACATCTGTTTGTCACTTGTCACCCCCCTGTGCTACCCCACGGCCCATTTGTAACCCCCTCCTCCAATCTGTGCTCCTGGGGACCCCTCATGCCGCCCAATCTGTCGCCTGCTTGGTCAAAAAAAGGAAAAGATGGCACAAAGATGTTCCATGTTTGCTTTATAGATCTATACAGCAAAATAATAGCTAGCTTTGGAGATTTCAGTGACTTTATTTTCGGACCTGAGAAAAATAATATTGGAGAATCAGCAAATTCAATTCTTAGAAAATCTGCCTACGTACACAAAGATGAACATGTCCTCTATGGAGGAGGGGGGGGGGAGTTGATTTATTGGCAGCAAAATGTAGCAACTTTTGGGCATTTCGATTTATTTGGCTTAGGCTTATATACGCCTACTGTGGGTTTTTAAAAATACATTTTTAAAACTCATTAAAATAATTGCAATAATATATCTAATTTCCAATAAATTTTCCAATAATTTTATGTAATCCCAATCCAAATTTTTGGTGTTTTATTACCAAGAGAGATTTAGTTAATAGGAGCTATAGGCCTACTCATATTTTCCCAACGGACCGCTGTAGAAACTGTCATTTTAGCAAATAGACATTTGAGTTTCTATTAACTAATTTCTTCCTTCCTGTGACGTAACCATGACTGACCAATAAAGCCCACTGCACAAATACAACCAATACTATCCACAACATTACATTTCCGGGATATTAGACTGATGATGTCATAACATTACAGATACAGTTAGCGTGACGCAGTGACGACGTGTGAAAAATGACAAGAGTAACATAATTGTTATGAGAGGGGGGTTAAGTTGACATTGTGGTTAGTTTAGTGACTAAATTGTTGCGCTATTGTTATGCCACAATACAATTAATGACACCTCCCCAGAGCCCGAGAGAGAGAGAGAGACCCATGGAGTCACTGTCTGCATAAACAGTGATGATTCTCTTGGGCGTAGCACCCCCCCCCCTCCAAGGGGATTATATTTTTACGCCCTTTAAGTAACTTTAAATCTTAAATTTATGTCCACCAATTTTTCAAACCAATTATCCTTACAAAAATAAAGCATAAAGCATAGAGTAATGTTTAAAAATAGACCATGAAAATTTCAAATATTTCCATGACCTTTTTTCAGTCTGTTTATTTTAAATCATCGAAGTTTGTTTTACCTAAATGAAGTGCATTCTTGCAGATAAACAGCTGTCTTTGAGATACATAATTTTTGATATAAAATATACAATAACATTCTTAGTTTAAATTTGATGAAGTAAGCTCCCAATTCTAGGGTAACTGTCTCTCCACCCCTGCCTCCCTTCTCCCTCCATCGCAGACTGCACAGACCTCTCAGTTCAGGGGTGTGTGTCAGTAGTTAATTGATGGCCACATTTCCCTTTAAAGGACTCTCTCAAAGCATGCTTGTGCTGACATTGCCTAAAATTAATGACATCCTTAATAGTCCGCAAGTGGCAACAGATTTCCCGTGAATTTTGTTGCATTTGAAGTCAGAGGATCCACTCTGTATAATAATCATGCTGCAGGGCAAAATAGTTGTTTAACAGTGCATTAGTCCAAGAGTAATCAACATTTTCAGTTTTGAAAGGCAACTTTGCAAATAATTGCAATTCTGATATGTAAAAAAATCTTTCATTTAGATTGATTTGATACTTATTTGACTAACTTATGATAAAAATACATCATCTTCACTTGGTAAAAATCTAATATTTAAATAATGTTCAAAGGGTAGCAAAAACCCAAATTTTATATTTTAACACAGAAATCTGTGCAAAATGTGTCTATCATCAATATATTTCACAACAGAGAAGCCAAAATTTGCATACAGATTGTAATAGTCAATAGCAATTAATATAGAGACCTTTGCCTGCATTCTGTTGATTTAGCTGGGGCTTGACAGCAGTGCAGAAATGATGCGGGGAGGACACAAATCAGAGTTGGCTGCTTCTGAAATATATCATGCCTGTGCTCCTATAGAGATCCCCAGGGGTCAGTGTTGAAGCTGCTATAGGGGCTGCCAGTGACAGGCCGTAGATCGCAGATATGTGTCTGGAAAGGGGGAGAGGTGTGGACGGTGGCTCGCCCAAGGTGGGCAATGCAGTCACTGCCCCCCCCCCAGTCAAAAGTGACCCTGCAGACAGCCATACAGCCGATGCAGGACACTGCAGTCGCTATATATGCATACTGCCACTGAACTTGCTATATGGTTCAGCAATGGCAAGCTACTTGATGACCTAACTCAATCATGGCACTGCCAGTGACACCTCAGTGATTTAGTTGGGTGTGTTATGGCCCATGCATGCAGAGACCTCTTACGGTCAGTTTTTGGTCAGATATTTATTAGCTTTTGCATATGCCCTGTACTTGTGCAGAAGACGTTCCACTATCTGTCAGAATATTGCATTATCAATGCAAATATGGCACATCGAACAGTTTCCTGTTTAATTGTTACTATTCAGCCTTTACGTCCTGCATTATTGCAGTTGATTTCACAGAGTACAACACAATTATAGTTTAGTTGAACTGGTCAAGCACTTTTATGGGTGTCGATTTCAGCATCCTTATAAACCTAGAAATATTCTACAAGCAAGAAGTCGGATTCGCTAGCCTTTTCTTGTGTATAAACAATGAAAGTTAATTTCGATTGTGCATGTTAATGGCTTGAGAAAACATCAACTGATATCATTGAGAATGAGGCTGCAGCTAAATTAGCTTGACTGGCTGACTGTCACTGAGCTCTGAAAAGGTTGTTTCTGTCTAAATGATAATCCAATTAGCATGGAGGATATAATACCTCCAGTTTATCCCATCCAATCTCTTGGCTGAAGCCTCACAGATCTGGGCAAGTTACTTCCAGTGAACGATCAAAAGGCAATGGAGGCTAGGACCGGATTAAGGTCTGTGGCAGTCCGCATGATAGCTGCTTCTGAGAGGCGCTTAGAAACCAACTAGCGTGCTTCTGATGGAGAGAGAAGGAGGGGGGGGGGGTTCTTTAGAGGTTCTTTAGATTCAGTGAGGAATAGATCTGAAGAGGGGAGAGATGCCAGGGAGGAGACAGGGAGAGGAGAAAGAGGAGAAGAGGGGAGGGTTGGAAGGAGAAGATATACGAAAGAGGAGAAAGGTGGAACGATCTCAAAAGAAAAGAAGGAGAGGCATGAATGAAGGAAAAAGAGAGAGAATGAAGGAAAAAGAATGAGAATGAAGGAAAAGAGAGAGAGAATGAAGGAAAAAGAGGGATGATAGAGGAAAATGAGAAAGAATAAAGGAAAGAGGGGAAGAACAAAGGAAAAAGTTCTAGGGAGAAAAAAGGGAGGAGAAGAAAGGATAGGAAAACTCAAAAGAAAGTTCCTCCTGAAGAGAGACTCGTGTGGTTTTGATAGGAGAGTAGGTTTTTGAGGGGATACAGTTATGGCTTTCTAAGGGGGAGGGGTCTGACTGTGAGGAGACTAGCTTTCTAAGGAGAGAGGGTGGCTTCCAAAGGGTGGCTTCCTTAGGCATGTTAACTAAGCCCCTCAGCACTGCTTAATCACATCACGTGAGTCTTCCAGATTAATGGGGTATTTCTTTAATCCCTCCAAGTCCTTCCAAGCTGCTCTTCATTCCATCAAGACTGATTCAACCCCCCCCCTTCTTTATCTTTAAACAACGAAAAATTGAATGGCTTTATCCCTGAGCCAATTAAGCCCATTGTTTATTCCATGCGGTTGTGATTCGCCGCAATTATCCTGTTCAGAATTATCCTGTTCAGAATTATCCTGTTCAGAATTATCCTGTTCAGTGATCAATGAATCTTCCTGTTATCTTGTCCTATTGTGTTACAATGCATAACACTAGCGATTAATATCAATTTTGTGAATTCTAATAAATGAAGGACTCTTAAAACAGATTGGATAATCTCGATCAATGATCGATCTATGATCAGGGGGCACACATATATTATGAGCTAATTTGGGAGACTTTTACTATATTATCAAAAGTGAGAAATATTGAAAAGAAAGGATACTTTTGGAATACGGTTTTGGAAAAAAAAAAAATCAGAATTGTGTATGAGTCTGTAAACTTTTGGCCAAAAGTAACCAAATTAATGCAATAATTATAAATCCTAATCTCAGCTTCTATTCGCTTGTCTTTGGATACATGTTGGATAACTTTCCATTGATCTATTTACTTATGTTTTCTTTTTTGCTTTTTTCAGATCACACAGCTCAAGATTGACAACAACCCGTTCGCCAAAGGATTCAGGGACAACGGCATGGGCAGAAGGTGAGTCGCAAAGACAATAGCACCGGCCAGGAACTCCCTTGGGGGCCCTGCTCCCCTGCCCCCCCCCCTCAATCATACCCCATGCCTCCAATATTCTGAGCTCATTCTCTGAGCCGATTCTCCTTATTCTCCCAGTGGTCCAATATTCCCACTTGGCCTCCCAACAAGTTTATCACTAGAAAAGAACACAGAGAATTTCCCCGAGGTCCACTGAGTTCCTTTGTAACCTAATTGAGAAGGAGGGCGGTTGTCATTGAAGTGACCGGTGGCGGCCAGTGTCCGGCAAATGTCCAGTGATGCCCCCCTCTCTTTCCTACCCCCCCCCCCTTCAACTTCAACTCTTGTTCCCTCTCGGACATCAAGTCATTCAAGTGCCATGAGACCTTCATTAGTTCAATCAACTGGTCAAGACTGGTCAAGACTGGTCAAGACTCAAGAGCATTGCTCTATAAAAGATTGACCAGCCAACTGTCCACTGCACTGGTTAAGCTTGTTGAGGTGGCCACTCCAATAGAATTGCTCGTTAATTTAACACTAATTACTCCCGACCAGTCCAAGGCAATGAACCTAGTGAGCTAGAAACATTAAATTTTCAAGCATGGGGGAAAGGGACAGCTACAAACTATAGGCTTTTCTTTTCTTTTGTGGAAAATTGAGAAAAATACGATCAGAGATCAGACGCTGTATGTTTTTTCATTAAATTGCAGATACGAAAACCCCCATAATAATGAAGTGAAGGCCTTAAGGTTAGTGTTCATCTAAGCCCTAGTTAAAAAGGCCATAACATGTCTGAAATTTAATCCATGGGTGGGATCTTCTTTGCCCAATACAGGCTCCAAGTTTTGACCTATTTATGACCAATATACATAGCTATATTTAAATAAACAAAAGAATCACACAAACACAAAATATAGCCAACAGAATTTCTGAAGTGCAGTTTTATGCTCCCTTCCTAGCCTATAATGCCACAGAGAATTGCAATGCAATGGCACAAGAGCTCAAAACAAACCATTCCATGCAGAAGTAAATTGAAAATGGAGATAACGGACTCCATAAGCAAAGTATAGCTAACATTTGGCCTGTGCCATAATTAAGACCATGGCTGCATTATTGCATACACTGACCTTGTGACCTATGGCCATGAACTTGACCTCTGTGTGACCTTCTGGCCTCTAAAACATTGCTCTTTCCTCTCCCCCTGTGTCCACAACCCCTACGTGGCCCCTGCCCCCATGGGCCCCTCCATGGCCCCCTCCCTGCCCGTTGGGCCCCCTGTGGCCCCTTCCTTTCGTGGATCGAGGCAATCAGCCAGCCCTGGCACCCATCCCCCCATTCGTCATGCGCCGTTCACACCTCCCCCCATCAAACATTCATGCCAGCACCGATAGCGGGCCTCAGTGTAACCACATTATCAGTCAATTTTGACGTCGCTTCATTCATAATACAAATGTCCATTATGGTGTCCCGGCTCCACTCAAAGCAAACTCCCCTGCTTCCCAGTGCTGTGAGCACTGCAGTCTGCGAGGCTGGCCTATACACTCAAACAAGCCCACAGGAATTTTCAGCAGAACTAACCTCCCCCCCCCCCAACAATAGTATAGGCCTCGTATGATGTCTTGTAGGCTCAAATATGTAGCCTATATACTTTCGATTGTAGTAATTTTCTTCTTTTCTTCTTTTTTTCTTTTGAGTTTGTTTGACTTAATTCCGCCAGAATTGTTCTAAATTAGGCCTAATCTTACAACGTTTTACCAAAATTTACAATTTAAGATCGATTGTTTAATTCAATCAATTATAATTGATAGAATCGATGATCGACGTATTATCGATTATTGGATCTGGCCTAATTACATAACGTAATCAACCAATATAACTAATTCAGTAAATCAAGTTGTGTGAAAACTGTAAATATATTAATAATATACTAGAATTTGAAATGTACTAACGTTACTTCATCAAATAAACTTATGATCTAAATATTTCCTTTCCAGAGACCACAGACTGCATTTGAAAAGAGCCCTGATGCCAGATACACCCAGCAAAGACAACCATGACCATCGTAAGTTTATTCAAAATATCTAAAAAGTCACAACTTGAATTGGTATGGACCTAGTTGATATATGCCTAATTGCCTATATGAAATCTTTAACATGGCAAGAAATAATCACAGCATATTTACTCCAAGAACTCTCTCAAGCAGGGTGCAGTCGAATGATTTGAAAAGTTTAGATTTTAGAACTTTCTAGCAACGGTTTTAGGGATGAAAGGAGTAGTTCTTTTTCCTCCAATATATGAGGCTATCAGCCAGTTTTATAAACTAGATAATTTCTATTTAAAAAAAAACGTCTTGAATAGTTTCGACATGAATGACCCAACTTTGCACACTCAGAGCAAATATGTGCACAAGCACAAGCTGTACCTGTGAGTTTTTGTTAGAGCCGCATCGGTGTCAAAACTCAAAATTTGGCGAAAGTACAGAACTGCCAAAATAAAGGTTTCATAATGTTATGTAGTACTGAAATGTGACTTTTATAAATAAGACCTCTTTCACAATAGTCTATATACACAAACAGTTCATGATCAGCAGTTCAGAGTTCGAGTGGGGGGGGGGCACAAAGGCAGAGAGTATATCCATCAATTGCGGGCTGCTGCCAGTGGTCAGGGGTGTCTCTGTGGGCCAAAGGTGTTAAATTCGGAAGAGACATTTCTGTACAAGATGGATTAGACCTGAACACGGCATGCCTGGGCCAAATGCCTTGGGTTAGATGGACCTAGTGGAAGATTGGCTCCGACTGGGGCCACTTATAATCAGGTTTGGTCGCTACTGGTGCCAACTGCGAGGCCAGGAATGAGCCGAGGTGCTGGGCCCACGTATATGAACTGGGGGGGGGGAGGGGTTATTGGTCCGTGGTGGAAGGTAGATGGAGAGGGGGGTGGTTTTGCTGTCATTCATTTTGCTTCTGTACTGTGCAACAACGCAAGTGAAGCTTAGTTTAGTGGTCTATACTGTTTTCCATAGCTCTATATATAAGGTTCACATCTACTAGGCCTAGGCCTTTGGAATTTAGAACAGAATCTAGAAATAGTAAGTTGTTCCTGATCAGGTCCGCACACCATAGAATTTGGCCATAATCTACTGAACATGCTGCTACAGAACTAAAATTGAACAGACTCCACATTTGAACAAGTTGAAGTGTCAGTTCAGCCAACATCTCATAACATGATGTCGAGCTAATTTCGAACTATGGAATTATAAAGATATTTCATTTTCAAATCTTTTTGAATAGTACCACAAGAAAATAATTATCGGCCATGGCACAAGTTGGACCCAATTAACACTTTCTGCTGTGTGACCCGAGGTCAAAAGCCTCCGTCCACTTTAACTGGACATGGTGAGTTAGACCCCAGTGCACTAAGTGGCTTAGATACCCTGGGGCTGGACACACTTCTGTCTTCTGGTTATAATACTTCAGTCCATCAGATTCCAGTGACCATTAGATACGCTCAAATGCCCGTGTCTTCACTCTCTGTTGACTGTTATGCAATAGACAAAGATACGTAGGCAGGCCAGCTGTTAGCAGAACTGTAGGCCAGAAGGACGAATTTAATTTATTCAAAAAATGGGAAATTCTTTGTATGTGCATTTGCTTGCGGGTGACAGTGGTTTCACACCGAATTGTTGTGGTATAGGTAATGACATTGCCCAATTGTTAATATGCAGTATACTGTTACAGACTGAATTTTATGGATTTCAGCAGTTCAAAGAATTGCATTTATGGTATTGTACTAAATTTCAGAACAGAAAATTAGTGAACAGAAACAAATCATTGACAAGTTTAACTTCCGTCGAATAGAGCTTAACTGATGTTGGTCCTATAGTAGACCTATACTTTATACAGTGAAATAATTGTTACTCTCTCGAATTATGTCTATTGCAAGCCTATTGTGTCTTCAATTTCATTTTCTAATAGACTCTTTATCATATTTTTCAGACGATGACAAGAAAAGATTGAAGACAATGGTCAGTTCGAGCAATCACTCGTCACCGGAAGGAAAGGAAGGACACGGGGGTCACGGAGGATCTTCCGGTCACCAGAGGACTTCCGGCGGAGGGCACATGGACCACGAATTGAAACCATCAGTTGCAGCGGAAGTTGACGATCTCCCTTCCTGTCAGGTCATCAAGGGAAGGTCATCCCTCTCCCAGCAGCAGCAGCCCCTGAGTCGGCCAAGTAATAAGTCCCCCGGCCCCTCCCCTTCCTCTTCAGCCCCCTCCAGCCGGGCCCCCTTGCAGATCTCCCCCCAGTGTCAGTATTTGCCCCAGTGCCCGTCTCCCTACCTCCAGGGCTCCTCTCCCCCCGGATCCGGATGTGACCAGGTCTACTACCCCCACCATCATTCCAACATGGCCATGCAGATGGCCAACTCCGGGCTCCTTCAGCCAGTCACCTCATCCGGATTGCTCCAACCAGTATCAGGCGCCCTCAGCCTCAGCCACATGGGAGCAGGGCAGCAAGTTCAGACATTCCCCGGCCAAAACAGCGCTTGTGCCCTGGCTGCTGGCCCTCCTGGCTCCTCGCAGAGCCCGGCCCCTGGCTACGGGGGCATCTCCGGGGGACAAGGGGCCCACTCCTCCCTCTCCTCCTGCACCTACATGCAGTCGCCCAACCAAACTTACGGACACTTACCATCCTCCATGTCGGTCATGAACATGGCCCCCTCTCACTTTGCTGGTCCCATGGCCTGAGCTGAATCAAAAACTGAATGATGACTAAACTGAATCAAAACTGTACTACAAACTGTGCTATTTGACGAACTGTTTGACAAACTGTTAGACGTTGTTCAATGGTAAAATGTCATGGCATCATTGCCATGGTATCATGTTGTGGTATCAAGCCGTGATATCAACGTCATGATATCAACTCCTTGCAGACATCAGAAGTGCTATTCACAGCCAGGAGGCAGGAGACACGCCCTCCGAATGCATCCAGCAGAAAAATATTGAAGATGTGATTTTTGCATCTCCGTATAATAGCAAGACCTAGACTTGTGAACTGCTTCAGTGAACTCCAGACAACTGCCAATGTGGTGAGGTCAGATGCTATTGTGGTGAACTAAACAGAAAGTGTGGTGAATCTATTGCAACTGTGGTGAGCTCTTGGGCCAATGTGGTGAAGAAATCGATACTGTTCAAAGTGAAGCCGATTGCCAAAATGTGAATTCTACAGCATCTGCAGTGACCGGGGCTGCCAAAGTGGTGAACTCCAGAACTCTACAACCAATATGGTGATCTAAATGATATTGTGGTGACATCACTGCACATGTGGTGGGCTCACCTGCCAATTTGGTGAACTCCACAGCTACTTTGGTGAATTGAAAAGTTACGCAACTGTAAAAAAAAAATATTGCTACTCTACTGCCAAAGTGGTGAAAATCAACCATTGTGGTGAACTGAAATGCCACTGTGGTGAAATATGGACTAGCTGAGTTCAGCTAAAGACAATGGGTATCTTAGGAACTCTTAATATTTGACGAAAGTTAATTTTGAGCTATACTGCACAACCAATGGGACTTTTACTTTGGTTTGCAAGTTCAATAAGGAGGAGAAATGGTGCTAAGCGTTAATGTACAGAAATGAAGAAGCATAATAAATTAATCAATTGTAGATATACCTCTGCATGTATTTATTAGTCATGTCAGTATTATAGTTGGTGTGGTAAAGTCAATGGCCTGGTGATTATTACGATTAAGTGAATTCATTTGTAAATTTAAATTGTGCTGAAACTTGCCAAAAACTAAAGATAATACAGCATAATATACTTGTTAAATTGATATGGCTATGTAAGATTAAATATGAATGTTATGTGATTTATCAATGCCAAAATATGACACTACCAGGCCAGTGTTTATGCTGAAATCAAACTACCACAAATGCTAGAATTTTCAACATTCCAAAAATGACTGTTGTGAAAATGTTCTATGTTCATGTTACGGTTCATTGCATGTTATTCAATGAATAAATGTCTTTCGCTCAAAATTAGCATGTCTCGTTTTTTATGAAACTGTTTCCATTCTTTTTATACTCTAGTTGAGATTAATAGCTGTGAAATGCAGCCCATGGAAACGATTGAATTACAGAGTCAGAAAGTCAGAAACCCATGCATGGCCCATTCACTCGAGTTCACTGGGCCATAGATGCAGTGGGCTGATTCACAGTGGGGTACAGGCTAATTGAATAATCAACAATTCCAGCAAGTTTTTGGTACGATTTTCCAATCTCAACAATAGTTTGATAAAAAGAAGAATATTTAAAAGAAACTAGTTGGAACGTAATAATTTGTACAGCATCAGTGTCTATGCTGGGCAAGAAAAGATCCCTCAGATTGGGCAAATTGTATACTGAAAGTTTTCAGCCTGGATCGAGTAGGATGAGCTTGCCTTTGGTATGTTTGGCCAACCCGAACAATAGTTTCATGACTTTGACATTTAAAAGAAAATGACAGGAATAATTGGCAACGTACCAGTGTCGGTGTTGAGCTAGTAAAAGATCCCTCACATGAGGACTCCCACTCTCTCCCATTTCACCTATCAACCCTCATAGGCACCCAGACTTGGCTTGGACTTAAAATTTGAGGGCTACACTTACATCTATCTTTCCAACCGCAGGCCAATTCGTGTGCTATAATTTATAGCACTATGACCTTCAGGGTGACTTGTACCATTTCTGACAACCATCCTTAAAGAAATACCATGCAAAACAGTGCCATCCGTTATGAAATACATTGTGTGATTTAGCTATCCTCCCAGAGACATACTTTTGTGACTTTGAAATTAATCTTCCACCACATTGAGTTGTCCTTTCCATATCTATCTATCAGTCTATCTATCAGTCAATCTATCTATCAGTCTATCTATCTAATAGTATCAGTCTATCGATCAGTCTATCTATTTATGAGTCTATCAGTCTATCTATCAGTCTATCTATCAGTCTATCTATCCGTCTATCTATCAGTCTATCTATCAGTCTATCTATCAGTCTATCAGTCTGTCTACATATCCTTTTTCTGTCTATTTATCCTTTCTATATATCTATCCTTTCTATCTATCTGTCCTTTCTATCTATCATTCCTTTCTATCCATACATCTGTCTGTCTATCGAAAATATATATATATATATTTTCTTGGGATACCTTACAAATCTTCTCAAAAGACTATAATTTCGTTTATCAGAAGTTGTTACATGGAAAATCAAAGGCTGTACTCACGTGGTAGCAACTTCTTTCAGTCCGTCCTGACCATGACTGGTGTTGTACTTATTTAAGATATTTAAGGCTAAATGTGATTAACAGGTAATCAATTAAACGGATTGCAGTAACATTGATTAATCAGTCAACTAATATAAACAAACAATTTAACAGCACACCCGGTCAGTGACACTAAAATACCAACGCCTGCCTCATCATGCATCAAAAAAAAAAAATTATCAGTGCCAGCAAAAACCTCCTTTTTCCAAAATAGACTTTGTCGAAATTTCATTTTTCTTCCAAAATCTACTTTTAAAAAAGCAAAATCCACTTTTAAAAAATCTCCAAAAATATCTTTTAACCTTATTTCCCTAATTTTTTTTACTAACACGAGATGCAGATGAAATAAAAATCCAACTTTGCACCTATGATATAACAGGAATGACACAAAAGGAGTGTACATGTAGATTTTTGAAAAGTAGATTTTGGAAAAAGGATATTTCAACTGCCCCTCTGTCATCTGAACAGTATTTCGGAATTAGGTCACTGTACGTAACCAGTTACTAACTGGCAGCTTATACCAACAGATACAGGAATACACGATAAAACAGCTGTAGGCCTACTCGTGAGTTCAACTTAATTTTTATATGAATGATAAATTATATAAAGTGTACCTAAGTGACCCAGTCAAAACAGATTTCAAAACCTCATCCACAATATTTAGAACCCGACTCAGACCAAAAAAGACAACGTTGACAAGAGATGCAGTTGGGTGGAAAAGTATTTGACCCCTAATGAATTTTCCGTTTCTGGACCCTTGCCCTCACTCCGAAACTCGATGAATTTGACAGGCAAATCACTTCCATTCTTAGAAGTTTTGGAATGTGCAGAATACAACCGATCTATAACTGACAGATTCCAGAATTTTGCAATTTAGAGCTCTTTGCAGATTGGCGGTTCACTGGAAAAATTTTCTTATTTTCAATTTGCATGTCATTGACAGTTTGCTGTTGGTCTCCTAATCTTCTTATTTGATGAAGTACCTTAAGTCATTTAATAACTTTGTTTATTGTCACCTATATGTTGCTAGATATGATAAGCACTGGATCAACTGATTAACCATAACTGATACGAACAAACCATTTTTAAGCAGTGACATCACAAGACCAAGTTGAAAGTTAATTTCGAAACTGTTCGGATCCTCCAATCTGCAAACAGCTATAATGGCCAGTGTTGAAAATGGAAGCATTGTAGAGTTCTTGAGGCCCCATAATATAATGCGATAGAACAGCCAATCCAGCAAGAGTTGGCATATCAAGGTATCGGCTATACTGATCAGAGCCATGTGAAAATGGTGAGGAGAAATCACACCATAGCTTCAGGAAAAGGATTCTGAAAGAGCACTTTCCTATTCATCATTCATGATAGATTCACACAATAATTTGTATCCGACCAAACTAACACAATTTTGATGAAAATCACATACCGTTTATTGCAACAGTATTTTCAAAACTGAAGACTAATGGTAGGCAAACTTTCAGCAATGTTTAAAATTAATTTTAATACACCATTGTTTCATTGGTCACTCTCTGAATTTTTTTTAGATTTTTCAAAACAAAAAACTTGAGAAATCACAGCCAAAATTAATTTCTCATCCAAAAGAGTCATGTATTATTCCAAGCACAGACAACGAATGGACCAAAAATTTAAAAGCTCAAACTGAAAGAAACCACCAAGTCAAAGTTGAAGCAAAAACAGACACAATTTTATTATACAATACTAAGATTTTATTAGGAACTAAAAAAGGTCATCTATACATTTACAGCAAGTGAAGTTAAAAGGACTTGAGGGAATTAAGGTCTGTTTATGACTCCGGACCTTTTGTAAGCTTCAAGGGTTTTTTCAGTCTCAAAGAACATACACTTTATAGTTAATTAAACTATATGAAGGTCAAGAAATCGACAGTATAGAGAGAGACAAACATAATATTGCAATCAGTGAACATCAGGGGCATTTTGGCCCACTATTATCCCAATATATGTAGTATATACAGTGTTATTCCATGGAGTTATGATGGTAACATTAGATGCATTATTTACTCAAATAAACAGCCCATCTATTTCTTAAAATGCCTCCCTAGGCCTGTTATTAAACGACCTCTATTCGAGGTTTAAAATAATTCATATCTGAAAAGATGACTATTGGTAGGCCTAAATTCAGAGATGGGCCTGTAAAAAAGGACTTATATTAGAGTAAATATGCAAATGATATTTTTACAAGTTATCATAATCAAATATCATAACATCATCTCCATGTTATTCCTATAGATAGATATGAGTGACCTACACTTGTACTGACACATCAATTCAATCAACAGACATCAATTAATAACATATTGCAATCAAATAAAAGACATTTATTATTGTAAGCATATGGATGTTGCTGATAAAATTGAACAGTCAAGAATTATCAAACAAATATTTTCTGATGACCAATGGCGTAGCTACAACTTTTCAGCACTATGGGAGGGGGGGACCTTCTGTCTCAACTCCCCCCCCCCCAATTCGAGATGCTACTTCACTGCTTATGATTTAATTAACATTAACCTTGTGAGATATATCACCATGCAACAGATGCAAAATGTGGTTTAGACTTAAGAACTTCATCTAAATTACAAGGTTACCAACTTATCACACATCCTAAAATATGTTATACATAGCTTTCCCATTGCTTTTTTGGGAGATTTAAGAAAATCATGGGTTTTATTGCTCAGTTTCTCATATATTTCCAAAAGTCTTGCAGACAATTTTTGAAAATCACTGACCAAAATCAATTCCCAGTCAAAAGTCAATTTTCCATACATTCCAATTTGTTTATCATGAAATTCATGAATTTGTTATCAAAATTGTCATCAAAATCAATGGTTTTTCATACCTATACAGTTCTCCGAGCCAATTTGTGGGTTTTCAAGAATTTGAAGATGGGTTATTTTAATTTATGACTCCGAAATTAGGAAAATTCTTTAGAAAATATGTTAAAATCAATAACTTGCCAATAACAACAATATGAAGCAATTTACACTGTTCAGGTTTTGAGATACAATTGCCAGAGCAATCAACAGAATTAGATCTTATGATGCGTACAGAAACACACATAAGGCTGCCTTTTTAAGAACATAGAACACCATTCTACTACACTGTATTAAAATAACGGAGTCAGATGGTGACAAATCTCTCTCACCAATCGACCGATTCATATTTACAAAAGCAATAGCATTCTATCAATATCTTCAATTCAGCAATTCAGCAAATTATAACCACTGGTTAATCATACGTCAACCTTGAGATAACGGTGAAATTTATGGTTAAATGATACTACAGCAATCATAAATAAACGTTAAACAAGAATTATTAACAATATCTCAAAATCTCAAAAATCGTATTTCAAAACCAATACTTCAAAATCATACTTCGAAATCATAGGCTTCAAAAATCATACTTCAAAATCTACTCTCAATATACATTTTTTTAAATAAAAATAATTTCAGAAATCTGTTAAATATTGTAAATCATATTGCGAAATCAGTTTTCAACTTGTATATAACATATTCAAAAACTGCAATTGAACATTTATGGTACAGTTTGCGGTAAATTGACACAGGACACATAAATCTACATTATTCTACGGCGCTCTAAGCTACAATAAAATTTTATAAACACTTTATGAACATATGAAACATTTTGAAATCATCTTGAATTGAATGTCCCATAAATGCAATGCTGAAGCAATGACTTGTGTGCACAAATATTCCATTTAGGTAATACGTAAATTATTTGCGATCCGTTTTAAGCACAATTTAAGACGTGTTTAGTGGGTTAATCGGTTAATCTTCTCATGACTGCTGTTGTTCCTGGACCGCCTGGGACACACAGGCCGACAACAGTTCATCCACTTGCTCCGTGTCGCACTCTGGGTCTATGTCAAATTCCTGAAAAATACAAGAAGAATATATACTTAGAAATTGATATGGATACATGATTTTGATGAGGATTGAGACTTCATGTCCTGTATTTATACACTGAGGCATATGAGAACAGGAGGAGGACACAGCAATGAGGACACAGCAATGAGGACACAGCAAGGAGGACACAGCAAGGAGGACACAGTAATGAGGACACAGTAATGAGGACACAGTAATGAGGACACAGTAATGAGGACACAGCAAGGAGGACACAGCAAGAAGGACACAACAATGAGGACACAGCAATGAGGACAGACCAATGAGGACACAGCCACGAGGAAACAGCAATGAGGACACAGTAAAGAGGACACAGCAAGGAGGACACAGTAATGAGGACACAGCAAGGACACAGTAATGAGGACACTGCAGGGAGGACACAATAATGAGGACACAGCAATGAGGACACAGCAAGGAGGACACAGCAAGGAGGACAAAGCAAGGAGGACACAGTAATGAGGACACAGCAGGGAGGACAAAGTAATGAGGACACAGCAAGGAGGACATGGCAATGAGGACAAGGCAAGGAGGCGTTAGATAACTGATACTGCTGTCCAACATAGATCTATGCAGGTGACCCAACCTAAGTTGGGATTGCATGAAGCATACATTTAGGCTACGTTGTGCCATGATTTAGCTCATGAATACCATATATATCTAAACTGACAAGCCTCAGAGTACGTCCTGTATGTTTGCACTTGGTAGGCTAATTAGGACAGGAGGAGGACACGGCAATCAGGCAAAGGATGATTGAAACAGCCGTTCAACATAGGCCCAGGTGACCCGGCAAGAACTGGATTTGAACCCTGGACCCAGCGATTGGCAGCCCAGCACGCTACCGATAGACCAACCCTCCCCCTCAATAGATGCAACAAACAGTGAGTTCAGAGACTAACCAAAATTCCAGTTCAACTGGATATCAAATTCGAATCTTGGTCAAAAGAACTCTACTGGGAAAGTCTGCATCCCGCAAAACTGTACTACAAGTCCCAGCAATCTCTTCCACGCACATTTTCTAAGAAAGATGGGTTTTTCGTTTTTATTTTGTTGATTTCTTTATTCACTTGTACCATCTTAGACAATGTAGAATTGCAGACGGCTAATAATTGAAGAAATTCTTATGGGCAACAACTTCTTGGCTTCATGTTTGGGCCAATTACAGTCGTCAATTACAGCTGACAATTACAGCTGACAATTACAAATTTTCAAAATTGGTAATGAGTCTAATGACAATAGCTTTGAACGGGGAGTGAAAACTACAAACTGACTACAATAGGGGGCAATAAAAGAATTTCTAGAAATATCCCAAAACCAGTAAAAGCAAGAGATGAAAAGTGGTTTTTGGAGGTGATGGAATTGGTGGGAAGGGGGGGGGGTATATGAGGTCGTATGAACTATGAAGGTGATTGGAAGAACGGTTAATAACAAGTTATGGGCCTATGGGCTACTAGGGGGCACCACAAGGGTGGCTTGGGGGGCCCAGAGAGGGCACAGGGGGGCTGTGGGGCACCAGGAGGGTGTTAAGTGGGTGGCAAGAAATGCAGGTGGGAAGGTGTCATCCCAAGTCATGACACCAACTCACACCAAGGCAGACAATTCAGGTCAGACATTTCACAGGTCCGCTGGCTCCCCCCATAACAGCAAAGCTCTGCTGTAGATGCTGGTCCAGCCACACATGCAGGCCACCAACTGCTGCTGTTGTGGACAGTCAAGGCTAACGGTGCCAGCCCCGAGACAGAGATAAATGGCTATTTTCTTTGTGCGAAACAAAATAAAAGTATTTTTGAAAATTCTTCATTCACAGCACTTAGTGTGCACTTTTGAACAAGACTGAACTTGTGAAGACATGAATTATTATCATGTCGTTCACTATGTAGGGCCTATTTTTTATTTATTTATTTATTGAACATATTTTGAATGGGTGACACTTCAGCACAGCTGTTTTTCAAGTGGCCCATGTATACAATAAAACAAGTAAAAAATAAGTACATATATATCACAAGAATAATATAAAAGTTACAAGAAATAAATAATTGAAGTAAAAACGGATAAAACTTTTAAAAACCAAAATTAAAGAAAATATTAAATTAAAATATACCTCTTTAACTTAAATTTAAAATCATTTACATCATGTATATCTTTTAAAAACGGTGGTAGCGCATTCCATAAAATCGCACCTGAGTACTTGAAGGACCTTTTGGCAAATTGACTAGAGACACATGGCACATATACATTCATTTCATGACTTCTGGTACGTATTCCATTGACATCACAGTTCATGACAATTTCATCAGAAAGATAGTTTGGAGCCAGCCCATGTATACATTTAAACATCAAAATACAAGTAAATAGTCACATCTCTTTCTCACATTCATCCACTTTAAATCTTTGACAATGTCAATTCCTCTACAATTTATATAGTCAAAGTTGTTAGTGATTATTCTGGCCGCATAATTTTGCAATCTTTGAATTTTAATAACATTATATTCAAAAGTTTGGCCCCATACACTTATAGCATAATCAATACATGGTTGGATTGTAGTCAAATAAATTTTACTTAATACATTTGTAGATACAATATTTTGTAATCTTCGGAGTCTGCTTAACTTTGAGGCAACATTACAGTATAATTTGTCAATATAATCATTCCAAGTGATATGATTGTCAATTTTCATTCCCAGGTAATTGGCACATTGTACATATTTTAGGTTTTGTCCATTGATAGTTATATTTAAATCATCAGACAAAAACCGCCGGCTAGAGGATATCAACATTACCTCACTTTTAGAGATATTTACTGATAATTTGTTATTTACATACCAATGATTTAAATTTGAAACACAATTTTGTAAATTTTCATTAACTTTCTGTACAGTTTCACCTTGACAATATACAATAGTATCATCTGCATACAAATTACATACACCAATACCGGAGTTTTGACTTAAATCATTCACAAACATCATAAACAAAATCGGTCCGAGGACTGAGCCCTGAGGCACGCCAATAGTGACATCACACTTATTTGATAATACCTTGTTGTGAAATACAACCTGTGATCTGTTATTCAAATATTCTGAGAACCAGTTTGATTCAACTCCTTTAACACCATAGTAATCAAGCTTTCGCTTCAGTAAATCATGATCAATTGTATCAAAACATTTACGGATGTCCAACAGACATATACCAGTTATCAAACCATCACAAATGTTATCAATCCACGAGTCTACAACCCTATGCAGACCTGTTTGAGTGTTATGCATTGGTCTATAAGCAGATTGGTCAATAGAAATGAGATCATTAGACAATAAATAATGCAATAATTGCCTTTGTACAACTTTTTCCATTAATTTAGCAATGTGACAAATAACGCTTATTGGTCGATAATTGTTCATGTCTCCCTTGGCCCCTTTTCCTTTGTATACAGGGGTCACTTTCGAAAATTTCCAATCACATGGTACCTTAGACGTTCGTAATGAGGCATTTACAATCTTTGTGATGATAGGAGAAATTGACTGACATGAGACATATAGAAGTTTAGTATCAAAATCTAAAACATCAATTGAGCTATCAGAACCCAGCGATTTAATAATTTTACATACATCAGAAACAACACATTGATTAAAGTTAAATGTATGAATACATGGTGGGTTTTTCCAATTCAGAGTTTCATTAGCATAACTTGGCATATCATTGACAACTGAGTGACCAATATTTGAGAAATAATTATTAAAATCTTCGGCACTGATATCATTGGGTGCCATCACATGTGTATTTTTACCAGTAAGCAGATTAACTTTCTTCCAAAACATCTTCGGATTTTTAACATTTTTATATATGATAAACTTTCCAAATTTTCAGCCTCCTTGCCCAAATGTTTAGTGTTTACCTTTTTTTGTTTTTTGCTTGGGGGGGGGGGGGGTGTGCGCCAATGACACCTCTCCAAGATTTCCGACTTGATTTCAATTTTTTTTTTTTTTACTTAATTTTCAAAAATATGTCAGCATTATAGCCATCCTAACGCATGGGAGTCAAGCAACATGTCCAAATATCAAGAAATATCCAAGCTGACTCCTCAAGCCACCCAAAGCCAGCTGGGGGTTAACCAAACATCAAAACAGTAACTGTATTTGGAAATTGGCTGGAACACCCCCTTTTCTCCCCTTCTAATAGTGCCCTCCACCCCTCTTCTCTCTCTGTCCCCTCTTTCTCCCTTTCTGGGCATCACCCCTTCTTCTCCTCCTGACCCTCTTGGCTTTCGGTCAAGCCTTGGAGGGATGGTCAATCAACTGGTCAACAGCAGAATACCCACAGAAGCAGAGGGAGGGGGGTAGGGAGGACAAGCAATAACCAGTGGGGTGGACAATAGCCCGTCCCCCGGGGCAAATTCTGGGGCAAAAGCCAGCCTCCCAAGTCAGCATCAAAAACCAACAAGCAGACTGATCAGCCCTGAGAGACCTCGACTACAATTTAACCACATGTTCACGAGACAGTATCACTGCATGTCCAATGCAGGCACAATGCAGCCAACAACGCAGGCACAATAGAGCGGCTGACAGTATAAGTGTAATTATGAGGGCTGCCTCAACAAATCACTTTAATGTGACATTTGGCGAGTTCTAGTGTTTCCGAGGGACAACCAGGCTTTTATGCCTCTCCGCTAGCTGCCTCCATTATGCATAAGCAGAGCATAAGCCGAGCAAGGACTGAAGGCCTTCCTCCAGCAGCCGAAGCAGCTTCAAGCAGGCCAGGGCCAGCCCAGTCACTCAAGTGGCCCACAGCCCACAGCCCAGTCATGACAGCACCAAGTCAAGGCACACAGCAGTCCATGGCCCATGGCATGAGTGATTACTTGGGCTATTCCAACATGAGTTACATTTTGATGACATGCTCCGTCTCTGAGGCAGTGGAGGCTGCAAGAGGCAGAGTAAGCACTCAAAGAGGCCTCATCGAGGCTTCATTGGGGGCCGATGGAGGCCTCATAGAGCCTGATGAAGGCTTGATGGAGGCTGAGGGCTCTTTTACAGGGCATTCTAACAGGACCCTATGGGCCCCTCAGTTCAGAAGTCAGGCACCAGACCTTCCATGGATATTTAACCTGATTCCCAAGGTCCTAAATATACTCATGAGTCCCTTATACAATGTTGCGTAAAGTTGGGGACTGCGAGGTCAAACTGCACCGCACTGTTCCCAATGCGGTACAGTGCGGTAGGCATTTTGCACTCTGAAAGCTTTGTGCAACTGCGGTGCACCACGTTTTTAGAAATTTGGTCCGGTCCAAAACTTTGACTCATCAACATGTTGCACATTAACCCCATGTGAGGGATCTTATACTTGCCCAGCATAGCATAGAACTGATACAAGGGACCACCAATTTAATACCACCCAAACGACATTCAGCTGGGATGAAACTCATATAGAGACTACCAATAAACTATTCCCTGACCAAGAATTGAATCTAAGACCATCAACACAGCAAACCTAGATCTATGCTTTGACCATCAGCAAATGGGCCATCCAGCAGCTTTAGTTAAACAGTGACTGACAAATGGCCACAGTGCAGCCCTCTAAGTCGAGCCATCCCTCTAACAAGGGTCCTTAGGACTTTGGATCAACTTTAATTAGTTCTGACACCTCAAATACCCATCAGTCCATCATTAAAAATGCTGCTTGATCTCAAAAAGCCAATTCAGTTTTGATTGAAATGGATTCTAATCAAATTTTCCAGAAACCTAGAATTATTGCAATGATTATTGTAATTATGGCAAAAATGGCCAATCAAATATTTCCAAATTTGCCCATTAATCAAACAAACATCCCCATGCCTTGGAAATAAGCTAGAATTCCTTAACAGAATTTGATTCTTCAATTCTTAATGTGAATTTCCACTCTCAAGTGAGTAGCGTAACTTTCTGACATAAATTAAAGTCTCCGAGACAAAAAAAAAGTTCTTTTCATAAACAGTTGACATTACCAAGTATTTCTATCACCTGTGTTAATACATTAGTGTCAGAAAGTTTGAGTAATTCATTCACTTTTTTTTAAAAGGAAAATAACTTATGGTTTGATGCTTCAGAATTGCACCTTGTTAACTGACTAACAATTTCACATTATTGATAGCTCTCGATATCACAAAACCGCGAATGCACAAAGCCATTTTACTTTTTTCAACAGTGCATCTATTTCGAAATAAATTATTATTACTCATTGATAATCTGTAATATAGTTCAAGGACTGTACCGACTATATGCCTCACTTGATTCCACGACAACATCAAGGACAATGGCAGGCTATTTTCTATCATCACAATATTAAGACTTCAGAAATTCGATGACATGGAAAAAAAATTTGAAGATATTTACAGTTGTAAAAACATCAAAACCTCCAATGGACTGTACAAATATGCTTTACTCACACTTAATCATAAATTTTATGAATTTGTAAAAATAAAAATACATAATTTCAGTTTGAAGACGTAGGCCTAAAAAGTTTACTGCTATGCCCTCAATGCAGTTTTAACTTATATAAACTGGTATTGTGTTTTAAAATGATGTCATAAAGTGCAGGAGTAATTCTAAAATCATATCAGGATGTCATATGAACTCATTGCATAGGATAGAAAATCACTGAAAATACTTGAAAGTTTTAAGAATAGCATATCTGTTCCCCTTTCTTCTTTCTCAATTACTGTTCCTAATAAAATGTAAAGTGACTAGAGTCGAAGCGTATTACTAGGGACTTTGTTAAGTGTGTATTTTGGATCTGCAGTTGTTGATAAAGAAGCGTGGGGGCCTTTAACCACTTCAAGTCACTTCGGTTACCCCCAGGTTACCCCTAGGCCACCCTGGTGGATTGGATCAGGGGAAAAGAATCGAGTGAAGAAATAAATCTTGAAACTTCATTCTGCTTGCTTATCTGTTGTGAATGCTCCTGATGGATTTATCGGGTTGCTGGTAATCAAGCTGACTTTTTGTCCACTTTTTGTGGATGAGAATTGAATTAAGCAGTAATTGAGGCAGAGGGCCAGGCATTTCGAAGCAGTTTGAAGCAGAGGGGACCTTCTGAGATCACAGGTTATCTGAGTGTTATTGAAATGCCGTGAAATTCTAACCATATAGCTTGCAATGCATTAAAGTCGCCGCAGCCCTGCTCGGAAATCAATTATAACCTGAGAAGCCGAAATCGAGTAGACCCCAGACCCATGCTGGGTCGGCTTTATTGCCGTCGCTTGGGTGAATTTGGAAAGGGGGGGGGGTGGACTCAGACAGGGTGAAGGAAACGTATTCCCAGTTTTCAGGAAAGGGGGTACTACACACAGGCATGTTACACTCCACTGACGTAACACCCTCCCCTCTGCTGTTACTCTCAACCCATGCTATAAAAAATATTAATATTCCCGTCAGATCATCAGATCATCGTCAAACTTAAAACCTGCTCTTCTGGAAACCTTGCTTATAAGATGTTTTATGAACAAGTAATAGAATTTTTGTGTGAGACAGGAGTTTTGTAAAATAATTTCTCTCTGAACAGCTCACTCTGCATAACTATGGTGAATAAATAAATTAATAAATGTATATCTCACCTCATTGATGGACTTGAGCAGTTTGGCGATGAGCTTCCTGACCTGCGAGAGCTTCGTCTTGGACTGGTCAGCTTCTTGTTGCTTCGTCTGAGCTTCTAATTGGAAACTGCTCACAAGCTGAAAACAATAATCCAAGACGTCAATGATGTTATAGATTAACAAGAATGATTATGTTTGGATGTTTGCCAACGTCAGTGAAGTCCTACCTTTTACATTGATTCTACTAAATTTGTGATTGATGACTCATCGACTGACTTAGGCTGATAACATGGCAAGTACAATTATGACATCACAAACCGGATAGGTCTTGCAGACTCTTGCTGTATAAAACATAATTGGCAAGTGTAGGGCTTCACGACTACTTCGATGTATTTTGCTCATGACATGGCTGGAAAAAGTAGGGAATTCGGGCATGTCTAAATCTCATTGGAATTTTTTTTTGACGAAAGGTTCAATTTTTGACCTGGAAGCAGCCACTCACCCTCCTGCACAGTGTACCTGTTGGTGGATGCAGTCACCTTATTAATGACCATTCATGGGTATTTCTTTTTCAAGAGACTTTATGAAATTGCCTGGAAATTCCAATTTATTCAAGCTTTGATTTTGCCAATCATTGTTACTTGTATTTCCAATGTGAAATCATGCTAAAGATTCAAACATTTCTTTAAAGTTCTAAAATATTTCTTCAATGAGCATTCTCAGATTTGAAAAATTTCAAAAAGCAACATACAGCTGTCTTCATTTCAGTTTTAATCCATACGAAATGTAAAACTTCCAAATAATTGGCAGTCTTCAGACACATTAAGAATGTGCAACCAGACAAAAAGTATCTTCTTTCTTCCAATAATTGATTCTTTGAGAAACATCAATGTGGCAACAAATCAATCTAATAACTCTAATTACTAGAAAATACAAATATTTGGAGTCAAAAGTTGTCAGAAGTCTTGAGATGACAATGACATTGACAACAGCCGAGACAAATGTTGTTTTGTTCAAAAGGGGAGTCCCC
Source organism: Platynereis dumerilii (assembly GCA_026936325.1). Taxonomy (NCBI): domain Eukaryota; kingdom Metazoa; phylum Annelida; class Polychaeta; order Phyllodocida; family Nereididae; genus Platynereis; species Platynereis dumerilii. Next base: position 58,030,475 of record JAPTHN010000002.1, read on the forward strand.
ACAGGGTCACTTAAAATAACAAATACTTTTGTTTCCAACAATTAATGAAACACAATGGATGACAAACGTTACAAGAAAATAGCAAATTACAAGAACTAAAATTACCGCAGCCAGGTCTGCAAGGCTTTGCAATTGTATAGCAAAAGACAGGCTATTTGTAATGTTGCTGTTTATTGTGGGACTAATTTTGGCAAAGAGGTTTTATGGGTCAGACGATTTTCATCCTATTACCTAGCTCTTTAATCTTAGTGGACAGTAGCAATTACAGCTACATCAAAGGGTAGAGGTGACAGGGCTGGAGCTAAGTCTGTCACTGCCATGCCCTACCCGCCCAGCAAAGGTAAACATTCGATTAAAACAATAGTACACACACACAACAGCAGAGGGAGCTGAGGTGCTATGGCGCCAAATTATGACGCAATTTAAACCCCTCAAGAATCGTCTGAATACCTCTGAATTCCCTTGAATACCCAGTCAATAGGATAGAATCAGATACATAGAAAGGACCTTAGAGAATGGGAATTTAGAGATCAAGAAAAAAGGGTCATTTTGTGGACATTTACATAATTTAAAGTCAATTACATAACAAAGATCAACACACAGTGAATAAGATCAAGCCTTAAACAGTGACAATACCATGACAATGCTATGACAATGGTCTCTTATGACGTGTATGCTAATCAGTCCAACAATTGCACCCCTTCTGAAGATCACATCTTAATCAGTATGACATTTGCATGAAAATGGCATGATACCACCCAAGACAATTGCCATGAAGACATTTCAGACAAACCTAACAATATACAACCCTATCAATTCCTAGCAATCGTTGGTCTTACATGATGGAAGCATCTCATTATACCAAACTTGGAATAGCAAATAGGAGTGTCACACAAAACTTTTTTCCAAGGAATGATGACCCTTAGCCAGATAAGATCCAAATTACTAAGTTTAGACCTAGAGTTGGGAGAACTAGTATTTGACCAACTATTTAATTTTTCCATTTTTGAACACTTCTTTTACTTCAAAAAAGTCTGAAATCTCACAGAAAAACCTGTTCTGACCTAATCAGTCAGGAAAGCACACGACAAACAAACATGCCTGACAGTTTAAAAATGTTTGAGTGTTAAGGCAAGTGCTCAAAAAGAAAAATTTGACTGGGGGGTAAGACTTCTTATTTGGTACCAGTCGGACATTGGTCGCAGAGAGGGCTGGCAACACAAGGAATCATAACTTGTAAATCACTAATTGACCAGTTTGTTTCAACACATAACTGTCCCAATTAATTTCAATTTAAAATCACAAAAGCAAGAGCAAAGGTTGCACCTCCCTTTGCCTCCTTTTCTTTTACAGTAGCCCCAACATTTTAGAAAATGTCAACATTTTTAACAAATGTCAACAATTTCAATGGATGGAAAGTTTTCTTACGCAAGTTACCAAAGCAATGAAATATTTACTTTAAATTTTCAACAGAGAAGCACCATTTTACCATGGACAGAGGAAGTTCATACAGAACTGTTATGCAAAAACACATTCAAGAGAGAAGTTACTAATTGTCTGCTCAATTTGCAGAAGTAAATTTTGCAATTTTATGTAAACTTAACTGTTAGACAACAATTTTATTGTACAAATCATACAAATAACAAAATATCATTGTATGTACAGAACTACATACAATACAATACAAAATGTACCATATAGATGTTAGAAAAGTATTTACAACTGAATTACAAGAAACTCAACAGAGGCCATTTGCTGACATATCAAGCCTCCAGGCAATGGTCAATGCAATGGGCAAATGTATGTACCACGTGGCTTGACCAGTCTTGAATGCAATTTCAATGGGGCATTTCAATGGGGCCCTTGAGATGGCCAAATGGCACACTTAACCCCTTGGACTTATGACGTAATCAAGAGTTGTGTTGCATGGTGATGACGTCATACAAAGAGACTACCCAAAGAGACTAACAGAGGACTCCACATAGAGTCACTTCCCAGTCATTTCACACTGCATTCTGTCATAGGCCTGGGGCAGGGGATGTTTCAATGTTTGGGGGTAAATAAGAGCCATACAGTTTACCAACAAAAAGGCAAATGTTTGAATAAAGAAATATACAAACATTCAAATGAAGGAATACAAACATTCAAATGGAGAAAAGGCACAATTTGAATATCTTTACCTACTACACATACTGCATTAGCAACCTGCCAAGTTGATTGTAATATTTTTCCATGACAATGACCCTTAAGTGTGGCAAAGAGGGTTGGGTCCTACGAGGGAACTTGGCACTGGGTTCAGGACTGATGACAACTATAAAATGCTACCTATGAGAGGGAAACCAACAGGAAATCGTTCATTCTTTCACTGGTTCTCAATTCAAACAAAATAAAAACTTACTAAGAAGATGCATTAATTCAGGGAAAATTGCCAACTTGAGTCCTCAACATGTTACCCATTTACCCAATCTGAGGAATATTTGAACTGCCCACTGCCTTTCATAGAGAACTGGTTCTGATCTGAAAGAAGGCCAATGCAGCGCAATCGAATTCCTTAAAATTGTATCACTTCACAAATTTGATGACAAATGTATATTCTCTGAGAAAGTACAGGTCCACTTTCTACGACTAAACACTGGTGTTTGCAAGGCCCTTTTTCAATCAGATGAATCTGAACAAATGCTCATTAGCCTGACCATTCCCTTCACAAAAAAATCTAGATAAAAAGATGATTTACTTCAGAACAATATCTCGTTCCATCTAGTTACCACATTGTCAACTAAACCTGGTAGCTCCTTCAGAATCTAAATACCAAACAATTGTCATCTGCAGAATGACCTGGGCTGGCCAAACAGCAACTGAACAGCCCCTACCACTTTCCTGTGGTGTTTTATTTTGTGACCAGGGAGAAAATTGCCATCTCCAGGTCATCAAGAGTCATCTATGGCTTTTAAAAGAAACATTAATGAAACATAAAGTGGATGGTAGGAGGTGGGAGTAGAGGCAAATGTCACCCTAAGTTCAGTTAATGAGGAAATGAAGACCCAGTCCACACCAATTTAAATGGATTTATACAATAACAGACAAAATGGTGAGAAAGTGGACACTACCAGACAGTTATGCTTAAAGAGTGGTGAGCAGTTCTGCTGTTGATTAGATTTAGCCAAAATGTTAGATGTATGGATCATTGGAATAGATGGATGATTGGGGCTTTACGTCCTGTATATGCACTTGGTAGGCAAATCAGAACAGGAGGAGGACACATCAACGAGGCGAAGGATGATTGAAACACCCATCCAACATATTTAGTAGCATTTGAACCCAGGACCCAGCGATTGGTAGTCCTGCCAGTCCAGCGCTCTGGATGGATTATTGGGGCATTATTTATGCACTTGGTAGGCAAATCAGGACAGGAGGAGGATACAGCAATGAGGGTAATGGATGATTGAAACTGCCATCAAACAGAAGTCCAGGTAACCCGACCAGAGCAGACCAAAACGTTGTTGGAAAAAGGTAATACAAAGTATATCACAGAAAATTGTTACATGACATCCCATATTTCTGCATTTGTATAATGACATTACATCTAATTAGGCAAGGCAACAAGGTGTGACTTAATATGGGTTTACATCCAACAATTCTACAGTGAAGGACCCTACAATGACGTTTAACAGATGCATTGGTTGGATGATTGGGGTTTTATGTCCTACTTATGGGCCTTGAGACGATGAGCAAGCTAATAAGGAAAGAAGGAGGATACAGCAGTGAGGCAAAGGTTGATTGAAACTGCCATCCAACATACAGTGTAGATCCAGATGACCCTGTTAGAGCTGGAATCGAACCTGGGATCCAAGAATTGCAAGACCAACCGAATTGATGGATGGATGGATGGATGATTGGGGTTTTACGACCTTTATTTATGCACTGGGTAGGCTAATTAGGACAGGAGGAGGACACAGCAATGAGGCAAAGGATGATTGAAACAGCCGTCCAACTTAGGCCCAGGTGACCCGGCAAGAGCTTGATTTGAACCCTTGACCCAGCGATTGGCAGTCCAGCACTCTTCCGCTAGACCAACCCTCCCCCCTTACCAACTGAATTAACTCCCCTCCAAACAAAATCAGGAGAACAAAACTGAGTTTCAATGCAGTCTGCTGCCAACCAACATAAACAGCCAGCCAGCAAGAGCCAGCAAGAGCCAGGGGCTGAGATCTTATCTTGGCCAGCCTCATTTCCATTTTAGCAAGCACTTAACACCGTCTAATCACTCCTGTCACATTTCTTGACAAAATAGCGCAAGTTCAAGTCAGTCTTAAGCCATTGGCACACTGGCTGCCTGCCTAATCAACCCAGCCCACAGCTCTACATACATTATGCTGGCAAAGGATGGATGAGGCCCGCGCGGCAACGCCGGCAAGCCAGCGAGCATCGGAGTTCGGAGGCTGAGCTACTCGGCATCTCGCAACTTCTGCGTCAAGCCGAGTTGAATTTAAGACCTTAATACAACAAGAATAAATAATTTTCTCCGCCCAATTCCTATTCTTCGAACTGACTTTTGTCTTTAGATCAAAGATTATTTCCCAAATCAGTTACTGTGTATCATTCCCAAAGAGGGGACAGACCTTATCTCAGAAGGACAGATGGATGATTGAGGCATTTTAAATCCTGCATTCATGCAGTTAGTGGGCTAATTAGGACAAGAGGAGGACACAGCAATGAGGAAAGGATGATTGAAACTACTGTCCAACATTAGTCTAGGTGATCCAGTGATTGGAACTTCAGAGTGCCAGCATTACCTACCAACTAAGTTGAGGGAGCTATTCCAGAGGACCACATCTTTGTTATATTTTGTCAAATGGCTGATATTAAATCTTGATATTTTCAAAATACCAAACTTGATTTGGCAACAGAAGCCGCAAAAGTAAGGTCTGTCACTCAGTTTCACATAATTCAATTTCACAATATTCTGCAACCATTCAATGACCAACAAATTTATAAAACAATTCTCACCTTCCGAAGACCTTTCTCGTAATGGTCAAAGAAGTCGTCGAGAGGGAAAGCGGACAGTTCTTGGATGGAGAGAGCAGACACGGCCTCCTTGTCCATCACCCAGTTGGGCGGCAAGAAGTATCGCAGGCAGGTCCTGAAAGCAGACAAAAAACAATTGAATGTAATAATCGGACGGATGAATAAAACAGTCAAAGAATATTACTGTGAGACAGTCATAGACAGATTCATAATAAGCTGAATGATTGTGGGTTTACATCCTGTATTATTGACTCAAGTAGGCTCATTAGGACTGGAGGAGGACACAGCAAAGAGGTGAGGATGAATGAAACTGCTGTCTAACATAGGTCTGGGCAACCCTCCAGAGTTTGAATCAACCTTGGGCCCAGCGATTGGAATTACAGATTGCCACAAACCGAGCCAATCTCTCTTTCTATCCTAACCCAGACAAATTCACTTGTACCAGTACCATTAAGCCTTATTTTTTCATTGTCAGACCACCATGATAAGAAGAAATCATAGGACAAAATTCTGGAAAAGCAGATTAGAATGGAAATACCTCTTAGGAGATCACCATTACATTTGCAATCAATACAAAGCAAGGCTCAATCAGTGATGGAAATGTATTAAAGACCACAGGAATTGAGAAATCTAAATGCCTTCGCTCAGTTTGTAGCTTCACATTATTCATGGGCATTACCGCAGCAGAAACATGTAAGGAACGGAATTAATGAATCACTATGGTTGCCTGCCGCTAGCTGCCGAAGGGTGGTAGCAGCATCGCAAGTTGATTCGCAGCGCTTATTATATCGGAAATATTATGAGCCTATTCTTAGCGGGCGGGTGTAATCAGTTAATGGGGCCATAATGGAGGTTATACCCAGCGAGGCAGCTGTAATGAGAATGAAGATGGAAACTGCAGCTTGATAATGACATTGGCGAGAACTGCCGAGAAGATGTGACTGAGGCAAACAAGATGGGGAGAAAGGGAGGCCGCTGCAGACGAGCGATAGGCCACCTAGGTGAGGAGAGACGAGACTGCATCGGGGCGAGCTAATCAAAAGGGCAGGGGGCGCTGCAGCTCATTACGCGGCGGAAAAGTACGAAAGAGCTTTCCATACTCCTCTCGCTGGGCTCTCGCTGGGCGCTCGCTTGGTGCTCAGTGGGCGCTCAGCAGGATGCGAGAGCATCACAAGCAAAAGCCTTTGTTGGAGTACTGAGGGGGGGCAATGGCCGGAACGCAGGCATACACAAGACACACAGCGGCCACAAGGAGGCAGGGTCACCATGACCTCGCGGGCAACTTGCGGGCAACTTGCGGGAACTTGCTGGGTATCATTCCGGGGACCTTGCCGGGGGACTTTGAACAGGCGTTAGGTCATCACACGCCCGCGATGCCACATCCTGCACAAGGCCCCCTCCGTCTAATCGCCCCGCCCTGCAACGCCCTGTGTCACCCCGCACAACGTCTAATTAGTCTTTAACCCTTTTCCATCTCACTGCCTGCCTCACAGCCTCCGCTTTTAATGAAGGAGTAAATTGCTCGACCTGTTTTCTCTCTCAAAACCACACTTCCTGCCCTCATGGATACCTGCCCCCTTATGCAACGCTACACGGTCAGCCGTTACATCACTAACTTCTTAATTAATGCAATTCCAGGATGTCTTTCAGGATCTTCATAACGGGTACAAAGCAGCATCCTTACCCTATTAAGCGCACAGCCCGTTAAAAATGACTATGTGCACACTAATTAAATCATGGGGTTCTTAAAATCCACCTTGATTCTTGAATGTGATCATACTCCGCACTACTTTAAACTTCCTATCAGTATACCCCTTAGAGATAGATTTTGAAGGAATATGACTGAAAATTATAACCAGACATAAAGCTAGTTTTTTCCTACAAGTACAAAGTCTAACATTGACATTTTATAGTATGATATTTGATTTAAAAGAACTTTAGACATACAATAACATTTTTAAAAGCCCAAAATGCACATTTTTAAAAAGTCAATGCAGGATGGAAGATTTGGGCTTAACATCCTGTTATTCCTGAATCTAAACAAGCACTCTTAGAGCACAGCACCGGCCATGCCGCACATGTTTTATCCGTCGAATCGAAATGATCAATACACATGTATGGTGGATGGGAAAAATAAAAGTATATTTAATTTATTTTATTTTTCCATTACCAGAAAGATATTGCTCATAAAACTGCTTCTTTTCATTTTGCCTCAAATTGCTGGTACAAAATTGTTTGAATATTCTATGCATTAATATTCACAGTCCTGATTTTTCTGGAAATGATGTTTATTTTGTAAGATATGTCAATACTTTTGTTTCCCAAGAAATATATATTGTTTGCATGGAGTTTAAATTGGAATTAAATAAGTATGAAGCTGATTGAAAATAATGGGTACAAGGTGACAGATGACAGGGAGGTGTGAAAGTGAATTGCACTTTAGGCCTAATTGAAATGGAGCACGTGCAATAAAAGATATGTAATACCCTGCACAGTGCACTGCATATATCTGCATTGCCTGTTGCAGTGCAGTGACAGCCCCTATACACAAGAAAATGGCTGCGCAAAATCAGTCTGACTGACCCAGCGCTGGGTACTAGAAGGGATTATTATAAATCTAATAATATTGCATTTAAGTAAGAAAAGACACAATTGGCAGAAACTACGATGTTATAACTGAGAAATACATATAAAATAAACCCTTGGAATGGTCTGGTTGAGCCAGGAGGCCTCTGACTCACATCGGTTCAGGACAGAAGCATTACCGTCCTATGCATAGGATGCATGGCCGGTAATTACAATATATGTACAGCGGTAGGCCAATTTGGACCGAAGGATAGGGCAATAATCATGTCCCCGGAACCCAGCTATCGGAAGATATGAGCACTACCATACGGGCAATGCGAAATACACTACAGCAAATGCGGCAAAGAAATGAGTTTAAGAGTAAGTTTAGCTTGGCCCAATATTTACCTGTATCCGTTAGCAATGTCATCATTGACCTGGCTCTGGGTGCCAGACGCTGCAGCGGCGGATGTAGAGGAGGACGGGGCCTCATGGGTAGCATCATGGGAGGATACGGACGCAGGAGACATTCCGGAATTGTTGAAGCCATCTCCGGAGTCTGACGACTGCAAATAGAGAAAGACGATTTTGAATATTTGATGGCATGAACTACAGAACATAATTTACAGCCAAGTTTATCTCAAGACCTCCCAATATTTTACAAGAAACATTTATTTATTGTTATATCCTTTTTGGGACTCTTTCAAGATTATTTCTGTCATTTTTAGGTGTCCTATCAGCAGCACTGTTTATCAAAAGATTTTAAATCAATCTTATTCTTGGGCCAAAATTTGCCAAAATGTTCTGGGTGTCTGCAGACCAAAAGTGTGTTACTTTATCAACTTCTTTAATTATACGGTGAAAGTTGAGAAACCTGTGAAACAATTGAGACTTTCTAATTTTGAACTCCGTTTTTTAAGTCTTTATTCTGAAGTATTTTTGGGGTCTTTGCTATCTATCTCTTGAATCATGTAGCTGGAAGAATCTGTAAGAGACTTCACGAAACAGTAGCTTAAATTTTTGACAGATCAGCTTGAATCAGAGCCAATTGAACTACTTTTTTACATCTAAAATATACACAGAAATAAAATACAACAGGGTGAACACTTGAGATTTGTTTTTAAAAACATTGCCAGTCAAAAGCTTCAGACAAACAAATCTCTGTGCCATCATTGCCATGGGAGTGAATAATTCTGTTTCAAACAATATCAGTGTCTGCTGTTGAGCACAGAGGGATGATCCATCATCCTGCAACACTTCAACATATCTGGTGAGCAACAGAAGAGGGGTTAAATTCTACAAATGGTGAATGCTTCAAGGACTTGGTGACACTCTGCCACACAGATGGTGATTGTGACTCTAATGTCAACTTCTTACGACTGGCAAATTCTAGCTGAATTTATGCTCATCTCAAGCTGTCTATGATAGCAGTCACGTAGTGTCTATAGAGCTCTGTCTATAATAGCTGTCTATAATAGCTGTCTATAATAGCTGACTATAATAGTATAATAGCTGTCTATAATAGCTGTCTATAATAGCTTTCTATAATTGCTGTCTACAATTGCTGTCTACAATAGCTGTCTATAATAGCCGTCCATATTTGCTGTCTATAATAGCCGTCTATAATAGCTGTCTATAATAGCTGTCTACAATAGCTGCCTATAATTGCTGTCTACAATAGCTGTCTACAATAGCTGTCTATAATAGCTGTCTATAATAGCTGTCTATAATAGCTGTCTACAATAGCTGTCTACAATAGCTGTCTATAATAGCTATCTGTATTAGCTGTCATAATAGCTGTCCACAGCTGCCATAATAGTCTATAATACGAAGTTAATTTGTGTTGTAGAAAAGGCTAAAAAATCTAAATCTTTTAAAATACTACAACAAATATCCTCTCTCAGCTACATTTTGGAACAGAATAGTCATAGACCAAATTTTGAGACGTAGAGGGACGTACCTGCATATTTCAAGAGCAAAAGAAAAATAAATTTATCTGCTTTTTACCACAATGAGAGTCATATTTTATACAAAAGAATATTGTTCAAATCCAGTACAAAACTGGTAAAATTACGGTCAGGAGTTTCGAGCGATTAATTAAATGAGCTTTTATCTTACCTTGGATACTCGGATTTCGGCAGAAGGATACGGAAACCTGGAAGCAAAAAGAGAAAATATTACTCTGAAGGTTTATTTGTTTTCTTTTTCTGCAAGAGGACATTGTAATACATGCGTAAATATTGTGTATCACTTCATCGTACACTTTTCAGGAATTTTACTTCTGATGAATTTCGGGCGAACCTTAGAAGAATTTACAAGTATTTGCAAGAATACAGAAGAATTTAGAAGCATCTGGTTTACAAAATTCTAAAGTAAGAGATAGCAATCCCATCTTGACGTATTCTCTTTCGAGCAAATAAATATCTGGGTGCTCCTTGGCTAAATATATGTTTAACTAAGGATATTAGCGAAGCAATGAATATTTTGACAGAAGTCGCTGTAGTTTTACACATGTTAGCGATTATATCTGTCGCGGATAGCAACATTTTCTTTCAACCGGTATTTCATATAACACGGGCAGCCTTTGAAGGCGGATCCGGTGTCGGAATATCGCGCCATTTTAATGGCAACACTATGCTGGCCTGACAAAAACAGCGCGCCTTCCTATACATCAGTCGTCCTCTCTGGTTCCCACAAAATGTTTTAATCACTCAAGTGTAATGCAAGCAAACTCGGCTGCCCACAGTTTCACTCATAAAGAGTCACACATAGAATGTCACACATAGAATGTCACACATGGAGGCTAACCCACTGTCACAATGTCACACACAAATTATAGTTTCTCAGGGGCGGATCCAGATTTTTTTTCAAAAAGGGGGGGGGAACAATGCAAAAAACATTGGGAGTCTGTCACCGTCTGTGGATCTCAAATTTTGGCCGAATAGCAATATGAAGATCTGACATAAGGGGGAGGGGGTAGATAGATGGATGATTTGGGTTTACGTCCTGTATTTATGCACTTGACAAGCTAATTACGACAGGAGGAGGACAAGGAAACGAGGCAAAGGATGATCGAAACAGCCGTCCAACATCCGCCAAGGTGACCCTGCAAGAGCTGGGTTCGAACCCTGGACCCAACGATTGAGAGCCCAGCACCCTACCACCAGACAACCCCCCCCCATAAGGAGGGGGTTGGCCTCCTGTACAACCCCCTGGATCCGCCTATGCTGTTAACCTTACATGCCTACACTTCCAATGCATAACACTAACGCATAACATAACCCTCCACACACATTATCAAATAAATCAACAAAAAGAATCAGGGGTTTAAACTTCATAATTGCAACATCTACACTCCCCACTGCACCCCAGCTACACTACACCAACAAAGGGGTTACAACGCTCACAGAATAATCACTTCCATCTAAATTCATAACTGTCAACTTCAGCACACATTATCATATAAATCAACCAGAAGAGGCAGATTTTTTTGCAGCAAATTGAAACGTTTATAGGGTCATAACTTTGTTTAAATTCAAGACTTGTAACCCTCAAAATATTTCAAGCTTCTTGGACTTGGTGCTTTGAAACTATGAACAAGAATCAGGGTTTTTAAACTAACAGGGTTTTACTTTACACCATAGTTATAACTTATAAATCTAAAACGTTTTTTGGCCCTTTTAAAAGAAGGAAGATACCAAGAGAAGCGGATTCCATTGATTTTTTAAAACCTAATTGCCTATATTTTTATTAGAATACATATAAATACTAATAGAACGAATACTAATTGAATGAGTTCTCTGACACACAAATTGATGTGTCTCATACACAACAGAATATAGCAACTTCATTGAGTTATCAGCATAAATTTAGTGTCAAATTAATATGAATCTACCCCTTATTAGTAAGTTATTACCGGAGTAAACATGCTAATTGAGATGTCAGTCCTTTGGGGTGAGCATTAATAGTTATAGGAGGATGGAGTAGTAGGCTGAGGGGCAAATAGCTAAATGGGCAACTGGCCAGTGGTGTCAATTCATACATATATTCAATTAAGAGTCATGAGAGGGATTATATTCATTCACCAGAAGGAAATTGCCAATGAAATGGAAATTGCCAGTGAAATAGAAAGGAGCCAGAGGCCACTGCTACTGGAATTAATAAAGTAGCTTACAGGGGGACACACAACTGTCATGCTTTCACAAAATGACCACCTTCACCTCAATCTACCCCTAAATTGAGCAGAACTACTATTTTCGCCACCTTAATCTACATAATTCCACCCCCTGACACCTCCTGATTAGGCCGGGGTGAGCTGCCAGTTATGCTGACAAATATTAGCCCAGCCCTACCCATCCTTTTTCCATACAATCAGCACTTAGCTGCATAATTATAGCCACCCCCTGCCTCTAAATACACAGCAGAACTAGATAATAACCTGACTTCCTTTCAATGTCTTTCAATTCAGCTCAATGTCAGACCTAATCCAAATACCCTGCATCTTTATCGACTGCCCCATTGACTTTTCTATTCAATTCAACAGCCCACAACATGTATTTAGGAGACTAATTAACTGTTGTTGGTTAAGCAGTAGGGGTGATAACCTGCCTAATAGTGCCTCTATTTTCTATATGGAGCAACAGGGAGATACAACATAATGAAACTCATGCTGGGGATCCTGGGATTATTTCAATCAAACTCTCATGAGACGAGAGTTTAACTGCTTCATAAGAGCACCCATGTGATTAAATTGAGAGTTAACTGACCCAATAGACATCTATGCATGACCACTGCTATTCTTTGAAAAACAAGGAAATAGAGCTCAAAGCAGTGACTTTAACTGCGGATGGTTGTGCAGCTTTGTTGGGTTTTCTTCCAGTATTTTGTAAATTAGGGTTAAATCAACTTCAGAAGTCACTGTCAGTCAGTCAGTCAGTCAGTCAGTCAGTCAGACTATCTATCTATCTATCTATCTATCTATCTATCTATCTATCTATCTATCTATCTATCTATCTATCTATCTATCTATCTAAACAAAACTTTTAAAATTATTCTACCATCATCCGTAATGGTAAGGGATGAATTCATTGTCATGTACTAGAAAATGCCCATTATAGTAAAAGAAGTTTGCAATTAATTATCGTGAAGTGATGCTGTCGTGTTAAACAATGTAGAAGTAAGGGGATATTTTACGGACATTTGGTACTGGTATTTAGAGTGACATGTACGTGTTGAAACCTGAATAGGCTAGGAAATTGAAAGTGGTTAATTGTTGAAATGTTCCTGTAGATGGGAAGCAGATGTTGGCTGGAGGCCTAAGATGTTATGAAGAGGCAGGTAGAGGCTGATTAGTTGCGGGAGCAATTCGTCCTGGTAGGTGGCGTTTGGTTTGGCAGTGTCTCCAGCGTAAGAAAACAAAGACACATGCTGCCGTCTGTGGAGTAAAATATGAGAGATATGCAGTTTCATGCACTCCTGGTGGCAGATGAGTGGTGGAGTATGAAAACGCAAATGAAGGATGAGTTAGACCATTGTGGGCTCCCATCTGAAGTATGAGAGCAACAAAGAAGGATAGGTGGATAGTTTGAGTGAGTAACATGTCTGTGGGAGGCGTTATTAGCTGGCAACTGCGGTGGTCATGTGACCTGAGATTTAACTCAAATATTATTGGGGATTACTATGAGGATGGTTGTACATTTTTTCTTTCTTGATGACTCTATCTATCTATCTATCTATCTATCTATCTATCTATCTATCTATCTATCTATCTATCTATCTATCTATATATCTATATATCTATATATACAAAGCCTAAACTAAGTAAGCTGTGGGATTCCGAGTGTTCTCATTGTCTTGCATTGTATGTCAATGGTTTGGTTCAGATTTGTGGGATGTCTGACACTTCTTAAATGTATTTTCATACACATTCTTCTTCACACAAAATAACTTGAGCTGTAATCACTTTTAATGAAGGAGTAGATGGCATCAAATCACAGTTAATGACTTTAATCTACAGGAAGGGCAGCCCACGGACATTGTCAACACAACTTTAGTAATTCCCAAATCTCAATACCAGCTACAAACGGATCCTCATCAGGTAGGATTAGGGATTGTAATACAGGGGGTTGTGTGCACTGTCCACTTGTGACTGACTTGACTTATAGACTGAATTGCATAACGGCAGGCTTAGGGGTGGTCTGTGGTGACTGTGGGGGCTTAGGGGGAGACTTAGGGGGAGACTTTTGAAAAGAAAGTGAGCCCTGCAGACGCCTACCCACTGTAGGGGGTAGCAAGGGGATAGGGGGTACAGAGCAAAAGTTATATGCAGGCTATAGGAGGGCAGAAGAAGGGTAGAAAAGGGGGGGGGGGTTTAAAGAGCGGGGCTGAGGACACGGGGAGGCAATTTGCCAAGCAACGTCCCCTCCCCTACCCCAGGTATCCTTTAGGAATCCTCTAGGCATCCACAAGGCACCCACAAGTTACCCCCAGGCACTGTCACCCGAGGGGGATAACCCCTTTCAAAAAAAGTCAAAAACCATCCGTTGCACCAGTAAATGTAGGCACAATAATCACAATATGTACACAATAGTATTACATGGACCTTGCATAGTTGTAAACACCACAACCCAGTGGCACACTCCCCCTAGGAGTCCCTGCAGTCCAGCTGATTGCAGTTGACCAACCGAATTGTCACCACAGATTTAATTAGCACACCGAATTCAAAAACAGCAACTGGCAAATAAAATACAACCAACGGGGAATACACTAAAAGATTCTGCAAGGGCACTGAGAAAACGAAGTCCAGGAATGTCAACAGTTTACAATGAACCAAAATAGATAGATAGATAGATAGATAGATAGATAGATAGATAGATAGATAGATAGATAGATAGATAGATAGATAGATAGATAGATAGATTGTGAAGAGATAAGCATGAAAGATACATTTCAAAGTAACAAATTGATGTCACTGAGGATGGTAGCAAAATCACATCATGTATTTCATTACGGATGGTATAGTTATAGTTTTGCACGGTATTACTTTTAGGATGGTAGTCAAATTTGGAGAATATCACTGCGGGTGACAGTGATATTGGACACAAATTGACAGATATATAGACAGATATATAGACAGATATATAGACAGATATACAGACAGATATATAGACAGATACATAGACAGATATATAGACAGATATACAGACATATATATAGACAGATATATCGACAGATATATAGACAGATATATAGACAAATATATAGACATATAGATAGATACTGATAGATACTGATAGATACTGATAGATAGATAGATAGATAGATAGATAGATAGAGTATTTGGTAGTATTTGAGTGAGAATGATAGTGATTAATAATCGAACCATTCAGAGGTTGACAGGCATTGAATCATGCGTGGAATCAAATCTTACTGAAAGTCATGTGCACATGTGCAATGCCAATTCGCCATGCTTATTTCATTCACGAATTTCCAGCTACTTGCAGGGCTTATTTGTGGGCTAATAGCCAATCGCTCTGGTAATGGAGAAACATGTGCACCCATGCACACGACCACAGCAGCTCTGCAGCTCCACGGAGTCCAGATAAATTGAAGCTCAGCTCGAAAATAGATTGAATGCAGCAAGTAACACCAGTCAGGCAGAAACCTAATATTCAATTTTAACACAACCAGAACTTGATATTCACTTTTGGAAGCAAAAGGCTGCTACTGGCCGCATGCCCTTGACACCTCCCTGACAAGATGCGCCCAGTTTCATGGGCAGATGTTTCAAATTTGCCAGCAATGATATCCAATGCCAAAACAAATTGCAAAATTGCACAGCATTTGTCTGCCAACAAAAATGGATTAGATCTCATGGTGGCATAGCTATTACAGGTGTGGTATCTATCTATCTATCTATCTATCTATCTATCTATCTATCTATCTATCTATCTATCTATCTATCTATCTATCTATCTAAATTTCTATCTATCTATCTATCCATCTATCTATCTATCTATCTATCTCTCTATCTATCGATCTATCTGTCTATCTATCTGTCTATCTATCTATCTGTCTATCTATCTGTATATCTATATTTACATAATTATTGTGATTCTGGTGTTACAGAGGTAAAACCAAGGTATGGTTAGAATAAATATCTGAAGTTTGCTCAGACTTGAAATTTCTCACACTCCCAGCCCTATATCTCGCTCAGCGGGTAGCCAGAATGATGAATGACCGAATCTAATTTTGAAAAGTGAATTAAAAGCATAACATAGGCATTAAACTTGAACATAGAAGTTACAAGCTGTGGCCACAGAGCAGAGAAAGTGTACAAATTGAAAAATATGTCTTCATAGAGTAGTATAAAACGTTTGAACAAATTAATTTTGACACTTTTACACATCTATTGTAGAGCCTATACTATTACCATACGAGCCACATTTGACTGCTTTTTTGATACAAGAACCCGCGGGTTGCATAATGCAGGTGGAATGTTCTAAAATAGGGTTTCCTTTTGCAAATCTTTTTTTTTAGTCCAGGTCAAATCTGACAGCTGATTTGAATGTCTAGGGTTATAAACAAATACAATTAGTGGTCCTCAGGATTTGGCCAACAACACGCACATCGAAAAATTAATGTAGGTAAGATCGAGATTATGATTTATAAATATTGGGCAGCAACAAATACCAGACTTTTGAAAGAAAAAAATTGGTATATAGATGGCTTTTATCGTTTCGTACAAGGAGGATTGGAATGTTATATATCTTATTTTTTTGCCGCTGTCAGAGAAGCATAATTTTGCTTTAAATAAGAAAATATGTCTATTAGTACCCTGTACATAACCCAAAACACTGCTGCACACCATTACAGATGTTCTCCAATCTCCATAAAAGAAAATCTTACTTTTAAGAAAGAAAATGATATTCTAAAGGCAAGATCAAAGTGCTCCGTCAAATTCACAAAACCTGTCTTGCTCCGGAAACTAACAGTAATCGGACATGGAGCACCAAATATATTAGATTTTTGCAAGCGAAAATAGGTACATATTTATAAAGAATGCCTAATGTGTATTTCAGATATGTATTTCCTACATTAGATTTTGGAAATAGCAAAAACCAAATCTCATCTGTGGCGACTGTCATGAAAACATAATTTTTGCTATTTTGGTTATAAATGAGAATATTTGTCCTTTAATATCACATACATAATCTGAATAGATCCTACACATCATTGCAGATATCTCCATAAATGGAAACCTGAGTTACAAGAGAGAAAATGCTATTTGGATGGCAAGATCAAGGAGTTCCTCCAATCCACAAAACCCATTTTTCTACGGCGACTATCTGTAATCAGGCCTGTAGCAATAACCGCCGAACGCTTCAAAGCGAAAATTGGTACATAGATTGCCTGACATGTACACCCCATACGTTTTTCTCATTTTTCAAATAAAGGGCCTAGCAAAAGCTAGATCTTATTTTTCCGCAGTCAGGAAATTGTAATTTCGCCTATTGTTGTATCAAATATGAATTTCTTTCTCGAAATAACCCATCTATGTATACATAATCTAAAATGCACAACACTAGGGGTTCTCGAGTAACAGAAAATCCGATTTTCGATAACAAAATTTTGTTATTTGATAGCAATATGAGTGTGCATCACCCAATACACAAAACCCATTATATTGTCATAAGTGACCGGTATAATGCAGTTGCGCATGCGCACCTGCATTAATAAAGAAATAAGTACTTTCTTTAATGTCATAGGCCCACATCTTTCTGAAAATGAAGGAATTAGGCCTAAGAGCAGTGAATAATTTCAGCAGGCTTTTAAAAATGTGAACCAAATCCCTAGTGTACATAGACCTATAGGCCTATATAAACGAATCAGTGAGTAGGGCACAGATATTCTACAACAAGGAATACAAGTATTAGATCTTCAAAAATATGCACACGATTCGTATATATTTTAAGGTCACCGCAAGGTTGATACATATGGATAATTTATTATTCACATAACCTATGAGACAGAGAAACTAAGACTGGGAGGGGGGGGGGGTAGGGAAGTAGGCGCCGGGGCAGCGGGCGATGAGTGACAGGCAGGCGGCCTGGGGGAAAGTGATGCGGTGTTTAAAGAACCGCTGAAGGGCGCCTTGTAATTACCAGTAGGGTAAACATAGCAGTCAAGCACAATACTAGGGGATCAGATTTTACCTAAACCTGTAATAAAACCAGCTCCCGCGTCCATCCCTCAACTATCTCTCTTGACTTTCCTTTATTTTGACAACAAAAATTGGCTCCCAGACCACCGACAATCGGACACCATCTGAATTAATTTGTTGAGCTATTTGTTGTCGATTTGTGTGGCTATTCGACTCATGTCACAGGCCACCAAAGATATAGCCCTTGGCTATTTTATTTTGTTGGCAGTTCAGCAGCACACGACATACAGCCCAAACACAAAAACACAACTTCAGATCTACAGCAATTGAATTAACTAAACAGACACCTCGAATAAAGTCCCGAGACACCTTGAATTAAAACCTCCTGTTGAATTTTAACAGTCCATCTGCTCTACCTTAGCCTGCAGTGTACATGATACCTCTCCTTCACAAAAGCTATAACCACATTAAACACTTGCATGCCGAATAATTCATTTACTCAAGATACTTTTCATGTGGGAAAATGAACTGTTTCAGGGCCAAAATAGTAAATCTTATTAACAGCAAGGCGAAATTCTGTTTTATTTCATAATTTCTTTTTTGATGAGTGGAGCTAATTCTAAGTATAAAACAGTTTCATATGAATGCCACCAGATAGATATAGATACAGATAGATAGAAGGAAAGACAGACAAACAGAAACAGCTATAGCAAGTGCAACCCTCTACACCCAGTTCCGGGCACTCACAAGGGTTGAGTGATGAGACGAAAGAGAGAGAGAGCGAGTCCTCAACATGTTACACTTTTAACCCATGTGAGGGATCTTTTACTTGCCCAGCACGGACACTGATACAAGGGGCTGCAAATCTAACATCTCCGAACGCACATCCAGTTGGGATTTTGCTCTAGAAGTGAAGTGACGATATTTTGAATTCACCGCTTGTGGTGCCCAGGGTTTGAACCCATGTAAGCAAAAACCTTCAGTATATAGCGCAGGCCTTGACTGTAACCACTCAGCCACCAAATGCAGAGAACACTTGCAAGTATAGTAGAATATTTAACATTCCAAGAGAATTTCTATCCAAGATATAGATCTTTCGGCGAGGGGCTAAAAATACACTCTAAAATATTTCAGACAAAATTGATTTTTTAGATTCAAAATGGTTTTTTGAAAAACCAAATTTCAATGCAAAAAACCAACATGGATTTTTAAAAATTTGGTTTTTCAAAAAAAGCATTTTGAGTCTAAAAAAACAATTTTGTCAAGACATTTTTTAGAGTGTTGGCACCAGTGACACATTTGTCATCTAATGAAAAACCTGCTCTCATACAAATCCAAAATAAACAATTTGTTTTCTCCTGTCATATTTCAAAAATATCAATCAAAAGTTTCCATTAACTTAGTGTTGTCTATTGTGGTCCTAAATTGACATGGCTCATGACAAAAGAGACAGAATTGACATCAATTTGAGTCAGAAAACTTTTACATGTATCAAAATTCAATTAATTAGATCATGACCCATCTATCATTTTCCAAAAATCTACTTTGACAACATTTCTGACAGACCAAAACATGGTGACCATTTCAAAATGTAGTCAATAGAATAATTGAAAATATTCCAAAGCAGTATAAGTGCATCCTGGGTGTTCTAGGATGAATATTAGAACACAGCTTGAGATTCCACAGGATGATTGCCATTTGAACCAAAATAAGTTTGGGAAATTAAATTACAGAGCTGGGTTTGCTAATTTAGCAAGAACAAAGAAGTCCACAATTTTATAAACCCACACTTAGCTCAGCAAGTCTGCTATACAGGCCTACACAAGATTTTTTTTTATTCTTCCGTGGGACTACCCCACACTATCATTACAGAACATTTGTTTTGCCAGCAGCCAATAAAATATCAATGAAATATTAATTAACTTTTGAAAAAAGCTCATACAAAACGAAACAGCCTTTCAATTAAGCTACAAAAATAACTGTTTACTGTTTATAGTATTGCAGTTGTACTTTCTAAATAGCCAAATTAGGTTAATTGACTAATATTTTGCTACATTTTGCTTTATAAAGGTTCGATAATCAAGCAGTCAGGTATTAAATTGGTTGTCATAATAAAGGCAGATTTCTAGGTACAAAATGCAGATTTCTAGAGGAAGGGGAATGGGGGAGGGGGGGCAGAGCATCCCAGGCTGAGCTATAGATACAGCCTCTGCAGTTCCGCATCACAAGGCTTGATCATCACAGGCCCCCATCTTCACATAGACCGCATCCTTTGAAGGCCTGCTTCAGCAACAGCAGGTCTGGGAAGCCCCCCAATTACCACATAATAGTCTTAGCTTTCTCCCCATGTCCTCTTTTGGTTAATTAATTTGCCGTAGCTTCTTTGAGCAGCAATTTTGTCTGTGAAACAGCTATTCTTTCTCTGGCGAGCAGGCTCTGTGACCTAGCTCTGTGAACTAAACTGGCTCAGTGAGCTCTTGACAGAGACAGAGAAAGAAGAACCAGAAAGAGGCACAACAGAGAACCAATATTTCAAGTCCATTTTGCAGAGATTCCTCGCAGAAAACCACAAGCACTGTCAATGATTTTGCTGTTAGTTTACAATTACTAAAATGATGTACAAAGACAGGGATGGCAATTAAAATAGAAGCTTTCTGAGTTTTATAAAGTGTTTGTAATAACTTCGTGGGACAAGAAAGAGCTAATGCAATAACAGTTATCAATGTAACACAAATTAAGGCTTTCACGTCATCAACAGCATTGACTAGACTATTCATGAAGACAGGGCTATGCGACAACGCAACCTTAAATTAAATTGAAATATTCCTAAGAAAACCTCAGAAAAAAAAACAACAACATACATATAAGTTATAACTGCATATCATAACTTTGTCATTGATTTAAATCTGTGATGTGATGCTAAATATTTTGCTTCTCCTAAGAAATGATACCCAAACATGTCTAAACCACTGCCAATTTTAACAATGCATTCCCTCAGAACAAACTCTCCAAAAAGAACAGAGACTCAAGAAGGGGAGGGGGGTGGTTGGAGCTCAGAATAATGCCAGCAAGGCTTCAGGATTACTTGTAGGAGTACAAAAACAATCCTCATCACATAAAAAGAACACAGCATCAAATCCACCCAAAGCAACCTGCTTCTTTTATCTTGGTAAAGACTGATAGGACAGAAGCACTTGATGGGCTGAGTGCTAATTATGGAGGGAGAGACAGAGAGAGACAGACAGACAGAGGGGGGGGGGTTCTAGGAGCAGGCAGATGCAGCAGCAAAGACAAACTCAAAGCTTAGAAAGACTGCAAGGGGAATTGTCAATGTTACATTGTTATAATGACATTATCATGATTGTGTATGCAGCAATTGACAATGCTCATTTCAAGTGGGTAAACAGTAAGTTGAGTGTGTGTCTTGAGATATAAAATGAATACATGTATACTGTTGTATACGTGTACAAAGGACATGAAAAAGTCTTGAGTGTGCAATCAAGAAAGAATGAAATGACAAGAAACAAAGCATGGAAGAAAGGCTAGAAGAGAAATACCGCAAGAAGAAGAAAGCTAAAGAGTATGTCAAGTGTATGCCTATTAGGGCCCTGCATTGCCTATGGAGAGAGGTACAGACAGCATATACAAGGCATGGAAAGTTAACAACTCTAGAAGCAGAGAAAGGAAGGAAGGACACATGAAGTAGAGAAAGAAGGATGGAGAGTATGAACGAAAAGAAGGAAAGCAAGAAAGAAAGAGGGAATGAAAGTTCAAAATATAGGAAAGAAAGCGGGAAAGAAAGAAATGTCTAAAGAAAGCATGAAAGGAAGAAAAGAGAAAAAGAACAGAGGAAGAAAATAAGAAGGAAAGAAGGGAAGGAAAGCAAGAACGACAGAAAGAAGAAAGGAAAGAAAACACGAAAGGAAGAAAAGATAACCACAAATAAGAGGATGGGAAGGAAAGAAAGTAGCAACAAAGAAGGAAGAGACAAAATAAGCAAAACTCATATTCATGATGCATTGTTACTCTAAATAGATCTCAATTCGAAGGAGGTATCTGATAAAACAAATTTTAGGACCCCCACAATCAGTTTCCTAACTACCATAACATGGCTATGTTCCTATATGATGGTTAAGTTGACAAAATTAATGCAGAGAAGAAAGAGTAAAACAAGAATCCGCAGATTCAAAACCGACCTAGCGCAATGAAATTGAAGGTGCCATTGCTTAAACCACTGAGCAACTGATATTGGAAGATAGGAGAAATAGTTGATTGGAAGATGCTAGACTATTAGTATAGAATCAATGCAGTTTGAACAGATTTCTAAAAAAAAAGGAAAGATGGCAGTCAAAATGGCCGCCAGCTTGGATTTCTTGACATGGTCCTCATCCATACCCACAGGGCAATACCTGTACCAAATTTCATATCTGTAAGTGAAATATTAAGGTCACAATGACCAGTTCAAGAATGACAAAAGATGGCTGCCAAAATGGCTGCCAAAAAGTGGCTGCCATCTTGGATTTCTCAACATGTTCCCGACTGATACCCACAGCCCCATACCTGTTCCAAATTTCATTACTCTAAGCAAAATATTGAGGTCACAATGGGCAGTTCAAGAAATCAAGAAAGATGGCTGCCAAAATGGCCGCCATCATGGATTTCTCAACATGTTAACAATCCATACCCACAGGCCCATACCTGTACCAAATTTCATAACTCTAAGCGAAATATTGAGGTCACTAATATTGAGGTCACTATTAGCAGTTCAATAAATAAAAAAAGATGGCTGCCAAATGGCCACCACAAATGGCTGCCATCTTGGAATCTTGACATGTTCCCAATCCATACCCAGAGTTCCATACCTGTACCAAATTTCATAACTGTAAGTGAAATATTAAGGTCACAATGGGCAGTTCAAGAATGAAGAAAGATGGCTGCCCAAATGGCCACCACAAAATGGCCGCCATCTTGGATTTCTCAACATGTTCACAATCCATACCCAGAGTTCCATACCTGTAGAAAATTTCATAACTGTCAGGGAAATAATAAGGTCACAATGGGGAGTTCAAGAATGAAGAAAGATGGCTGCCAAAATGGCCGCCACAAAATGGCCGCCATCTTGGATTTCTCAACATGTTCCCAATCCATGCCCAGAGTCTCATACCTGTACCAAATTTCATAACTGTAGGTGAAATATTAAGGTCACAATGGGCAGTTCAAGAATGAAGAAAGATGGCTGCCAAAATGGCCGCCACAAAAGGGCAGCCATCTTGGATTTCTCAACATGTTCCCAATCCATGCCCATGGTACCACACCTGTACCAAATTTCATTACTCTAAGTTGAAAACTAAGGTCACAAATGGACTTTTACACACATGTTGACAAGAAATGTTTACATGGACACATGGACATCGTTTACATGCTGCCAAAATGGCCGCCAAAATGGCAGCCATCTTGGATTTCTCAACATGTAGCAGATCCATGCCCATAGCACCATACCTGTACCAAATTTCATTACTCTAAGTTGAAAACTAAGGTCACAAATGGACTTTTACACACATGTTGACAAGAAATGTTGACATGGACACATGGACATGGTTTACATGAGTCCCCTTTCACTACCCACCCCCCTCTAATAACCGACGTTAGGTCGGTTAATAAGTCATGGCATACAGTTATCAGTTACAGATTGACTTGATCGAAATGGAAAGAATGACAAGAATCACAAGATCCGCTTGAAAATGCCATGCTCAGGCCACCAACCGTTAAAATCGCTTGACTCAATCACAATGAATGAACTTGCAAAGAGGCAGGGGAGTCCCAAACATATGACTCTTGAACTCTTTTCAATTAAACTCGAGAAGCGGAAAAAATCGGCTTCTTTGAAGTCTTCAGTGTCACCAGCCCCTAAAATGTTTTACATATCACACTAGGTGCCATAAAATCAGTTTAGATTCAACCCATTCAATGTCAGCTCCGAAAAACAGCTGTCATGATAAAGAATTTATAAAATAAACTTTTATAGGAGTAAATTAGACAGCTACATAAGGCGAACCACAATGAGTTGCTTTCGCAAATAAAAGTGACATAAAAGTCAAAATAATTGGACATGTAGTATAAACAGATAGGAAAATTCTCAACATTATCAAGTGCAAACTATGGCTGTTCTCCAAATAGCTGTCAACAAGGCCGTTTGACGATTTGAAGAGCAATCGTGAATATTTCAAAATAAATTAATTAGATATCCCTTGATATCTAAGCTATATACCAAAGTATCTTCTTTTCTCTGTATTTCTTACTTCTTTCCTACTTCTTTCCTTTCCCTTTTTCTCTCTTCCTATATTCTTCCCTTTTTACACCTTTCTTCTCTCTTTCTCTTTCTTTTGTTCTTATTCCTTTCCGTAATTCATTGTTCTTCCTCCCTTTCTTTGTTTCTCTCTTCTCTTTTTCTCACTCTTTCTTTCATTTTCGCTTTCTTCCCTTCCTTCTTTCTTTTCTTCTTTATTTAATCTCTATTTCTCTTCTTTCTTATGGCTCTCTTTCTCTTCTCTATTTCTTTCTCCCCTTCCTTCTTCTTCCTTTCCTTTATTCACAACGATAGACAGTGGGTTTATTTTGGGATCCAAAACACTCATCCATAGCTTGAACTCCTGCTCTGATATCTATTTAGCAGTATATCAACACTTGCTTGCAAAATTGGAGTGTGGATTTGACAATTTTGAGTGGGAATATAGCACTACAGACAACACTCTTAGAAACTGCAGGCTTGAGAAGAGTGCCTGTTCAAGTGCTAGTCTTGGTGCTTATTTTAGTGCTAGTTTTGATGCTTTCCTTTCTGCTCAGCCACTTTTGCCTAGCACTGCGAGTTGTACCGACGAGGTGTTGACAGACCGGCTGAGCACGGCGCTGGTGGCAGGGGGGCGCCAAGCAGTTGCAGGCCGAGTGAGCACCGCCCTCCCCTCCCCCCTTTAACACCTTGGCGGAGTTCCACTGCAGCATCGTTGCCCCACAACAGGCTAATACAGCATGGATCTACACCTTTTTGTAGCCGACTATGCACCTAGCCCCAACAAACTGTACACCTATTCCTAGCTCAGTGAGCCCCCAAGTCAACAGACTGTACACCTCATTCTGGCTGGGTCTGCACCTGGCCCAAGTCGCCCAAGTGAGGTGGTCTACACCTTGATCCAGCCTGGTCTACACCTTGCTCTATAGCCAGGTCTACCTGCGTGGATGCTGCGTAACACCTTGCATGTTAAATCTACCAAGTGCCAGCGACTCCTCCAGCCCATGTGTAGTACTGTGTACAGCCCATGTGTGGGGAGCTGACACTTCCACGCACCAGTGTGCTAATACACGAAGCCACGAGTGGCAAAATCTAAAACTCTCCTCGCCAAATATTCCCTCCCCCAACACCACCATTGCAAGCTTCTTCACCCAGAGGTGTCCCCAAGAATCACACACACCACGAAATCCCAACAACCACTCAAATATCTCTCACTGCGATCATCACATCGTTATCTCCTATAGCTGGTAATGCAGTTATAAGCCGATCTGACAATAAACATTTCAGCACTTCTAAACAATACACATCCCATTTACATATCAAGAATTAAAGATCAAATTCAACATTAACCCCAACAAGCAATTGTTGCTGCAGACTTTGTACAGAAAAAATATGCCTACCCCAGCCCCTTTTATACAAATGTAGTTTCTGATAACAAAGAATTAATTTCTTTACTCCAGCAATTACCACTTTTTTCACAAGGACCACATTAATTGTAAAGCCGATTAATTTATAACGTTTTGCCATTTTCCAATATATATACTTTACATGCAATAAGACTTAAGTCTTAGTATAGACTGGTCGCAACTACAGTATCTCATTCTGGGAGAACAGGATGACAGGATGGAAAGGATCACATTTGGAATCCTCTCAACAATTATCCCTTAATACATACCTACCTATTTATTTACTTATATAACTACTTACAAATCTACGGATCTATGTTTCTCATAAGCTTACTGAAACTATTTCTAAATACTTTTACTGTCATCCTGAATGGAACTGATCAATTCATTGCCATGCATTACTTATAGTAGAGGAAACAGAAGCCAAAAAGTCCAATATTTAAGGAGATACCCCGCACGGAAGTACAACAGGCCGAGTCATATACCAAAATGTTCGCCAGAATGTCAGCTATCTGAATCCGGCTAAGAAAATTACTGGTTCCGGGTACTAAGTAAGGGAGAGCTGTTGCCATGGCAACAGATTTATTAAAATTGTAATTTGCAAATAATTCATTTTTAATGCTGTTCTTAAACACCAAAGTTCACAGACAAGGTTTTTGTGCCTGGGCAAACTATAGTTGAGACAGACTTCCCACTGGCAGACCAATTTTGCTTCTGCATTGTATTGGTTGCCATGGAAACAAGAAATCATAACAAGTTTGAAGTTTCCAGTCATTATCACACACTTTGATATCTTATACTCCAAAACAATTTCGTTAAACCCGCTAGTGTTTTATATGGAAATGTTGCTGAGAGTGTCCTCTTTCAAAACCTGTGTGAGATTTGTATGATTCATGTCTAGTTATTGCACTAAGATGGTTTCCAAGGCAATAAGTCAGGACAAACAAGTTTATAAGAATTTTGGAATTTACCAATATCTCAACTAATAGACATGCCATAGTGCTGATTTTTGGACATAATCATTTTGGCAGGATGACCTTCAGAAAAGTGAACCCTCAGATATGTGGCATGGTCTTGGTTGCCATGGAAACAAGAAATCATAACAAATTTCAAGTTTCCAGTCATTATCGCTCACTTTCATCTCTTATACTCCAAAATGATTTCATTAAACCCGCTAGTGTTGTACATGGAAATGTTGCTGAGAGTGTCCTCTTTCAAAACCTGTGTGAGATTTTTATGTTTCATGTCTAGTTATTGCAAGAAAATGGTTTCCAAGGCAATAAGTAAGGACATACTAGTTTACAAGAATTTTGGAATTTATCAATATCTCAACTAATAGACATGCCATAGTGCTCATTTTTGGACATAATCATTGTGACAGGATGACCTTTAAAAAAGTGAACCCTCGGATGTGTGGCATGGTCCTGGTTGCCATGGAGACAGGATATCATAACAAATTTGAAGTTCTGGCCATAATTAACACACTTTGAACTCTTATACTCTAAAATTACCTCATAAAACCTGCAGTTGTGCCACATGAAAATGCTTGTGAGAGTGTCCTCTTTCCAAATATGGGTTAGATTTGTATGTTTCTTGGAAATTTATTTCTTTTTATCTATTTCCAAGGCAACATATCGGGTCAAACAATTTTGATGAATTGTGGAATTTCTGAATATCTCAGAGATCATAGAATCTGATATGCCATCTTGCTCATTTTCGGATATAATCATTGTGGAAGGATGAACATCAGAACAGTGAACCCTCCATGACATTTTATTACAAGTATTAGTTATCATGGAAACAAGAAATAACAACTATGATGTTTCGAGGGGATTCATAATTAACACACTTTGGTCTCTTTTACTCAAAAATAATTACATAAAACCAGCAAGTGTTGAACATTAAAATGCGTTGTGAGAATGTCCTCTTTCTGAACCTGGGCAAGATGTTTATGTATGATGTAAAATTTATCCACTGAACGGTTTTTAAGACAACGGAATAGGTAAAGACAATTGAAAGATTTTTTGAATTCATCAATATCTTAACTGATACTCTTGACAACTTGCTCATTTTATGACATAATCATTGTGTATGTATCTCCTTCAGAAAAGTGAATCCTCCATGGGACATTGCAGTCTTGTTTGTAATGGAAACACATACATATTATTGATATTATAGATAACTTACTAACCATGTATCGTTTCAATTGACTTCACAAATTGCCACCGGAGTCGCGTCCCTAAAGTCAAATAATTTTTAGTGGCACTAAGGATCCGCTTTTGCTATTTAGATGCTGGGAAAGCTTGTTAGCACGTTTCAGGTCATCCTATCACTAATCTAATTTAAGCTTAACATAGTCTCAACAAATAAGTACTTCTGCTCCAGTCCTGCATTGAATTAAAGGTTTGTAGGGGTATCCTTAATATTTTAGATACCATTGAGGTAAATAGGAAGATCCTCCTGGACAGTGCAGCTGTCAAGGATGGGAAACAAAGCATAGTAGAACAGTTGCGACAAGGAATCTTGTTGCAGCTGTTTTGGGGCTGTTTCGAGGCTGTTTTGAGTCTAAAGTGAGGTATGACTTTGTAGAAAATGCTTTAAAACATATATTCTGTGAACATTTCAAGACATTCCTGCAATTTGAAGTGTCAAAATTGGCTGATTTTCTCCGATTAACTGGCTGAAATGACGCAGATTCTCAGTTTAAAGGTGATGGAATTTGCATATATAATGTGATAACTCTTGATCTGCAAGTGTTTCATGTGTCATAATTTTTCACCCAGACAATCTACTGAAGTGTAACTTTGCAAACCTAAACTGAAGCAGTGACATCTTGCATTTCACACATTTGATGCCATGGTCTCTTGTAATCCCCCACTCTCCTCTAAAGGCTCCAAAATTGACCAAACTGATCATAAAATGCCATGTCATAATAAACATGGATGCCTTCATGATCAAGTAATAAAAATTATACAATTGTATTGGAAAACCATTGGAAGTACCATTTTTCAAAAACAGAAGTCCATCCTGCTGTCAAAACACATCATATCACAGCAAAGTATCCTTAGAATGTGTCTTTGGGACCCTTCTTTAGTCCTGTGTGACAAACCATCAAACCCTGCATCTCTCGGAAATATAATGGCAAGTGGAAAATTCCCGGTTCAGTTTCCCATAGGAATAGTATTGTCAAATCATATGAGCTCCATCAATTTCAAGATATTTTCAATTGCATGGCCAGTCATTGTTGCAATGTGATGTTCTTTGGTTTGGGGTGAGCTCTCAACCTAAGGAAAGCAAGGTATAAGTTTGATAATGGTTTCATTTTTTGTCTGGCTTACATGATCTTTTCATTGCAATAAATTGCAATTTCAATGCTATGTCAATGCAGGATAGTTATATGCATTTTTTGATCATGAATTCATCCATGGTTGAAATTATGGTTCTACATTTCACTGTGTTATGAGGTAAACATTCATGGTACTGTCAACACAGAAATTATTTGCACACTTTGATTTTTCATCATATTTCATAGAAAAAAGCCAATATGATACAAAAAGCTGTACTGTGTTTCAGAGTAGTATTAGTAGGTTAGGATCACTTGCATTTCATTTTTTACCAAAATGTATTTTTATGGAAACTTGAAAACAGTGAATTCCGATGACAAAAAATTATTTGCACACCTGAGCCAACTACCAAAAACAGCATTTCAAAAATGATATTCCAATTTTTTTTTCCAAAGAAACAATGTTGTTTATGGTATCTTTAACATGTTAACATCAATCTGACATTATTTGGGGTTCGCAGGTGGAATTAAAGGGGTTACCCAAGGAATACACTCAATCCCATGTTTTTTGTTCTATGTATGGCCATAAAAACTGATGATAAACAAGAAAATCTGATGAAATTAACTAATAAACCACATTATCATGTTTATTTGTCAGAAGGAAATTAATTGGCAAGTTTTGTTTGATTATTTTGTTCAATATGCAAATAAGAAATGCCAGAAAAGAGTGTCATTGGCAGAACCAAACTGAAAAAATCTTAATCATATGACATAATTTTGCCCTTGTGGACTATTTTGACAGTGAGTTGTGAAGAATAGGTTGTAATAGCACAGGAGAAGCCAGTTGAGATTATTAAGAAAGTAGGTTTCAAAATTTTCACTATATCATTACTATCAGGCAGCCTGCAACTAGCGAGTGTGTACAGGGTGGCCCAATGGAGGCCATTAATGAGTGAAAAATTCACACCAATGTTTTCCTTTTGTAAAAAGGAGCAGTGAAATTTAAAGTTATTCACTATTATAATAATTTAAGTCATAATTATTCAATAGGCAAGCCTCGATGAGTCTTGATAATCAATGCATGATCGTGTTTGGAATATGCCATACTTACAATACGGTAAATTCAAATAATAATTGTGTTTTGTATATAAATATTAAGGAAAACAACTCTAAATATTCTGTCTTAATCATTATTGATTAACCAGTAGCTAATTAAATTGGTTAGAGGCTGATTATCAGCTGTTTCTTAGCTCAAATTCACCAAAAATGCCATTTTCTGGTGGCGAATAGAAAAAGTTCTTCAATAAAACCTGCATGATTAGGCTTCCTCTCACAATTCGACTATGTTGAAGGGCTTTACAAGTCAATTTCATCAGTATTGATGATTTTAACTTCATTTTGATACCCATATGTGGGAGAAAATCATGCAAAATAGCGTAATCCTCGGACAACACCTGTAATCCCACCTTTGAACCCCAAATAATGTGAGATTGATGTTAATGTGTTAGAGATACCATGAAAATCTTTGTTTCTTTGGAAAACATTGGAGTATCATCTTTAAAAATTCTGTTTCTGGTAGTTGGCTCAATCGTGCAAATAATTTTTTGTCATCAGGAATCACTTTTTTCAACTTTTCCAGAAAAATAAATTTTCGTAAAATATGAAATGCATGTGATCCCAACCTACTAACACTACTCTGAAACACAGGACAGCCTTTTGTATCATATTGACATTTTTCTGTGAAGTATGATGAAAAATCAAAGTGTGCAAATAATTTCTGTGTTGACTGTATTTACGATCAGTTGGATAGATTTTTGGTTCTTTTCGAGGGAATTTGAAGAAATTGCATAATAAGTGTGAACACCCAAAACTTAACTGTTTGTCACAACGCCTCATTTAACTGTCATGTTTTGACAAAATTGGTGTATTGGCTCCATGGCACATATATGACCATGTGTAAAACATATCCAAATGGCGTTATTAATTTGGAGATACATTGAAAAAATATGGGTACATAATAGGTCTGACACACTGGAATTGAAAAATGCCTAATTATGTACTAATGCACTGTTGATTGGAAATTCATTGATCTCACAAAATTTAATTTGTTAAACTCTCAAAATTACCTATAATATCTAAAAATTTATGCATTTCCATGGCAACAAGGACCACAATATCCCATGGAGGGTCACTTTTCTAACGGTCATTGCTACATAATGGATTGTCATACATTTGAACATGATGGTCAGGATATAGCCTGTGATATTGATAAATTACAAAATTCAAATACATTGTTTGCCTTGACTTGTTGTCTCAGAAACGATTTTGTAAGATAAATTACATAAAACATGCAAATCTTGTCTATGTTTTGAAAGAGGACACTCTGACAGACATTTAGATTCACAACACTTTTTGGTTTTATGAATAACTTTAGTGCAAAAGAGACCAAAGTGTGTTATTTATAAATCAATGGGAAACTTCAAATTTGTTTTGATTTCTTGTTTCCATGGCAACCAAGGCACATGACATGGAGGGTTCACTGTTCTGAATGTCATCCTTCCACACAGATTATATCCAAAAATATCAGATTCTATGATCTCTGAGATATTCAGAAATTCCAAAATTCATCAAAATTGTTTGACCCGATATGTTGCCTTGGAAATAGTTATAATGAAATAAATTTCCAAAAAACATACAAATCAAACCCATATTTGGAAAGAGGGCACTCTCCCAAACATTTTCATGTATCACAACTGCAGGTTTTATGAGATCATTTTAGAATATGAGAGCTCTAAATATGTCAATTATGACCAGGACTTCAAATCTGTTATGATATCCTGTTTCCATGGCAACCAGTACCATGCCACACATCTGAGGGTTCACTTTTTTTAAGGTTGTCCTGCCACAATGATTATGTCCAAAAATGAGCACTGTGACATGTCTTTTAGTTGAGATATTGATAAATTCCAAAATTCTTATAAACTTCTTTGCCCTGACATATTGCCTTGGAAACCATTTTCTTGCAATAACTAGACATAAAACATACAAATCTCACACAGGTTTTGAAAGAGGACACTCTCAGCAACATTTCCATATACAACACTTGCGGGTTTAATGAAATTATTTTGGAGTATAAGAGATCAAAGTGGGTGACAATGACTGAAAACTTCAAATTTGTTATGATATCCTGTCTCCATGGCAACCAGGACCATGCCACACATCCGAGGGTTAACTTTTCTGAAGGTCATCCTGCCACAATGGTTATGTCCAAAAATGAGCACTATGGCATGTCTATTAGTTGAGATATTGATAAATTCCAAAATTCTTATAAACTTGTTTGTCCTGACTTATTGCCTTGGAAACCATTGTAGTGCAATAAATAGACATAAAACATAAAAATCTCGCTCACGTTTTGAAAGACGACACTCTCAGCAACATTTCCACATAAAACACTAGCGGGTTTAATGAAATCATTTTGGAGTATAAGATATCAAAGTGTATGATAATGACTGGAAACTTCAAATTTGTTATGATTTCTCGTTTCCATGGCAACCAATACAATGTAAAAGCAAAATTGGTCTGCCAGTGGGAAGTCTGTCTCAACTTTAGTTTGATCAGGCACAAAAACCTCACCTGTGAACTTTGGTGTTTAAGAAAAGCATTAAAAATGAATAATTTGAGAATTACAATTTTAATAAATCTGTTGCCATGGCAACAGCTCTCCCTTACTTAGTACCCGGAACCAGTAATTTTCTTAGCCGGATTCAGATGGCTGACATTCTGGCGAACATTTTGGTATATGATTCGGCCTGTTGTACTTCCGTGCGGGGTCATCATCAAAAATGAGCTCATATTTCCTCTACTATTAGCGGATGGTACTAGTATAGAACTTACAATCTATGTATGTATGTATGTATGTATGTATGTATGTATGTATGTATGTATGTATGTATGTATGTATGTATGTATGTATGTATGTATGTATGTATGTATGTATGTATCTGTCTGTCTGTCTATCTATCTATCTATCTATCTATCTATCTATCTATCTATCTAACTATCTATCTATCCAGCTTCTATCTGTCTGTCTGATTACGTTCATATTTTTTGTGTGAGAATATTTCCATTGCAGACGATTCAATTGCGGCAAAGTTAAAAGGACAGAATGGTCATCTGCTTCTAAAAGTGTTGGCTACAAAAATATATCTCCAATCTTCTAACAATAGCTATCCTCCTACCTACATACGTAGGCCTACAAGCTACATTCCTGTCTGTACTTGGACTGTTTTGCATTGGAACCAACTCACGGGCTCCTTTTGAAACGGCCTGACTGCAGGTGTTAATTGAGACTATTGTTTCTATTTTTGAAGCAGCCTGCTTTCCCACAAAATCCACTCCCACTTATTTATGTTTCCTCTGACCTCCACTCGCAACTGCCTGTCTCTTGATCTATTGTTGAATTCAAGCAACTTCTCTTCTTTTTAAGTGCTAATTTTTGTCATTTTGTCTGTGATCAATTTCGGTACCAACACATTCCATGCTGGACTGCTGGTTTAATTGTAACTGAGGGTAGACCATGCCACGAATTAGGGCTAGAATTATCATTTGAATAGATAGATAGATAGATAGACAGATAGACAGATAGATAGACAGATAGATAGATAGATAGATAGATAGATAGATAGATAGATAGATAGATAGACAGACAGATAGATAGATAGATAGATAGATAGATAGATAGATAGATAGATAGATAGATAGATAGATAGATAGATAGATAGATAGATTTTGAAGGTACGCATCAGGATGAAAGTTGTATTTCAAAGAAAGAAATTGATGTCACTGAGGATGGTAGCAAAATCACATCATGCATTCCACTACGGATGGTATAGTTTTGCATTGTATTTCTCTTGGGGTGGTTGTCAATGTTGGCTAGATAGATAGACAGATATAGATAGATAAACAGATAGATAAATCGACAAATAAATTACAGGATTTAATTAAGATATACATACTAAAACATTATAGGCCTATGTCACTTGGGATGATAATAAAGTCAGTGTCATGTTCAATATTGTTCATTCTGGATGGTAGTTTCTGATGGCCAGTTTTTTGACATCACAAAAATAAAAACTTTTATTTGCCCATATCCGTGTCGAAATACATATTTCTACATGCATATATACGTACTTAGACAACAAATCATTCTTTTCTTTTCCTTGTTAAACTTAATCAATTTAAACTCCATGGGGCCACCCATCTGATACGAATTTGCCACCTTGCTGGCCATTGACCAAGCCAGTCATCTACACCTATCCAGTCACCTAAGCCAGTCACTCAAGCCAGGCACCCAAGCCAGCCATTCATGCCAGTGCACTTACAAAATAAATAGGTATATGGTTGGAAAATTTAAGAAATGGACAAAATTGAAAATCCACCGGAATTATCTAGCTCCACTTATTGGATGGATGGTGGTGTGAGACATTTTCACCACATAGTGTCAGGGCAGTGTCAGGGTAGCCAATAAATCAGGTTGGAGGCAGTGGACTAGGCCCTCCGCCAGGACATTTGAGAACTTAATATGCACCCCCATCTAGTGCACATCAAGTGATATCTGTTTAGGCACATTTGTTTATTTATTAACACCTCAGGAGCAACGCCTACAGTTTGCACTTTGTGATTCTTCAAAATAAACATTTATTTTCCTGCCCCACACAGTTATCATTAGGGTGTCATTAAGAAAACAATTTGCTCTTGATACCAAGTTGATAGCTGGAGTCTTTTAATCAAAGGAAAACAGTTCAAAACACACACTACATTGAATTAGATTGGATTTGACAAGAAAAAAGACACTGGTTAATTGGCAAAGAAAAAAGACACCAAATTGGTCAAGAAGTAACACCAAATTGGCCGGAAAAGAACACTTTAAATTGGAAAGAAAGAACACATTAAAATGCCGCCTGGACATACAGAGACCATACAGATAGACAATGAGTTATTGCCATGGCCTGTCATGGTACATCAACTAATGCCTGGGACTTCAAAGCAACAAATTAACACAGATACACTTGACTGTTAAAAATGTTTAAAAATGTTGTTTAAAGACTGTTAATTTGAGCAAATTACATACTTCTATTAATGTGACTAACGATTCTTAGTAATTAAAGAGTACCATAAAATGTTTAGGTCAAACTCAATTAGAATGCTATACAAAGTAACTTGTCCACATGTAAAATGTTGCTGTACTTTACAATGCTATTTGTATTTTGGGGTGTTTTTATGACCTTTTTCTATTGTATTTCATCAAACGTTGGGCAATCCATTGTGCATCTATTGAAGTACAATACACGTAGAACACAGCTATAATAAAAGTATAGATGTAAAGTCCTGTATGTCTTATATAGTTCAGCATTGCCTCCTCCTTCTATATTGGTCCCTCTGTGCTGGTCTTGGTCCCCAAAGCGGTCATAAAAATCAACCAATTTCTTTTAGCCATTTCGTTTTGTCTGCAGAGGCCATTTAAATCAGTCATTTAGCCCCAAACACATAGACAATCTGCTATAGGTTCAAACGCGGTGCAACAACAAGTACTATCCCCTACGTTGCGTATTATACCTAAATTACTTTATTGCCCAAAATTCGCCCAACATACCATTTCTGCTTGTGGTCATACTGGCCTCCAATTATACCTTTTTGGGAGTGAGTTGCTATCAGAGACGTGCCAAAAGCCTGCCCTCTTTTTGTGGAGTTTGTTCATTTTTCTTGCCCACCTCAAAGAAATTTATACAAGTTCTTGAGGTATTTTAAATAATTTTTGAACTCAGAAATAGAAATATACTGAGCACTGAGAGAAATACAGTTCACACAGCTCACAATATCCCTGTATTTCTTTTTAAAGTTAAAAAAATATCTCATCCAGCAACAAGTTATGGCACCAGACATCTCCTTTTTATAGGACCTTAGCAGAATAAATTGAACCATTATTTCTGGTATTTTCTTGAATTCCAATTTTTCGAGCATTCAAACTATCAATGTCACTTTAGAAAAAAAATCTGAAAAATCCTTGTTTTTCAAATACCAAGCAACATTTCAGTTAATTTGATAAATTTGTTCAAATCAAAACTGTTTTAAGGGGTACACAACTTGCTCAAGCAGGCAATGGGTTCGGCAAACTGATTTCCAGTGTGATTAGGCTTTCACTAGATGTATAGACTATACTTATATCAGGCAGTAAAGATCCTCCAAATACAGAAGCACCCTATTGATTTATATAAGAGTACCTTTTCACATGCTAAAATATTGTAGAAAACTCATCAAAAAGTTGATTTCAACGAAAGACAATTACAATATAATGAGCACTAGACTTTGAGCAGGGACTTGGAGGGCTTTTGATTGGGTAAGGCTTGATGTCAAGTGGGAATTTTAGTATTCTCTTGTAGGCCCTACCTAATCCTATTAGAAGAGCTACTCAGCCCCCCCCCCCCACCAACCCCTTGACTCCAAACCACTAGAAATTTCAATTATGAGAATAAAACACACTCTAAACAAATGCCCCAGCATAGAAGTGCCCCCCATGGGACTCTATTAGCTCTTGTATTGGCCGAAAAGGGCCATCAAAAAGAAGCAGGGCACTTATGCAGTTATTGCAACATTGCCTCTTGCTGTAAGGTCTATTCAAGTGCCCTTTGTAATAGTATGGCTCTGCTGTTAATGAAGTCCTTATACCTACACATAATTCGACAAATTGGATTATTTTTCCTTTACTATATCTTAATTTCTTATTTTATCCTTTTCCAGCCAATTGCATTACTTCCATAAACTCAATTCGTGTCATTAAATAATAACATAAATCAGCTTTCTAATTATATCAAATTGGGATTTCATCCGTTGGTATACCTTTAGTTATCCAAATGATTTTTGCCAGGGCTTGTCTTTCCTATGCTTCCAAATCTTTCAAATAATTTTCACTTGATCTTGACTACCAATTATAATCCTAGTTTAAAACTGCCATAATTAATATAAGTTTATACTACAAAGCAATCACTGCCAATAGACCACGTGAAATATCAAAATTAAATTTATCTGAAATAGGCACATGTACCTCTAACATACCAATCTGAAACTGTCAATAAATGATAAACACACTAAGAACAACACACTTCAACCAAAAAATAACAACATTTTATATCAAAATCACTGGGACAAAACTGTAATAGTAGACTAAGCTTACACTAATTAATTCTTGGAGAGAAACTTAGATCCTGTTACCAGTCATACGCGGGTGAACCTTTAATATCTGAGGGTATAGCACAGCACAGGCTAATAACTGCCCATATCTTATCAATAACAATCAGTTTGAATCCCAATTTGAGTTCAAACAGTAAACAAGGGTAAAAGTACAAAGGGGCCGTGCCCCTGAGCTATGCTGGACGACCATTGCCACCTGTATATGGCCAGCTATGTATTTATACAAGTCCCAATGGTTCAGTAAAACTTCAACCATTTATGGAAGAATTTTTAGAAAGCAAGACGCCATAAACTACCCCGCCATCACAGAACGGTTGTTAAACAATTACACCAATGTCAGATTAAACTGTTATGCCATAAACACCATTGTCCCCAGTACACTTATTTTCCCCAGGTATATTAAGTGCACAGCTCGGAGACAATCTGTCACTGCCTGCGACATATCCAATGTCATGTGCTGGCCATTGTAGGGACTGTCTTTTCTAAGTGCACCATCAAAAAGTTCACTTTTTAAGGCGGCGACCATTCAATATCCAGGGGGGGAGGGGCTGGAGTGTTTTTTAAAAATATTAAAATAATGCCTTGCTTAGTTTTGGTGAAATAAATAAATTATTTTGGTCAGTCTTGAAATAAATAATTTCTGCCGCGGGTATTTTTTGATAAGGAGTTGCTTGATTTAGGAATTAATATTTGGGGTCTTTGTGGGCTGGACATAAAAATAATAATTTCCCATCAAGGATAACCCAAAGCCCCCTCCCAGGTTATTAAATGGTCGCCCCTAACTTATTTTACCTCAAATTTAAGGTTTATTTTAGGACTTGTTTGAGTAGAAGTGGGTCATTAAAGTGCAGCAAAATCATTGAAGCAAATTCATGAGGCCCATATAATATTATTTGAGGCACATTTTTGAAGAGCATTGAGTAAAATGCAATAAAGTAATATAACTAATATGACATGAAAGCAGTACTCACCATTTGTCGTATTTGTCCTTCGGGTATTTGTCAAACTTGATCTTCAGTTTCCCCTCGCCCTTGTTGATCGTGATGACTTTCCCAAGAAACCTGGAAAAGAAATAAAACATTTATGAAAACCATTAAATACAATTACAATACCAACAAAGATCGTAGAGATACTGATGATCCAAGACCCTAACAAATATGAAGTAAATCATGACCTTTTGTATTTTGATCTTGTATCTAAATTTTATATTGACAGAGTAGAAAGACTAAACACTAAGGTAAGGAAGCCAAGAAGGGATGAATAAATGGAAGGAAGGAATGGATTAGGTAGGAAGAAGGCAAGGAATTTAAGGAAGAAAGGAAGGAAGAATGGAAGGAAGGTAGGAAGGAAGGAAGGAAGGAAGGAAGGAAAGAAGGAAGAAAGGTAGGAAGGAAGGAAGGAAGTAAGGAAGAAAGGAAGAAAGTAAGGAAGAAAGGAACAAGGAAGGAAGGAAGCAAGGAAGCAAGAAAGGTACAAGAAAGAAAGGAAGGAAGGAAGAAGCCAGCAAAAAAGCAAGGAAGGAATGAAGACAGAAATGAGACAGAGAGGAAATGATGAGGGGAATGAAAAGATGGAACAAATGGAAAGAAAGAAGAAAGAAATTGAAGTCAGAAGATAGATAAATATATATACGTTATTACAAAGGTCAGAAAAGTAACTGAAGCAACATTTTGTCAAATTGAGCTGCCTTCAAATCTGAATTTACAAAAATTCTCCTGGACTGCCATTGTATCAGCTAACAGTCCAATATAATTAACATGACTCCCAATGTAACAAAAATGCAAGGCCAACTTCTGATTTAAAATCATGATTTAAAGTTATTTTTTATGGAGCAAAGCGTTTGAGTGCAATGTAGTTGATCATGGAAGGCGGTGGCAATAGCATTATCTTTGATTATTGTGACACCATGATGATGATCACGAATTTATAGTATCTCCATAAATCAATTTGAGAAGGCAAATTTAATGATTAAATATCAGAAGGAAAGTCTTTAACCTACAAGATATTTCTTTTTGTAAAGACACCGTTATGAATCTTTCAATCAAACATTTTTCTTTGTTCAATGAAGAAGGATAGATGGATGGGTGATTGGGCTTAAGCTGTGTTAAGCCCTGTATTTGTGCACTTAGTAGGCTAATCATGATGGATGGATGATTGGGGCTTTACGTCCTGTATTTATGCATTTGGTAGGCTAATTAGGACAGGGGGAAGACACGGCAAGGAGGCGAAGGGTGATTGAAACAGCCGTCCAACATAGGCCCAGGTGACCCAGCAAGAGCTGGTTTCGAACCCTGGACCCAGCCATTGGCAGCCCAGCACGCTACCACTAGACCAACCCTAGCCCCTCAGGAGTCATGACAAGAAGTGAATATAGCAGGGTCCAAGTGATCAGACAAGAGCTGGAATCAAACCCGGGACCCAGAGGTAAACACCAGAATTACCCCCCCCCCCTCCTGAAATCTTAGCATAAGGAAAGTTTTTAAAGCAATTCTTTCAGATGAGACAATGATGTGATCAAACCTTCCAAATTCAAGAAATAACCCTTCATTTCAACAAAATGAACTTCATAAGTTTCAAATTTAGCTGAGCGATTAGTTCTCAAACGGAGCACAAGCATATAAATCAACCACAGGCAATCAATTTTCGATTTCTGACCTCCATATGTGCTTTGTGAACGTAGCATGTAACACTAATTTCATTTATCAATTTCTCATTTTAGATATTGATATTTGTTTTGTTAATGCCAGTCTGTCTATCAATATTAGCTTTGTAATTGTTTTGAGCAAAAAACCTTGTCAATGATACCATATTTCAAGATAGTTTATGGACAAGTTTATGGACAAATTGACACAGAGTTTACGGAAGATTTTATTCTCAGTTTATCGAAAAAGAGACACCGAGTTCATTGAAAAAAAATTGATACCAGGAGTTTATGGAAAAATTGATACGGAGTTTCAGTGAAAAATTGATACAAAGTCGTCGGTAAAATAAATTATTATGAAAAATGAGACAATTATTGAGGCTGAATAGGAAAATTGCTGGAAGGCCAGGAAGGGAGAAGGTAAATGAGGCCAAATAGACTGGAAATAGCTGCAGACTAATAACAGTGCTGCTGTGCCAATAGAGCAGTGTGTAGCTGGTTACTAGCTGCTGAGGCAGTTTCATGCCAGAGTCCCATCCAATTGCTTGAGCTCAGGGAAACATTGTGAAGCTCATTACCACAATAATTGCAAGCTCTTCTTCTATTTCCCTTCCACTCTATAAATCCAGCCACCATTACTCATCCATAAGATTTTCACAGGTCCCTGCCTGACAGTGCCTGTGCATGGGGCTGGCAGTGCTGCTCAGCCAAACTTAATATGCTACAATGTCCCCTTACTGCCCCCCCCCCCTATCCTCATAGCCCACAGAAATCCAAGAAGACCGTGATTACCAGCCATGTGTTAGTGAAATGAGCAATTAACAGCTCTCTGCTTGGATGTTGAAACTCAAGACGACCAATGACACCCCGCATAACTAGAAGCACACAGCACCCCCCCCCCCCCCCCTGCATGGGTCTACTCCCCTGGGATCTTGTGAGCTCTTGTGTTTTCCTAAAGATTTGCATAATCATCATGATCATGCCTGTCTACAAACCATATTTCATCATCACACTCACAATGACTTACAGCCTTGCTTTTACAGAGACAGAAAGTTATTTGCAACTGATTGGCTTTTTGTCAGTTTTTGACGAACAGGTCTAAGAATTTGAGTTATTCTTTCAGCCCTGAAGTGAGGAGCACCTTCACAAAATCCCAAGATTTCACTTCATATTTATCACAAGCAATCAAAATTGTCAGAAGATTTTAGGATCTGATAATCCAAGAAATCTTTATACAGTGTCAGTCAAGAAATAGTTGCAAATATCTATTTAGCCAGCTGCAATTACATTACTAAATTCAGTCATACGCCACATCAACAGTCTTATCATGTGCATACAGTAAATTTTTTTAGCATTGATCTTGAACTACATATTTCAATCGGATATCAATGTAACATTTCTTTATTGAAAACAAGCCAATGCCTGGGAATGAGAGAGGGAGAACAGGGCAGGAAATCTAAAGCCAGACACCCCTAGTGGACAGTCAAAGAACTAAATTTACTTTCTGGCCTACCTACTGACTAGTGTTGCCACCTGGCTGACTATTCACCAACTAACCTTTTACCCCCACTCAAACGACAGTCACTGTCACACAGCCTTTTCTTTGCTTTTAACCTCACAAGTGTAACTAAATTAATTTTACTTCGATTTTAAAAATTTTCACTAGAGTTGAAGATTACTAAATAAATTTTCAAGGACTTTTTTAGCTGAAAATCAGGATTCCAGGACCACTTGATTTTGCCTTCTTTAAAGATTTTTCCTTTTTTTCCAGGACCACTTACTTTATGGACTTTTATTTTCAAGAACTGTGGAACACTGCAGAGCCTCATATTATACACAGTCTTCACAATCACTTTTTTGGCTTTGTTCTCTACAACTGTGACATTTGCTGTGGCAGTGGAGAAATCACAACATATTTCAGAGACCACAGCCATGCTCCTTTGTTGTACTGCAAGGTGCTGACACCTGGTGGAATATGCAGTTTTTACAAACATGCCAACATCTCTAATCTGAAGACTTGATGTCATTTATGTGGCTCAGGATATTCCAGCACATGTGTCATAATTACTTTTGCAGCTGGCAAGATGACACAGGAAGATTAGGAAAGATTGATATTGTTGTTTTGTTGTTTTTTTTCTCAAAATAATGCCAAATTGTGAGAAGTTGTAATTTTTTAACAATCTCACCGTTGACTATGCCAAGATCCATATTCCATATAGAGCTACAGACCACGAGTTTTACCTTATCAGAACAAAATTCCCTAATTTTTCCGTTATCACTTCCGAAAACGCTAGAGGGAAAATTGCAACTATTTTATAATTATACATTGCGGAAATGAAGAATGTGGAAATACTGCCACTGCAGCAAGTTGCAAAGAACAAACATTCAGGAAAGATCAGTGAATGGTTCAACATGACACACATTTACCCCATGTGAGGGATCTTTTACTAACCCTCCATTGGCATTGATACAAGGGGACGCCAATTCAACGTCTCATCCGCTGATCTGAACGACATCCAGCTGGGATTTTGCTATTTAAGGTCCAATGATTCAAAAACTTTTAAGCAAAGAAAATACCCAGTAAATACTCATAAACCCCAAGAAAACATCTGAATACAAACTTACCATTTTCCTGCAACTTTGGCTTCAACTTTTGCATTCTCGTGAACTGAAACAAGAAAAAGACAATTTGAACACTCTCCTTTTCAAAAATAACCAAATCAAAAACCATAGCCAGGAACACAGACAAAACACATTGTTTTACAATGCTGTCTATAGTCAGTATTTAGAGATTTGATTAACCTTTATCTATTCCAACACAAAAATATTAACTAAAATACGCCTTTTCTGGACACATTCGATGTAACATTGAAGTGGAGAACTTGTACTAATGTAAAAAAAAACAGCATTAGTAGATTACTTCTAAATTAGTACAAACCATAACATTCTTTAAGGACATATTTGTGTAAGGGACCGTTCAGAATTTATGACTGGGGGGGGGGGGGGGGGTGGGAGTTTTGCTGGAACTTCCCGTCAAAAATTGATACCCCCCTCGAGTTTCATGCGGATTTTTAGTACCCCACCCTTAGGTTTCACGCATATTTTTAGTACCCCCCCCCTCGACATACAAAGCAATACACACATATATACTGTTATACAAGGCCACGCGTACAGATTCGCGTCATTTCGCGGACTTTTGCGCGTAAAAAAGTCCAAATAAAATGAGTTTATGCATGCTTTTTAACATTTTTTCTTTGTTAAATTTCTTACCCCCCCCCCTTGGAAGTGTTGTCAAAAATTAATACCTCCCCCTTGAAACACGTGTGAAAAGTTAGTACCCCCTCGGCCAAAACTCCCACCCCCCTCCCCCAATCATAAATTCTGAACGGTCCCTAATATGAAAGTTTCACTTTGTTGAAATTAACACATAAATCTATTGAGTATGGGCAATCGCCTGATTTCTTCATGCACTTGGAAGGTTAATTAGGACAGGAGGAGGACACAGCACTGAGCTGAAACCTTAGCATGAGAAGTTAATTTCACTTTGTTCGTAACTCCATGCAGTATAGACACACAATAGCTTCAGTTCTTACCTTGACCGTCCGGCCGTCCATCATCTGGCTCTAAACTGTCCATGGCTGCATCATCATCACTTTCTGAAGCCATGCGCTGCAAAATCAAGAGATATCTTGATAATAATTTTGCATATTCACATCAATAAGGCTAGACATAATTGATCTTTAGCTTCTCGGATCTTCTCGAGGCACTCTTAAGGTCGGTCGTTGGTCAGTAAGGCCACACATAATTGATCTTTAGCTTCTCGGATTCGTCTCAAGGCACTTTTTCTAGGGTCGGTCGGTAGGACAAAAAAAAAAGGTGAAAATTTTTTTTTTATAATGTCAAAAAAAAAAATTTTTTTTTTCCATCGGCAGGAAATCTATTGTGTCGGCGGGTCCGAGAAGCTAAGAATCAATTATGTGTGGCCTAAAGGGGAAAAAAGCTAGTAATCTCTATTTTCTGTAATGTGAATAGGATAAAAATTTCGGAAAGCTCAATTTTTTTTTCCGTTGGAAGAAAATCTGTTAGCAAGGGGTCGGTTGATCCATAAAGCTAAAAATTACCAATAATTATATCTGGCCTTATTACCAAGAATTCAATATTCTATGTTTTTCTTTCAGATGGTGTAAAAGGCATGTCAACCATGCTAAACAGACTGCTAAAAAGAAGGGAAGACTATATAAAACTGGGGGGCACGGAAACTGTAAACACCAAGTAACATCAATAGATTTTTACTTACCGCTGACTTGGTCATCCTGTCCTCAACATCGTCTGAATCGGTGTCGTGTTTCGGAGTTCTTCCTCCGGCTCCTCGCAAAACTTTGAACGGAGAACGATTGCTTAGAGATGGTTTTGGCTGAAAGAGGAATTAAAAGAGTATGATAAGAAATAATAAACGGACAAGAAAGAATGTTCACCAACCCATTTCTACTTG
Source organism: Platynereis dumerilii (assembly GCA_026936325.1). Classification (NCBI taxonomy): domain Eukaryota; kingdom Metazoa; phylum Annelida; class Polychaeta; order Phyllodocida; family Nereididae; genus Platynereis; species Platynereis dumerilii. Next base: position 58,074,582 of record JAPTHN010000002.1, read on the forward strand.
AAACATTTCCGTTTAAGCGTACATTCGATTTACCTCATTTTATTTCAAATTTCTAACAAAAATCTAGCAGGAACATTTCAGAGAGTGATTGAGGTCTTAACAATAACAATAACAACTAGATGCAATATGGGAGAAAGGATCGCTCAATGCACCTTTAATTCTGTCCCACAGGTACGAAATGGTAGCCCCTTCTAAATTTTTCCACAAGACAAACAATAAATTCATCCATGTAATCTATGTTTCTATCTCTATCTGTGGGACTATCAATCAATATGACTCTCTCGACATGAATATGTATCCCTATGGGTCTATTTATCTTAGTTACTATATATGATGAAAATTCAAGGTGTGCAAATAATTTCTGTGTTGACTGTATGAAAAGAGGTGTAAATACCTAAGTTAAGATATATCTAACAACTTTCAATGACATTTGAGGGAATATGCAGTGTCCTGTTGAAGGAGATGTCATTACAAAAAAAAGTCCATTCCACGACGCTCACAGTGATTACAGAGTAGCCCCCTATATTAATATAGGGGCTACAATATTTTATATAGGAGTCCTTAAGTTCTGACTTTTCCCCTGACAGAAAAACTACAAAGCCACCTTTTTGCTTTTCTATGTCAGTATAATTCTCTGAGAATTTGTAGATAACAGAATCGCCCACAAACTATAATTATGTCAGAGTAGTATTAGTAACTGACAACTAAACTATACAAAAGAGAATTAAGCATTACTCACTCTAACTAAGGGCTTCTGCGGAGAGGACTTCTTGCTGGGTCTGAAGTCCTCGTCATCGTCATCTTCGTCACTTTCTTGGTAGTTTCTCTTTGGAGCTCTTCTCTGTGTGAGGCTGGCAAATGCACTCTGAATAATAACATAAATACCATTGTGTTAAATAGAGAAAGATGGATGGATGATTGGGGCAGGTGAAAGACACAGCAATGAAGAGAATGATAATCAAAACTGCAGTCCAACATGTTAAATAGAGCAATTTTAATGACAAGATCAAATGTCGCAAATGACTTATTTGTCTCGAAATGACGTAATATTCGCAACTTTTGCGTTCAATCCGAACTTAAGATTACAACAGGGTACTGCTCGCAAAGATATAAGTAAACATGTCTGTACCCTCTTTTAACCCTTACCAGACTGGCCAGTTCGAACAAAACCATTTACCAGGACAACAATCTGTCTATTGCGACGTCATCAGCAGCATAAAATAATGGCCCAGCAGTCAGTAAGCTGGGGATGCACATATTAAATGTGCCTTCAGTCCGGTAAGGGTTAATGTGGCTGATGAAAGTCCATCTATATTGAATATTTGTTTACCAAAAAGACCTGATTGAACATCAAATATCAAATATTTTCAACCTACATTACATAAAGGAAAATTTACATAAAGGAAAATATATAATTTCAACAATCAACAAGGGTAAAATCGAAAGGCCCTTACCCTTGACTTGCTAAATTTGTTGGATCTGATGGACTGTTCTATTGAAGATGAGGATGATCTTCTCTCGGAGATGCTGTCTCTAGTCTGTGGGACGGAAAAATTGGAATATATAATATTGTAATTAATCAACGAAGATACCTGGCATATCATAATAATGACAACATTTACCAATAAAGACATATATGGTAATCAAGGGAAGAGGTCTGCTCCGATAAATCACTATAATTCATCATATATATCATTTCATTGCAATTTACAAACTTCGGAGATTTAACACTGCATACTCTTGCTCACACTTCACAGTATAGAACAAGTGAATGCACACATTCTCAAGTATAGTCAGGTGTACTCGTGCTCTACCCCTGCTGTCAATATGAGATTTACTCTTACTTCAAGTAAAACACACAGAAATAAAATTTCCCATACTCATAAATTCCTGAAATTTACAAAAGTAAAGCAATGGCCTTTTTGAAGATACCAGAAATCCTGTATGCATATTTATTAAATATCTCAAATATGTCGTAAAGGGTACCTTTTTGACAGGAGACTTTTCTTCCATGGGTTCGTCATTGTCTTCATCTTCATCCTCATCATCCTCCTCCATATCTCGCACCTGCTTGGCCGACGTCACCACTTTGAATTTCTGAATCAACATATTACATCATTCAGATGGATGGATGATTGGGGCTTTACGTCCTTTATTTTTGTACTTGGTAGACTAAATTTTTTTTGACATTTCAAGCTCTTCACATAAAATACAAAGTCTTGTTCCTTGTGTTTTTTTATTATTTTTGCAATGTGATTAAAATCAATTATCGGCTGGTGGCCCAAACTGATGATCAAAAAAACACTGATAGCAATCATTTATCAACAATACACATTTGGAAATGAAATTGACCACTGTGTAGAATGGATGGATGATTGGGGCTTTACACTTGGTAGACTAATTAGGACAGGAGGAGGACACGTCAATTAGGCGAAGGATGACCACTGTGATCTACATACTATCAAATATTCTTATTTCGATCCATCAATTCAGATTCAGTTTGACTGCACTCACATTCATCTTCTCCAGCTGCTCCTGCTTTTTCCGAATGTCTTCCTCCAGTTCTTTCTGTTTCTGAGCTTGGGACTTCACTTCTTTCTTCAGCACGCCTTCCGGAATGGTCAGTTTTTGTTCTGCAGTTGAGCACCTGAAAGAAACAGGGGTCATGAGAAATTACAACAGACCATAATATCGGGAAGGGTAGATACACCCTACCGGCGATCTACCAGGACTCCAGGAAATACTCGAGTCACGTGACTTTGCGTCATCCATTATGTCACATGACCGTTCAAATTCGAATCATTAAGAAGTGAGAAAGGGGTCTGGGTGGATCCTGAAAGCTCTTCAGCAATTCTCTTATGTTGTAAATAGTTTTTCAACAATAACTACAATGTCAACTGCAAAGATGCGCATTATCATGGCAGTCCTTTTCATACAGCATATCTTTATAAGGCAAGCAGGAATTATGACTCTTTCGGACTAGCAAAAACGCAAAGATAGCTCAACATTTCCTGTTTGCCAAGAGTTTCAATATTAGTTATTATAAGGGCATGAAGAGTCAACGTCTTCCACCAAGCAAAAAAATATTGAACCTACACAAAATTAATTCCTCACCACATGAAATAAGAATAAAATCTCAGGATGGATGGATGGATGGATGATTGGGGCTTTATGTCCTGTATTTATGAATAAAATCTCAGCCCCAGACCTTGCCTCCATGGCAGAGATAATTCCTGGATACTTCTAAGATAAGAAAGAAGAGTTTTGATGATCACACTTACCGATTATGAGAGGGGTCGGGATTCATGTTGCAAACCCAGTCCTCGGGGAATTCTTTGCCAATCAAATTTGTAGAAAACGGAATGATACGCCATTTCCGACATAAATCTGAAACAAACGGATTGGAACAATATTAAGTACTGTACAGGAATAAAATGAGACTATCGGTACCTATTACTGTTCACTGCATTCAAATCATCAACGAAAAGAGATATAGACCGCTCAATAGAGATTCCTCTGAGGATTTATGCACTACGGTCAAGTCTGGATCAAGTCAAGTCAAGTAACCAGTGGTATGTTATTTAGGCAAGGCGGATTACAGTGTTGAGGCCAGGGATGATTGACTAGTAGGTCCAGCTCCGACCAGAGCTGGAATCAAAACCCGGGACTCAGAAATTAAAAGCCCAGCCCGCTACAAACCAAGCCAACTTCTCTCACATCTCAGAAAAGGAATTTGAGGCCAAACACAAATGACTTTGATGATTAATGGTGATACATACTACATTGAACAGCCGTCTGGACTTGCATAGCCCTCTTACGGACAAACTTTGGATCTTCTGAGGGAGGGTCCGTCCACGTAGAACCCAGGTAGCCAAATCCTTCCCTAAAAAAGACAAGAGAATGGAATGTTTAAAAGTCTAATTCCATCAGAATAACTATCAAAAAGAGTTTGTGCAAATCGAAAAAAAATTTGAAATAAGAAAAAGACAATTACCAGAATTTATCTGCACCTCCTTGAGCCTCTGAAATCGAGAGTGCAACAAAATTTTGTAATTCATACAATTTACAATACACACTCATAATCAATATGGATTAGCATTAAAACACTGCATACATTACAAGAAATGTTAGGAAAGCGTTAAGACAGAAATTGTGATGGATTAAATAACAAATACTTCTTAATTTCTTAATGATGAATATCTGCAAAGGCATCCAACAACTGGACAGTGCTGTCATCTGGTGGAAATTCTAGAAAAAATCTTTCCCACAGTTCAAGGCAATTTTTTGCCCCTCTTGATTTTGGAAATTATACAATTTAAAAACTCAGAGAACATCTGTAGGCCTAATTGTGAGCATGTTGCCCTCTATATACTTAGATAAACACTTAGTTCAAAAGGCCTCAAAATAACTTCAACACACCAACCTCAACTCCACTATCAAAATTCCTACATTCACCTCCAAATTGTCTCAGTTATGTGATGGATGGATGGATGTTTGGGGCTTTATGTCCTGTATTTATGCACTTGGTAGGCTAATTAGGACAGGAGGACACGGCAATGAGGCGAAGGATGATTGAAACAGCCGTCCAACATAGGCCCAGTTGACCCGGCAAGAGCTGGATTCGAACCTTGGACCCAGCGATTGGCAGTCCAGCATGCTACCACTAGACCAACCCTCCCCCCTCTCAGTTATGTGAATTTACAAAGAAACCCTTAGGCTACTCACCTAGATTAATGTCCCTCCAGTACTGTTGCAGATACTCCCCCATGGCCTTCTGTAAATGTCTGTATTCTTTAGCGTCAGCAAAGTCTTGTTTGTTGTGAGTTGGCTCCAGCACCAGATACGGCACATCCACGATGCCCATGATGCCGGACAGGTTGCCTCCTACTTCTCCTGGTGGGCCAACCTGAAATAAATACAATTTGTTGATCAATCGCAATTACAAATTGATTCTAAAGATTGGAGTATGAGGTAGGTGCCATAGTAAGGATACCAAGATCACTTGTCGCACAGCATAGAACACCTGCATGTCCTGCTAGAAAGAATGATTGGGGCTTTACATCCTGTATTTATGCACTTAGTAGGCTAATTAGGACATGAGGAGGACAAGGAAATGAGGCGAAGGATGATTGAAACAGCCGTCCAACATAGGCCCAGGCATGCCCTTTCAGGCTGCACTCAGAAGTTAACTTGAGACACTGGGACCCATATCCAGTTTCCAGAAAATATCAGATATGAAAATTACTTTTTCGTTGAGTCATTTCAGGGAGTACACTTTGAGATTGATATTGACAACTTGTTGAACGAAGAGCGAGCAAAAATAATAAAACATTTCTAAAGTTTTCTACAACACAATATTAACTGATTTGATGAGCAATGAGATTTAATAACAGTTGTATTCATGCGCTTAGTAGGCTTAATTGAACAAGAGCAAGTTCTCACAAGGAGCATAATGGTTAGATTTTTTTACATACCCTCTGATACATCTTGATCAAACGACTACAGTTGTACACAAACATCCCGTCCTGAGTGCGTGATTGCAGATTGACGCCAAATATCATGTTCAGCGTCTTAGGATCCCTTAGTGCCCTGAAACACAAAAGGCATGGATTCTATAACAATTCTCATTCATGACACATAAACTATTTCAAACTTTGCACTCATTGGAATTAATACATAGGCCAACACAAAATTCCACATGCACTTGTTCTCCATTGTACATAAGCATTATCAAGTCAAACAAAACACATACTTAGTTTTTCTTTCTGCTATTTGTTTTTTCAATTGTGCCTCTCTGCGAAGTTCCATTGCAAGCGTCTGTGCCTTTCTGATTTCTGCCTGTAAAAAGAAAACATCCATTTATCATTTAAATAATAATTAAACTAGATTTTCGATCATAAATGAGTCGACCAATAGGAAGTTGGCCAAGAGTCTCAATAACACATGATGCAGTGTTGAATCTACATATTACATAATTTAATTGTGAAAGAAATGTTATTTTAAAATGGTTTATGAATTTTTATGTTTTACCCCTCTGCAGCACCTTATTGGGATTGAAATGGTTTATGAAAACCATTCCTTTTTCTTTTAAAAGCCTTAAAATCACAGGACTGGCATATATGGTGACTGGCATCCATACTTATAATTTGTTTTTCTGTTCTTGATGTCTTGCTTCTCTCCTACTTTCTTTGTTCATTTCTTACATCCTTTATTTTTTCCTTCCTTCCTTTGTTTCACTTCCTACTTTCTTGAGCTTCAATGTCAGCTTATATCAGATGAATCCCTTAATTGTCAAATTACACAGTGGTGATTACTGTATTAATTGGAATGTAAATTCCAATTGTCTATGTACATGTAATTTCCCTGATTGATATCTGACATACACACTGTATGGAGCCACCAGCAGTTTACTGCAGTGATAAAAGGCCTACATGTGGCAACAAGAATCCGCGGATTCAAAGCCTGGCTCAAGTGGCAGTGATGACGGCAAAATATGTAGCAATGCTGGTGAAATAGTTAAGTCTACTTGATGGTTTGGAAATGGCAGAGAAAGGTGGTTCCGAATTGCGGCAAGTGAAGTGTTGTTATTGTAGTTGTTCCATGTACAAAATAATATCCAAATAACCACGAAAAGAATGTGTACGATTTTTTCAAATCTTGAAGTCGCCCAATTTCCTCCTTTGAAAAAATTGGCGAAATTGAAAAAAATTGTTTTTTTTAATCTCGGAAAATAATTTTTTTCATTTTTTTTAATTTAGGAAAAAAAATTGTAAATCTTGGAACAAAAAATGTTTAAATGTGAAAAACAGAAGTTGCCCGAATTCCTCTTTTTGAAAAAAAAAAAAATTAGTGTAATTGAAAAAAAGTTGAAATTTTTTTTTTTTTTTTCAAATCTTGGAGAAAAAAAATTTTGGGAAAAAAAAAATTTTTGAAATTGAAAAAAAAAGTAATTTCCATACATCTAGCTACCCTAACAAACCAATAAAACACAAAAACAGATATATTGAACCTATAGTTATTGAACAGTAGAGTTGACAGACAATATTTTCAGACCATTACTCCTGAATTAGCCTGGCGAGCCAGGCTAAAAATTGGAACTAATTGGCTTTGACAACAGTGCCAAAATGACAGTTAAACAGTTATAAGCTAGCTATTTTAGGAGTCATTTGATACAGAACACAATAAAATGAAGGTAGATTGACTCCCAATGAAAGTGACAGGCCTGAAGAGCAAGATTTTAGCCTTCAAAAGGCTGTGACCTGAGATGACCTCATCTGCATATTCAGGAAGTGGATGTGGTTGTCAAGGTACACAGACCCTTATTTGAATTTCTTTTAGATGCTCTTGGAATGCCAGATACTACATTGGCAATAAATGATAAATAAATGGTGCTAGTAGGCCAATGAATAGTTTTTTCCATCTACAGAGGTCAAACAGTCATCATACACAGTTACAAGCCCAAGTATGATGCCTAAGTATGGTTGAAAGATGCTAATATATTTTCTTTGCAATTTGTAGAAGGAAGTTGGAATGGCCAACTTCCTTAATTAGAATCTTTTAGCATTTGCGTAACTATTCGGTGTTTGGTGTGGAAAAATTCTGACTACAGCTAACGGCACCACAAGAGCAGCGCCATGGTAACAACGATTAAGAAGGTTTTAGTGAACTTAATGATGTCAATATTATCATCATGACATCACGTTTACCCCAGGCATCTGCTCAAGAATTTATATAAGATGACTTAGCTACAGATGGATGTATGGATGATTGGGGCTTTACGTCCTGTATTTATGCACTTGGTAGGCTTATTAGGACAGGAAGAGGACACGGCAATGAGGTGAAGGATGATTGAAACAGCCGTCCAACATAGGCCCAGGTGACCCGGCAAGAGTTGGATTCGAACCCTGGGCCCAGCGATTGGCAGCCCAGCACACGACCGCTAGACCAACCCTCCCCCGGTACTTAGCTACAGATCACTTACTCTTTGTGTTTTGTTTCCGTCACTTCCGTGTTTGTTTTCTAAGTTCCTGTATTTGCTTTCAGCTTCTTTAGCTTTATTGTCCGCCATTTTGGCTTCTTCTTGGGATTTCTTTGTTTCTCTTTCCGACCGCGTTTTGAACCTTGCAGAAGAATAGCGGTACATCCGCGGCTTGTACAAGCAATTCACCAGTCGTTTTGTAGACACTTTCTTGTTCTGAATGTAGATTTTCATCCTCGGGTCCGAGTAGAGGACCGAAGTGTAGGCACGGAATGATTTTCTTTCTGGGACCATGCTAAAAATAAAAATAAGTTTTGAATTTAAGTAATCATACGCCCAACCACAGCGTCATGGAATTTAGGAAGATTTTTCTCCAGCGTGACTTTATGTTGTGGTCTTATTAATATTAGTAAATCATATTACCATGTCAGTTCTTCATTTTAGAACTTATAAAATGAAGGAATATATTTATAAGTCAATGATGGAGAATTTTTTATAAGTCAGTGAGTGAGAATTTCTCTGGAGAAAAATCTTACATTTTTGACACAAGCATACAGATTTTAAAAGCAGAGTTAAAGATTTTAACTTTCCCACATGACTTTGAAGCAGCGACCTATAACCATGAGAATTGAGGGATAATATTTACACACTTAAGAGTAACATAGACTAAGCATACCATGCAAAAAGAAGTAACATAAAGACACACACAAAGACAAATTGCCCACCGACAATTTGACAAAAACAAACAGACACGCAAATACAGATTCAGAAACAAATTGCACACAAAAATTGTTGATGACACATTTCACAAGACGCAAGACAAATATGGCCAAACGAGACACACAAGACAATGACACAAGACAATAACACAAGACAATGACACAAGACAATGACACACACGCAAAAACATACACAACTTCACCATAAACACAACTTATGGATAACCTCATCTGAAACTAACTTCGACCAAATACCACCAACTAAATCAATGACCACTCTTCAAGGCATATCAATTCAATAAAAGTTCAAGAAACTTTAACCTAAAAACCCCAGAAAACAAAGTCAGGCTTTTTTCGCCGCAGAGAATGAAACAACACAAACCTATAACTGTCCCTGGAATCCCAAAAGTAACAAGAACATCAATTTGACAAAAAGGAACGGGAAAAAAAATGAAATAGTCATTATAACACCATCTGGCATCAGGCCGGTAATTTCGCAAAGAGTATCCATATTTAGCTGCAATTTAAAAGACACTTCCCTGCCAATATGTACGATAAACTTTGATTGACATAACCACATCAGGCTAGTCAGCAAATCAGGCTGCCCTATTCACAGATGACGTCATTTGATTTTTTGGCATATCAAAATACTGACCTAAAGGTAGTCTAGTGACCATGTAATCAACTAAGCAATGAGCAGCCTTCAAATTTAAATTTCAGTGGTATAATTGTGTACAGTATTTAGGCAACCTGAAGGCTAATTATGACAATAAGACAAGACAACAATGTGAAGGATGATTGAAACTACCATCCAAAATGGCTCTAAGGACTCTGCAAGAGCTGGAATCAAACCTGGGACCCAGCGATTGGAAACCCTGAGCATTAGGCCTACCAACTGAGCTAACTTATTCCCCAGTTATAATACTGAGGCATGCATCTACTGCTAAGAGCCCAAAAGACGTGATGAACACTGATTAAATTTTCGCGAACATTTTTTGTAAAGAATAGCAATCAGTCAGCAATTTTCTAACTCTTCTTCCATAGGATGGACAGATGATTGGGGCTTTACGTCCCGTACTAATGCACCAAGTAAGTGGGCTGTGTTATGTGCCCTATGTAGGGGAGAGCCGGGCACCATGAGCCACTGGGCACCATGAGCCATGGCCCCTACAAAACAAACAATTTAAATAGGTATCTGTGGGTTAGCATAACACGATATAAATCAAATTCAGTTCAACGTAAGGCAAGAAATAAACAAAAGATCATCAAAAATGACGAAAAAACCCAAGTCGAAACATAACTATCATAAACCTACTGAAATAAAGTGTAGCATGCATTTTGATGACAAATAGTTGGTTTCCAATGTCACAAGAGATTTCAAAGCTATATCTTACAATGGAGGCAAGTTAAGAATATTCTTGGATTGGTGATATTAATAGAGAAATAGAAACTGTTGGTTTCAAAGATGGGAAATTGGGCCTGGATGCATGCAATTTGCAATTAACATATAGGCTTTCATGCCATGTTATAGGTTGTTATAAAGGTTGTTTAATCAGAGTTAATTTTAAGAGAAAATGGAAGACTATCCAAGTCACAGCCATGCATTAGGTTGTAATATTGTAGACGCACTTAAAGAAAGACATGGAAAACATTTTTGGATGTGAAGGTTTTTAATAATGTTATGCTTGGTCTAATAACAAAGTAATATCGTCAATAATTTTCAAGCAATTTCATAAGGCATTTCCAGTCCATCGTTACTGGTTAGGTCAAGTAATGGTAATATGAAAGATGGGTCATTTAGGGCCTTAAGTTGTGTATTTATACACTTTGGTAGGCCAATTTGGACAGGAGGAGGAAACGGCAATGGGCGAAGGATGATAAAGATCCAGGTGATCTGGCCAGAGCTGGATTTGAACCCAGGACCCACAGATTGGAAAGCACAATACCAATTGAGCTAACGGACTCCAGAATTAAATTTTCTGGACGATATCTAGGTTCGGAACTTCATTATTTTACCATTATCATTTTTTTTGTTAGAAATAAATTTACTATGTCCTCAATGAATCCTTATGAGTGAGTAGTATCGACCTAGAATTTTAAAACTAATTCTATTCTGTAATTTTTTTGTGTCAAAAATATTAATTCGCATTGGAAAATAAGCTTATTTTCCATCAATCTTACTGTACAATAGAGCAGTGGCGCACATCAATGCAAAGCTAAGTAGCATGTGTCATGCTAGAGTTGACGTTTTGTGGGACAATGAGGATTTCAACAGAGCAGTGAATTAAAATCAGATTATAGATTTTTTCCGCACCTTCCACCAATAACCTCATTTCAGATTAAGTCTAGATTAAGTTTAGATTAAATCAAGATTAAATTAGATTTAAGTTTAGATTAAATTAGATTAAGTTTAGATTAAAATTATCGACTAAGCAGATGGAGCATATACAAGGAGAGCGAGGACAAAGTACCTTAGTAGAGTGCAGTCTACAGAATATTATAATAATATTAAAATAAAGTCTGCAATATGAATATGCAACCAACACAAATTGCATAGAGATAGAGCAATTACCTGTGGTGTTTCCACCATCTGAAAGAATTTTAAAAAGGCACATGTCAGGCCAAGCAGCAATGTAGCATCGTCACATACAAACACAAATTAACTTAAATCAAAATTAATTCAAAATTCAGCATAGCATGTAATCATTATTCAGGCAAAACAAGCACCATTTAATTTTTTTATTGATTTTATGCATTCTATAGTTCTTGGAAAATTTAATGAAATATCAAATCGCACAACTTTGCAAAATTTATGTATCAGCCAATGAAATATTCAACAAAATATTAAATGAAATAACCCTGCACTGCCTGCACCTGCCTCATCTCATTGTCCCACAGAGTCAATTTCGACCTCAGAGAGTCAGTTACGACTCAATAGTCAATCATGACTCGAGTCAAGAGAGTCAATCATGACTCCAGAGTCAATCATGAATCCAGACGGGGCCTCAAGACTCGAGAGTCAATCAAGACTCGAGAGTCAATCATGACTTCAAAGAGTTAATTATGACTCTGGGAGTAAATAACAACTCCAGAAGATCTATAATGACTCCTGAGGAGTCAGTCACGACCCAAGACAGTCAGACACAACTCTTCAGAGTCAATCACATCTTCAGAGTCAATCATGACTCAGAAGAGTCAATCATGACTCAAAAGAGTCAATCACACCTCCAGAGAGCCTTTTATCACTCAAGAGATTCAGTCTGATCAGTCATGACTCTAAAGAAGTCTACTACGACTCAAAAGGGTCAATTATGACTCCACTCCAGAGAGTCATAAAGACTCCGGACACGAGGGTTGCAAAGCTGGCCTCCACAAAACTACAGCTCTGCATTGATGTCAAGTTGTCAACAACCACAAGTCAATCAAACAAAATTCAGTGGCAAACCAGTAAGTTTGTTAATTTACAGACGGCAAATATTAATTCAAACTTTGTCATTTAATTCTCTCAGAGATAATTTTTGAGAAGACTCACTAACTTCAAAATAATGTTTTTGCATGCTCCAATTGCTCAACAAATACAGTACACATTTTAGAAACAATACCAAAATAGCATCTACCATAAAAGGTTTGGTAAAGAGAAGTTCAATGGCTGACAATTTATCATTTTTATCAATTCATCAACTTTTTTTTAATCAATTCTGAAATTACGAGTCCCACAGCTATCTAGGTCTCCCTAAACTATTAGCACATTTAGAGTAAATAACCAAACCAGAACTGCAAGCGGTTTAAACGCTCGTCTGTTAATGAAAAATCTATCAAATATTAATTCAAACTTTCTCATTTAACACTCTCAGAGATAACTTTCAAGCAGACTCACTAGTTAACTTCAAAATAATGTTTTTGCAAGCTCCAATTGCTCTCAACAAATACAGTATGAAATTTTAGAACCGATTTTAGCTAAAATTGATTTCTATTTTTATCATTTTGAATTATTAGATTAAGGCTTATACCAGTTTTGAATCTGAAACAATACCCAAAATAGCATAAAGCATAGAAGGTTTGGTAAAGAGACGATTAATGGCCAACAATTTATCATGTTATTGTTTATCAATTCATCAACTTTTTTTTAAACAATTCTGAAAGCTATTTCACAGCTATCTAGTTCTCCCTAAACTATAAGCAAACTGTCAGAGTAAATAACCAAATAAATATACAATATACATCCTGTTGAATATTATCCTTATTGCTACTTTCTGCCTTGTTTGAGGATTAAATTTATAATCTAAACGTCACATAAACAAAGTTTTTATCACATTGTATATTTATTCCAGGGCAACAAAATTTCTTTTTCAGTGTATCACAAATTAATTACATTCAGTGAAGTATGAGTTACAGAAATCATTTGAACTTGGAACATAAATGATAATTTGATAAGAATATATAAGGAAGTTAGAGTGATGTACTAATTGAGCAAACTAATTCCCAAAAATTAGCAAAATTATAGGAGAACATAGATTTATGAGGAATGTTTGATAGTAGACCACCACAAAAGGAAGTTATCATGATAATTATATAAAATGATGATTACATTATACATAGTTTCAACTTTCAAACCTCACCTTTAAGCAAGAACAATTCCTGTCTGAACTGATTTCATTGCGTCTGTTTCCAACTTTCCACAAAATTTAGCAAAGATTTTGGGGGAATGGCCCATGACATTCATACCTTAGGCCGACCACAAGCAATGTATAGCTCAGCATCCAGCCAAACATACTAACCAAATTGCTAGGGTTCAAGGACCAGTAGCGTAAAAATATCTTTGTGAATGGTATTCAAATACACCAGAGACAAAATCAAATGATCGGAACAAAACAAGCGTGAATTTATCATTCGACCTCACACTAAATGCAGCCAAATATTGTTTTCCAATCATGCAGGAACATAAGAAGTACTGAAGAAACATCCTGGGAAACATTTATTAATGATTATTTAGTTCAGAGTTTCATGGAGGTTTCTTGGCGATAGTATATCATTAATGTGCCACATCCTTCCCTACATAAGGCATAAGCTGATTCCCTGCCCTTGACAATAATAATAATAAATTCAATACATTGGTACTAGCATAGCCAGGTAAACCAAGCGATACACAATCTTTTGACGTTAGAGAGACCCTAAGAGTGACAATCATGTCGAAGGACAGATTACAGACTGCTGAGGGGCCAACTATAATACTAAATCAAATCTATCACCAAGGATGCCGGATTATCACCAAGGATGCAAGACAATATCATTATACTAACTTCTTGCTCAGTAGGCCAACCAGGCTAACACGCTCTCAACTTTAACTTTGCTCTTGAAATCAATTTAATCTCTAATCTGATATTTCAGCTGACCATTCTCCCCAAACTCCAATGAGAACCTCCAGGAATCACTGACTTATATAAGGACTCTTTAAAAGAACAAATATAGTAACTAGTACAAAGTAGCACATAAGCTCAAATGCTTTATGGTAACAATGTCAATGCACTCTTATGGTCAAAAGAGCTGCCAATTGTGTCTGGCTGGTCATTGACAATGTTAAAATCACAACAACATCATTCCCCACTGTCCATGGGATCTCTTTACAATTTGGCAGGCACACAGTACAGGCATTATTTATAACATGTAAATTTGGTAAAATATAGATAAAAATATTGAGCTTTGCCATATATCTTTTAATTTTTAAAAGTTTAATTTGAATATTCTTTACACAAATAACTTACAAGAATGACGTTAAACAAATCGTATACCTTTTTTATCTTTAAAGCATTCACAATTTTTTTACGTTAAGAAAAATAATTTCCTATTACCACTACATAGATCGAAGTTTTTACCTCAAATTCAAATAACCCAGAGGGCAGTGTCGAGCCCACGAGCAACTACAACCACACCAGTGAAAACAATCGTAAGAGCTTTATGTCCTTTAATTATGAGCTGACAATGCTAAACAGGACTGGCAGGGATCACGTTATTTAATGAGGCTAGGTGGCCTCCACATCAGTAATAATAATCTCTTCATTGGATCATGTCACATTTGGAAGGACAATTAGTGCTTACGTTCTGTATTTATGCACTACGGTGGCCATAGAAATACATAGAACGGACATGAGGCTGTATGATACCACCTCAAGATGAGGTCACCAAATCCGCCATATTGGAACTGCCCTGAGACATGACGTCACAATAGACTAATTATGATGTGACGTCATGCCATTGTTATAAGTGAAATCACTGTTATTGGTGATGTCACGGTTACATTGTGCCAGGATACAGGGCAATTCCAAGATGGTGGATTTGGTTGCTTCATCTGCCAGAGCCTCATGTCCGTTCTATGTATTTCTATGACGGTGGCCTCATAAGTACAAGAGGGGGACAAAACAATAAGGCGAAGGATGACTTGAAACTGTCGTCCAATACAGGCCTGGCCAAATTTGCGACAACGGCAAACGAATAGAAGCCGAGAACACTGGATGGATGGATAGATAGATGACTGGGGCTTTACATCCAGTTTTCATGTACTGTGACAGACAATTGAAGACAGGAGGACACAGCCATGAGGCAAAGGATTATTGAAATTGCTGTCCAACATAGGCCCAGGTGACACAGCCAGAGTGGGAAAGTTTATTGTTGGCCTCTGATGAATTGCTCCGTGAAAAGGGTTACTAGTGTGGTTGTATAGCACTCAATGGGTACGACACTGCCCGATTACTCCCCAGACACCAATTTACATATCATTACCAATTGATAGAATAAATCAAGAAACAAGTTTCAAATAACCTACCCTTCATCTGTGTCAAAGTCCTCGCCCTGGGGGTTGCTTAAGATGATGTCTTGTGCGTCACTTTTGAAGTCCAACTCCGGTTCTCCGTCGTCTAGCAGCTTGAGGTTGTAGATGACGACCAATGTCCCTGAGACGCCGTCAATTTTGTCAAACTCCTTCATGAATTCTGCCTCCGTCTTGAAGGGCGAGTACTTCAAGATCAGTTTCATTTCTGTGTTGTGCTACAATAATTGAACGTTAGTACTTAAATGTTAGAAAATTACAGCGATCACATACAGCCGTAACGGTAAACTGATCTTCACAGAGACACCTCCTAAAGAGATTTACAATGAAATCTTACTTCGGCAGAGAAGGAAATAAATGTTTGATTTTTTGTCAAATATTAAATTTTGAATACATTCAATATGCTAATGAAACAAGAAACTATTGGTTACAAAAACACCAGAGATGGTGTATTTGAAGTAGGCACTCATTGCTGGCCAGTGTCCAGTTATTTGAGTTCTACTTGGTGTGGACCTGATTGGCAACATCTAAATTGACCTAGATTTGAATCTAAATCCCAATTCGACTCAAAGTATGCCATCTCATCGTGTTTGCCCGTCTATGTTGCAGACTGGCGTGTCAATATGGACGTCAAAACCGGTGGCAATAGTGTTATAAAACACTCAATTAGTTTCACTTTACAAGCAGCATTATTATAATAAATCCTCACCTTCTCTTTCTCTTTGGCTGTCTTAGCAAGGGGTTTCTTTGTGGTTGTCTCAAACACTGGCATCGGAACAATAATCTAAAATAAAGAACAACCACAATTGAGCACAAATTGATCAGAGGATATCAAATTTCTGAAATAGTCTTTAGCAATTCAGACAAAAACAAACAATCTATACGATTAAGTATGTTCAATGCTGACCTCATCAATCTTCTCTTCTTCGTGAAATGACCTCGAGAGCAAAACGCACGTCATTTGGGGACCTTTCTTCGTAAAAACCATCAAATCGTTTCCGATTCGCATAGAGCCTCTGAAAAGGAAATGCCATGTTCATGAACCAGAGTGAAAATTACGCAAGCTCCCTCCTGCTCTTGAGATATTCATTTTAGGCGGCATTTTACAAGACAGTAGCAAGTAATGACTCAAATGTCCAAAAACTTTCATTGAGATAGAAAAATAAAAGTAACTTACGACTTCAGGCCATTTCCGTACATTCCAATCAACTGCGATTCTGTGGACTTTTTAACAGATTTACCGAATGTAATGATATCGTAGGCTTCCCCTAAAAACATAGAAATTACCAACAGTTCAGTGTTCCAGCTAGGCCATTTGAGCATTGCGCGGCGCCATGCCCGACCCTGTTCACTATGCCCAAAAAGGCAAAGAAAAAACATTGAATTTTTTTTTGTTTTTTTAGAGTCCCCCCATTTCTAGGAAATTGTATGCCCCAATCAAATCATAGCTGGAACACTGCAGTTGCCTGCATGAAAGAGAATAGTTTAAATGATACCATCTTAACACTAACTGCTGGAGTTACTGGTTTGTCTAAGTACACAGGCACAACAACTACAGTGCTGTAACTATGCAGGATGTGGAAAAATTAAGACATTTTGACCAGAAAGAATAGAAACTCAATGTGTTCATGTTTGTTCATTTAGTTGATTTTCACAGAAGCATTATGATAATTCCTACAGGTGGCTGAAGCATGAATACTTCAATGCTATTGGATGACAAATTACCCTCCTTTCTCTGATTGGTCTAGGCTCATGTGGTTCCAAGCTGGAGTATTTATAATGCATTTAATGTAACTTTGAGGGTTGATATTTCCAATACTTCGGCAGAATAAATCAAGAAAATTGTGGTTTTAACTACATAATTCTCCACTGTGTAAATTAAGTAAAGAGTCATTGTTTGGGGTCAATATTAAAGCTACCCTTAGAAAAGTTTGTAAATGACTTACCCTGATCCATGCCATCTCCATCGTCAAGGAAACAGAGCATGGCCCCTCCTCTTAAATCCTTGTTAGGGACTGAAAACAGCAACACAAGAATACAATATTTGTTGAGGCTCTTGCAAAATCTTAGCAACTACCATTGCCAAATGACTTTCCAGGACTAGTTATTGCTCGATGATGTTAGGATGTATCCAAAACAAACTTTTGAGAACCTTAGAAGCCTCAAATTCCAGCCATCTGGTCTAATAACTACACAACCATAGGAATTAGACTAACAGTTGAACTTTTGTGCAATTTGTGGTCAATTTAATTTTCAATTTTTGGCTTTTCCATGATTTTCTTTTTTTACATGAATGCAGGAATTTTATGCACTAACTGTATCTATCTACCTATAACGTTTATTTAACACTAAATATACACATAATTATACTGAATTTTCAAAACATGGAGATAAATCAACAGCAAAGGAAGTTAACCAATAAAAAAAGCAAATACGAGTCATACACTCATTCTTGTCAATAACCAACAAAAAAAATCTGTAATGAAGCAAAAAAATAGTGTATACCTGAATAAACATTGATTTTTGTGGCAGATGCATCTCTGAAAGAAATAAGATGACAATAAATTAGAGAGAGAAAATTGACGTGGGCACAGGTGAACATTCTTTTCAAAGTCAGCTTGATACTTTACAAGTACTGGTACATTTATTTACCAAATCAAAAAGTAAGAGAAAACTTTATTTTAACCTCAGATGGATGGATGGACGATTAGGGCTTTACATCCTGTATATATGCGTTTGGTGGGCTATTTAGGACAGGAGGACATGACAGTGAGTAACTAATCACAGAATAATCAGTAGAATAATTTTCCTGAACTTTCCCCGACTTCTGGAGAAGCTGGAAAACTTTTTTCAGGTCTTACGTTAAGAACCAAGGAGGATCTAATGACCTAGGACCATTCAAACTAACTTCCAACAAGAGAAAATAATAATAAAAATACTTACCTTGCATTATCCACCAACTCGGCCAATGCACCAAAAAGGAATTCATGAGTAGTTCTGAAAAATTACGAGAAGGTAAATAATTTCAGGGGCGATACTATAAGATACATATATGACAATATAAACGCTTCTAAAGGGATATTGCACTGGTTGTTTTCAATTAGGAAAGTAAGATGTAAGAATTTACCTGCTTAAAATTGTCTTAAACAAGAACCAGTGGGTTGCCTAATTAAATGCAGGTGGCTTCTTCCGACACACAGAACATTGAAAAATTTTGCAAGATTGACATTTTCATAAAATATGTGCACTATGAAATTTTGACCCTTCAAGCCTCAGTAAAACATGAGAGAGGGAGAAGGTCAGATTATATGAAAGTAAAAATATGAATTCTCACTTTTGCCTTGATGCTATGGGACACTCGACATGACATTTGGATGGATGGAAACCATCATTAAGCGAGTTTGGTATCAATTACACTTTATTTTGCAAGATATACTGATTCTAGAATGATATAAGTCACAACTGCAGTATTTTATAACACAAGAAGATCAAGTTGTAGGACCCTACTTGCTAGTAATTGGCAGCAGTCAAGGTGTTCCGGCTGACTGCAGACTTAAGTGCAGGGTGTCGGACATTAGGTCTTTGATCTGTCACTCGCCCAACGGACTAGTAGGAGGATTAAAACAACTCGTCCTGACTGAAATTGACTCGCCTCGGGTGATCGGGCGACCATTGAACAATGAGTTTGTGTTTACGCCACTAATCAGCACCAATGTGGGCTATTTAGAGGCAATTGGATGGATGGATGATTGGGCCTTCACGTCCTGTATTTATGCACTTGGTAGGCTAATAAAGACAGGAGGACACGGCAAAGAGGTGAAGGATAATTGAAACTGCCGTCCAACACCGACATGACTTTTGACTGAATACACATCCTTGCAGAGCCAATACACATCACGCACATTGTGAGTGAGTGAGTTTATGTTTTATGCCCCAACAGCACAGGTGTGGGCTATTTAGTATAATATATACATAGTATGTATGTATGTTAATTTATATTTTTTTAATTTCAATTGTTAAGTTACCTGGTTACGTAGAAGATGCATCCAATGAAACACCAGGTCTTAATGAACACGAACCAAGTTGTTCCCTCACTGGACCCTCAGAACCTCCAAACCCATTTCTCTTTGACTAGTGCAATGGGAGCATGAGCACAATCATTAAGAACAGAGACAGGCACCCTCCCGCACAGCACCCTGCTAAATCAGGGCATGCTTTCACCTAAGAAAAGCAAGGGGCAATTTAACTGCACTGAAATTGGCAGGCTGCTGCCTCATTTTTCCTCTGTTGGAGGATGGAGACAGGGGACAATTATACATGTGCAATCTAAATTTGGAAAGCTCAAGTACCTTTAAATATGCAATGTTTTGAAACTTGTGTTAATGCCTTGGTGGTCTTAATGAGGAGTATGACTGTATCATTCTCACTATGTTTTCAAAGCATGTTTTGCAAGGATGTGTCACAGACAATGCATGATACTGGCTATCCAAATTCCGTCCAGTATAGCATACCCCACCGAAGTGAATAGATGCCAGGATTGGCTTATTCAGTTGTTTACACCTTCTCAGCCAATCATTGTTCATTCACATAGGGAGGTCACTCTGATGTTGTATACCACAACCCATGGCATGGTATCTCAAGGCTTACAGCAGAGGTAAACAAAATTGTTTTGGCTGGCGCATTCCGAGAGTATCAGCCTTTAGGGTGATCATCCCTGACTCAGCAGAGGTATTTCATCAGACACACCCAACATGTGCAGCCTGGACAGGTGCACTCAGTTGAAATATACTCTTTGAGCTGTTTAAATCATGATTTATTTATCAATATGATTATGAAAGCATGCCAATAGTGCCATGCAATATTTATCAGTACTGTCAACAGTCCTTTAACTACCTGTCACTCTGCATCTAAATTGACACTATCATTCATGAATTTGACACCACCATGCATAGTACTTACGAGTTGGTATGTAGATAGTCAAAGCTGAGCTGTGCCCGGCTTAGATTAGTGTATACTGACATGATTATTCAAATGTCAATAGATTCCAGTCACATTTGATGTTGGGGTACCCTCTTGGATCACTCTGAAATGGACACACAACAGTTAGTAGACAGTTTTACAAGGGATCATTGGGCAGCAATTAAGGGCGTTAAGTGCAGGACAAATAGGAATTCATTACAGTGAGGTGCATAAGAAGTGGAAGGCTTACTTTGCAATACAATTATGATCATCTCAAAGAGCAATGCTGGTCAACAGGCCGCCATAGCGGTGAGTTTGATCACGTGACTTCCGCAATGCTGAAAGTAATCCTGCAGAGGGAGTGGCAGTGAGTACCGGCATGCCATCTTGAGTATTGCTCATCAATCACAGTTGTCAACAATGTCCACATGTGCTCAGAAGAAGCCGGTTTTATCAGCAAATTAAGCATGGCACAGGGTAAAACCAAGCAATCTGGGAAGCACACAAGTCAAGGCAGCTCATCTGAGTCTGATGAGGAGCAAGACAGACTAAAAGAGGCTGTAGTGGGTTGGTAAATTAAAGTCAAAAGATGTTGGATCACTTCCAGACATTGCATTTGTCATTCATTGGCAAAACTTGCCAATACACATTTTTTTGTGAAAAAAAGTGAATTTTAAATTGAAAAGCTATATGTGCAGCTTGACACATTGTGCAATATGTAAATATGCTAACCGCGTCTGATTGGATTATTCAATTAAATGCTAAGTGTATGTGTTAGGCCTATAATTTAGTTAAAACTTTACCAACTAAAATAGTATAAACTTTATTAGTTTAATAGTAATAATTTGTCTCTATTTTCAGATTTCAAGTGTTCAAAAGATGGTAAAATTTACAATAACTTCAAGGGCAAAGGAAAGTGTAGGAAACCAGTTGATAAAGCCAGCTTAAGGTAATTACTGGTAATTAACTTGAGGCTGGATCACTTGAAGTTTTTTAAATAGCTTTAAATGCACATAGATCTTTTAACAATGTATTGAAGGCTCTTTTCCTCGTGTGGCTGTAAGTATTCAGCTTTGATCGAGGACAGCTTTGTCAATACTTTTGTCAAGTTGTGTGCCCAAACTTATATTATATTAGCCCCAAACCTGTGAACCTTTCGCTGTGGCCTGTTGGCGCAACAGGCATTGGAGTCACACTTATTGACTGCTGGCCCTACTGAGCTGCATGATTCAATTGTGACTTCTATAAATAAACATGCTGACCAAAAAAAATGTCTATTTCAGACCAACAGACAATCATGAAAATGACCCTAATGAATTAGCAGTAAGTCCAGAATTTCGTCGACACGTAGCCAAGAGGTTATCAAGTATGATAGATGAGTAAGTGGCAGCCAATTGGTAATTATTACATCTGCAATATAATTGGTTAATTATTGATAATATTTTCGGTAAGTTTTAACATTTTTACCCTTTTGAAGTGATTATTAAATATATCTATTTCTTATTTCAAGTTACATAGAAGACACATCCAACGAAACACCAGATCTGAATGAACACAGTCAAGGTGGGACATCAGAAGGTAGACGGGTCTTTTCAAAATTTTCACTTTAACATGTTAACTTTATTCCTTTTCAGAAGTTATATTAGGTTTTGCATATATTATTTCCTGACCCCAGGTGATTCTTTTAACAATTTTTATTTTCATATTACACTTCAAATTTGTTTCAGATGCTGATTTTAAATTATTTTCTTCTTCAAAGTATGAAGAACCTTCTGCAATAAAACCAAAACCTAGAAGGCGTATTTCAACTTCGGAAAGTGACAGGTATGCAGTGTTGTTTTTGCAAAAAGGTTGGCACATGATTTATTTAAGACTACATTGCGCACAATTCTATGTCATCTAATTCATTATTCAAATATTTATTTGATGATATGCAACATTTCTCAATGAGAAAAGAACATTTCAAAAGTTTACATATTAAAAATCAGTTTTGAACAACCCCTCTGTCAACTGTATGGGATTTATATGTTAAAGGCACTCTGAATGTGCACTTCATCATGTTTATGCAGCTTGACAAACTACTACAGTATTGCAAATTAATATTTATAAGCTGTATAACCAGATATAATGGGAGACTTCTCAGTGGCTGGTGGTGGCGCTACTGTACTAGAGAGTCACTGTGACATCATCATTGTCACAATGTTGATGTCACAACTGCAACAATGATACAATTGATGACATCACCATTGTTCACTCAATATCTAATGGTTACCCCTGATGCATTGAAGTCCCCCATTTAATAAACTTTTCACTTATTCATGTAGTGTTTTGTAAATCTACTGTCAACTATGTTTCAGTGAGGAAGAATCAAATTTAGCGGCAATTGCAGTTACTGGAGATTTCATCATGAACCAGGGCAAGAAACTTCGGAAGGCTGACGCTAAGAAATTTAAAGAAACAGTAGACAGTTCACAGCATGGTCAATTAATGAAAAGATAAGATCTCATAATCTCTAACATTTCTTCTTTTTTGTTGCTTGTGTAATGTATATTCTGTGTATATTATTTGATACTAATAAATGTCTATTGAATGTTCCCAGATTTCTATTGAATGTTTTCAAGGCTGTTGTCCATATTTTATAATTTTGCAAGATCTTCTCAGGACAGCTCCAGTTTGCATAAATTGGTCTCCGTTCGTGAAACAGACCATGCCTCAAGTTTGTTTATCTATTCATCTCTCTTTCATTGTGATATCCAGCTGTATTGTGCCTGGACCATAGATAAATATGGTCTGGTGTCATACAGAGCCCACGAGTGCCGTACTCCTATCATGTTACCAGAGTAGAATTTATATTAGCGAAATAATTTCAAAAACTCCGAAATAATTTGTATATATAAAATTCAGCCAAGTCTGCATGTGACACCGCACATCAAATCTCCGTTCAATTCTTCCACAAATTCGTTGCGCTGTTGCTGAAACGCTGTTTTAAATATAAATTTTATGGAAGGGAAATAATTTGTATGTCCAAAATTTAGCAAAGTCTCCAAGAGCCTCCTCCATTGGGCCACAGATAAATTCTCACACAAGTTAGAAAGCCACAATCTAACCTTCTAAAGTCTGAAGATGCTTAATGACATGAGCAATTCTAACCAAACAAAGAGACCCAAGATTATAGCCTGACAAACACAAACGAAACATGTTTGATGATTTTGCAATACTTCAAATTTACAGGACTCAACAAGTTGATTTTTTTTTACATTTTTTTAATATCTGAACATTAGAAGCGGCAGTTATAATGGTATATCGCTACCATTTGACGGCATGCTTCAATTAATGAAAAATTATTTATTGACATGAAAATGTCAAGTGAAAATAAACAATGATTGGAATAGTACAAGCAGCAGGACAACTCAGGAATGTAGTTGCTTGTCGTAAAACCACGTTCTGAAGGATGCAAATGTCGATGGCCATTCACGGAATATCTTCTGGAGTATGGCACAAATATATTAAGCAAAAGATATGACAACGATACACAAATGATTAACAGGCGTCTGTTGTTGTCGTCGTTAGTTAAAACAATTTAAAACAACAGACACGACAACAATAACATTAACAGTAATGCCGTAGATGAGCGTAGCTCGAATATATTATTATTGCGACCGTAGCAGTAAATCGATCACCACCAAGATGCGACGGTACTCTTACAGCCCTTGGAATGTCAAAATACTATAACATACAGTCATCTCGGTGATAAAAAATTAATCGGTGAATAATGATTCAATAATCACATGAAATATCAATGAATATCAATGAATTATCAATTGAAAAAGAGGAATGATTGCATTGCAATGGCCCTTAAACATTAGTTTAACATGAATTTATCACAAGTCCGTATTTCTAATCATTCAAAACACAGACTCGGCACTGCGGGATAGCTGGACAGGATGAGACGGCGACCTGGCGAGTCGCTTCTTGGGTAGTTTTTCCAAAGTCTTAAGTACCGTGCCGAAGTCCGGTCTGTTCTCCGAGTCGTACGCCCAGCAGTTCATGAGCACGTCCTGCAACAAACATTGGTTCAGATCACAAACTTGAAATTTATTACTCTACCTTACTTTATATTACCGTATGTACTTGGCTATAAGTCGCCCCCAACGTATAAGACGCGCCCTTTCTTCGATCGAAATCATGTCAAATCCACATCGTTTACATCTATGCGACGCCATGATGGCTTTCCGTGATTTTGACAAAAAATACTTTGATAATTTGGTATATTCCACGTATAAGACACACCCCTACTAAGAGTCAAAATTCTCGCTATAAAAAGCATGACTTATACGCCGAGTATATAGGGTAGATGGCAGCTATTGAAATTTTCCAAACTTCCAATAACTCCAAAATAAACCATGAACCAATAAAAGGCTAAGCAATAGATTTTATTCCACAGAACAATTAAAATTTTTCATACTAACTGATTACCCTGCAGCGAGTTGGTCATTTATCAACATAACTCCAAAATAATTTTTATACGATGCAAAAGCAAGTTAATTGTTCACTGGTCCCAGTCCCTGATTCTGTAGCTCGAAAAAATTTAACCATGTACTAGTCACAACAAACCTCATTTTAAGAACCTGTGACATTTATAAAAGCCATACACAGTGATGAGACTTAAAATCCACAAATTATCAATTTATCTTTTTTATGGAAGAAATAGTGTCAAATAGCTTCAAATAATGTAATTTCAAGATTCTTAGCTTTGCTGATATGTATTCTCAAAATTTTAAATAAACCTATGTAAGTGAAAACAGATAACACCAGATACCAAACAGCAAAAAGACCCAACACCACCACAGTACAACACCTAAAGTAATCAGGGGTGTGACATACATGTACCTTGACATCCCTCGACGCATGGAGGCTGGCAAGTGACTGCTTGACCCCTTTTCCCACTTGCCAAATTATTGCTTCGGCTGGCTGACTCCTAAATGGCCATTCCCCACACAGCAATTCGTACCAGACCGTTCTGCAACGAGACATTTTCATTTTAAATTTACATCAAACTGTTGTCCAATGACAAAGACAAAAACTTTATTAACCCCAATACACAGTTAGCACAATTCAACAACAATAGGCCTACATAGTTTAGGGTGAAAAGTCATTCAGCCATCGTAAATCTACCAATTCATGACGGACGGATGGATGGATGATTGGGGCTTTACATCCTGTATTCTACCAATTCATGACAAAATCTTCCAAAATAGAACGTACCCAAAGGCAAACATATCAGAGGCCTCGTTGAACTGTAGGTCCATATCTTTGTAGGCTCCTGCTTGCAACGCACGTACGATCTCAGGCGGTAAATAACACAGCCAGCCTGGTGGTATCGTCAACCAATCACCTTTCCTGAAATCATATTAGTCAGTCATGCCATTTAAATACTGCTCCGAAAATTGCAAGACTCAGCCGTTGCGTTGGGAAGCAACAAGCCAACAACAATGTAATCATTTATCTATGAAAGCTAACTTAGTGTAATGTATTTTTATCTAGTAATTATTTTCCCAGTAATTATTCAAAACAGTATTTAAATGATAGCATTTGTTTTAGTAGGAATATATGATCTATAAATAGAATCCCAAGTTGATCACCATAATTAGGTACTAGCAATAAGCCCGGGTTTCCTGTAGTATGAGATGGACACATGTATGGATTACTGAGATGAAGAAGGACCCCAGTTTTCCAGATATCACCTGGTACTGAAAGAAGGGAGCAAGTGGTAGAGGCCTTGCAGGTGGGGCAGGCGGTGCCCTCTTGTGTATTGCATATGAATCAGCTTAAAACTAATTATAATTAATTAGAACATTTTGAGGAGTCTGATAGACCCAAAAGGGGAGGCCCAAGCCTTGAGTGGCCAGGGAATGTGCGTGGAAAATTTGAAGGTGAGACATTGAGGATAACTTAAGATAATTCCCCGTTTTAATTGTAAGATGAGATCCAACCCCCACAGCGAGCCAGAATGCCCCAGATGCTTCGTATTGACCAGCCCTGGGGAGTTCAGGATCTGCTGTTGAACTATACACATGTATGTATCTGCACTGCGGTATGTTACATGAATAAACCTTGGATTTACAACAAGCTCCATCTCTATTCATTAACATTGTCCTCTACCATCAGAGCCAATACAAAAATATAATATTAGCTAGGTACTAGTAGGAAGGAAGATCCCTCAGAGGGTCTTTTCATCTGACATAGAAAAATTTAGACAACTTATATTTTGAAGAAATTGCCTTTAGTAATAAACTGCATACCTATGCCCATGGCAAAGTTTTGTGACGCTGAAGAGGCCAAAATCTGTTATGATGACTTTCCCCGTCTCCAAGAAGATGTTCTTCGTCTTCAGATCCTTGTGTATTATTGATTTAGCATGAAGATATCCCATTCCCTGAAAGGACAAAATGGTTCAGATACAGTCAAAAGAGATTGGTCTCTTTCAAACATAAAACAGCCACAACTGCAGCTGATATCGTTGTGTTCCACTCCAGTGCATTGATGGATGGATGTTTGGGGCTTTATCATGTCTATGTCTCATATTATGCACTCGGCAGGCTAATTAAGATAGGAGTAGGACCCAACAATATCACAATGTCATGTCAATATGATGAAGAATGATTGAAACTGCCGTCCAACAGAAGTCGAGATGACTCCGCCAGAGCAGGAATTGAACCTGGTACCCAGCGATTGGGAGTTCAAGATTGCTACCAACTGAGCTATCCTACCTCCTTCTCTTATATATGCAGTGATTCAGAACTCTAATAAGAACTCTCATAACCTGTCTTGGCAGGGTCCCAGATTCTTTGTCACACAAATTGTCAGATAATGGGTGTCCTTCAATAAATAAAGAACGCCCAGCTTGTTATTTCATCGTAAAATAATTAGGGGCAAATCAGCCAAATCTTGGTAGTCCTTCCCAAAATCTGGTTGTCTTGGGTGATGAAGAAAATCGATATTCTGGGACCCTGTGTTTGAGCATCATGTCAATAGGATATTCAGCTTACCTGAGCAATTTGAGTTGCGATAAGTATGCTCCTGTT
The DNA here is from genome assembly GCA_026936325.1 of Platynereis dumerilii. Lineage (NCBI taxonomy): Eukaryota > Metazoa > Annelida > Polychaeta > Phyllodocida > Nereididae > Platynereis > Platynereis dumerilii. The sequence goes on from JAPTHN010000002.1 coordinate 58,102,146, forward strand.
TAAGGCAAATTTTTCCTTTCTCTTGTGAATGTGGGTGAATAGTGTCTGGCCCTTACACAAGCTGCGGAAATAAGAAACAAAACAAACAATTATCACTCAGTTATCTAGAGTGCAGATTCTCTATCCTTGGATCCATAACAATGATATTTACCAACAGAGGATTTGGTTTAAAACGTCCATAATTTTTGACGATGTCACTGACGAACTGACGGAGACGATGTGACATCGTCAAAAATTATGGACATTTTAAACCAAATCCTCTGAAGGCAAATAATCGCTCAGTTATGTTGACATTTGTCAATGTCAAAAATTTACTTTATTTATCACAAATTCTTGACTTTCTTCACTTAGAAAACTTTCGTCTTATAGATTTTCTTCAAAGTTAATGTGTTATCTACAGCAACCAGAAAATATCAGAATCATTAATATTACGAAGTAGATTAAATGTAGGGCCTATGTAGATCAATCTCTCAGCCAATCAGATCACAAATTCATTCCTCGCTATCCGAAGTCTTCAATAACCTTGGAAACCAGATTGACCTAAACCTACCTCGTTACAATAGCAAGATGTGGAGGTTTCATACAAGCTCCCATGAAAAGCACAAGATTTTCATGTCTTGTTTTCCGCAGCATAGCAACCTGAAAATAAAAGAAGAAATATGTACTTTAAGAGAATGTTGTTGCAGGCAACCTAATGTTACGAGGAGACATATTTGGAGAATGCAGCCTTCAGAGATGAGCCCTCACAAGAATCTATAATCAAAATAGAAGAGATAGGTCCTAAATCGACTCCTAAACAATAAACAGGTGAAGTGTCATTACAGTAATAAACACAAGTCTCACCTCAATTTCTTATCTCATTGTATCAACCCAATGGTCAACCAAGCCCATGTACCCTATGTCACAACCTCTGGTTTCTTGACTACTGAGCAGGACTGCCGTGGCAACAACCGATCAGTGAGGAAAAACTAATCTCATGATGATCTTATCCCAGAGGTCTCACGCTTGCTGTGTCAGATATTCAAATTGCAAGTCGCAAGCACAAATTATGGGGCTATATACCAATTATCTTTAGGACATGGATGTTATATTGATGCGGCTAAACTGGTGTAATTTCACATCTCAGGAGAGTTTTCTGAAGCTCTGGAAGAGGCCAACTCGATATCAAATGGCGTGAAATGGTACACAGCCCTGATTGTCCCTAAATAAGATTCCGATAATTTCCAAAACAAGAGTCACATAGCCCATTGACCAAGTAATCCCACAGCCTACTACTACTAGTGTATCGTAAACAAGCAGAAGGATAGGGACAGACAATACATATTTAAAAGCCTGAAAAACATCTACATAATCATTTAAGATTCAATGTCAACCTGCACAGTATAGCTCTAAAATGTTTTACATTTGTACCCCGGGGGGGCTTTAGAATCACAAATCAGGCAAAGAAATTCAGGATGTCAAGCTCACCATCACCACCATATACCCAGCAGCTTTTCACCAACTGTGATTCTAAACCTTTTCAATAATACTTACGAACATTTCAGAAAGTAATAAAAAATTTCAAAAGTAACAAAAGTTGTTTATGCATAAAATAAGACACTACCAAAACAAAAAGTTATGAAGGTGTATTTCTCCTACAACATTAATTTTGACCATAAAACATGTACATTATAGGCCTACAACATAATGACATCAATATCAAAATTACACTTAATTTCAATAAATACCTCTAGTTTGAATGACTGGAGTTGAGATTGATTATCGGAGTCGGGATCCATGTTCAACATCTTTATTGCCACATCACCATGCCAATTGCCCCTGGATTTCAACAAAAGATGAGTCAAGAAAATTCAATAAGTATTTAAAATCAGGCACAGTGAGGCTATTGTCAATTGGAGTTTTCAGTGCCCATGCTGACATTTCTGAGACAAAAGGGAATCAATTATCTTTTTCTCTTTAATATCAAACAAGAATTGACTCACCTATGAACCACCCCGAATCTACCACAGCCGATCTTGTCGTCAACTTGAAGTTCTTCGTATGGTATGTCCCATTCTTTTAATGTTAGAGAGATCTGTAAAATAAGACAAGGTAAAACTTTATTTGAAGCCAGTGGTGACAGTAAAAACAAGTAACATAAGCTTAGAAACATGTTCCAGATAAAATAACAGAAAGAAGATGACCATATGTGTGTGGAAGTTTTTCACAAAATTTTATGACATCGCAACAAGTGAATACATCTCCTGACATGGCAGACTCAAATTTTCTTTTGTCATCGATACAGCCAGAATCAATGCATCGGAAAAGTTGTCTGAATCGATACTGTATCGATACAAAACCGCAAGTTTTGAATATATTATTTCCATGGCACTTGGCATATTTATTGGCAAAATCTGCAAGGAATCCAGTAGAATCCATGTTGTTTACATTAAAATGGCACCACCACTGCTCTGCTCTCGCTGGAAATCTCACAAACGAGACCACGAGATTCAAAATGGCAAACATGGGCGACGAAAATTCGGAAATGTTACGATTTTTTGTGGTAACTGAACAATAAAGCCTTTTGCCGTTTCTCGGGTATGTGAAAGGGTATCGATACCTTCGATGCATCGGAAAAGTTTTTGTTGACTATCAGATCGGAAAAATTTTGTTTTCGATGACATCCCTGTGGCCTTCACAGTTCACAACTATTAAACATATCAATTTTGCCACTAAAATATAAATTGCTCCGTCTTAGTTTTCTACTTACGCTGTTGATGCGTTTCCAACTCTGGCCCTCCTCTGACTCAACTGAATCAAATCTGTCCAGCAAAGCAGTCTTCTCTACAGCACCCTGTATTAAAAGTTTTAAAGCTTTTTTCAGTATGTATAAAATATAATGACCGTTCATCAAACTGAATACCAACATTTGGTGTATTTTATAATAGATGAAGCATTAGATCAAGATGAATATATTATAGACGGGACAGAGCCAGCGGCTCACCGAGCGAAGCGAGGTGTCTCGTCCCTTATGGCTATCAGGCGAGTGGAGTGCTCCAGATGGTTCAATAAAAAAAAGTGATTCAGACATCCCATAATATGATCCTGGCACTTGCTTCTCTTCACGCGTGACTACAACGTGACTTCTTCTTCTTCTTCTGTTTGATATTCCCCCCAACAAAAAAAATGTCCAAAAAAAAAAATTTTCCCAAAAAAAAAAAATTTTCCGGAAAAAAAAATTTTCCAAAAAAAAAAAATTTCCGAAAAAAAAAATTTTCCGAAAAAAAAAATTTTCCGAAAAAAAAAAATTTCCGAAAAAAAAAAAATTTTCCGAAAAATAAAAAAATTTCCGAAAAAAAAAAAATTTCCGAAAAAAAAAAAATCATCCAAAAAATACAAATTTTCAGAAAAAAAATAATAATCCAAAAAAACAAAAATTCCACAAACAAAAACAATTCCCAAATAAATACAATTAGCAAAAAAATAATGCTTGGATATTGTCAACCAATTGAGTAGTTACAAGTCCCGTCTTCTATGCTGCGGCATTATCATATTATTCTTTCATCAACATTCTACCATTACAAACAGAGAAGAGTCTTTTTTTGCTTACCTCGATCACAGTTTTATCACTTTTATCGCTATCATTTGAAGTGTTGGTGTTAATTACATCTCTGAAACAAATTAACGGAATAATGAAGATAATTTAAATGTATCGTGATTGCTTGATTGATCTTTTATTTTATAGTTCCTGACCAGTGACCAGTCCATTACATAAGATCTTGACATTGAAGTTTGAAATTCTACAAATTACAAAACATGTGGCCCCAGTTTGTCTCACACTTTTAAGATACATAATAGAATGACACCAGGTGGCTACATCATCATCACATCATCACTACGTTAGAGAAAATATAAACGTACATGTTGTGCTCCTGGTTCCCATCACAATCAAAGTAGATGAATCCATTGGAGCCGGAGCTTGTGGTGACATCTGTGAATGAAATAATTCCAATTGTTCAATAAAACCGTTCCCATTTTTCACAATGGTGTATGACTTAGTATGTTAGTGTCAAATCATAGACTCAATGCAAGGATCATTACTATTCACGTTATTTCTATTGGCCTTTCCCACAGCCCTCATACTTTTCAAAGCTACATAACCTGCATGGTATACCCTCAATTGTTGCTTCACCGAGATCGTAACTTCACCGTGATTATGCAAATTCCTGCTGTGTGGCAGCACTAGTAATTTTTCTTTGGCAATGACATCTAACAGGAATTATGGTAACTAGATTGCAACCATTTGTTTTTGCTTGCACTATCCATGCCTGGCTGGAGAGCAGCCAGAGTATGTGCTCACGGTGAACTAACATTCAGGGTGAACTGACGATGCAGGGTACTGGTCAGACCGAAAGTTTAATTTTGAATTTCATTTTAGACTTGAAATACACTGAATTATCATTTTAATCCCCTTCATATTTTTTTCTTGCATCAAAAACCTAAAAATTATCTTTTTAATGACGCGAAAGTTTCCAAAATGGTGGTTTTTCCACTACAATGTTAATGCTGATGTAATCACTCATGTATCATCAACAGTAACAACTTAAAAGACCTGACAAATAAGGCTACTCACCTGGGAACTTGAACTGAGTTTCTGATGAGGTAGTATGCAACAGAGGGGAGGGGATGAGAGAGGGAGGGGTCTGGCAGGAGGAGATGAAGTTAGCCGGAGATGAAGGAGTGGATGAGTTGCAAGATGAAGTGTTGGAACTTGAGTCAGGCACTTGGAATGACGGGACAGAGCTGGCTTTGCCGATGCAGTTGGAGTCCGTAGGCAAGGACATGGTGTGGTTGGCCTTCCTCACGTTGCACGGGGATCCTCCTGTAAAAAGATCATTAGGAGTAAGGTTCACCATTAAAGTGCACTCAAGATATGACATTACAGTCTGTCTCATTTCTAGAACGCATGGTCATTGTCAAAAATCTGACAGAAAAAAGCTCGAAAACATCACAAAAATGTGATAAATAAATTGCAAATTGGCTCTTCTATCCGTGAGTATGTGTATTTCTGCTGTGTGACCTGTAGATGCTGAGCAATCAGGCCAAACACCAGTTCGCATGTTGTGAGACAAACTGTAATGTGTTTTTCATAACATTTAGTGTTTTTTCTATATCAAAACTCCCCAAACTCTGCCGATCGGAGGGTAAAGTGTACAGTTCTAAGTAAAGAATATAAAGAAACATGAAATGAACAGCCATAATAACTCATGCATCATAGAATGATAGAGTTCCAGAAAAACGCATTACCTTCTTTCAGCCTATCAAGGAAAAGGTCCACATATTCTTTGGGCAACCCACACGATGGGGCAGCTTTAGATGCACAATCTCTGTGGAATTTCACCCTGGAAATTACAGAAAAACATTGTTAGCTCAAGCTCTCCTCTTAATTTTTGGCCAATATTTAATTCTGACAATTCTTTTCAACATGAAATGTCTTTGGTGTTATCTCCACACACTAAAGTATACCACAGATATATCGTGATAGGAGGGTAGTTAGCCCAGTTGGTAGCGCTCTGGTCTTCTAATTGCTTAGTTCCAGGTTTGAAACCAGCTCTGACCAGGTCGTTTCAACTTATGTTGGACAGCAGTTTCAACCATACTTAGGCTCATTGCCGTGTCCTCCCCTGTACTAATTAGCATCTCAAAGTCCATAAATATGATATCTACAAGTTACCCAATATATATTTTATCAATAATCTTGAATATCAAAAGAATGAAGGGCACTACTTACTTGCATTCTTTACACTTGAATCCCAGGAACATCTGCTTCTGGCAGTAGTCGCACGTTGTTATTTTGAATGTGTTGACAAACCTTAAAAAATATTTTATTTCATAATATCATCACATTGACAGAAAGCCGACATATTTAATATTTAAGGAAAGAAATAAGCAGGTGGCCCAATTTGAACCATCAAGACATATCTGCTTGACATTTATTGCACAGATATGTCCCAAAGGTCCCCAGGCATCTTGCTTGTAGACTAGATATGCCATAATGGTCACCAGGGATCAAGTGGTGAACCTTTTCAGCAATAGAATTACGCATTATTTCACAGAATTAAACTGTTCATACCTGTGACTAATTGTATGAGCCATGCTCCGAGGCCCCAAGGGAGTCTTGGGAGAAACAGGTGGGACCAGAAGTTGATTTTCTGAAAAATAAAGAAGGAAATGATGACTTACCACTTCTGTTTTGAGCACCCAAGTAAGTGAGAATATCGGGCTTTTTTGAGATTGATCATGAGATTGATCATGAGATTGATCATGAGATTGATCATGAGATTGATCATGAGATTGATCATGAGATTGATTAGGAGAATTATCATGGGATTGATCATGGGATTAATTTCAAGATTGATCAGGAGATTACTGGAAATCTTGAGACTGAGAATGATCTCGAGATTGATTAGGGGATTTATCACGAGATTGTTTCGGAGATGGATCTTCGAAATTGAGCTTTTTGACTGATTTATGAGATTGACCAGGAGATTGATCATGGGATTGACCAGGAGATTGATCATGAGATTGATCTTTGATATTGACCATGGGATTGATCATGAGATTGATCGTATTGATCACGAATTTGATCATGAGATTGATCCCGAGATTGATCCAGAGATTGATCATGATATTAGCAACCATCCCTGACTGCCTATACTCACTTCTATGAGGCCGAATCTCATCAGTGAGACTAATGGAATCCCCCTGACTGTAAGGGGGCGACCGTTTGGGCGAAGAAATAAGCGGAGACGACTGCCCAGACGGCCCTTGTTGATTCGTGGAGATTTCCGAACTTTCCGTCGACCTTCGACGTTTGTAGATGGTTTCATAACTTCCCGCTAACGTCAGGTTAACTGGCTTTTTCTTCAAATATCTGTAACAGACACAGTATGCCATTGAAGCAGTAAAGAGTCAGAAAGACAATTAAATTTCCAAGGTTTTCTAAGCAAATGGCTATTCAACTTTCTTAAGAGAATATAGTAATGTGTCAGGAAAATAGAATGAGGTTAACACCTGTTTTTTCAGATGGCATGGCGCTTTTAAAAATATAACATCAAAACACCCAAAGTTCCAATCAATCAATCATATAACTTAATCACAAACTTGTAAGTTTTCAAACTACACAAGCACTTAGGCCAGACTTTTTCAATTTTTAGCTTCTCGGATCGACCGAACCAACAAATTTTCTGCCTACGGAAAAAAAAAGTTGAGCATACCCACAATTTTTATCAAATTGACGTTATAAAAAATTCCATATTTTTTTCCGTTTCCCGACCGACCCTAGAAAAAGTGCCTCGAGAAGATCCGAGAAGCTAAAGATCACTTATGTCTGGCCTTAGACTCACCTTGAGATATCAGCGTCCTGATTGACTCGGTTCGAAAGTTGTGACTCGTGTGACCTACTTTTGGTGAGGGGGTGAAAGGCGGGGTAGAGTTTGTTACGCTTTTGTGGAGGTGGGGTTGTGGGGAATTTGCCTTTGCTACTCGTCTTGACCAGAGGTGGGGTCGGGGGTGGGGTAAAACGTCTGTGTTGGTCGGTGGCGGGACAAGGGTAAGGCAAAGGCGACGATGGGGTACTTTGCGGTGGGGTAGCTGACGAAGTCGGCGAGGGGGGACTTTGCGAGTTCAGTTCCGGAGGCAGTGACGAAGTTGACGGTCTCTGCCGGTGCTCAAACTGCGGTGAATCAACGCCCATCCCATAATTTACGGCCGTTAATTTGTAAGAGCTCCAGTGGAGGTCTATGTCCGAACGGCCTTCTCCTTGCAACTGGTACTCTGAATGAGAAATTTATGTCTGTGTTACATGATATTTGACAATGTAGGTTAGACACCAACATCTCAAATTCATATGTATAAGAGTGAGTGAGTTTGTGTTTTACGTCCCATCAACACCAAATTGGGCCATTTAGGGATCATACGTAAAGCTCTACGGACTGAGTAAACCAGACCAGTTTTTCAGTTTACTCAACACCACTGTTTGAAAAACAACACCACATTTATAACTGATATTTAGTCTCCCAAAGACACATAACTTGCACAGGAGAAGATTTTTCCACTCACTGGTTTTTAGTGTGGTTACAAGGGGATATATTTGGAAGCTTCTGGCACTCAATTAAATCATATTTCTGATAACTTAAAAAACTTCAGTTAACAAGGCATGAATTGGTTTTCAAAAACCATACGTCTAAACCAAGCAGGCCACTATTGGCTGCAGGGACTCAGTCATCTCAACAGTCAACAAATACCGTAAAATCTTTATTCAATCTACCGAGAACTTTAACGCTGTTTAAGTCAAAATCGAAAGTTCTAACACATAACATCTAATAGTAATATATCGCAACGCACCTGTCCATACTCTGAGGTTGTGGAGGGCTTGTAGATGTTGCAAGATGTCCTCCTCGGAACCATGGAAACGGCGCATCAGTCTGCGCACATCGTCATTCGACATTTCCAGTAAGCTCTCTAGGGTCACTCGCCGAGAGAGAAAACCCTGAAAAACAGTGTAAATATGCATACATCATGTACAGGGCTAGTTACTACATAGTAAGATAGTAGTTCATCATTGGAGCTTTTGTGGGATCATTCTGTGAACCAAATGTGGATCTGCAGCTTGCAATGTTGCACTACGATATTGGATAATTCAATCCTCCGCAGATTATTCACACATTGTACAAAATAAACATAGTCGCTGCAGAAAAATACTTCCAACAGATACAAATACATCAGCTCAAGCCTCAAGTGTAGCATCGAACAGTTCACGCCTCCCCGGCACTGAATAAGCGACAGCATTTGCTACGATATGGAAGATTTGCTTATAACCAGTTGTTCACGCTTTTTCAGCCAATAAAGGATTGGCACTTATTCAGAAGATGAGACAACTGTCAAGTTGCATATTACACTTGAGCCCTTCTTAAATGATACTTGTAAATACAACAACAACAACACCAACCTTGATGAGACTTTCTGAGAGGCCTACGAGCTGCAGCCATTGATGCGTGTGTGGATATTCTCTTAGGTTCTGTGGAATCTGGTGAGTATCTAGTTTCAATTTAGCCTTGGCAATCAGCTGGCGACTTATCAATTTGATCACTTTACTCTGGAATAGAAAACATTTTGATAAAGTGAGAAAGTTTGTGTTTTACAAAACATTGATATTTTAACTTTCGAACATTTAGATTTGTGTACAAGTCTGCTTCAACGGCATTTGGGGGGGGGGGGGGGATTTCATGATCCAGTGGCGTATTTGAGTTGGGGGTGGGGTTATTGGACCATGCTTCAGTGGCATATTGGGTGGGGTATTGGACCATGCCCCAGCAATGTATTTGGGGGGGGGGAGCATTGGACCTTGCTTCAGTGGTGTATTTGGGGGAGGGGCATTGGACCGTGCTTCAGTGGCATATTTGGTTTGGGGGTAGGGGCATTGGACCAGGCTCCAGTGACAAATTTTTGGTGGGGGGAGAGCATTGGACCACGCCCCAGGGAGGGGCATTCATTTGGTCCATGTTCTACTGGTGTTATTGGGGGAGGCATTACAGTGGAGTATTTTGGGGGGGGGGGATGCATTGGATCATGCTCCAGTGGTGCATGGGGGGCGGGGCATTTCACAATGCTCCAGTGGTGTATTTGGGGGAGGGCATTTGACTACATGCTCTAGTGATGTATTTTGGGGGGATGCATTGGACCATTCTCTAGCGATGTATTCTGGGGGGCCTCCCTTAAAATAAAGTGTAATAGACTAGACCTATTTATTGCACTTTCACCACTATCAGAGGTAGAGAAGGAGGACACCTTTCAATATAGCTGCATAAACCCACATTGGTTACACATTACATTCGCAGGGAAGTCACAGGCTAAAATTAGGAATGGGATTAGCGTTACATGTATTTAATGAGATGACAAGGCTGAGAGCATTGAGTGGCACATACGTCAATGCCCCCCCCCCAACTATGCCATTGGAGCATGGTTCACTGCTCCCCCCCCCCAAATATTCCACTGGAGCATGGTGTCCTATACCCCCCTCCATCTACCCCACTTGGCCATAGTCCAATGCCCCACCCCCAAATACGCCACCGGAGTATGTCCCAAACCCTACCCTCCCCCAAAATATGCCACTGCAGCATGGTCCAAGACCCCCCTCCCCCAACCCAATATGCCACTTGAGCATTGTCCAGTGCCCCGGGGCTCTTGAAAAGAAGGGTGTGTCTCTTGAATGACCTCCAAAGCATGGGGCAATTTGTGTCTTTAAATTTTTTGGTCTGACAAGAACTCTTTCGGTCTGACAACATCTATTTGTGTCAGACCAAGTGTCTGGCAGAGCACTGATGATCTTCAAAAAGCCTGAGTTTGTCTTACAACAGCTGGGTACAGGAGATCTCATAATGCAGGGCTGACTGTTACAGTACATGCATGACTGCATCACCTAAGCACATCTATCATCATACCATGGCATGAGTGACTCCCCACTTGCGGAGTAGCTCTGAGTGTCCCAGGTCAAGACTCCCTCTCGGCAATCCGGATTCCGAAATATCAAAACTTACCATGCTGTGCACGCACACTAAAAAGTAGGCCTACCAGGTATGTCAAAATAGTGGTCATCTCAACAGGGAACATAACATCAGATATGATTATGAATGTAAACAATGACACGGTAAAAATAGTATGTCATGGCACACTATTTTATTTAGTTTTGAATATAGACCCAGCCCGACTTGTATCTAAGAGAACTCGTAGATTTAAGCGCATTTCCTAGATCACTGAACTGACTGTGATTTACTTGACACCTGACTTGACACCAACTGAGCTGTTGTAACTGACACTTTAATCTGACACTGTGACTGGTGACAGTTCACTGTTCTGATTCAAGAATTGACCACGGCCTAACTAATGACATCCACGACTTTTTTAATTGCTGCAAATTGAATAGTGCATCTCCCATTTCTTACCTCAGCCTCTCTGATTTCCTTCTGTGTGATTTCTTCAGCAGTGCTGCACTGTGTACGTAAGGCTTCCAATTGTTTTGACGTAATGTCAATCATGCACTGGGTGGTTTTGCACAAATTCAGAGCACCAATTATGGGATCGTCTTCGCTCGTAGAATACCTATTCATCGTGAGCTGTGTCTCTTCCTCAGCTTAAATCGATGGGCCAAAGCACAGTTGACATTTTTGGTCTTTCTATTGCACAATACAGACGAAAAGAGCGTGGATAATGTATGTGAAATGTCTCAGCTGGACCTGCAGCTTTCAAGCAGCCGCCATATTGAATCACGAAGGTAACCGGAAGATCCGATCGTAATTTATTTGGAAATGAAAATATTCCAAAAATATCATCTTTTTTGCTTTGTATCTAATTACGAACCACGATTTTCATCCAAATATATTTTGAGCCTATACTGCAATCAAAACAACCACTTTGAAATTTTTGTGGAAAAGGGAGCATCCAATATTTCATCTTGGAGGGAGCACCCAGTGAATTTGTTTCATGAACAAGAATCCAAAGATACAAAGTCTGGGGTTTTGTAATAATAATCTTTGGGGTGTCTCACCTTGCATATATGACCTGGTGTCGTGTCGAGTTGCCGAACCTTGGACAAGGGCCTAACTTATTAGTCCTGTCATGTAACTTGCAGAACTCAAGTTGCGTCCCTGTGGGGGGCACCTGCCCCCCACCCCCCCACGCCCCCTTCATACATTTGACTGCCACTGGTGGCCCCACAAGTAATGCCATGAACCTTAGAGCTGTAGCGAAAGTTCATAGCTCAATTGAAGTACATGAAAGAAGTAATAATTTCTACCAGCACCATGCATAATTTTTACTCTTGACAATTAATGTCAATTATACCCCATGGAATGTTATCTTATATAAATAAATTCATAAGAACATTTCGGATGTCAGATATACATGTTGGACCTGGTCTTGGAATTTCCAGACCTCATTCAAGGAGCTTGGAAAATTACCACTTAGAGAGCCCAGGGGATTAATTAAGACATAAATCATGTAAATTTTCTCTTTCAAAAATGTTTTTAAATTTCTGACATTTCTGAGGTAATTATGTGGTGATTCTGACCCTTAGATCACTGAGTGACTCTTTGGTCTAGTGGTCAAGGTCCCCGCCTCCCACGCAGCCGGCCCGGGTTCAACTCCCGGTCGGGGCCTCCTCCTCTCAACATTACATTGGTTCCCCAGCAAAGCTGCAGCGAAGGCAGCATGGGGCTGATTAGCGGTGAGAGCGCAATGGACTATTCAGAGGAGGAGGAAGGTTCTTGAGAGGAAGGGAGTGTGGTGATTCTGACCCTTAGATCACTGAGTGACTCTTTGGTCTAGTGGTCAAGGTCCCTGCCTCCCACGCAGCCGGCCCGGGTTCAACTCCCGGTCGGGGCCTCCTCCTCTCAACATTACAATTACTATGGGACAGGGAGAATACAAAAGTAAAATGGCCAAGGGAAAGGGGGACCGGACACAAAACCCAATCCAGAGCCTCATTATTTTTTCTCTCAAAATTTTTCAATTTTTACTTGATTAACTTCTGAGATTAAAAGATCATCCATTCTTCCCACTGGTAACTTTTGCCTTGTCAATACGAATACAAGTCAATACGAATACAAGTCAAGTCGTAGACACGCCAAGTCGTAGACACACCAAGTCGTAGACATATTTCACAGCTATCCCCCAAGTCGTAGACATAGCATTTTCACTTAGAAAAGCCATCACCCACTCGTAGACACAAAATAAAATGAACTAACCAAGTCGTAGACACTGCATCAGCCAACCTGTAGACAGCATTCTTTTAGGATCTACCAACTCGTAGACAGCACAATTTCAAGGTTTTCCAACTCGTAGACAAATGACAACAACAGTTACTCTTCAAAGAACAACTGATTACAGACACAAGTTACTTGAAGCATTAATTACAAAATTGAGGCTGCTATTGTATAAACTACAAAGGAGAAGCAACACAATTAATTGCAATTCTGTTGTCACATTTTTTTCTGACACATGGATTGCAATCAATATTTCGGTCATAGTAAAAGTAAATTGCTATAGTTGTATTTTCAAAACGGGCAGTCACCTCCTCAACCAAATTTAGCTGAATACAAGAAATATTAAAATTTTATAAAATAATTTTGTCAATTTCCTCATTTTTATATCTTGCTTATTATTTAGCCTTTTTAACAAGTTGGTTAAAAAACAATTTAAACAAAATTAATGTTTGTGTACGACTTGGCTCTCCCTGCCAAAGTAGCCTGGTCTCCTGTCCTGTATGTATTCACCAGGGGAGGATCCAGAAAATTCCGGTGGGGGGGTCTATCGGGCTATTGCGGCGCGGAATGCATAATTTGTGACATAACCCGACTGCTCACGGATAAAATTAACATGTAAAAATATATAAATTTTGGTCTGGTGGGGGGGATGTATCCCCCCCATCCCCCCCCTGCGTCCGTCCCTGGTATTCACATAGCAGGGCACCAGACTACCTGCCAAAGTCGGTCTGTCTGCAGGTAGCTAGATATCTAAAATTTGGTGTCTACGAGTTGGTAAGCACAAAAGCTACCGTGTCTACGACTTGGTAATTTTTAACTGACCAAAAATGTCTGTGTCTACGACTTGGTCATCCCTTCGAATTTGATGTCTACCAGTTGGTAGTACCTGGTGTCTACCAGTTGGTTGTCTACTAGTTGGTTGTCTACCAGTTGGTTTGTCTACGAGTTGGCGTGTCTACGCAGTGACTTGATACCTGTCAATACACATCCCCCAAAGAGTAATTAAAAGATCAACAATGAAGTAAGTGATGTACATTTATTCATAATATTAATTAACTATAAAATACCACATAATTATTATTAAGTGCCAGCACATTTTCGGTTTTTTTTCATACAATATTTTTTTTTGGCCACTAGTCCATTAATTAAATTAATATCTCTTAACTCAGAGCTGTTTTGACGTCACACAAATTGAAGTCACAAGACATGTATTCCGCCATAATTGACGTTATCAGTTGAAACATAAAACCTGCGTCCATTGCATTACATAAATGCATTGTACTACTACATCATTGCATCGCAACAGTGCAGCTAAAACTCATATTTCTTTCGGCAGATTGATGTCTAAGCGCATTCACACATTTTCCTTTCACCAAACGATACAAAATCACTCCATAAAAACATAAATCTATAATTATAATAGCTATGAACACTGTCAGTACACACACATTCATTTGAACAGTCTCAGACTCAGTTTTTCAATCTCATTTCATAGTCATGATCATGATAATAATTATTCTCTATAATAGGTATAACAGTCATATCATCGTAATTAATATATATTCTGTCATTCCAGTCCATATCTGGGAACAATTATCTTGAGAAGGTTCCTTAAACTATTCTCGTGGGAAGGTTCTTTGAACATCTCTTGCGGGAAGGTGCTTTGAACAATTCTCGTGGGAAGGTTCTTTGAACAACACCTTTTTGGAAGGTTCTACGAACAATTCCATTTAGAAGGTTCTTTGAACAATTATGCTGCACACAGCTCTGCGTATTTATAACTCCAGTAAACAATCCTTCTTGCGTGTAATCCTTTTGCAAAAGTTTCAACATTCGTATCAACTTCTTACAGTCTTTAAGCGTATATTTTTTAAGCGTATTTCTGCTGATTGTGCTCAATTTAAAAACAGTTTCCAGTCCATAGTCCCTCTGAGTAAACGGCACTATTAACCATTATTTGGCGACAACCCAGCAGCTATCATAATAATCACAGGTGGTTCTTCAAATCAATTTCTCCTCGTATCTCTGTCATACCTCCATATACTTCGGTTGCATTTGCACTATAAACGGCTCATGCCACATACGTCTTAGGTCACCCTGAAAATGGAAAAATTGTTAAATGGCTATCATTAAAACCACCTAAACCATGCATTTTACTACAGGCAGGGAGCCAAACCAACATCACATAAAACATTATAGGAATATAGGAATTTTTTAAGGGAAAATAGGAGGATTTTAGTTAAATTTATTGACAATATATCATTGTATTGGATTTATTTAGAGGCAAAACAAGCACATATGCACATGCGCGAAAAATTTCTTCAAAACAGGAATACATTATAGAATTTTTCCCAAAATATAGGGAATTATAGGAAGCCAAAAAATATATAGGAAGGGTGTACAAAAGAACTTCGACAATATCACTCTTATTGAGTAAAGCTTGTCTTGAAGAAAACTACTGTAATACATATGTACAGCAACAAAGGCCTAAAGAAATGGAATTTATAAAGCATCCTTACTTTAAGATAAGCCATGGTCAGAAGAGGGAGTAACGTGAACGGCACCAAATACAGCAAAGCCGGCTGAGCTGCTTTGAAGACTTCGGATGACACTGTTGCCGTGAGAAGTCCTGGAAATATAAAAGCCAACAATTATTGTGGATTTATTTTGTTTCTTGAAGTTTCACCACCAGGTATACTCTGACAAAACCTGACTCTAAAGTTGTGAAACATGCCAACAATTTTTCGGTCTACACAAGGCGGCACCCCCAATCACATTTTGGATCGTCATTTGTCAGAGATGGAAAAATGACAAATAAAGGATTTTTTTATTGCAACCCTTTCTCATCAGCACTCGGACTCAGGATTACAAAGGGTCACAATGTGTGACTCACACTATCAGTTTAACAGTCTTTATGATGACCCATCCCCCCCCCCCGACCTGTCTGGGTCCGCCACTACCATACATCTCTCTCAATCCACTTTCCAGAGCTCCTACCCCGGACAAAACTTTGTACGTGGTTTTTAGGGCGCTCTCTGCTAAGAGAGCTCCCTGTTGTCATTGAAATCCTGAAGAATCTTGTGGGTCAATTTATGGGCAAATTACAGCTCCAATTGACTTCAAAACTTCACACATTGCATTATATCAGCCAAGAATGGATTGATCAACTTTACAGGGACATGCACATAGTTTAAATACCATTTTAGAGACCCAGGAAAACCATCCCAGAAAAACTGGAAAGAGGGAGTCCTGTGATGTCATTCAGGGGGGTTTCCCACACCAGATCTATTTATAGCTCACTAAGGATTTGTCAAAACAACAAGAGGTCAGCAATTGGGACAAAACACCTCTGCATGCTTCATCAATGCGTTTTTAGTAAGTTAGATGGAAAGATATGTGAAAAGAAAGATAGATACATAGATAGATGGGTAAAAATCTAGAAACACAGCTACAGACATAGAGAAAGAAGGAAAACAATGAAACAGTGAAATGGATAAGTTGGTTAATGGTTTTCTTTGGTTTTCAAGAACTTGAAGTGTCATGAGTTATAAGAGCGCCCTTTAAAGTGCCTTGTGCACGTTATTTTTTTATTTCAATCTCTTTCCATTGGCCTTTTTTGTTTTGGGTTCCCTGTCCCTCATCCCCCTGCCCCCATCGAGAGCTTCTGTACTATATGGATGCATTGCTACCAACATTCTAACTTTAAATACAGAATGTATTTCTCAAAATTTCGATAAAAATACACAACATCTATTAAATTCAACTCATACTTCATTTATTAAAATATCTTAAATTACTTATTTGAGTTATAAATGCCAAGAATAAATGAGGTAGTATGAAGATAGAGCAGCATGTCCTCACAAGTTAGGCAAGTGGCATTTCTAATGGTTGCTCAACCAGAAATTGCACAAAAATCAGTAGTTCTCACAATAGACTACTATAGAAACATCAGCAAGTCTGGGCTTGTTTGCAATCAAGAGGCAAATCTATCTAATATACCAAAAGTACTGAGTATGTGTGCAAAAACTCATTATAACACTTTCATTGCCTCAAACATAATCTATCAACTACTTTCTGATTAATATTGAAAAATCAATAACTTTCATTGAAAAACGAAATACTTCAATTTATATCAATTTTTTTCATCAATCAATAATTTTTACAAATTTGATTTAAATATTAAAGACATATCATAATCAATGAAATATGTAGTTCAAATATGATTTGGTGTTATGTCTAACTTATTAACTGAAGGCTGTGCTGAAGGTAGATAGGTCTTACCTTCAGAAAATAAGACTATCTGTCTATCTATCCATCCATTTAACAATGTTCAAAAACCACTTTATATTTGTGCAACTTACCGAGGAAGTAGCCAATGAGAGAGCAGTGAAAGTAGGTGATTTTGTGGTAGTAGTTCGGTGGTGGGAGACCGGCTTCTGCAGACGCAACTTGTTGGCGTTTATAGGCATCATAACGGAGAACAAAACAAAGCAGCAATCCTGGCATCACCTGAAACAACAAGGGTATTCAAATTTAATCATGAATGGATGATTGGATGTTTGGGGCTTTACATCCTGTATTTATGCACTTGGTAAGCTTATCAGGACATGAGGAGGACACGGCAATGAGATGAAGGATGATTGAAACAGCCGTCCAACATAGACCAAACAGGCCCAAATGACCTGGCAAGAGCTGAATTCGAACCCTGGACCCAGCGATTGGCAGTCCAGCATGCTACTACTAGATCAACCCTCCCCCCTAATCACTCGGGGATTTTAGTCAAGCAAAAGACTGCGTGAGTAAGACCAAGCAACAACTTATCTTTTGCTGCATTTGAAATTTTGATTTGAACAGTGGGCCAGGTCTGATTGTGTCTTTTCTATACTTTTCGCTAATATATTCAAAGGTGCCATGCTCTGACTGAGCTTGTTAACTTCTTCTGGACAGAATATAGATCACTCTTGGATTCAGCCAATCAGGGAAGTTCTTGCAAAGGTCACACTTAAAAGAACTTCTCTGATTGGTCAAGTTCAAAAGATCACTCTTGGATTCAGCCAATCAGAGAAGTTCTTGCAAAGGTCACACTTTTAAAAAGAAGTTCTCAGATTGGTCAAGTTCAAAAGTGACATAGTTTTGTCCATAATACATTAGCAGACTAAGTTGGAGCATGCTACCTTTGAATGTACTAGATACAAGACTAAATTATTAGGCTTAGGCCTGTGACTTGAGACACATGTCAAGACTCTATTCTCAGATTTAAAGTGAATAAAGCGTCCAAAATAAAGACCTCAATGCTGGGCAAAATGTCAAGACGAATGGACGGATGATTGAGACTTTATGTCCTGTATTTATGCACTCTGGAGGGAGGAGACTAATAAGGATAAGAGGACACAGCAACATTTGCAAACATTAAGAGCAGACTCATTTTTACAACGACAGTTAGAAACTAATATGATAGGACTCCATAGGTGGAAAAAGTAGGGAATTTGGGCATGTCATTGCCTGGAAATTTCTAAATCTCCCTGGAAATTTTTGAAGAAAAGTTCAAATTTTTGACTTGCAAGTAGTCACTTAAATTGCGACCAGTTGTTGGAAATTTATCATACTTTATGAAATTGCCAGGAAATTCACATTTTTTCTTGCCATGTGGCAATCTTTAATGAATTAAAGAGGTTCATCAGGTTGGTAAATCCATATTAAATGATGAAATTTAATTTTTTTTTTCAGACTATGAAGGCGAAACTATGAAAAAGGTAATTCATGGACTGGTTGTGAAAAATTATTTTTTAACATTACGATGGGAATCTATTTTATTGATTTGACTGATTTAGCCTCTGAATACTCAGTTTCAAGAAGCACTAGGATTTATCAGATGCTGAAATAACAATGGTCCGTTTCAAATTAGCCACATATTTCAAAAGTTTAACTTGAAATCAAGTCAGTCAGAGTCTTGATTTTTAAATCATATCATACGGAGAATTTTCACAAAGGATCTCAGTCAAGGTGCTTTATAGCATCAACAATGCACATGCTCCAAATCAAATGCAGCCCCCTTTTGCATGAGAGAGTTTCATGATAAGCATATATATCTACATCACTGTACCAGGAAAATTAAAATCACTTCCTTACAGATAAAGTGTTTTGGGAAAGATTACAGTTGACTCATGACACCATCACATCATATATCCTAATCAATCTAACATTCTGTAATCAATAATTAAATTTGTAAAATTGAAGAACTTTTTTCTCATTAATGACACATATGGCCAATGGCAGATCAACCTTTTATTTACTCATTGCCAAAGAAACAAGAACATATACTATGTTTACAATGACAGCTGTTAATCTTACAAAACAAATACATGTAGCAGTAGCTGTCAGATGTTGAAATTAAAAGTGACAGTTGTTTCAAATTAGCTATATTATGTTCTACATATCTAAATTTGAAATCATGTCAGACTAAATCATACACAGTGATTTTTCACAACTTGAACATATTCTTAGTCATTGAAACTATTTATAGAAAAATGTGGAGTATGCATTATCTGTGGCTATTTTTTCAAATGTCTCATAACAAAATCTTTCACACGAATCAAAGTGAAAATATAATTTTTCATTTACATCTGGATTTATAAAATTCAAAAGCTGTAAACAGAAAGTAACATTGGTTAACAGCTCATTTACAAGCCTAAATATTTAACAGGCCTAAATTTAATTGATTATGTATTTTAAGTTTATATCAAATTTTTCAAACAAATAAAATATCTTCAGAGAATAAATTGTTTGACCCAACAAAACTATTATATTTTGAGGGTGATATCCCACACTTCTAGTTCACAAGAAGGGGGGTTTTATGCTCTGAGAAAGGGGTGCGTCTTATACACGGCGCAACTTACATCCCACATTATATGCGCCGTTATAATCTGACATCACTATCAGACCCGTATTATGATAAGACTTTCAGGGCTAGAAAAAACTTATTTCCAGGCAATTAATTAACGACAAAATTTCCCAAGAATGGCTGCAAATCAGGTGACTACTTGAAAGTCAAAATTTTGGATCTTTCTTCAAAAAATGTCCAGTGAGATTTAGAAATTTCCAGGCAATGACACACCCGAATTCCCTACTTTTTCCAGCCATGTCAGAACAGTACTATTATGTAATTGCAATGCTAAAGGCTATGTAAATACTAGGAAATTAGGCATGCAATTTACTCTTAAATTATAACAATATTTTATTTTCAAATGTTAAAAAAACCAAACTGCATGTACTTACAATATCACCAAGCCCCAGCATGGAGAAATGACCAGTGTTGTGCATGCTAGGGAAAACGAGTTTTCCTGGTAAAGACAATTTGGGCGCGTCCCTGACAAGCCCTGTCAAGTGCAACTTTTTGGCAAACACACCAACCTAGAAAATAGAAAGCAAAAACATTGGTGAAATAGTTAATTGAATTCCATCAATAATAGACAAATCAAATGATTGATGAATGATTGGGGCTTTTGTTCCCATATTTTTGCACTATATGTAGGCCATTTAGACTTCCGCAAAGCCTTCAGTGGTTGGCCAATGAACAGAGCATCACACATGGTATGTAAAAGAGGCTGACGTCGCTATTTCAAGCACTAGCTTTAGTCATAGACATATGATTCTTACATTATAAGATAAATCTCTCTCAAAGCTTTAAAATGATTGGCGATAATTCTGTCTCTGAAACGTCAGGTAAACGTGTTCTTATTTAACGTGGGTAGCCAACGAAAGTCCCAACCTGGAGTGGATGGAACGACTCATTTCCAGTTGAGCCCAGGGCACATGTTAATTACCTCCCCATCCAGATTAGGCATCATGTAGTACTGCTGGCAACAGTACCCAAAAAAGTCAAAGGTTTCACAGCAAGTCGCTAGTAAAGATTTGAAGTGGACAGCAATCCTGCACGCTGATTGGCCATGACTGTCTGACATAAAATCTTATGATATTATGCAACGCTGGAGTGATTCGTCCCGGGCAGATCTCTGGGACAGGGTGGCCACTGGCCATTTACAAATTAGGACATGAGAAGGTCACAGCAATGGGTCAAAGGATGATTGAAACTGTCATCCAACATAGGTCCTGACAGGCCAGAGCCAGAATTGGACCAAGGACCCAGCGATTGACAGCCCAGATCGCTACCAGCTGAATTAACTCCACTCCCCGACAGAACAAAAGAATTTACAGATTGTCCGCTGTTATGCAGTATAGATACTACTGGAACCTTATATTCTTTTAAATCAATGTCTCTTTAATACCCTTTTCCAATAAGGATTACAGGACTAAGGGGACTAAAAAATTGACTAAAGAATTAAGAAAGCCCCGTTTCCAACTTCAAAGACTCTTAAGAAATCACTGCAGTCTATTTATAGAACTTTAAAGGCCAGACATAATTGATCTTAAACTTCTCGGATCTTCTCAAGGTACTTTTTCTAAAAATAAAAAGCTGAAATCTCATTTTTTTTCATTTAACAAATATAGTGGGAAGGCACTTATATATCATTTAACTAGTTAAGTCAACTAGTGACAGTAATGTACTCACTGGATTTTCTGCAGGACGTGTGGCGACTTTTACCATGACGTTAGTGCTGAAAATGTATGATGAAAAGAAGACCTGGAAAGAAAAAGTCCACGATATATAAGGGTTAACTGAACCATGGGATATTGCCACAGAAAGATTAGATACAAAATATTCTTGAGCGAATAAAGAGGTATTCTACATTGATGGAAAAGAAATCGATTTAGATTTTAGATGTACGGAGGGGACCCGAAAAATTTCCTTTAGATGTATGGAGGGGACACTAGCACTCCATGAAGGATATCAGCCTATATTCCATTTAGCAAACCTTCCATTGATCTCAGTCAACACCACTACACAGAAAATGTTCAATCTTTCAAATTTTAAGATACTCACCCAGAAGACATCATACACCAGAAGCCCGACTAGAAGGAGGGTGGACACCTTGAGACTCGGCAGACGTACCAAGGCAATGAAAGCCACGCATAAACCCATACCTAATGCTGAAAAACAAAAAAAAATTCCAGTTTATTATATAATTATTTGTCCTTTAGTATGCTGCACATATATCCGTGGCCGTAAGCTAAATTGTTAAAACTTACCATCCATGAGAAGCCAATGTCCCGTTAAAATCCAGATACACACAATAAAGAAAGACAGACAGAAGGATACAATCTCTGGCGCAGTGAATCTCCCACAGCATCCAAAGGAAATTCTGAAAGAACAAATTGTACTTGTAGGAATGTCAGACGAGTACTCACATCATAAACTGGTAGCTGAAGAGCTTTCAGCAGTTCAGGGTCTATCCAAACACCTTCCTCAGTTCTTACAAATTGTACCTATTGTTAAAGGAGATTCTCTAAAATATATTTGGATAATTCTGGTACTAGGCCTATAAGTATAATTTTATCAACTTTACACCAAGAAAGAGATTCTATAAATTTTATATCAAGGGGGGATAAACAGGGCTTCACATCCTTTATTTATGAACTTGCTAAGCATAACACTCATCATGCTCATGATAACAGGATGACAGGGACAACAGCAGTGAGACGAGGTGCAAACTTTACATCAAGAAAAAGATATTGACTCTTTAATTTGAGACTGTTTAGTTAATATGAATCATTGTATGACTTTCCCATCAGCCAAGTTCCAATACATATATTTGATTTTAAAATTAGCATATTTCAACCATTAGTATGCTTTGAAGTTGGGACTGTATCCAATTTTTTAAAAATTTAAATTGATTGAGATGAAATTTGAATAAATTTGCATTTGCAATAATTTGCACAGCAATTTGCACAGCAGCAGGACCCCGATGAAATTAGCGCTCTGTAAGAAAGCAAACATTGACTTACTTGTTATTATGGTAGCACGGTCTCATAACATACTGACACATGGGCAACAGCAGGAAAGCAAATGCCACAGTAGCCAGAACTGAAAAATAAAGAACCATTGAATCTTTAGTTATCTCAATTTATTACATTCAAGGGGCGCCAGGTCCACTTTACAAAGGTTGATCTATATTCAATTCAATTCAATTCAATATCTTTATTCGCACACATAGTGACATAATACATATTTACAAGTAAAAATACAAACAAATTTTTTTTTTTTAAAGAGCATATAAAATAAGATTTTGAGCTTTAAGCTGGTACCAATTAGGTAATACCTCATTCAGTAGCAGAATACACAAATCCTTTATTGTGGCACTAAATATAATTGCTTGTCATAAAAGTAACATTAAACATTAAAATTGGTTTGATATGGAAATTGTCAATAAAACGATAAATATTTAGTAACTTCCCAATTATCCACCAGGGAAACCTTATCTATGCATGCAGACTGCAGAGGATTCCACATTTTCAGTAAGTTCATCACATTTAAGAGTGCAAAACACAAAATGTTCTCATTAAATAAATAACACAATTTGTTATTGTAAACGAGAAACTATAATTACAAAATAATATGAAAATATGATGTCTTGCTTTGCGTTTTTCCAGCTGAACACAACATTTAGTATGGTGTAAACGTATTCTTTACGTTTAACACTGAAATCACTTTAAAAAAGCAATTTTAAAGTAATAAATTTAAAATCTTAACTGCTACTTACTAGCTGTGCAAACTGCGAAGACCATTTGCAAGGAATCAAAGAATAAAAACATGATAAGCAGAGAGATCGAAGCTCCAATTGGCAGAAACATCGCTTGGCAGGTGTCTATCGTCTGCATACCTGTAAAAACGGAAAAACCTGAAATCAACTAGAGCCATGATCCTCTGCTCTTTGCCATAAACTGCTGTTGACAACTTTGCTTTCATTATTCAAGTAGTGTAATTATTGAAATTAAACATAAACTTCTCTTTTTTGTATTTGATCAGTTTGGTATAACACTTAAATAAACATAGACACATGTGTACATAATTATTTATGTAGTCATTGCAGTGCCCTATTTAACACGTTTATTGTTCATGCAGTCTCACACAAGTCAAATAAAGTTTTTTTAAAAAAACAAGAATCCATGGATTGCAAAACCGGAGATATGTAATACAAGAAAGAACTGATGATAAACACTTCAGAGGGCAGCATGGTTGGAAAAAGAAAATTCAACTGACCAGAATCTGACTCTGAGGTAGGAGCATTCGGCGTGCCGGCTGCTCGATTGGCCTCCATCTTGACTTTCTCCTTCTCCCTGTTTTCCTGCTCCATATTAAGAGATCTGAAAGACACAAAACAGGCCATTCACAAACTACAAAATTACAAATTAAGGATTTTCATATTAAAAGTTTTAAAATCCTGTTATCCTGTTAATTAGGGATATTCAAAAGAAGGTTTACAGCACCAAGAGAACTAAAAGTTAATTAGAAGCTCAGAAAGTATTGTCTGCTCTGTGCTCAAGAGGATCCAGATTCAAACCCCATTAAAGCCACACTACATGGCAAATAGTTTTCATAGATCTGGAATGGCCACTTCATACATATTACTATTATATGACCACTATGCAATACTATGCTAGAGAGATTGGCCAAAATCAGTCACATGAAGACATCATAAAAACCCATATTGCATGGTTGAGTGCAATATGAATCTTTATTTTTAAAAAAAAAGGTCAAAATTTTTTTTTTTTTTTTTCTCAATTTCTTTTTTTAGACATTTTTTTTTTCCCCAGAAATTTTTTTTTCCACCAATTTTTTTTTCCATTTCTTTTCAGAGAATAATATTTAGTAGACCTTTATATATATATACAATACAATAGGATTATACATAAGTTATTCATGAAAATTTTAAAAGTCATATTTCTTTGGCAGATTCATTCTGCAAAAAATACTGACTAAGCTCAGTTTCTGCTGTTGTAGACAGCCCTCGTTCAATATGAATTTCCTCATGCAAATAAATTTTCATATTGCACTCATATCAAGCCTTATTTTTATACTATAATCTTATATTATTGATAGTATATTCCTTAATGAAACTTACCTAAAACTGCCATATACTATAAGTAAAATAGATATAGTGTAGGTCGAAATCCGCGAGGAGTCCACCATTGAGTAGGCTCTGGAAAAGAACAGAAAATAAATTTATTGTTTTGCGACAGATTTTGCTGAATTGTCACTTAAATTTCTGGATTTTGATTTAGGTTCGAACTTTAAATTGAATATAATTATCCAACCAACAAAAATTCAAAAAGGGCCTCATGTTAAAATTTATTGAAGACAATATAGAGCTTGAATAAATAAAAGCATTCCATCAATTGCTGCTGAAATGCCCTGTACACTGTGTGTGTGGGGGGCAATAAAGTGTTAATTTTGACAGTTATAATACATTTTTAAAAGTATGATAACCAATGAAAGGTTTTAAAAGCATGTTAAGAAACAAGAAAAAGACAGGCAAATTGCTGCCCACTAGACAGACATTGAAGCTTGTCTGCTCTATAAATAATGATAAACTGAATTGAACTGATAAAAGAGACAGCCGTGAGTCATAACCATATATTTTTACCAGATTTGGAAATTTGTAACAAACTGTTAAAGACAAAACTACCATTGACATATATATACTGTAGATTATGATCAAGCTGATACATTTCACAATTGCCATGTACTCCAAAATACACAGAATTTCATAATAACACTCTGTCTAACCTAAATAGTAATTTATAACACTGAGCTGAGATGGTTCGTTCCTAAATCTTGGCACACCATGTTTGGCATGTTAGAGAATTTCTGCTCTCAAGTTCTCAACATGTGCATGAGCTTGGCCCAAGAATGACTGTGGGTTGCAGGTCTCAATGGGTCTCCTTGCCCAAAAGCCTGGCAGACTTTGTAAGTGTTATTAAATCACACAGTCTAACTGGAGATCTTAAATATCTAAATATAGTATTTTTCAAATATACATCAAAGGTGAAACCCTGTCTGGACACCAGACCAGCATGACACCTAGCGGGGATGAGCACAGCTTCGCCTTTCGATACCACATGGCTCAAAAGAGCATAGATCAAGTAGATAGACAGATCTGCTTGAGACAGTATAATCGATAATACAGGGTTCCCGCAAATTTAAAATTACGAAGGGAATTCCATGACTTTTCCATGACTTTCCATTACCAAATTTTGGATTTTTCCATGACCAATGCCTTACTGATGAGGTTGAGATTCACCCCCGAAACTAATTCGCAGGATGACCTTCGTCACTTGTGTTGCCATTCAGTCAACCAATAGTGCCATAACTAAAGAAATTTGGAAAATTTTTGCGCGAATTGCAGTCAAAATTTCAATTTTTCATGACTTTTAAGAAAATTTGGATTTTCCATGACTTTCAATGACCACAAATTTTTCCATAACTTTCCATGACTGTTGGAACCCTGATAATAAAGCCGATTAAAATACTTCTGAGACTCTGAGCTATCTAGTATCTGAGCCTAGCCATCAACAAAGAACTGGATCACAGTTGAAGGTAGAAGATGAAGCTATACCGGCCTTACAGCAAAAGTAAAGGTAAAGGTAAAGGGACTTTTATTTAATGTGGGTAGCCAAGCTACGTCAGTGACTTGTTGCCAGTTGGGCCCATGGCGCCTCCAATTTACGTCTGATGCGAACGACGATGTCGTGGAATGACATGATGGCCAGCCTGGGGATTGAACCCGGGTCCCTCGCTTGTGAGGCAAGTGCTCTACTGACTGAGCAATCGGGGCTGACGACTGAGCTATCAAAACTACTGATTCATCTTCAGATGGATATGTTCATAACGAGCATTAACTCCAAGAAACTGGCCCCTCTGGGTCAAAGCAGTCAGTTCGAGCTAAATAAGCATGAGTCATCACAACTGGAGGAGAGTCTGGGAATCTGTGTACGTAGCTAGATATATCCCAAGTCTCCTCACCCACTCAACTTTTGCTTGAATCAATGCTTTTGACTTTAACAGTGATTGGTCACAGTCATAGTTATGGTTCAGATGAGCTTGGTGTAGTTTGCTTTAACCAACTAACTTTGGTTGGTATCTTCTTGATCAAGACAGCAGGAGCATAGCTTTAAAGTCTGTACTCAACATGACTCTTGACTCTGACACATGAGAGTTTCATAAGAGTTCCTTCAAAAGAATTATTCCTGGCACAACATAAAACAGACCCATGTGCAAATTGTGCATGATGCAGAGCTCTTTGAACTTTCACAAGACCAATCATCATCTGATCTTCATGATCAAACGCATTAATTTGCAAGTGCAATTCACAAAACCTCTAAACACCAAAGACCATTGAAGCCTGGAACTAGGAAGACAATAATAAAGTCAATGAGATTCATAAGACATCTTAATTATTGGCACCAATGTGTCACAAAATAAAAGACAGTACACTGCTGAACTGCTGGACAATGGTATAAAAAATACCCTGAGGTGAAAGAGTGGCACAATAGTGATTTGGCAACAACGATTGTGAATTTGTGACTGTCTTGAGAAATCCAATTGTCCAGCATGTACACCCTTCATCATCAGTGATCATTGTTCATAGCAGTAAGAAATTAATAATACTTTTTCACAGACAAGAGTAGACTCTAGGCAATTGAGTATATAGAGCAAAACATTTTCAGCGTGTAATTAAGACCCTGGCTAGTACAGTTTGACCAAATTGAGAAAATGCATAGAGTAACATATAAATGCATTCAACCCTAACCACACTAACCAAAACACCACACATTTGTGACACTCCAAAGAGGTTTAATGACCTGATGACCTTCATATACATGAATTCACTAGGCATATACATGTATATACATACACTGTACAACATGAACTTTTCATGAAATAAATCCTATTAAAACTTGAAAGTGTCGTATCAATCGAAAATATTAGAAATATTGATGTACATACACTAACATACATGTGTACTTGTATCAATTATTGATTATAAAATCACTGATTTTATAATTTGAGGGCACTCGTTGGATCAATTTCCAGTCTCATGCATGGATTTGGTGATTTATAATGACCAATATTTCATGAGGCCCAAACCAAAGCTGAGACTCAGCAGGGCAAGAAAAATGTGAATTTCCAGGCAATTTCATAAAGTACGACAAAATTTCCCACGAATGGTCGCGATTCAAGCAACTGCTTCCAAGTAAAAAATTTGGATCTTTTTCTTCAAAAATGTCCAGTGAGATTTGGAAATTTCCAGGCAATGACATGCCCGAATTCCCTACTTTTCCAGGCATGGCAGACAGAAAATCTTATGAGAAATTTGACATTAAAAAAATCAAAGACTCCTTGTCTTGTGCATTATATATTCCAGACATCAGAGGGCATGAAAGCTAGCTCATAATTTAAAGAAGAAAGAGGATTAACAAGCTAAGAAAATGCAGCAACCCAGTACCAACCGGAAGAATTTGACTTGGTACAAGAATTACCAGAACTTCACAATGTAATTAGACTTTTCTGCTTCTTCTCAATTCAGAACTTAGCTACTATTTCTTTTCTTGGAAGTTGTTCTAAATCATATTTACTGGTATTCAGCACAGTAAAACAGTGAAAAGTAGTGCCATGGAACACTACAGCATAGGCACTTACGTAAATGTGCTGCATCTTGTGAAGTGTCATCATTTCAGACTTCTGAAAATTTTGCTGCAGTATGACATTACTGCAGATAGGAAAATAGAGAAATTTACCAGGGCAACATAATATTATGCCAGTATACAAAGCAAACTTGACATGGAACTTGGCAATTTGCTGTGTCATATATTAAGGTGATTCAAAAGTTCATAGGCCTAAGCCCCTTTCAAGTTTCAACTCAAATATCTTGAGTTACAATCATGACAGGAATATAAAATTCAGTCTTACTTGACCATGTTAACCGTTTTGACATGGTTTGGTGCACGCAGATATCTATCAGCTATAGCTCTCATTACTTCGGCTGAATATGGATGACCAAAAGTTCTCCTTATTGCATTTAGTAGGTCTGCCATAGTTAGATAAACTTAGGTTTATGATAATATCCAAGGTTTCAAATGTTCGATACGGACCATACAGTCAAAAATATCCCAAGAAAATATTTTTCCGAAAGTTCTCCAAAAAGAACTGACTGTCCAATGAATGAAAACAGTTTTTGACTCATCTTTTTATAGTGTCTGTCTACATGGTCTGAGCCTACATATTTTTGCACCTACTTAGTGGTCAACATGAACCATCTTCTTACTCATGTGTTGAAAGCAAAGTTATTTTTTTTAATCAAATAGGCCTTTGTTAAAGTGTGACCATTCATACTTTAAAAATGCATCAAATGATTTAAATCTAATTTTTATCTAATGAAACAATGCTAAATGCTTTAAAATAATAACAGAACTTTTTATAAAAATCTGAGAAGTAAGCCAATCAGAAACTGTCCTATTTGAACGATATTATTTATTCATGCAAAAACATTTTAAGTCTCACTTGAATGAGCGATAAGTCAATAAAACTTTATGAATTATGATATACCGCGTATGCAGTGCTATGCACTATATTGTTCACATAATCACTCTAACTCTATTTTTTCACGGCTGTTGCTCCAGTTCATACATTGAAGTGCATCCATGCGTAACTTCCACCAGCTGAGCAGGCTCAAAGCAGCTGCGAATCCACATTTTAATGATACTGTGCACCACATTGATTGTACAATGTACATTTCATTAGGCCATGTTGAGCACTAATTGTTATATTATGTTTCATAGGAGACTGTCCGAGACACATGCCTATCTTCTTTTCAAACGTCTTGAACGTTTTTTTGAAATCGAAGAACATAATTATCTTGTATGTTATCTGGAAGCTTCAGAAATCTGGACAAAGTTACAATCCATTGCTTTGCAAGCATCAGCTGATCAGATGATCCATAGTTTCAGTATGTGTAGTGATCATGTCTTTGTATAGCTCTGTATTGGTTTACTAAGGCTAATGATTAAAAAAAATAATAAAAATCAAGATCAATGCAGAATCTGATCAGAATACACAGACAGCTTTTCATCATGTTGATTGGCGTGCTGGTCATCAGTAACTTATTTTTCAATATTTTATTTACTCCAAAGGAAATTCATAGACAATTCATATTGTAAAATTATAAAATATATACATGATGTACAGACTAATCCAACTTTATCATATTAGGGACAGTTTAAAACTGTCCCTCATCATACAAACATATTGACGGCTCATAAAAAATACTATTACTCTAATTTGACAAGCAGCATGTCCATATTTTGATTTTTTTATATTAATTCTCATTAATTATCATATTTATCAGCTGGTTATATAGAGCAGCTGCCGAGTGCATGGATGCACAAATGGCCCCTATTAGCAAAACAGCAAAAGGCATTACACATCAGGGCTCTTATCTATCTGCTCAGGCAGATTCCAAGAGCTAATGCAAATAATAATTCAATGAGGCCATGCAGGTTAGGACTACCCCCCCCCCCTCTTTTTTACATTTACCAAATTGGACCAATGTTCAAGGCTGTCAACTAAGAATTGCCAACTTGTGAGCTCTTGTGCAGCATGCACATTCTTAGAAAAACTTCTATTATTATCTTCTTAAGAATTTGCATACCATGTGTATCATATTCATAATGGCAATGAAGACTGCATAGCAGAGCAAACAAGGCATAGATTGTAAACAAGCATCTGCACAGCCAGGTGTGCTGAGAATTTAGGCGAATTAGCATTACAAAGCTTAGTAAATATCAATTTACATGCATTAATTGTCCCCAATCCTGAGCAGTTGGTCACAGGCTATACCAAAGGCTAGTTCATCATGTTCATATCTAGACATTATCTAGATATACAACCTTTTGTGAGAGTGAAAGGACAAAGAAGTTACAACCAGAAGCACAAGCACAGAATCAGCCACAGGCTTCTTTATGACACACAGAGCAGCTGACCATTGTGTAGCGCAATTCAACTATGCCCAACAGGAGATTTTAATATCTCAGCAGGTGTCAGTTAGCCAGATGTCAATTGTCAACAAAGCAGATATAGAAACTAGAGGCTACAACCTAGATATCTAGTGTCATTTGAATTTTTATCAATTAAAGAGACTACAGATGACCCATTAACCAAACACACAGGGCTATTATAATTTCAAGATCATCTTGTGTATGTATCCAACTTCGTTATACGCTGTACCAACACAGCATAACATTTATTACATTGAGTACAACTAAGTTAGTAAAGGCAAATCGGGAGTTTTGGTGCTGTATTAATGGACCACAGTATTTCCAGCCCAGATCCATTCACAACTCATCATGATGAATGACTGCAAAAAATTTAAGTGGGACTTAAAATTCTTGCATGTAACCAAAATGATCTATGAAAAAATGTAACAGAATGTTTAAATTTTAATTACACCTAGTCTATTATAAATCTAAGCAGGAGAATGTATCTACATAATACCTGATTTTCCAATGCTGAACAACCATAAATCATGTAAATCCTGTTGACCAAAATTGTAAGATGCACTCTGGAATAAGTCCCTTTTTACACTGTCAAGTCTCGGAGTATCATGTTTTACCAGTAAGAAAAAGCCGACTCCCGAGTTCCAAACAAGGAAACCACAGGTTGATAAGTGTGCTATTGAAGCTGTCCCGTGATGTGAAAACTTTTTTTATTAGATCCCAAATAGGAGGGGCAAAGAGGGGCACATTTTTGACTGAGCCAATCATTGTGGAATTTTTTTTCGTAATGCCATTAGGCCTATGTGACTCAATAGTCAATACCGGGGTACTCCAATTAGTAACAGCACTGCATCATGTCATGGTGGCTCAAATCTATTTGTCACCAAATTTTTAGGGCTTTAACCTCGGCAGTCATTGCTCCATTTGCCATGGAAGTTTGAACACAGTGAATACACAATATCTGGCCTTCGCCAGTCTTATGACTGCAGAAAGTTCAAAGTTGTCCTACGAAATCATTGATCCGTTAATTCTGAGTTCATTACTCTGGCCCATGCATTTCCATAATTCAATTAAACGTAGAGCCTCTATTTAGAACATGACTAATCGCATGTCTTCTTATCAGTGGGGAAATACTCATTTACAGGACTTTAAATATAGTATGAGCAATAAAAACAAGTTAGGTAAAACCACAACAAAGCCTGTTATGATAGAGATGGGGTAGGGGAGTAAAACTGGACCACAAAACAAGCTCTTGACCTTTCTGGCTTTGGGTCAATAAATGCAGGTCATTTAAATAGACACCCCACAAACACACAATTAGACACAACTAATCCTACATTTGTCATATTCTGATTAATAAAATAGAATTAATGTGAAAACAAAAACTCTTGACAACCTTGTCTGTGTTGGGAAAACAAAATATCTGACAACCTTCACTCAGTCTCAGGGAGTCTCAGTTGTCAAAATAATACTTACACTGCATAAGCTGGCCCTGAAGATGAAGGCAGCTGCTCCATCTGGGGATTGCTGTCCGGAATACCCTCCATGGCTTGACCTAATTCAATATTATCTACATAATCCATAACTCAGTTCTTCCAGAATGGTCATGGCATGCAGGCTGCTGAGTGCTGACAATTACATGTACTGCTAATCAGGTACATAATACACAACACAGGTACATTTCACAGGCATCCCAGCAGCTTCTTCACAGCCAGCAGAAGGCTGCAGGTTGCACTGAAGCTTGCATCACTAATAAATGCATCCAATCAACCATAGAATGGGTATATTGGGTCCAAATTCATGCCAGGAAACTGATATTGTCACAAAAAACTTGCTATTCAACAAAGGAAACGAATGGACTCGTCCATTAAGATAGGCGGTCGGGCAGTTGTAAAACGAGGATGAGCACAACCCGCCGGCCAAAGTGAATAATGGACTCTTCCATCCCATTTTATTTTTCTTTCTTTTGCACGTGCAGCCAATTTCTCGGAATGCTGCCACTTGTCATCCTTTCTGATTGAGATTATTGGTGTTTTTTCATTACGTGGTGTTTTTTCCCCAAATTTTAGGCCACAAACAAAGCTGACCGAAACCCGTGTTCCGCACCTGTATCCTTTTCCCTTTTTACTTCGTCATCACCATTTTTCGTGACGTTTCTCACCATAGTACACATCAGGTTGATCTGATGTGAAGATTTCCCGGTATAAATCAAAACAGAATGACTGCATTTGTGGTAAGAACTAAGCGTTGGTATGTTATACATGAGTAGCAATGTGACATAAGAGGTTAACTTATTGGTTTGAGTCTGGGAAAGCTTGTCATTGTTGCATTCACTTTGGTGCTGAGGTGACATGGCCATGATGGCATGGTTGGATTTTGGCTGCTGGCCTTGCCTTGGGCTTGGTAATACTATTTTAAAATCTAAATAGGCTTGATCAGACAGTGTTGATTGGCTTGGTGATCAGAGACAGAGTGAATCATTGAATGGTAATGGTTGTCTTGCTGCAGTGAGCTGTCAAGTCTCTCAAGTGTCAATCATGACTCAATTAATGACAGCCTGTCTGGGTAAGGCCAGACATAATTTATCTTTAGCTTCTCAGATTTTCTCAAGGTACTTTTGCTTGGGTCGGTTCGGTAGGACTGAAATCTCATTACCTCAATTTTTATAACAAACATTTAATTTAATGAAAATTATTGGCCTAGGTATTAGTTAACTATTTTTACCTCAGGCCAGACTCGTTTCTGTCCACATATCAGTGGACTAGCAGGTAGTGCGTGATGTCACAAAGCAATTGTGAATTGGCGGATGTTGATCACATTGTTGTCTCGACCAATCAAATCACAGAAGTCAGTACTAGCTACCTAATTAAGATTGGATCTGGCAGAAATTAAATATGCCTGGGCAGCCTGGCCTAAGAGGTGACAATATAATATCCAGGGGGGGGGGGCTTGGAGTTTTTTTTAATAAATCATTTCTTTCGTTTTGGTGAAATAAATAAGTTTTGGGCAGTCTTGAAATAAATAATAATGCCTCTAAATAGCCCACACTGGTGCTGATGGGGCGTAAAACACAAACTCACTCACTCAGTTGAAATAAATCATAAAAACTCCTAGCCCCCCCTTCCCCGGAAATTAAATGGTCTCCCCAAACCATGCAATTAGTTATCTTTTTTCACGCTTTGTTTCAGACACATGGTACCATTAGGGTTAAAGGGACTGAGAACAATTATGATCCAGTTGTTTGTCAAAGTCCAGATCCAGAATGTGTCAACAAGCCACTTCATATGCACTGTCCCTTCTGCGTCAAGGCGGAAAGTTTCACCGATCCTGTCATCTTGAGAGCGCATTACAGGGTGAAACATGTTGACAAGGGCATTGAATTTGCTGGTAAGTTGAGAAAGGTCATGCTTGAACAGGCCTGTTTTATTATTGGTGAAGTTTGTTGAGCAACGAATGTCCTTCAAGACTTTTGTACTATGATCTCTGAATGAAAATTACATTTATGTTACATTTGAAATGTTAAGGTTTTATAATGATGATTCATCTATTTGAAATTACAAGAAAAAATGAAATCTTCATTTTAGTTCTGATGTAGGCTACAGAACTTTGTATGAAAGTATATTTATTTTAAACTACAAAAACTTAAAGGACACCAGACAATCAAAAAACCGTATCTGGCTGGGGTAATTTTACATAAAACTTGCATTGTAAGGACATCATTTGTAAAACAAGACATGTATAGGGGGAACGGGGGCACATTGGGACGCGGGGCACTGTGGGACGGTGGGATTTTTTTGGATCCTGGCAAGGTATATGATATGGTAGTGCCATCATATCTTGTAATTTCACATCCTGATGTTTCCATGGTTTTATTGACAAATTACAGCCACATACAGAAGTATGGCGAGCAAAAGTTTGTTTTCCTACTACAAAAGTAAATATTGACGAGTTCAATTGGAGCCATTCTGTGGACAAACCATAAACAATGAGGCTTTCGCAGTGCTTGTATGAATTTTATATATCGTAACGAACAGTTATGAATTGCTATGGTGATAAACACACTGACTGTTGTCCGAGAAATTAGCATTTTGGTGTAAAAGTCATATCGGGGCTCATTGGGACAGTGAATTCGGGGCACATTGGGACGCACTTAATATGGCAGAATTTAAGTGTCCAAGGCAACTGAATGACCTTGGACAGCACACAACAGGTGTTCAGGCCACAGTGAATAGAGGTATAGTGGATTACCATGCTCTGTGAACAAATTTGTCGCAAAGCACTGTGTGTTACTTACATAGATGTCCGCACCCAGGACAGTTTATGTCAAATGTTTAAAACTGTTTAAAATTATGAACTATTGGCACTACATATTTTTATATGATATCTATTGCACATGGAGTGTTAAAATGATTTTTTAATTGATGTCCCAATGTGCCCCGGCTGGCACAGCCGGGGCACATTGGGACAGTCATTTTTACGACTCTCTGGCAGCAAAAGGGTAGGTGCAGTCTAGTTTATTATGCCTTGCATTTAAGCTCAATAGTATGGGTGATATTCATGCAAACTTCTGAGTTCTTCAGTGCTTTCAGCATTGAGCAAAATTAGTAGACGCTAAAAGCGTCCCAATGTGCCCCCGTTCCCCCTACACTTTTTTGTAACAGATTGACACTTTAAGAAAATGTGTTTTCAATCGTCAAGTGATCCCCACTTTTGAAATCCATGGATTCTTGTTGTCTATAATGTAAAGTAAAAGTGCTAAAATTTGGGAAATATTGGACTGGTCAACGATGAAGTACTAAACTTTTTTTTACAAGGTCTGAAAATGCTGCGATGTTGTGACAACTGTGACATCATAGGGACAATCAAGGGCATGAAGGAGTTCAAAGGAGCGCACTGGCACTGTTACAAGTGCAGGAATGGTTTTAACAGGAGGGACGAAGCTTTAAAACACTACCGAACACACTTTAGAAATCCCATGACAACGTTTAAGATACAAATTGCACAGGTACAATTCAAATTTATGAATTTATGTCAATTTGATCAATTCTTTTTCATATTTAACTTGGGGGGAAAAATTATTTTTCAGGTAAAATGTTTATGCCAATCAATGCTCTCTGCAATGATCTGAGTGGTGTGATGTTAAATATTTTGTATCTTTTGCCATGAGGTGAATAAATTGGATGAAATATTTTGTAATTTTTTTCCAGGAGGTGAATAAATTGGACGAAGGACTCGATTCCCAAGAAACCAGAGTCATGACGACAGAAACAATCTCTGCCGAAGAACTAATGACCATTCATCCAGCTTTGACGGAAGCCGTTATGACATCAAGCCCTGCTGATACACGTGAGCAGATCTATTTTGTGGTCTATCTGCATTGGCTAAAGTAGTGTGGCTAAATGGTTAACTATTGAACTCCCGCACATTTCAAGTTCAAATTATTGACCATCATGCTGGATTGCTTGTCTTTTCTGCAAAAAATAGATCGATAATCACAAAGATCTTATTTACTGTAAGGTCCTGGGTTATTTCTGCATTTGGGATTTTTCTGGAAAAAATTATCACACAGTAGTAGATCTTTGGCAAAATCCTGCTGGATGTAGTTTGGAGACATTGGATGCAACATCAAAATTAATTTGCTAGATTGGTGTAATTCCCTTTTACAATCAATATCATGCAGTTTCCTATTCAATTTCGCCGGGAGATTTTTAAGAGAATGATACAGGTATTGAATTAATTTCACTGATTTCTGAAAGAGATGTGACTGACTAGACTTCAAAATATATTCATTCAGCTGTAGTGACAAAGTATTTGATATTCTTTTGTATATTTTAGTGGCGGCTAATGAAACAGTTGGAACAACGGAAGGATCGACCATCATGATAATTCAAGAGGACCAGTTGGACAGGAACACGTTAGAAGGTGTCCTCAGCATTAGTCCTGTGGAGGTAATTTAAAGTTACTCTTGGAAAGTTATCTGCCATGGTTTTGTTCCTCTGACCTCTGGGGGAGGGTTGGTCTAGTGGTAGCGTGCTGGGCTGCCAATCGCTGGGTCCAGGGTTCGAATCCAGCTCTTGCTAGGTCACCCTGGCCTATGTTGGACGGCTGTTTCAATCATCATTTGCCTCATTGTTGTGTCCTCCTCCTGTCCTAATTAGCATACCAAGTGCATAAATACAGGATGTAAAGCCTCAATCATCCATCCTCTGAGGCTCTGAAGGTCCTGGCTTTGATTCCTGGTATCGGGGTTTGCTCGGTTAGTAGCACTTAACTCAGAGCTTCCAATTACTTGGTCCCGGGTTCCCGCGGATTCGATCCCGCCTCTGACTGAGTCACCAAAACCTTGTTGGACAGCAGTTTCAGTCATCCTTTGCCTCATTGCTGTGTACTCCTCCTGTCATGAGTAGCCTACCAACTGTCTAAATACAGGACGTAAAACGTCAATCATCTATCCATTGATTCCTGGTCAGAGAAAAATGTATCAATTTATGGACCCTCATGAGCAGCAACCAAGCTGGATGTTGGTTGGATGAAACATAGAATTGGTGGCCCTTTTTGTCTGTAGGCCTATGTGTCAGTATCTATGCTGGGCAAGGAAAAGACCCCTCACATGGGGTATATATATGTGCAACATGTTGAGAACTCTCCTTCTTTCACTGGTCAACCATTTTACGTGGCCAAAACTTGTCTTAGATATAGAGTTGTTCTCTTCGTACATACCTACCGACCTATCAATTTCCTTAAGTATTAACGCCACTCTTCAACAATCTATCAAAATAAATTTTGTTAATTCAATGTGATTAATTAAATACTTAACATTGTTCCTTCTTTTCTAGCACTCAACACAGAATGACTCAGAACTGCAGTTAAAACATCTCGAATCAAATTACAAAATCCTAGAGAGTGAAAAGCAGAAGATGGAGGAGGCTTATGTCAACGAAATTACACAAATGAAACAAAAGGTAACATTTTGGTGTGCCGCAATTGCATTTGTAGTAGATTGCTCCTATATAAATTTTGGTGTGCCGCAATTGCATTTGTAGTAGATTGCTCCTATATAAATTTTGGGGTTCCGCAATTGCATTTGTAGTAGATTGCTCCTATATATTATTTCCTTGGTGGCTAGCTCGTTAGGTTAATGACTACAGTGTCCGAAACTTATTGGAGAAGGCATGTTTGGCAGATTTTGGTTTTTCTTATCAAATCTGAAGATA
Organism: Platynereis dumerilii; assembly: GCA_026936325.1. NCBI lineage: Eukaryota > Metazoa > Annelida > Polychaeta > Phyllodocida > Nereididae > Platynereis > Platynereis dumerilii. The sequence continues at coordinate 58,140,109 of JAPTHN010000002.1, forward strand.
TGCCATCTGCTGGGTGGCAGGTTCGGCACACAACTCGTCCTGCCTTTCTGCTCTTTTGCCTGTTTCTAATCAGTTTAAGATCAATGTATTCAAGTCTCGTTTACTTATTTTGAACCTTCCCAATATGATGGAAATAACCTTTTTAGGTCACCGTCTAATGCCGACTATAGAATCAGTTTAAATGTTTTTCATCTTACACAGTAACAGTTAGAGTATATTTAATTGTGATGTTGACCTGTTTTCAGAGCTTCGTTGCTTGATGAGTAAACTTGCTTTAATACTCTCATAACTGAGGCAACTGACCAACCACAGGCCTATTCGTCAATAATAATTTTTATTTGTCATTTTGGCTATCTTATATCTTCCAGATTGAGGAGCAGGAGGCAGAGATATTTAATCTCAAGAAACGCGAGCAAGAATTACTGGAGCAGCTGAGCGTTCCTTTGGACGACCGAATCCAGGACTTACTCGTATCTTTAAAATCTCAGCACGAAGATCTTTTACACCAACAACTGGCACAACTACGCCGGACTTCCTTACAATCCACTGCGACTAACTCCTATTTTGTGATAAGCAAACCAAACAATGAACTAGACTATTCGGAACACGGGATTGTGGTGATTCCAGGGGTAACGAGTGAAAATTCCGGTACAGTATTATCCGTGACAGATTCGGTTATAAGTAACAGTATGTCAAGCGGAGATGGGACGATGATCGAAGCCGAAAGTGTAACCGAAAAACACATCACAGAGGACACAGAAGACAATGAAGAACACGGCCAAATCGTTCACACAAACTCTATAGAAACGACGATTCAACCGCACGACCATGAAGCAGAACATATGGAATTACATATGGAAAGTGTGGACCAAAATGAAATCATGGTCACCCAAGATGTTGACAATGACATGGAGAGCGAATCTCCCCCTGCAAAAATAAGAAAGACTTAGCCCAACCGGCTGCAACTGAATGGAGTTGCATCCTTGAATCATGTTAAATCCATGTGCTTCATGTTAATAAATTTGTTTTTTATGATTCTGTTTTGTTTTCCGTTTGTGTTTTGTTGAGTTCTGTGAAATGTTGTGTGTTTAAAGTTGAAACCATGTTCTGAGCCTGTTTGTCATTTACAAATTACTGGAGTTAAGGTTGTTGATACAGTTTTGTGTTATATATGTTTCCGTGTATAATATTTTTGAGAAGTTATATCTGCATGAATAATGACACAAAAAAAACCATGATTTCCTCAGACAAGAAGAGTTCGACAATGGCTGTGTCATCAATGATTCATCATACTATTAATTCAGTGACCCTTACCCTACTCCAACAAACTACTGATAGCCCAGTTGTGAAAACTTGCATGCACCTTTTCTACATTCCCTACAATGTCCTTAGCCAGGTTTCAGGTTCCAAATTACAGTCATGGAAAGTGAAGTGATGATTTCTTAATATCTCACTTGCTCTAATGAAAACACCCCATATTTCCCATGTCTTCACGGGTGTTATGCTAGTTCTTAGAATTGAGGAAAATGCTATTAAGTAATCGCTAATCAGCGTGTGAATGTCATCTAAATCTGTTGGGTGTTAAGACCGGTACTCATAATAGAGCCTGAGGTCATAAATTATTTTCGGATGAATCCAAACGAAATTAATCTGCAGTGGAGTTTGCCAGTCTTACCCTTGGGATCATTGTTTTGGAAAATGCTAAGTAATCAGCATGTGAATTTCATCCAAATGTGTGGTGTATCAAGAGATGTTACCTGCTACAAACATAAATTATTTAAACAAACCCAGAAATTATTTTAGCGTAAATCCGGAAAAAATTAATCATTTGCTCGGACAATAGCTCACCAGTCTCCCTGTCTTTTTCTTGGAATTGTTTTGGAAAATGCCAAGTAATCAGCATGTGAATTTCATCTAAATCTTTTGTGTGGTATTCAAAGAGAACCTTGCGTAACTAACACCTTTTTTGCATAATTCGGGACAACATAAATAATCTTATACTCCAGACAAGACACCATGCAGTCGCTCTTGTCTTTTTCTTGGGATTGTTACTTTGGAAAATGCTAAGTAATCAGCATGTGAATTTCATCTAAATCTGTTGTGTCTAAGACTGGTGCTCATAAGAGTGGTGTCAAAAAAATATTTTTGAATGAATCTGAACACAATCATTTTCTCAGATTAGGGTTCACCCACTGTCTTACATCACCAGTTGCCCTCCCTGTGTGTTGGGAATGATTTGGAAAATGCTAAGTAATCAGCATGTGATTTTCATCTAAATCTGCTGTATGGTACTCAAAGAGAACCTTGTGTAGCAAACTTGGCACCTTTTTTTTGCCTGAATCTGGACTACATAAATCATCTTTTGCTCGGACAAGAGTTTGCCAGTCACTGTCTTTTTCTTGCGATTGTTATCTTGGAAAATGCTAAGTAATCAGCATGTGAATTTCACCTAAATCTGTTGTGTCTAAGACTGGTGCTCATAAAAAATATTTTTTTATGAATCTAATCATTTACTCAGGTTAGGGTTCACCCACTGTCTTACATCACCAGTTGCCTGTGTGTTGGGAATAATTTGGAAAATGCTAAGTAATCGGCATGTGATTTTCATCTAAATCGGTTGTGTGGTACTCAAAGAGAACCTTGTTTAACAAACACGGCACCTTTTTTTTGCCAGAATCCGGACAACATAAATCATCTTTTTCTCAGACAAGAGTTTGCCAGTCACTCTGTCTTTTTCTTGGGATTGTTATCTTGGAAAATGGAAGTAACCAGCATGTGAATTTTCTTCTAAATCAGTTTTGTATCTAAAGACGTTAATCAAAAGAGCCTCATGCTACAAATACAAATTATTTTTGCATAAATCCATACAAAATGAATCATAATTTGCTCAGGAGTTCACCAGTCACCCTGTCATCTAAATCTATTGTTGTAGACTGGTTATACTCATAAGAGAGCCTGTTGTGACAAATAAGTTTTTTAATCATTTTCTCAGGAGTTCACCAGTTGCCTTGTCTTTTTCTTGGGATTGTTGTTTTGGAAAATGCTAGGTAATCAGCATGTGAATTTCATCTAAATCTATTGTGTTTCAGACTGGTTATACTCATAAAAGAGCCTCTTACCACAAATAATTTTTGCAAGAATCCGGACAAATTCCTAAGTGAATAGTTTTTTCAGACAATAGTTTGCCAGTAGCCTTGTCTTTTTCTTTGGATTGTTTCTTTGGAAAATGCCAAGTGAATTACATCTAAACCAATGAAGAGTCACCCTACCAAATGGGCCCGATTGAACAAAACTGAGACAAATACAAGTTTTACTATACCGCAGGCACTGATAATACAGAATGCCAGTGGACTAAGAGAATGCTACCTCTTTCTCTATACAATTGTAATACAAACGCATAATATACATGTCAATAATGGATTTTTTATTCAGTGCAACTTCACTTAGTGTGATGAACAACACACAGTTCAGGAGAACAAAACAGCTGCCCGCAGCGAACCTTTTAGACGTTGGTTCCAAAGAGCCCAACGAACAACAGGTCACAGTTGAAAAATTTGAAAAGTGATGCAGTGATTATCTGTACAATAATGTACATTTATGATACATTATACAATACATTAGTTCTATAATTTACACATGGTTAATAATGAGAATATTCTCCTTTACAATTTATGAGTATAAATAAGTTCTACTTGTAGTTGAGATTACTAGTTTAATGTGGAGGGTTGAATATATGCCTTGTGCATAGATCTGAGTATTTCGAGTATCGGCCAGCAGTCCAACCAAAGTTTGTGCAGTTTCTTTAGGCTGAGAGAACAGTATCATTTATATGTGTTATATTCACAAGTAATGGCACATTGATGACTTCAAAATTGCATTGAAATAATTACAAACTTCCAATAATTTATCATTTGAAAAAAAGGAAACACATAAAACTTGTAAAACATTACACATAGGTCATATAGCTCCATATCTTACAAACTAAGGCAAAAGAGCCTTTTTTTCTCGAATTACTTGATAAATCAAATCTTGTAAAAGAACATGGTAATGAAAACATTAAGGTGTGATTGATACTTCCACTATGTGAAGTGAATAAAATACAAAGATCCAGTACAAATCAGCAGAGTTAACTGAAAATATACGTAGCCAAGCTATCTGTGAGTATCATTTTACATGCATAAACATTGCATATATATGTCCATAACACATCTTAAGTATGACAAAATGATGTACGTAGATATAATGTGTCATGTTACAAAAGTTCTGTGCGGCAGTCTTGACAACAGTTGACCCCGGGCGAAAGACCTTCCAGTTTCTAAACATAAATTTCAGAAGATAGACCCTGTCAAGAGACAAGGTCAATCCATGCTACTGCCTTTCTTCTGCATAAATTATAAACATAGGCTGCGCAGCAGCAAACCTTCAGCGAAAGGCATCTGTAAAGTCATAAAAGCGATGTTGACAAAATTGGTATAATGCAATCGTGGCCAAATCTTGGCCTGAAATTATCTATATACCCGCTGCCCTACCATCTGCCCGCCTGCCTGCCAGGGTATGTAAAACCATGGAAAGGCTGAACTAGTTAAATTTACACATATTATGTTGCAGTTTCATACATGTACAGGGAATAGGTTATGAGCTGTGGATCGAAAACCAATAAGTATATTAATTTATACTTTTCAAATTTTTTCTAAATATTTAAAAAGTGTTAAAACTACCTATCAATGAGACCAGTGAAAGATCTTTATAGGCAATATGTGGATGAATTTTTGTCAAGGTACATCCAAGAGAGGCTAAGTTTTGGACCAGAAACCAAAAATTATAATTTGCAATATATTTTGTCAATATTTCAAAAAGTATGGAATGACCATGAATTACACCATCAAAAGGCACAACAGCATCATATAGGTGATATGTGTATGAAATGTCATCCATGTACATGCAATACTTGGCAAGTTTTGGGCCAGAAATGAAAAAAAAATTGTTTTTATTATTTTTTCTCAATATTTTAAAAACTATAGAATACCCATCAATCAGACCATCAAAAGGCACAATTGGACCACATGGGCTATATGTGTACCAAATTTCATCCATGTACATGCGATAGTGACCGAGTCTTGATCCGGAAACGAAAAAAATATTTTTTTATCTTTTTGTTTAATATTTCAAAAAGTATGGATTATCCATCGATCAGACCATCAAAAGGCACAACCAGACCATATGGGCTATATGTGTACCAAATTTCATCTATGTACATGCAATAGGGCCCGAGTTCTGGCCCGGAAACTATCTATCCGCCCGCCGCCCGACCGCCCGACCGCCCGGACGCCCGCCCGGCGGACGGACAACTTTTGACCAAAGTGATAACAATACCTTCTTCGAACTTCGTTCGCTGAAGGTAAAAATATACCCTCATAACTGATGTCAGATAGGTGGTCTCAAACATGTGGACTGGTCAAATGAGCAACAGGGCAAACCCCTTAGTCCATAACCTAAGTGAGAACATACTTGCTTCTTTAAAAAGACGCCTAAAAACCAACTTAACTTAATAGGCACTTTAGCAATACAAGGACTCATTTCGCAAGTTTGCCCGGCCCCCGTTTAATCTGAATTTCGCTACTGCACAGACTATTACAAAAGTTTACACAGATCAGCATTGCGAAGACTGCCATGATGACTTCTCAGAAATACTGGTGTTAGGTGACAAACCGTTACTGTCTAAACTTCGGCGTGACGAGTGGTCACCATACAATCTCAAGGAGATTTCCCTCATTTTGGATTTGTCGTTTTGGTAAGAGGACTCTTCTTCCAAGTCAAAGGAAGGGCGCCCTTGTGACCGTAGAAAACTTGCACCGCCTTGTCCTTTTCGATGAGTAGGCGTTGACACACTTGAACTGAAACTTTCGTCCCCGTAAGCACCTTGATAATGTAAATTACCCCTGTATGGGCTCTGTTGCAAGACATGATTGCCAGAGTTCTTCACAGTGTCAGTCAATGGGTACCCGTGCGGTTGCATTACGTTACTCCCAGAGTTTGGAATTGGGTACGAGTGCCGCGGGATTTTATTCTCAGAGTTTGTCATCGGGTACATGCTTTGATGAGATTGATGAGAGACAGGGTTCTCAGAGTACGACGTTTGGTACGCATTTGGTCGAGGGGCGTTCATCTCAGAATGTGCCGTTTGGTACACATTTGGCTGAGGAATATGACTGTCAGAGCCTGTCATTTGATACAGGCTTGGTTGAGGAACATTACTATCCGAGCTTGTCATTTGGTAAATGTTTTGTTGCACATTTTGTGGTCGCACATGTTGGTCAGAGCTTGTCGTCTGCCAAGAATTTCTACACACAGGACTGCTTTTCCCGCCATTTACTGGCGGCAACACTGCAGTAGAGTTTTGGACATGTACTCTTTCAGTATCATCTTGCACCGTTTGTCCGACATTTGTTTGTTCCCCGTTAGAGCTCATGCCATCGATGTCTTCTCGCCCAGCAGTTTGACCCCCACGGCCGCCAGTGTAAATATACTGGAGTAAACTGCTATCGAGGGAGGAAGGCGTCGATACGTTTGTGGGAGTACCCTCCTTTAGGTAATCCGTAGATGGTGTGTATGGAGAAGAATCGGAGTCTTTTGATTCCTCATACCATGGCATGGTGCCTGCTGGGGACGTTGGCATTTGGGTATCAGTTAAGCTTGTATCAAGGCTGTCATTGCTGGTACTTGTGTAATGTGTCTCACTGTAAGGGGTTGCATTGTGGTGATTCTGATGCTCGTAAGGAGGCGGGGGCAACGGCTTGTCTGTGGGTCTCACATATCGGCTAAATCCTGAAGAAGGCCCGTGACCAAGTTCACTGATTGAGCTAATACTTCTGTTCTGTTGGCTGACATTGTTCTGCCAATGTCTCAAATTCTGTGGAGAGTCACGACTCACATTTACTGAATCATTATGGTCAAGCTTGTGCTCAACGCTTTCTGGTGGGAAATTTTGAGATTCGACAATCTCCTCTTCTTTGACTTTTGAAACTACTTCATTTCTAATTTTACTGTCATTGTTAGATGTCTCTGGGACATCCCGAGTATTTCTTGAAGCACCTTCGGAAATTTGTAAATCGTTCAGTCTATGCACCTCTTCAAGAGCCATCCGATGCTGTTTCGTTTCCGCTAATATTTTCTGTGATAAGTACGTAGGATCCAGCATCATCACTTTGTCATTGGTCTTCTCCTCTTTCGTGACAGGTTTCTCACTTTGTGCGTTTTGATTCTCTTGACTATTTCTTGGTTTGTGCCTGTTTTCTGAGACAGTTATCTTTTCTTGGCTTCCAGTTAAAGTCCGATCACTCGCCCAGCTCTTTGCCGATGCTGCCGATTCTCGGAATCTTGTGCGTTTGAACGTCATTGAGGAATTACTCTTCTGCGTCAACGTGCTGCTTGTTGACATGTTCGACATCCTTGTGTGTCCGGATCGATTCAAAACTGGAATAGCGTCCTCGCTATCACTACTATTCTCTTGGATGGTGTGGGATTTCTTCCGGGGATGGGGTAGATACGGGACTGCTTTCTCGCCAGCTTGGTCATCAGAGGGTTGGGTGTCTGTATCTTCTGCACTTGTGCTTCCAGCGCTACTGTACTTCTGCCTTATCTCGTTTTGATAAGCTAATTGCTGAGATAGGTCGGAGTTCCTCAGCTTCTGCAGGAATGGTGGCTTGACCTTGAATACAAGAAAAGAGTACCACTTATATTTTTGAGTAATTTTGCACAGCATTAGAAGGAATAATGGCTGCAACTTGAACGCAGCAACAATTAGGATGTCTTCATAGTATTCTAGGTAACTTTGAATATGCGATATCATGTCTTCAGCATCAACTAAGGCTTGCAAGAGAGTTGGATGACAAAGTACGCTTATTTGTGTACAGTGTACAAGTAAATTAATGCATTAATTAATTCAATGCCAATTACTTCTGCAAGGTCGCCGCTGTGATGATATTTGGTACTTCAAAATTCAAGTATAAAAACAAATTTTCCAGACTAACAAGCTAATCTACTGGTAAAGGCAAATGTAGTCAAGCAACTGGGGAAATTTAAGTCAACTTGGGATAGAATTTGAATCTCTTGAAGTGCTACCAATCGGCACAAAATTTACACACAGCACCCTGCATCATCCAACTGCTAGTCAATTGAATTGGAAATGGTAAAAGCCAAGAATCGCCTTGGTCTGGACTATAGACCCACATATGCAGTAATATTTTTGTGTTATACTACCTTACTCAGTAGCGGATCCAGGGGGGGGGGGGTTTAGGGTTCAAGCCCCTCCCCCCTTTGTCCTGTACATTTTAATGTAAAAAAAAAAATTCCTAATTTTTTTAGTACATTTTCATTTGTAAACCCCCCTGTCCGACATTTTCTGGATCCGCCCCTGTTACTCAACCTCTAATCAACCTAGAATGCACTTCATAATGGCAGAGGTCACCCATCAGTTCTCACACAACATCAACAATCTGTTATGAATAAGAGGCCACAAAATTGTGTTGAGAAGTTAAGGCTATTATTCCTATTATTTAGAAGTTAAGATTTCAGAAGTACTTACTCTGCCAGCTGAGGGTAGTTTACTGACTTCTGCAGGATTGAAGAATGATTTCCGTTTTGCTCTCGGGGAAGTGTGAGGAGAGCTGCCCTTCGACATGTTGGAGGTTGACGTCCCTGATCCTGTAGAATTCAGAGATTCCATGGAACTGGAACTGTCCAGCAACAGAGTCCTTGGGGCATCTTGGGTATCTGAAATCGTGGATCTTAATAATATTTATGTTCTTCATCAAGCACGCTACATTTTATTACAAGGTCAGTGTCAGTTATGCATATTTCTTGAGGCAAAATAATTGGGAGGTTCTTTGGCTCTTCCTGGCTTCTGTCTTATAAATCATTATTCTTTGCAAGCATATTTTTTGCTAATTCCTTTCATTAATAACCCACATTGACTCCACAATTTATTTTCTGAATGATGGTCTGACTGCTTGAGTGCTGCAACTTTATACAGAGTAATTATCTTGGACATAACAAATTTTTCTTACATTGATTGACTTAATATTGCAGTGGGTGAGTGAGTCTACTACACAACAGATATTACTTATGTTGCAATGGAAATAGACCATGTTCTTTTGAGCTCCTGAAGTAACAAAATGAGGTCAAATGAATGATTATTTAGATCACTTTTATGTTAAGGAAAAAAATTCCCAATTCTCACCAAACACCGCAACGAGAGCTTGAAGAGCGAAGGACAGAGACTTCCGATTGACTTGCTTTCCCGCTTTTACCGTCACTTCATCTTTGCCGACTTCTAGGAGGTCGAACCCCTGAGAAGCGAGGAATTCATGACAACCTGGAGCATGCCACATTCTGACAGGCACCGACAACAGGGCTGGTCCAGATTCCGAGTTGAATTTGTTGTTCACATCCCGCATCTGAAAGAAGCACACAAACTCTGAAATACAACTTAAAACCTCTTTGATAACTACTACCGTAAAACAGGGTTAAGTTGGCAATCCCGTGGAAAGTTGGCCGGCTATTTTAGCCCACTTAATGGAGAAATGACAACTTTCCTCACTGACGCAGGTGGCAAATTTGCCGAAGAAACCTGCGTCAGCGAGAAAAGTAGCCAACTTTACGGTATCACAAGACTGAGGCATCACAGATATATCCTTCCCTGGGAGGTTTAACTTTTTACAGTAATATGTTAAGAATGTTAAGAAATGTTAAGAAATTAATTATTAAATATATCAAGAAGAATTATTTGGATCGAAGAGGCAAAGGATGATTGAAACTGCTATCCAACATAGGTCCAGGTGATCTGACCAGAGCAAGAATCAAACCTTGGAAAAGGTCATGCGAGTGATTGGGAGCTAAACCTTCTCCCCGATTTCTGATTCTGAATTACAAATTCAGATTGACCTCTGGAAATAAAGTAGTCCGAATTGATATGATACACAATGCTAAATTCTCTTCCAACCTACCATGGTTGTCAAAACTTCTCCAACTTCCGAATGGGGGATCATCTTTGATAGTGCCATTAAAGTTGGAACTTGAAGACCTGTAACAGAACAATTCAAATCCACATTACAGGAAGGTACTATAACTGTTAAACTATGTAAACATTTCCAAATAAAAAACACAAGCTGATCCAAGCACAGCCCTGGAGCAGGCACCTCTTTTTTTGATTTATATATAAATCCATCATATTTCTATTTGGCAAGGAATATGTTCCAATGTTGAAGGAACTGTCACGTCCCTCTATCCTAGATCTGATCCTGTCTCAGCCAACGAATGAAAAGTGCTCTGGCATGTTCCTTGTCAGGTCTAGCCCTATCTATCATCAGACTATGCCTTGTTATTCTCTTTGACTCATAAGCAGTTTGTGAGATCACATCCTATACTTGCAATGCTATTAGGAAAAGCAATTTAGCGTTTCATACGAATATTCAAATACAACTACCACCACTAACTTCCCCTGAACTACAACCACTCAACCTACCCAGCAAAGCCTGCAAACTAGCACTGCACTGCGCAAGACGATCTCCAGGGTCAGAGACAGGAAAGAAGACCGCAGGAGGCAGGTTATTAGCTCCTGGTTCAAACCGGAAACCAACGGATGACAGGAGGTCGCGCCAACCAGAAACGCCGCCAACTTTGTTCTCAATACTGGCTTGTGTGGTGTACATGGCATTCCTTTGACCCTGGTGAATTCGCTGAAGAGATTTTTCAACCTGTGAATATGAAAAGAAGCATTGATCATCAACATTTAAAACGAACAAACTTTTGTCTGTTACACAGCAGCAACACAGAAACTATAATGCAATTCAAGCAATCAAAGAACATTAACATTGGAATATACTTAAACCAAGTAACAGCCTGGTATCATCACACACTAAAACCAGGATGCATTGTTTTAATTATGAATATTACTTGACAAATAAACAAGGTATCGTAAGTGCCTGGAACAAGCTATGAGATGTCAAATTCAGCTCAGCACAGCTAAAGTTGTCAGAAAATGTCATGCAAATTGTGTTTACAAATTCAGGGCAATATTTCACTTACCAAATGAAGTACGACTCTCATGGCTTCCCGGGATTTGGCTGGAGTTTTCAAAAGTTCACACAATGAATGTCCCATGAGGGCAACTTTGCTACTGAGAGTCACATCCGATCCAAGAAGGACCCAACCGGCCCAATTTGACGGATGAGCAAACTGTCGGGATGTTTGAACCGTGTGCATGGCTTCCGACAAAGCTTGGCTGCTTTTGTGACCTTGAAGGAGTTTAGTGTAGAACGATTTGAGTAAGAGTCTGGATGCCATATCAGGAACAGGCCAAAGGGAGAATAACACACACTTAGCACCAGATGCGAGAAAGGCACGAGTCAAGCCAACGACACCGTCCGAGTTCACTCGGCCAGCACGATCGTCCGTGTGGCCAGAGCTAAGCACAACCAGTTTGGCCATGATCTTGATGTTGAGGACATCCGCAGCAGTCAGCAAATAATCCGAAAGAGGTGGCCCATCCATGCTTAGATCACTAGCAGCACTTTCGTTAAGATCAATTCTTTCCAGATTCCCATGGATGGAAGTCGTCCCAGCAGAAAACTCGCCCGGGGACAATATGACTGCAGCTAATTTCCACGATATGTGCGTTGCAAAATGGCACACCTCAGCCTTGAGCATATTTTTCATCACAGCCTCTTTGGTCGCCGCAGTTCCAGTGAGAGGTTTAGCACCAAGTAACTCTCCGACAACGCGACATTCCTGCTCAGCGCCCGGTAGAGGTTTCCACAACCATTGTTCAACCACAGGGGCAGGAAGACGAGGATTGCCAACTATTACGGCTCCTGTGCAATCAGGATTATATCGGCTGTGTTTGCACAAAGTCTGGCTCGCATGGATGGCTCTAATCGAGGGAGCTGCCACTAGGCTATACTGCTCGTACAAGCAAGGTCCAACTTGTGACGCTTTGAGCACGGAGAACGGAATGAGATACAGATCCCCCTGTAAGATGAGAATGAGTTCGGAATTTCCTTGTCTGTTGTTCCGTGTGGGCAGATGTTCCTCCATAGGAGCTATCAAGAGCTCGTACAAAGCCTGCAAAGGAGCTTTATTGTTCCAGTTTTGATTTCGACTCAACAGACTGTGTCCTCCTACGCTGAACAAACTGGTGAGACTGTAACTACTCGAGTTGAAGACGTGATTGCGATTCACCAAACGCAAAAATCCAGTCCTGTCGACTTCCGCATTTAAACGACCTCCAATCTCCTCCAGATGTTGCTGCCACAAGTCATCAGCTTCACTCTCCGTTTCACTCATGATGACAGACGAACGACTGGGAGATGGCCTGCAATAGAGTATATCATGTTGAGAAGGCATAGATCTATCAGTAGCAAGTGAGTGAGTGAGTGAGTTTGTGTTTTACGCCCCATCACCACCGGTGTGGGCTATTTAGAGGCAACTATCAGTAGCAAGTAAAAGTAACAATGACATAACAATTTCTAGATAAACTAAAACTTACTTCTCGGGGTTGAGAGGATGATGAAACATCAGTGTCATAACTGGTTTGCAATCTTTTTGTGGGTTAAACCTTCCACCTCTCAATCCTAGTTTTTTAACCATATAAAAACTACACCAACTACTATATGACACGTATAGTGTCTTCTCCCTACTGACATACGGTGGGTAACACCAGTCTGTTAATTGAAGTTATGAATTTTTATATGCATTACCAACAAAGGTCATTATACACAGATTTTATAAATGCTTTAAAACTGCATAATATCAAGTCAAAATATGGTCAACATAAAGACACCAATTTTCTAAAAACCTACCTTGACAAGCTTGTGTGTGGTTCAACGCCAAGAGATTCCCGCACATGGCTGACATACTGGTCAAGGACAGAAGTCGTCGAAGGAGTAAAGGACTTGATGCTTTGGGAATCCTCAGGTTCCGAGCCATTGTCAAGGTCACCGATACTGCACTGGTGAAACTTGACAATGCCTGTAATAGAATGAAGGATGACTTAAGTTGGTATTTGATAAGAAAGTAACACAGCAATTCTGTACTGTTGAGCATTAACAGGCTGCAGTGGATTAAAAGATTACTAACTTATTTAACCAAATATCAAGAGGCGCACACTTTACTTCGAAGGTACACACATGACACGGCAACTAGCTCTTCAATGGAAATTCATATCACAATTTAGGAATATCCAAAACTTTTTATCAAGGTTACGAGTACCTAGGGACAAATGGAAGTACTGCTGCACCCAACAAATGACTAACTTCATAATCACTCAAACAGAATCAGAATTTCTTTATTTGATCGATAACTAAAATCAAGTTTTAGAATTAACTTACCATCATCTGCCGATATCAACCAGCTGTATAGGAATCCAGCCGCAATAGAAAAGTATAGGACAGTTGCCTTTTGCTTTGACACTGTCTCGAGTATCATATCCTTGGTAACAGGAGAATTATCCAGTTCACTGTACCAATTGTCGACTGTTTCCATCTGTTGGCGCTCAAGGAGAAAGTCCACAAATGCTCTCGTTCGACCTCGTTCAGCAACTACTAGAGCTTCGTCAGTTCTCCCAAGAGTGACCAGGACTCTCTGTAATCAAATGGAAGGGTTGCATAATAATGAAACATTTATTTCCATATAAGGTACAGAACTATGTGCCACAATACCACCTTACAGATTTTAAAGAGTCTGGCTGATTTGCACACAAATGGGACAGGGATTGATTGACTGTTTTTCATGTGGCATGGAGCAAACATTCTGCTATCCTGTGCAATAGGTAGATTTATGAACAAAAACAGTGCTGCTGTTTCAATTAATGATTTTATTTTTAGAAAATATGGAATATTTATGGCAGATTATGCTAAGTGCTAATAATCATAACACAATAGGTTAGTTATAATGATTCCCAAGTCCCTACAACTTCAAACTCACCTGCAAAGCCTGATAAGATGCAGTCTGTAGATCAAACAGGCTCATTTTGTAGTCACTGCTGATCTGGGATTCCCGTCTGATGGCTTCAAATAATTCTGCAGCTCTGTAAAGAGAATATTGCTAATATGTGAGAAAGAACAAATATTTCCCAGAAAAAAAAGTCATTAAGGATGTGTTTGCAACCAAACATAATGACCTAATAAACAAGGAAACCACGTAATCTAATACCTGTACAACTGCTGCTGGGCATCCTCCATCTCTCCATGGCCCCAAAGAGCGAGGCCAAGACGATGTCGGATCTTTGCTTCATCTTCCTTGTGACCTATCTGTTCGGCTATACTCAAGCCTTGTTGGAGATACTGGACAGCTTGCTTGAAGTTACCAATGGAGTAGTGTATCCGTCCTAAAAAAATATCAGAAGTTCTTTATCTGCCGTATCATACTTCATACTTTTAATTCACGGACACCTCACGCTACTCCTACAAAACTACTGATTGACCAGTTGTGAAGACTTACAAGCTGCTTTTCTGCATTCTCTACAATGTGCTTAGCCGGTTTCACGTGCAAATTACAGTCACAGAAATTCAGGTGATGTTTTCGAGAATCTAAATATCAATTATGTCTGGTCGAACCTTGAATTTTGAAAAGTATTTCTAATGTCATCGATCTTTTTTGTCCCATTCTTGAAAACTACAATATTTACCAGCACGCTAATAAACACTTTTTAATGTCATTTTGCACAGCATTAGAAAGGAATACTGGCTACAACTTGAACACAGCAAGAATGTAGACCTCAAAACAAAACAAGAAATAGGTGTATTTAAATACTACTTACCTAAACTGCTGTGGGCCAGAATCTTAGCACATTTGTCTCCGATCTGTGCTGCGATGCTCAGATGATGTTCCTGGAGAGCTATGGCTTTGTCGTACTCTCCTAAAGATTCTTGAGAGAGACCGAGGTTGCCAAATGCTCGACCTATAAGTGATGAAGAATATTCCTTAGTTTAGAATTTCAAAATAATGCACAGTGTGGTGTCTATGCAGATCTGGAGCATAGCAAGACTAGCTGCTAGAAAAAGTTTTTGGTAAATTACAATGTCATAATATCATATTATTTAATTTTTACAGAGGATTGGTTACAATATACAGTGCCGCCTGTAAGTAAGTGAAACGCATGATATTGTGCCGTTGCATCAATGTTAAACATCCTTAACCAAAATGCTTCTGGAAGGACGAATTCTCATCCGATGAGAGGAAAACATTTTGGGTCATAAAGGCCGATATGTGAGGCATGTGGGATAAAAATAGCAGCAAATTTTCTTCGCTGTAGTTGGAGTTAGGTATGGGTCAAAGTCTTTGATAAGTAAGTGAAACGCAGGCCCACTGTTAAAACATAGGGAAGGGTGGTTCACTTACTTATCAAAGACTTTGACCCATACCTAACTCTGACTATAGCAAAGAACATGGGCTGCTATTTTTATCCCACTTGCCTGACACATCGGCCTTTATGACCCACTTTGTTTCCCTTTCATCGGATGAGAATTCATGCCTCCACAAACAGTTTGGTTGAGGATGTTTAGCATTGATGCAATGGCACAATTTCATGCGTTTCACTTACTTATAGGCGGCACTGTATGACTATACTAATAATTTTCACATGAATATACAATATATTGATCTTGGAGACAGATTAATAGATTAAGATGTGACAAGACAATAGAAGTAGTTAGAGATACTTATTCGCTCTCTCACATAAGTAGTACTTAACTTACAAAACACAACTTGGATGGATGGATGAATGGGACTTTACGTCCTGTATTCTTGCACTTGGTAGGCTAATTAAGACAGGAGAAGGACACAGCAATGAGGTGAAGGATGATTGAAATAGCCGTCCAAAATAGGCCCAGGTGACCCGGCAAGAGCTGGATTCGAACCCTGGACCCAGCGATTGGCAGGCCAGCACATCACTGCTTGACCAAACCTTCCCCCAAAACACAACTTGGAAATTACGTATACTCACATTGGCCATGTGGATTATCCGTCCTCTCAGCTAAGCTCAGGTCAATCTGATGATACTCCAGCGCCTTTTCATATTCGCCCATCTGCTGGTAGACCCCACCAAGGCCACAGGCTGCGTCACTCTCACCAGACGTGTCATCCAACTCTCTTGCAAGCCTTAGTTGATGCTGAAGACATGATATCGCCTGTTCAAAGTTACCTAGAATACTATGAAGACATCCTAACTCTCCGTATGCTGATCCTTTCGCAGCAGGATGGTCCATTTCGTGAGCAACTACGAGACGTTTTTCAAAACACACCAGAGCTTGTTGAAGATTACCCATGGCTTGGTGAGCGTTACCTAAGCCTCGGTAAGCCTTCTCTTGGTCCAAGATGTTATTGCAGCTTTGAGCAATTGCTAAATATTGTTCGTGACACTTCACAGCCTCCTCATAATCACCAAGTGCCTCGTAACAATCTCCTAGATTTCCGTACGCTTTACCTTTCGCGGAAAAAGCTTGCGATTTGTGAAGTTGTTCTAGTAAGGCTAACTGCTGCTCAAACATTCCTATGGCATCTTCGAGATGTCCTGTGTTCATTTTCGTTATTCCAAGGTTGCCATAAGCATGAGCTTCACCGCTCGGATCTTTCAATTCTTGCGCTCTGTCTAATTGTTCTTCGTAACAACGATAAGCATTACTGTAATTCCCAAGAGACATGTGGACGTTTCCCAAGTTGCCGTGCGCTCGGCATTCTCCTTTGAAGTCCATTGTCTCTTGGTATATCGTCAATTCTTGATTGTGGTAAGCAAGGGATTTGTCAAACTGCCCCAGAAGTCTGTAAACACTACCCAGATTAGCACAAGCAGTTCCTTCTAATTTGCGATCTTTCAACAACTTTGCTACTTGATGCTGCCGCAAGAAGTGATCAAGGGCCTTTTCATACTCCCCCATCTTGACTAAGACATCGCCAATGTTCCCAAGGGCACAGTATTTTGCACTTGAGTTTTTCGTAATTTCAGTCAATGTGAGGAAGAAATTTTGACACTCCAGAGCTTTCTGGTAATCAGCGAGAGCTTTATGAGCCAATCCCAAGTTGCAATAAGCTCGACTCATGCTTTCTTGGTCTTGTATGTCCTTCGCAAGAGTCAAGTCTTGGTCATAGTATCGTATTGCTTCCCGGAAGTTAGTCAAGCAGAAGTGAGCATAACCCAATTTGTGACACGCAGTACCTTCACTCTTGATATCATTCAGCTCTTGTGACAGGGACAGAAATTGTTCGTAAAACGGTACGGCTTCAGCGAATTCTTTTCGCTTGCTGTAAAAGTTGCCAAGGTTATTCAGGGCCCTAGATTCACTATTCAAGTCATGCAGCTCCTTTGCCATCTTCAAGTGAGACTTGTAATGGTGAAGTGCTTTGTCGAACATGTTGAGTGCTTGGTAAGCCACGGCCATGTTGCCATGAGTCGAGGCTTCAGAATGTTTATCATTAACTTCTTTAGAGATCTCCAATTCCATTCGTTGAAACCTCAAGGCCAACTCATACTGTTCCAAACTGCTGTGAGCATTACCAATGTTTCCATAAGCTCTCCCCTGACTTGCTCGATCGCCTAAGTCTTTAGCAACTTCAAGATGAGCTTGATGTAATTTGAGGGCCACTTCATACTCACCAAGGCTCTGGTAAATTATACCTAAATTTGAACAAGCTCTGCCTTCAGCAACTTTGTCTTTAGTCTGTAACGCATTGTCAAGTTGCTTTTCGTGATACTCTTTGGCTTTTGCATAATCCGACAAGCATCTCGCTGCATGTCCCAAACCAGCGTACGCTCTAGATTCCAAGGCATGGTCTTTCAGTTCTTGAGCAATGGTCAAAACCTGCTGATGAAAAGAAATGGCTTTCTCGTAATTCCTTTGATAATGATGAGCACTTCCCAAGTTACTGTAAGCCCTTGCTTCCTCATGTCTGTCTTTCATGTGCTTGGCTAACTTCAAATGCTCCGTGTGGCACTCCAAGGAGCTGGCGAAGTCACCCATGGCCAAATACACTGCTCCCACATTACCGATCTCCCTGGCTTCTCGCAATTTGTCTTTGTCCTGTTTTATCAACAGAACGCACTGCTTGTGACTGGCTAGGGCATTTGGGTAGTCACCGATAGCCGAGTAAACATGACCTAGACCACTAAGGGCCTCAGATGCCGTGTGGCGCTCTTTGAGTCTCATCGCCAGCACAAGACGAAAACGATGATGGGTCAAGGCTTCCTTGTAGTTCCCTTTGGAGAAGTAAGCAGATCCCAGATTGCCGTGAGCTCGACATTCGCCTTCTTGATCACCTACAACAAAAGGTTGAGATTGATGGATGGATGGATGATTGTGGCTTTACGTCCTGTATTTATGCACTTGGTAGGCTAATTAGGACAGGGGGAGGACACAGCACTGAGGCGAAGGATTATCGAAACATCCGTCCAACATAGGCCCAGGTGACCCAGCAAGAGCTGGATTCGAACCCTGGACCCAGCGATTGGCAGCCCAGCACGCTACCACTTATCTCCCTCCTAGGTTGAGATTGATATATATTTTGCAGGAACAACAGGAAAGAAGCTACAAACTATACACAATCTCTTCAATTGCAAATTGAAAATCTTATCTCTTATATCCCAATACAAAGGATTTACGTTACAGACATCAGGAAATGAATGATCCTTTGATAACTTAACATAATATCAAGTATCAGTATTCTGAAAGTGTTGGCAACTTGGCATCCTTGCTATCTTGCATATTGGAAGTAAAAATACAGCAACAATTTTACCATGCTATTCAGAATTACAAAGAAACATAGCAAAACTATTTTTATAAATAAATTTATTCCAAGAGTTGTTAATTATGCAAATATTTCCATAACACGTCCTCAAGGAGTGCCAGTGACTATTTTGGAAGCCAAGGCTTTTTAAATATTACAATAATCTTTCGAAACTGACGTCATCATCAGTTACCAATTCGCAAGAAGAACTTACCCAATGACTTGGCAATAGCCAGATCCTGGAGCATGCAGGCGATGGCTTTGTCTAGATTCCCCTGTCGCCAGTGAGCACTGCTCAAGGCAGAGAACACGGATCCTCGCAACTTGAGACTGCACGTTCCGATTCGCAGAGCAGACTCCAGTAGAACCAAAGATGCAGCGTAGCAAGAAAAGGATAGGAGCTCTTGGCCGACCACCGAGATCATCACAAAAGGACTTTGGTCGAGCTTCATCCTCTGGAGCTGAGCGTGAACTGGCTTGAAACGATCTGGTGAGGAATAGGAGACAACGTCATCATAAAGAGTTCATTATAACACTGTAATGAGCTAGGAAGAGCACAAGGAAATATTGTTAGTTCTGCCGTTCTCCTCTAGTCAAGAAAGATAGTTACCAAAAGATTGGGTCAAAGTTTGTTTTTTTCATTCAGAAAGTATGATTGAAATAATTATAATATAACATAGACATAACATTAATTGAAGTATTTCTTCTATTTCAGCATCACCATAATTCTATCTCACTTGGGCAGAACCTCCAAAGCTAAACTCACAACTTCTGAGCTAGTTGTCTGTATGATATGAAATACAAAATATAAAACTTCACAAGTAATAGGCAGGTTAAATGCAGGTACTATCCTACCTTTGAGAAACGAGTTGTGCACAGCCTCCACAAATCCTTTCAACAACTGAGGACTTTTTGGTTCTTGGGCAAGACCCGATGCAAAAGAGGCCAAGGCATCTGCATCCTTCCCAAGGGCTTGTAGGGCTACCCCTTCTCGGTAATATGCCTGAAATTCAAGTTGATGATTTTAATATACAATACAGACTGGGCATATATGAGTAACTTTCAATATTAAAACAGTGTAACACGGAAAATTTCAGAATGTAGGAAATATGGAAGGATGATTGGGGCTTTACGTCCTGTATTTATGCACTTGGTAGGCTAATTAGGACAGGGGGAGGACACTGCAATGAGGCGAAGGATAATTGAAACAGCCATCCAACATAGGCCTAGGCGACCCAGCAAGAGCTGGATTCGAACCCCAGAATGCAGGAAATAATTCAGCCCAACAGATTGTTCACATTTCCAGATAGCATGTATACAATCTCGGAACACCACAACAACATTGAAGTCTCCACATAATAACAATCTTAAAACGATCAATGTGAATATGTGACCTTCGCATTGGCGGAGTACTTTAATATCTGGAGATGCACAACAATGGGCCCATATGTGGGTATACAAGTTCATTAAAATTATAGAGTTAAATTCTTTATACTACACAAACCTTGGGCCATGTTGGGTTGAGTAACTTGGCAGTCTTTGCATCTTTCAGTGCTAAATCTGCTTCATTCAGCTTCATATAAGCTGCCGCCCGGTTGCTGTAGAGTATGTAGTTGTTGGGATCCAGGGCCAAGGCTTGAGTGTACAATTCCGCCGCCCGGTCAAACTGCCCTGCTTGGATTGCGGCATTGCTCTGTCTGACCTTTTCCAAAAATTCCTCCTGCCCTCTTTGTCCTGCGATCCGCTCCAAACCATCCGTTGGATTGCTCTGTGTGAGAAACAAGATAAATTGTGTTAAGCGTTATTATGTTGAATTAAACCTCTCAAATTTGTAGATGAGACAGTGAAAAGACTCATTTAAGTCCCAAATTCTCTTAGGACCCCTCAAATACATTCTTTTAGAGGGACCCAGGGAGGGGGGGGGGTCCTGAAAAAACCCCCCTAAAATACTAAATGAGCATGATATAATCCAGAAATGGGTCTCTCAAAAGTAATTTTCCGCTCAAAACACTCATAATTCATTTCAGAGTAGGCCTACATGTAGTCCTTTCTGAAACCCGTCAGCTTTATGGGGCCTCAGACAGCCCGCGGACCTTTTGCCTCAAAAGCTTCGACCCTTCTGGCCTAGCCACTGACAGACCCTTCCAAATGACATGGGCTATTTCGATCACTGGTCCGAGGGACCACAATAATAAGGCGAGATGCATTCATGACACATGATGAAAACCTCTGTCTAACATGAGTCGCCCAGACCAGAATTTTTATCTCACATAATGTAAATGTTTATAACCTCAGAGGTATGAACTGGGAAAGGGGTGTATGGGAGGAACCACCGGATTATACAACTTTATGGCCTAATCGCATTAGAGTGGTAATATGGTAAAATGACATAAATCTTAAGACTTAAAAAAAATTAATGCACTCTTTAGAAGTCCATTTTATAGGACTGTTCGAGATGTTAAGCTGTATTAAAGGGCTAAAACTGTGTGTAATAATTGTAAGTTATTTTGGCTCATCAAGACACTTTAAAGTAAATTACCAGCCAATTAATATGGTAACAGATGGTATAATGTGTACTTGTATACAAAGGAGAGTATTGTAGACTCCAAATTTCTAAATGAGGCACATCAAACAAATTAGATAGCAACATAGAAAATCAATCCAAGATGCTTTCAGATGAGACATCAATTTGGTGGTCCATTATAGAAGTGTCTATGATGAGCAAGAAAAAACTAACCCCACTAATGGAGTAATGTGTGTCAGATGTGGATTCTTTTCCATGGTGAACAAATACCATAGAACGGGATAAAGTTGGCAATCTGGGGTAAAGTCGGCAAGCTATTGTGACCCACTTAATGGAAGAAATTCCAACTTTCCTCACTGACATAGGTATCTTTGGCAAAGTTGCTATACTTGTCAGTCAGGAAAAAGTTGGCATTTCTTCCATTAAGTGGGTCAAAATAGCTTGCCAACTTTACCCCGTTTGACGGTAAGAATTGGGTGGACTTGAATGGATGATTGGGGCTTGATGTTCTGTATCTATGTACATAGTAGGCTAATTAGGACAGGAGGATGACATGCCAATGAAGTGAAGAATGATTGAAACTGCGGTCCAATATAAATCCATGTGATCAACCCGCCAGAGCAGTAATCGAAAGTCGAAACCGTAACCCAGCGATTGACAGCCCAGTGTGCTACAAACTGAGCTAACCATAATCCCTGACAAGCTCTGCCATGGAGCAAAGTCCCAGGGCTGCACTATCCACAAAAAGTATATCTTTCTGAGCAACTGGAAAATATCTGTCCATACGTATATAATTTGCAAGATAGAAAAATTGAGTATTGACCCTGTAGATCCCATAAATTTAGGCACAGGCACAAAATAGATGAATATGACTAATTGACTATGCAGACAGTGCTATGTTGACAGGGAGCCAAACTTGTGCCATTAATAACCTTCGTCGAAGACTCTTTGAAGTAACATGAACATTACATCGCATGGCAAGTCTGGAATTAAAACACTGAAATATCACAAAGCTCTATATGTGAAGTTTTTTTTGTAAACTATTGTATGTGCTCATATTTTATAGCATCGTTTTTTTCAACATTTGCCTGAGGATGGTAGTTGGTTTGTTTATTTGCCTGAGGATGGTAGTTGTTTTGTTTATTTGCCTGAGGATGGTAGTTGTTTTGTTTATTTGCCTGAGGATGGTAGTTGTTTGTTCATTAGCCTGAGGATGGTTGTTGTTCTGTTTGTTAGCCTGAGGATGGTAGTTGTTATGTTTATTTGCCTGTTGATCGTAGTTGTTTTGTTTGTTAGCCTGAGGATGGTAGTTGTTTTGTTTATTTGCCTGAGGATGGTAATTGATCTGTTTATTTGCCTGAGGATGGTAGTTGTTTTGTCTATTTGCTTTAGGATGGTAGTTTTGTTTATTTGTAGTTGTTTTGTCTATTTGCTTGAGGATGATAATTGTTTTGTCTATTTGCTTGAGGATGGTAGTTGTTTTGTTTATTTGTAGTTGTTTTGTCTATTTGCCTGAGGATGGCAGTTGATTTGTTTATTTGCCTGAGGATGGCAATTGATTTGTTTATTAGCCTGAGGATGGTAGTTGTTTTGTTTATTTGCCTGAGGATGGTAGTTGTTTTGTTTATTGCCTGAGGATGGTAGTTATGTTTATTTGCCTGTTGACGGTAGTTGTTTTGTTTATTAGCCTGAGGATGGTAGTTGTTTTGTTTATTTGCCTGAGGATGGTAGTTGTTTTGTTTATTTGCCTGAGGATGGTAGTTGTTTTGTCTATTTGCTTTAGGATAGTAGTTGTTTTGTCTATTTGCTTTAGGGTGGCAGTTGTTTTGCTTATTTGCCTGAGGATGGCAGTTGTTTTGTTTATTTGCCTGAGGATGGCAGTTGTTTTGTTTATTTGCCTGAGGATGGTAGTTGTTTTGTTTATTTGCCTGAGGATGGTAGTTGTTTTGTTTATTTGCCTGAGGATGGTAGTTGTTTTGTTTATTTGCCTGAGGATGGTAGTTGTTTTGTTTATTTGCCTGAGGATGGTAGTTGTTTTGTTTATTTGCCTGAGGATGGTAGTTGTTTTGTTTATTTGCCTGAGGATGGTAGTTGTTTTGTTTATTTGCCTGAGGATGGTAGTTGTTCTGTTTAGATGGTAGTTGTTCTGTTTATTTGCCTGAGGATGGTAGTTGTTTTGTTTATTTGCCTGAGGATGGTAGTTGTTTTGTTTATTTGCCTGAGGATGGTAGTTGTTTTGTTTATTTGCCTGAGGATGGTAGTTGTTTTGTTTATTTGCCTGAGGATGGTAGTTGTTCTGTTTAGATGGCAGTTGTTTTGTTTATTAGCCTGAGGATGGTAGTTGTTTTGTTTATTAGCCTGAGGATGGTAGTTGTTTTCTTTATTTGCCTGAGGATGGTAGTTGTTTTGTTTATTTGCCTGAGGATGGTAGTTGTTTTGTTTATTAGCCTGAGGATGGTAGTTGTTTTGTTTATTTGCCTGAGGATGGTTGTGGAGGTGGTTGTTTATTTGCCTGATGGTAGTTGATGTTGGTTGTTTATTTGCCTGAGGATGGTAGAGGAAAGTGGGTGTTTATTTGCTCAAGGTAGGGAAGGGTACAGTTAAATTGATAATGTAACAAGTTTAGTTGGTCTATGGATAATTATAGTTATTGCATCTCACAAGGGTTAATATTTACCCCACGTGTAGGATCTTTTACTTTTCCAGCACTGACCCTGACACAATTGTCACCATTATAGCATCTCATCCTACTCACATCCAGCTGGGACATCACTCTGGAGTCATGGTCTATTTTATTGTTCCAAGACCAGAAAAAGGCTGGATTGAATCTATGACCTGCGGACGGAACAAGTGATGACTCTTTCAACTGGGCCTGCACAGGATGACTGGCAACAAAATCTAGTAATATGACATAATTATATGAATTTTGAAAATAACTCCAGCCTTGAAAAATGTGAAAGCATTATATTGGCACAAATCAGAAACTTTTGCCAAAACTGAAAATTGCATGTTATCAAGAAATGTCTTCTGCGTTTTCTCTTTGACGGAATATGTCATGAAAATATTCTGTCTATCATGGCTTAACTAATTGCAGCATACAACCTCAGAAATAACAGCATAACTATTTATTTATGTTATGCATGACTTCCACTCTATGTAGTACATTATCAGGGCAAAGTTTTTAGCATGTTGGCTTGGAATAAAAATATATTTACTCAATTACTCTGTGCTGAGTCTTTAGTTTAACAACTAGGTTCTCATGCATTCAGAAGGAAAGAACCAGGGCCTGGGAGTATATATCTATGTATGTGACTATGTGGTCAGTAAGCATGTGAAATTGTGAATGTGACTCCAGAGTCTGGACTCCTCCGACTGACCACAGTCAACTCTGACTCCCACTTAGGAGTCCAGACTCCAAAAAATTTAATACATTGCAAATATGATGCCGAATCCTGAATCCTGACTTCAATTGCTTACTCTGATTCCTGACTCTGATTCCTGACTCTCATTCCTGACTCTCATTCCTGACTCCATTGCCAAACTCCGACTCCTAAATCCAATTCCTAAATCTGATTCCTAAATCCGATTAATGAGTCTGATTCCTAACTCAGATTCCAGACTCAGATTTCTGACCACAATTCCTCACTTCCAATTCTTCACTCCAATTCCTCACTCCCTATTTTTGTATGTCTTATTTTCAATATATATTTTTAAATATACATTATCATATGTGCTCTGATTCTAGAGAGTCGTGAGTTATAATTGACTCCTGCTTAGTCTGGAATCTGAGTCAGACTTAAGCTACCAAAATTGTTCAACTACTTACTCTGACCAGCTGCTGACTCCAAAGCTCTTGAACAAATCTGTTAATATCTTCACAGGAAGGGTTATGAGGTATGTCATGAATCAAGGGACAACAAGGCTGATGCCGTTTTTGCAAAGGAACTTTCAGAAACAGATATTCAGGTAGATAGATATTGTAGATAGATAGATAGGCCACCACCAGGGTTAGAACCCATGCAGGTAAAGACCTTCAGCAGAACCGGCATGGAATGTAACAACTCAGCCACCCAGAATTACCAGGCAGGTTCAAGTGAACATACAAACAAAC
Organism: Platynereis dumerilii; assembly: GCA_026936325.1. Taxonomy (NCBI): domain Eukaryota; kingdom Metazoa; phylum Annelida; class Polychaeta; order Phyllodocida; family Nereididae; genus Platynereis; species Platynereis dumerilii. The sequence goes on from JAPTHN010000002.1 coordinate 58,165,518, forward strand.
AGTCATACACGTACCATGAAATAAGTTAAGCAACTAAATTACATTTTTATATAAGGGATTTAAAAAGTAAAGCATAATGAAAACTGCCGCGATTAATTTTTGCGCTATAATTCTAGTGATGTTTTTCAAACCTTTGGATGTTACACTCTGATTATTTCATTGTTTATAATTCTGATGGAATTTTTCTCACTGAAAATGTTTGAAGATACAAGTTTCATGACTATTACGGTTTAGAATTATAACATATCAGGCATGTACAGGTGATTATAATTTCTCAACATATCATGTAATTAAATTGCCCCAAGCATAAACATTCTGCACTTTGGAATTCACAATAGGGATTGTTTAGTGAGCACTTTTAAACACTTCTGACACCTCTGTGACTATATTTAATTTGGTCAATGTTCTATTGTCTTCAAAACGTTCAAAATAGTGATGACAAAAGCCTGGATGGATGGATGGATGATTGGGGCTTTATGCCCTATATTTATGCATTTGGTAGGCTAACTAGGACAGGAGGAGGACACAGCAGTGAGGCAAAACATGATAGAACCAAGGAACAAGTGATTGGCAGCCCAGTGCTCTACAACTAAGCTAACTCCTCCCCCCCCCCAACTGACACAAGCTTGACATTTTTCTAATTATTCATTTCAGTTAACAGAAATGTTTATGTCTTTGTTTTGAAACTGTTATTTCAGGATACTTGGCATGAGTTTCAAAAGTCAGGAAACTTTTTCCTGGTGCCATCGTGACAGCATTGGCCTGAATTATTAGACAGATGACAGAGATGACATGTAGCGGTATCCTAGGGGTTCTTCATACCAGTGTATGGGGAATTGGGGATGTCCCTCCATTTTGGGTATGATTCCCTTTTGGTCAAAAGATAATTCTGAAGATACTAATTTCAGCCATTCTGAGATTCATCTCTAAACAAAACCTGTGTGGAAATGCCTAACTTCCTAGGTTTTTTTTCTGTTAAATTACACATGAATCATAAAAGTGCTATGAGTCATAGACAAAACACATGTATGTTCTTGTATTGATATAGACTGTAAGAACAATAAAACAAACATAGTTTAACATACACCAGTGGGTGTAAACAATGTAGCTAAATTCTGAGGGGGGGGGCAACATAAGTTAGATTTAGGAGGGATAATCCAAATATGTTTAATCTGATATTTTGTAATATTTATATTCATGAAAAAGGTATATTGTATGATATTATGCATGTGCTGCGAAGGGGTATATAGCTGGGAGGGGGGGGATAGGGGGTTGGTCGAATTGTAATTTGCATGGTTTTGCCTTCAGGGGTATCAACAATCAGACTGTTAGATACACTAATTACAGATGCATTCTCACTATAAACGGTATACAGTGTATACTGTTCATTTTTGTGGTTTTTAATTGAATGCCCCTAGACATAAAGACTCCACTGGTACTATATATTTTCAATGGTTATGGTATAATGGCTTTGGTCGTGAGAATTTATACCAGCACCAGGTACTAAATTCTTCATTTTTCCTCTGATACTGCTATAATATAATCTCTATAAAAAGGCCCTATCTCTGGCTATCTGGTATTATAAATGTCCAAAGAAGTTGTGCGTTTGTCAGAACAATTAAAGTTAGTCTTTATATGGAGATCTTGTAGTATCATCCACTATGATATACCAGTGACTTCATGCAGTGTTATGCATTACTTTTGATGTACTAAGGATCTTTTTGTTTTCTTTTGTAGTTGTAGTTCAAAAGACTAAATTGAAAATAAGAAGTATGTACATCATGTAGCTATGTCAGGTATTTTAATTAGACAACACACAGCACTGATCTGGATTGGCCTCAATTGTTGTTTGGGTCTTGTGTATATTCTACAGCACAATTCAACAAGCCAATAATGGTCAATTATCACCTGAGGCACCATGCATAAACATTGTGGAATACAGGCAGTTTAACTATTATCTGTACAAAGTAATAGTTACTATCTAGAAAGAACATGTATATATTCATTATTGTGTGTATATGCTGAGTATGTGTTTATAACGTATGAAATGCCAGACATTTAGAAATAGTTTCAAGTGCCATCATTGACATTGATCATGAAATCCCCCTCAGGTAAATAACACTCACCTGGCTTGGTCCATCAGCCGTCTCTAGAGCCTCCATAGTAAGGGTTACTCCATTGTGAAACGATTAAACACCTATTTGAGGTCCAGAAATCGCATTATGAACAAAATAAGCAGAGTACAGATCCATGATTTTACACCAAAAGGGGTACCTATGCATGCACAGGTATGATCGCCATATTGCAGGTGTGCTAGTTCACGCATGAGCGCCCCCTGGACTAGTATTACGGCTGTCAGGTGTTTGTATGCACTGTGCCAGTGTATTGTGCTGGTGGTATCTTGTGTCATTACAGGCACTGAGTGGAAGCCAGTGAGCTCCAGTGGAACTGTGAAAGTGAATGGCACATATCTTGGTTCATTCTGCAGTATTGGGTAAGTTAGGTCTACGTCAAAGTAGTTATATAGGACCTATCTATTCATATATTGCTTGCTTTAAGGTATTATCACTCAATCATGCTTTAATATATTGGCCAAAATTGCTTTTAAAGTAACTAAAATGCATTTCCCTACTAGCTCCTACTCAGTCATCTATATTTAAAGGTGTGTATTAACATAATATGCACATGGTGTCATCAATCCTGCAAAAAGATCATTAGATGAGTAGGCCACATACAGAATTACAGATCCATCTTATTATAATTCTCTGAAGTTTGGGCCTTAATATTCCAAGGATGAGGGGAGACCTGGGCACAATGGTCCACTTAACACTTTGGCTCTCAGTCGAAAACTTCTATCTTAAAAAAAAAGATATGTATGAAAGATCTATTCACAGACTGACTTCTTAACTTTTACAGTTACCCTTATGACAAAGTATGTGTATCTATGCATTGTGTAGATGTGGAGAAATTAAGACTAAAAATATGTTTTTTTAATGGTGCGGTCTGGCAAAAAGTTGGACCACAGATTAAAAGTCCAGCAAAGTACAAGAAAATAAGCAAGCTCCACTGTCCACATTGCATTCCCACATTCACAACACAGACTTGCGTGTCATTGTAGAATGATTAGGGTAAGGTGGGACAAATCTGGCCCCGGGAACATCCGGACCCAAAGATTTGAAACAGCAACATGCAGATTAAAAACAGTAGCAAACAAACAAACAAACAAACAGATGATTAAGGTCATGGCGTTAGATTGTTTCAATAACACTCAACCAATTTGACCTTGTTTATCTTTTGTGCAGATATAGTTTAATCCTCTAGTTATGTTCATCACAGCATCTACAATTACTTAAACTATTAAGGGGCCGGATTTGCCCAAAGAATAAAAGGGGGCCGGATTTGCCCAAAGAATAAAACGGGGCTGATTTGCCCAAAGAATAAAAGGCAGCCGGATTTCCCCCAACTTACCCTATATATCCAGTCTGGTGAAAATGAGAACTTGATGCTGCTGCCACCTGGCACAAAGTTCGTTTTGCTGCAGCATTGCTGTCCCAAGAAATACTTCCAATTTCATTGCACATTCACAAAGTTTCTATTCAACATTGAGGTGATCACATTCTCTAAGGAAGAAGACAAGGCCATCAGCACGCTCAGAAACAGCTCTGGTTTCTTCCAGTCAAAAGTTGTGTGAGTTCCTCACACTCAGTTTCAGTGGACCGATCACTGGAGCTCACGGAGTGCACACTAGCCACTAGGTGGCAACACATGGCAGCATTTATTCTGCCAAGGCTGGAAAAAGCACTGGCAATGAAACAGCGGTCAACTTGTAGACAGCCCTATATCTTAAAATTGACACTGATAATTACATTAAGTCTGTTCAGCTGGAAAGGGTGCAAGATGAGCAAACTGAACTGAGTGTACAGTCATATTGTGCAGGAATTACTCAGGTGCTCTTTATAAATGTCGAAAATTACACAGCTGGCATTTTGCTGTGCATTATATGTGCTTGATTAACATTAGAATAGTTACCTGACCATGAAGAAGGGAGAGGAAAGGACTTCCATGAACATTTTAAAAAGGCTTTCAAACTTACAAGAAAGATTTCTTCATCTTCATTTTTTTTTTTAGATCTGCTGCGACAAGTGGGACCACCTGATGATATACCGGAAGATTTCACAAGAGAGCTTGACAAATATGAAAATCACTTGGATGAACAGGTTGCCGTGTTGGAAGAAATTATATATATTGCAGTAGCCAATGTTTCTTGTATTTGGTGATTGGCACTGATTGTACGAACAGAGTATAATTCCAGCAATGATGATGTCACACACTGCAGATCAATTGGAGTTAAATGGCGTATATTGCATGGAAAAGAAGAGAAATGTACTGTTACAAGAAGAGGTGTTCTGTCAAGGATGCATGGTGGACAAAATTGGAAAGTCATTTTTGACACTAGGGTATTACATGCATTGCCCAAATGTCCAAGTATATGACAATTTATTTATTCAAAGTTACCCGCTAAACAATGGAATATTTCCACCAGTGGTCTTGTTCATAGTTGTGGTTATGTTTATCTTTTATTTGTTGATTGGGATGCCTGGATGGAAAATTATGTACATGCAAGTATACAATTTTTTAGACATGAGATTTGTAGATTAATTTACTTTCCTTCCTGTGACCACGAGTAAAATGCTAAGAACATTACATTGAAAAAAGGTTCAAAAGGGGAATTATTGAGCCAATTGCAATCAATGATATGTGCCACAGTATCTTACATATTTCTATGGGAATTGAGTTTGGTTTAGATATGGATTGTTACTAATTAGTGACAGATACTAATAAAAATGCATTTATGAGGACATGTTATAAAAAGTTACTGCAGAAATGATGTCATATTTTTTAGGGAAGCTTGCCTAAATTTCAAATTCAAGGAAGAACATCAAATCTATAAAGACAGTAGACAGTGTCCAACAATAAAAACCTGAGATTTTTATTCTTCAATGATCTCTCCATCATCTGGTCAATAACCTTACAGGTCAAATGGAAAACTCAAATTTCCTTCAATGTACAACAAGGGCTGATCCGTAATCTCAACATCTTGTCAATGCAGTGATAAGCGTAACAGCAATTATATTAGTAATGGGCCGCAGTCTTTTCACCTGAAAAATGGCTGAAACCTCAAAAGATTAAGTCTGCAACTGAGAAGAGAGTCACTCTCAGGAAGTGGAAGGGCTTGAGTCAATTAAAGAAATCATACATTTAATCCTGGTTTGACTACTGTGACTGCTGTTGCAAAATTATCATTAACCAGTGTTTGGGGGAAGTTCGGAGAAAAAAAAAAGAAGTGATAACAATAAAATTTAGACTTTTAATATTTTGCATACTTAAGTGTAATTATATATATAAAACTTTATATATTACGTAAAACATAGAATTGTGCATTAATGTCTAGAGAACTTATATTATGCTGTGAATATTTTTAGTGAACTGTATGTCATGTACAAAGATATTGAAAATGTAAATGTTTGTCAAGAAACGAAAAAACCTGTAAATAGGTGTCTATAAGAACATATGCTGTGATTATGTACAATGAATTAGTTACTGTAATGTATATAAACATAGTTTTACTGTTAAGAAAAGTATACAAATATATTAATATGTAAACATTTGTGCAACTACATTAATGTCAACTATGATACATAATAAATAGTAAAAACAAAGCTACCTTTTTTGTGAAGTATTAGTTACAGTCGACGAATGTCAAGTGCTCACAGAATTGACCTTAAATGTTCCTTGTGAGGTCATATGATATCCCTATCCATGTCATGTTATGCTCATATGACTGATTAGCAATTTGTGAGGTCATATCATATACTTTCAATGCTATCAAAACAAGTCACCAACTGAGCATCAATGAGGTCACAAGTTAATGATAAATTGACAGTTCATTTCAATGCAATAGATAGGCTTGTCGTGAGCATACAGGGTGAGGAAGCAAATTTTTCAAAATTTGGAATATTACAAACTCCAGTCGAAATGAAAGGCTTTGCTAAGTCATAACAAATTCATATTTTCAGGCCTTAGAAACGAGACAAAAAGGATCCTTTTTGTGAAGTTTTACTTGTATTATCTCCAATCAAAAATTCAATATGGCCATCTAAACTTGGTGATGCTTTGAAAAAAAGTGTCTTCATATTTTGAGGCCGTGAGCCATGAAGACAGTAAGGAGGACAACAACATCGTGGTGACAGGTCTTGTTGACCATCTATTCTAAGATGCCCCACACGGAAAAGTAAGGGGAATTAAGGTCCGAGCTGGAGAAGGGCCAAAAGTTGGCCATCCAGAATTCTCCGAAATTTCTTTAAGTGGAAATCCTGAAGTTTCTTGGCCATAAGGCATGGGGAACCATCCTGAGTCTGCCTATAGTTGCCATTGGGGTAATTCACATCCAGCCATGGCAAAACATGACATCACTGGACCTAGTAGTATTCATCAGGTCCGTCCCCCTTTACTCGCATAAAAAAGAAATAAAGCATAATTTTTCTATCTGAAGTCACGACTCCCAAAACCATTGCCTGAGCTGGATACTTTGCCCTGAATGTCCCATCAACATCTTCTATTGATTTTATATAGAATTTGCCATTTCTTCTGTTGACAACAGAATCCACAACCAAACGTTTATAGTTTGAAAAAAAAATTGAATATCAAGCCATGCTTCCTAATTTAGCCCACCACTTTTTTCACCATTTCTGTCTTCTGCCCTTCATGGAATAGGCCGAATGGTGTCTTTGGGGCCCTAACATATGATTTCAGGTCAAAATCATTTTGTACAGCCGCTCCGGCAGCCTTAAGGTCCACCTGAAGCTCTTCAACCACTTCTCTCATGGAGGTTGCAGGTACCTTGTCAGTTTTGTTGTCAGTGACTCCAGGAATCCTCCATTCCTCTCGAAATTCTCTCCAAAAACTCCCAGACTTCCCTCTCATTCCTTTCCCATCATTGATTGCCTTCATGATATAGTATTCTGGTTCTGAGGTCACTCTGACTGTGTCAGGGATTGTTTTTTAGTCCATTTGGCACTGAAGCAAATCTGACAACCTCTTCCTTTTTGTCTCCTGTAGAGTCATTTTTAATCACAGCTCATTCTAACCTTACACAGATGTGGCTGATACCTCAATGAGTATGCTGTATTGTTTTCACAATTTTCCTGTAGATGTGAGATGCTTTTTTAGCACAAGGAAGTTCATGCTTTTTTAGCACAAGGAAGGATTTTCGTAAATGGAATGATTCTGGTCATATAATAATCTCTCCCTCTCCCTGGTTGTGATTCAGCTATCTCAATATGTTAAGTATGATATTTTTAATATGTCGGGTTTACATAAAACTAAACTGCTGCATCCAGCATGTGATTCTCATCCGATAAAGTTATATATACATATATTATATATATTTAAAAATCTTTTAATAGAATATACATGTGTGATAACTTGGTTGATCTTGGGTCTTATGGCTCTTTTCTTTTTTTTTTTTTTTTTTTTTTTTTTTTTTTTTTACAAGTGGGGATGCCTTTGCTTTTCTGATTCATGAGTTCATATGAAAATGTTTGTTCAAGAGCATGTGAATTTCATCTTTTTCGGATCTACAAACGTCACCTTAATGTTTCCTCATAAAAACAAGAAACTGGAAAAACCTTCATTGAGTTATGCCGTTATCTATTTCTTTGGTTGAACTGCCTCTCCTTGCCTGAGCCTCTCCTTAACAATTCTAGGTGGGCACCTCGTCAGCGGCAAGTAGTTGCCTTAGGGGTGTCCTCCTACTCATGTAATGCTTTTGTTTTTATATATCTATGTCTACTGTACAGCCATCAAACATCATTTGTATATATTCCTTGCATTTCATGACAAATAAAACTTCTTGAGTCTTGAGTCTTGAGTCATGGAAAATTTTGATTCCCCACCCTGTAGGGGCTTCTAAAGCATGGTAAATAAACATATAATTATATATAACATGTATAATAGTAACTATCTACAAGCTTAGAAGTCCCTATGGTCGTGAGGTCACTGATTTTCACTAGCTGCTAAATGTATAGTTATTAGGGTGCCCAGGATTGGATGACTTGCTGAGGAGTTTTAAACGATGAATTTTTTAGAACTCTTTTTTTTGTGCACAGTGAATGCACTGATCCTTGAGGGGCATTTTAGCTTTTTAGACCAACAGTTGCAAACTGATAGACTGGTTTAAAACATAGGCTGCGCAGCAGCAAACCTTCAGCGAATAACACATTTAGAAGATTACATTACATCATAAAATTAGCGTGTTTACCAAATTCCGTATATTATAGGTATGCAACAGTGGTCGAGTAATGGCGTTCTATTATCTGTTATTTGCCTGCTGCCCTGCGATCTACCTGTGTGCTTGCCAGGGTTTTTAAAAGCAGGGAAAGGCCTTATTATACTAATTTACTTATATTATGGTACGGTTTTATGCATGTACAAAGTTTTTCCAATCATTCAAAAAATGTTAAATACAAGTCAAAAAGCACTGCTACATTTTATAGGTGATACGTGTAGGAAATGGCATTGCTGTATATGCAATAGTGGGCACGTTTTGGCTTCAATAAGAAAATAAGTATTTTTAAATTTTTTCTCAATATTACAAAAAGTATAAAATATGTATCAGTCAGACCATGAAAAGGCACAACTATACCACATAAGTCATATGTGTACCAAATTTTATCCATGTACATGCAATAGTGACCAAGTCTTGGGCCAGAAACAAAAAATAGATTTTTTCTCTTTTTTTTAAATATTTCAAATAGCATTTAATATTTTCCACCAGACCTTTCAAAGGGCACAACAAGACCTTATGGGCCATGTGTGTACCAAACCTTATCCATTTACATGCAATAGTGACCGAGTCTCAGCCCAAAGAACCAAAAAATACATATTTTTCTATTTTCCAAATTTTTGCAAAAAGTATAAAATATCCATCAATGAGACCATCAAAAGGCACAACTAGACCATATAGGCCACATCTGTACCAAATTTCATAAGTGCACATGCAATAGTGACTGAGATTTGGCCCGGAAACGAACAAAAATAATTTTTATATTTTCTCAAATATTTCAAAAGGTATTGAATATCTATCAATTAGACCATCAAAAGGCACAACAAGACCATACAGGCTATATGTGTACCAAATTTCATCCATGTACACTAAATAGAGGCCGAGTGCTGGCCCGGAAACGATCTATCCGCCCGCCGCCCGACCGCCCGCCCGCCCGCCCGGCGGACGGACAACATTTTTACCCAAGTGATTACAATACCTTCTTCGAACTTCGTTCGCTGAAGGTAAAAAGCACACTTTCACATTTCTTTGATACTGAATTAAATGGCTCCAAAGTTGCCAGGTGGGTTGTCAAAGTTTTCTGGGTAGACATGGTTTTACGATGATTTTAATCTCTTACCTCACATGTTGTTGTCTACAGGGCAATATGCTTAAATTGCCCCCTCCATTTATATCCCTTGCAATGATGGTTTAGTAAATGGACAGTCCTGTGTGGATCAATAGATGTTTAAATGTCTCAATTAAGAAACCCTTGGCAATTAATTCATGGCTCTGCTTTAATATCTTCTGCAATGACAGTGTTTATGAGGCTCTCTCAAGAAAGAGGCGACTTTATTTTTAATCTTGTTGTATTGTTTTACATTGCTTGCCAGCTATAATCCTGTCTTGAGCCTCAGGTCAATGTACACCAATGCATGCATATACGTTTTTTTTTTTCAAAATATCTTACAGTCTGTAAATTTGTTATGCAAAAATAGAGGGCCATTTCAGTGTGAAAACGCACTTTTTGACTCATGATGGATGACGACGTGTCATCATCATACTTTTAAGTTTTAACAGGGGAACTACTATATAGGCTGTTTGATTAGTCATGATCAAGATCAGGCCATTTGATTGGTCATAACTGATTTTAGAGTAAAAATCAAATGCATGATCCTTTCACGTGGCTGTCACCAACAAGCAGTATGTGTCTTCTTAAATCAAACAAGCATTGAAATTATTGGTATGATCATGACAAATCATCTGTATGATCACGAAGGGCCATTTTCACAATGGATTGTCGAGGACTCACGAAGTGCCATTTTCACAGTGCAACAATCCACTCTTTTGCATGACAAATTTATGGACTGTAATGCTTTGCACCTACAGATTAACTGCCCCATCTTTTGATTTTTATAGGCTCTGCATTTCCTGATAGTTCTGGACTTTAGTCACATTGGCCTCGCCTACATGTGGACAATATGTTAAATTTGCAGCTGTTAACACCAGAGGGCATTGTTGCTAGTCGCTAAATTGCCTGGACTTTCAGGTGAAGATCTGGGCTCCTGGTAAATCAATACGTCAACGTAATGGAGCTTTTTAAAAGAAGGATGAACAATTTATTTTCCGTATTTATTTTGGAAAAAATAATTATTGCTTTTATATATACTGGTATTATCTTATTATAGATAACTTTCATTAAAGTGTCCATTACTGCATTTTATTTTCTTCGCATCACAAGGACTGTTCCATCTCACTGCTGTAACCAGTTGGCCAACAGCACCACCAAAAAGTTATGATGCACCACCATAAAGTTATGATGCACCACCAAAAAGTTGAAAAGACAACAGAACACCATTATTAACGTGCCTTATCATTGATTTATTTTCCTACAAAAGAGTGGGTATTTGTTTTTTTACCTCGAGTTTCAATTTTCAACAATGACCCCTGATTACCAGGTCGCACACCAGGCCTATAATACCATAGTTCGAAAATACACAAGAAAAGAGAATCATGATTAACGAAGCCGGCCATGTGGTATAGCCTGTTCACAGAACTTTGGGTGACCTTATGAAATCAGATTCTGATTATCAGAACTCCCATTGAAGAATTCCCATCTGTTGCAGGCTTGCTTCGAAATTTCCATTTAAAATATTCAAAATTAATCATTTCGTAAATGTAAAATCACCTGCAAATTTGATTTAGAGAGCGCATTCTGATGACACTTTGAACACGTTCTTTGGTTTTAGTTCTATGAATTCAGTTTCATGAATTCACAACATGGTAAGTGTAAAGTTCAATAAATAAACCAGCAGATGGGAGATCTTTTACAAGAAAAGTGTTATTTACATTTCAATATTCATCTGGGAGATATAACAGGTCGAACTGGTGCACCCTGGGTTAGACCACATGCAATCAGAAGTGTGCATAGCAGAACAGGCAACATGCTTGCCTTACCACAATTTCCTTATGAAACTGAATAAATTTCCATCTTCTTTGTTATGCTTGGGTAGCAGTATCTACTTCACATGAAGGCAAACACCAGTTGAAATGTTGGGGGATGTTGAATTAAACCGAAACAGCAAGTTTGATCTGAAAATGTAAGGATGAAGGGCCATTGACGGCCTTATGCTAACCGAACAGGCTTACTGTCTTTTAAGGGTCGTTTACGAAGAACTGTTAGATAGTTTTGTTACTGTTCAGACGTTCATGACAATTCTTGATCATAACTCCCCTACCTTATCTTTTTTCAGTCTATAAGCAAATTTACTAACACTATAAGCAAGAATTATGTAAAACAAGAATAGTGTAAGAGGAATAGTGTAACACATGCTGAATTGTGTCAAACAGAGTGAATTAACTGATGGTTGCTATGGTTGTCAGGCGACATGTTCGTAAATATTTAACGGGAGCCATATTTCACCTCCGTCAAGAGAGGTGACGAGGTTACTTTAGGGTAATGGGCTCCCAGTGACAATGTTTCCACTTTGGAAACTTTTATAAGTTGATGAACAAGTATCATAATGTTCAATCTAAAGATATATGTTGTTTTCGTTTCTGTCATTGGACTCCTGGAATTTAAAATGTCGCAGAATTTGCATTAAACTGAAACAACAACAAGTTTGGCCTAAAATTGTTGAGGGATAGGCCTATGCCTTACACTGACAGGACCAACTTGCTGTCTTTTAAGTGTAGTTTTAAGAGAAATAATCTTATCTTTCTGTGCAGAAAAAATTCATTCTTATAGTAAATTGTAATTGAATTATTCTGCAATCAAGTAGTCTTTTCTCTGTAAGACAATCATATTGTAGAGAGACGAGCAATGTTTCTTCAAACAGGAAAAAACTTACAAATGGACAACTTAGGATCTTCATATTTCAACCCCGAACATATTTACTGACTACAACATGTCATTCAACAGATTTGCCTTCGTGAAGTGACCTGCTACCCTTGAATGAGGTAACATATTCTTATGTTTTGATTTGGTAGATATGTTCCATGTACACTGTGTCTCGTCAATTGATGCCTGCCATCCCATGAAATGGATTACTTTTATTTCGTAAACCCTGTTGAATATCCCTGCAATAAAATGCTGTCATGCAATGCGATACAATAGATTTTCAGTGAATAGAGGTTTAAAATTGTAAAGTTCTGCCTCATCATAATTCTTGGTTCTGTTGGTGTCCATTCCAGATGACAAATTGCGAGTTAATCAGAAAGTTTATAGAAGCTACAGATTCCCATTGCCACAATATAAACCACATGAGAGGGGAGATGTGTAGATAGCATGCATGTATGGATAGGTTGTTAGAGGCAAGAGACGGTTCTGTAAAGAGCTTGCTGCATAATTGTCAGCTCTCTATACTGTAAGTATAGTGACTCTCCTTTCTTCAGTTTTTTCTGTTCATCAGTTCTATTGAAATAACTCCTTGAAGACATCAGTCCCATTGCTGATTGAAGTCTCTTCCCCTTCTACAAATCGACATTGTAATAACTCTCCAAAGAGAAAAATTAAATCCTACAGCAATATAATAATGTTGTTTAGACTTTATTAAATTACATACATATTTTATATAGACGAAGCAGCTCTGTGGGTAAGTTGCACTTTTTAATATATGCTAATTTACTTTTACATGAAATTTGTTCAGACTGGCCGGTGGTCACTAAAATAGAACTCCACTGAATAGTGCACTTGACCTGCACCTTGTGTCCAACAAGTATCCTCCTCCCACTTACACTACTACCGGTGTAGTATAACAGTGCGAATAACGCAATTACCGCTCTCCGGAAGAAGCTGGAAACTCAATTTAACCAGGTTTTGAACTTCAACAATGATATTATGCAGCCATTCAACAGCCTGCAATGCGGTCCAACCGGCTTACTGAAGGCATTCATAGTAAATCTCAGAAGCCTCCACAGTATGTCAAGTGCCAAGAGGATTCTATGTCAAATCTGCTTTAAATTTTTAAAGAAATATATGCTCAGAATGATAAATATAATATTCGTTGAAGCAGGATGTCAAAGATAAAGATGCTGCTGTGACATCAAAGATGAAAACTATTGTTAATTTCTCCTATTCCCATGAATTTGGCTGAACTGCAAGAATTTAAATGTGGTCATTAGACATCATCAAAGTAAACTTTAGTGAAATTTAGTTGGAAAGCATTTCAAAAATGTGTCAATACCAAAACTGTTGTATAGAATCATTATTTATCAATTTTTTTAAATTTAACAGTTATAATATCAATTGAAGTCAGGCAGTATGTTATCCTTAGTGACACTTATAATTGGTTGCATGTAGGGATAATCAACCAGGTTGGCAGGCATTAATTAGACACAGGTACAAGTACAGAGCGAATGTCGGTAAACTTCAGTCGAGAGTTTGCATCGTACCGATGGTTGTCCTCTTCTTCAACTCTTTGATTTAAACATCAGATTTTGCATGTAACAATATGTTACCGGTAACTCTAAATTGCTTTTGGAGAGGGTCGACATCTACAGATCTACACACATTACACGTAATATTTACCCGCAAACGCAGCAACATACAGAGCTCTCCATTAGTAGCCTAAATGGGGAAATGGAGGTGAAGCGGACATGTAATAACAATGGTCAATTGTTCCTTAGTGTCTTTGGCTTTCTAATTTGGCAAATAGTACAGTAGATACCTCAAGAAACTGCTAAAGTATTAAGCGATAAGCATTTGTTCAAATACTCGATCTACAGCAACAGTTTTGAAACGTACAAGCTGATTATAAAACAGATTCAAAAGAACATGGCCTCCAACGCTCCCTCATATTAAGTCCCCGTAACTTTTACGCCCACCAGGTAGCCAGACCTTCCTAGTGGATTAAAAACTGCTTTCAAAATTTACAAAGTTGTTAAACTTATAGACTTGTCGTACTTGGTGACAGTTCGCAATTCACTCATGAACGTAATTTGTGTATAAACGAAATTTTACAAAATGTTTGCTCTTACCTAGCAAATAAGAAGTAGTTTGTGAATGCATCTTTTTGAATTAACGACATAGGTGTTTAAATGCTTCGGATTGAACCAACGAATCAACTTGAATTGACAGGCAAAGCGACAGCCATGCACATGATGATGAAATGCCCATCCATAATTATTTTAAAAATTCTTGGATTTTGTTACCAAAAATGGCAAAGTATAGGCACTGGGAGGATCAACTTATTTTTATATAAAGGTAGCCTAAATGATTGGTTTTGAAGCATCCATTTTGAACCAAATGTTTTTCACCATCAATAAATAGGCCATGGTTATTCGAACTTACGTATGTGAAGGATTACTTACAATTTCTTGGAAACTGGTTGTTAAACATCAAAAGATACATCTATTTTCTTTACAAGGAGCTTTGGGATGTAGTCATATCTTTTTGCTTTGCAGCTGCTCAAAAGCTTACTGCATGACCTTGTTACCTGCTTAGACAACAATTTGCAGGTGAAAGGAACAACTGAGCTCTAAATATCTAACCACAGCAATCCTCCAATGAAAGGATGTTGGCAGTTGACTTGAGTAGTCTTTAAGCCATCGATCTGATAAATATATCCTTTATTAAAATTTTGCTAATTAATATTTTTTTACTTGTTTAATTTGTTTGATCTGCTATAATACATAGAATGATAGCACAAGGTTTTTAACAATCATTTAATGCAAAATGTCATATTGTCATCTATTTCTTCTTGTTAGCTCTGGATTAGCAATTTTGGGTGTATATCATCATCGGCATTCATCGCTTTGAAGTTTCATACCTACAAACCATCTAGCTTATCTTGAGGAAGATAAGCAAATTATTTGTATCTCATAAAACTGGATTTATATTCAGGAACCAGACAAACCCTGTCTGGCATTTCCTTGCTAATTTAATCTCTGTTTTTGGAAGGGAACCAAGAGTTCTGACAAAGGGAAATTTCATTTGTCATCTTGGCTCATTTTCAATTTGCAGCGAAGGTGGAGTCGAAAGAGATCTGAGTCACTCTCCGAGTCGCCAAGTTTTAAAGTAACTTTTTTCGAGTCATGACTTTGACGCTTACATTAATCCTGTGTATGGCTGTCACTTTGCCGATCTTTTCTCCTTTGGCAGGGGCGGATCCAGGGGGGGGCGAAAGGGGCGACCGCCCCCCCACCCCCTCGAAAAAAAAAAAAAAAAAAAAAAGTAAAAAAAAAAAAATTTTTTTTTTTTTTTTTTTTTTAGTAAAAAAAAAATTATGTTGGTCTATACTACAGTTTGTTTCACAACATGCGAACCGGTGGTTGGCCTGACTGCTCAGCATCTAAAGGTCACACAGTAGAAAGACACATACTCATAGATAGATGAGCTTTTTTGCGATTTTTTCATCCAATTTTGTGACGTTTTGGTTTTTGTCAGATTTTTGACGACGACCGCCCATTCTAGAAATGAGACTGACTGTAACAGCACTTTCTACATTAGGCCTGTTTAATCATTATTGTTTAATTTTGATTTCCGTCAGATTTGTTCGGTTTGACAGAACAGATATTCGAAGGTGTAGGCCTACTGTATTTCCAAACAGTGTTGATGAAGCTTTTATTTTGGTAGTTCAAACTTTAGATCATTACCCTGGCTTTTTTTTTCAATTATCTTACAAATTAATGTTTATTCTTCATTCTGTTTCTATTTTTGCTGTACAGCATAGATATAGAATGAAGGGGACTGCAGCGGGAGGAGCTATACCCAAAAGTCAATGTTCAGTCCAGTCAAGTCAGATTTGAGTCAGCTAAAGTCAAGTCATTGTTGCATTTAACTTAGCCATGTTTTACCTCACAGAAATGACAAAATGCATTTCACACTCTAATAGCACTTTTGTAAATTATATATTCAAAGTAAAATCCCACTAAAAATTGACACATTCGAATACTACCTAATATTCTGTGTACAAAAATTCAGAAATTTCCGAAGTTATAATGTACTGTTGGAGAATATTTAACAGAATAGTCCTATGAGATTACATTAATTCAGCTGAGGTTTACTTAGGTCAAGTGAAGTCAGAGTTGAACAACTTAGCTGACTATTCAGTTGAAGTTCTTGCCAAGCTCAGAGTTTTAACTCTGACAGACTTTGGGGTTTGGCTGTGGGAGGGCAGCTGCTTCCTAGAAATCTCCAAACATTTATTTCTATTACATTTATAAATTTATAAATATTAAATTGAAACAAAGAGAAGAAAAGAAAATTTCTAGCTGAAAGCCCCATTACCGAACTAGTCTAATGTCCCCCACTTTTCTCCTTATGAATTAGGCTCTGGATTGGTTTTTGCATCCCCCTGTCCTTTGGCCTTTTCGAATTCCTTGTCCCTTTGCAGTTTTTTAATTGAATTTTGAATTCCCTGTCCCTCAGCTCTGGATTGGGTTTTGTGTCCCCGTCTCTTGGTCAATTTTCTTTTGAATTCCCTGTTATCCCCCATAACCCCCATCAAGAGTCTCATGAATAGAGGTTGCAGTCAAAGAAAATGAGTGATAACATGAATTTGTCCAAGGACATCATTGACGTCACTGCAGGGCCTCTCTTTTACCATTCATTGATCCTAAGTAAAAGCGGCTGTCCGTCAAACTTTGTAAAAATCAGAGTTACTGCAGCATGAAGCAATCTGTGAGGCAAAACTGATGCTTGGTATATTACATGGTGAAAAATGGATGAAACCATGTATTTTAAGTCTTTTGAACCAATTTTAGATATTCATAAACTTTGATTGGGACACTGCTTCCATGTGAAATTATTGAATATCGATCAACTTGTCAAGCTTGATTTAATTTGTCTCCAAGTAGTACCTGAAAAAGGTTTAAATGTGTAACAAATGTCTTTAAAGACCCCTTTGAGAGCTCACAATGCGTCTCAGAAAATCTAAAAACCCTGAGCTTCTGGGGGCCTTGAGCGGCCCCCAGACCCCCTGCCGCTGTCATTTCCACCCCCCCACCTAAAGAATCCTAGATCCGCCCCTGTTTGGTTCGTCAACGCGTAAAATCTCACCCCAATCAAGGCCATGCTTTTGTTTTAAAAAAAGACATCATTTACATGAACAAATTGTTCAGCCCAGCCTCCAATATACATAGGCTTATGTAATATATATATATATATTCTGTCTCGAAATTATTCTACTTTAAACTTTTAGTACAAAAGTAAGGAAATATTGGCAGCAGTAGCAAGAAACAAGGTCAAATGGTGCAAGAAGATTAAAAGTAGGTGTGCAGACAAAGGAACTTCTTATATAAGACATTTGCAGTTGAATTGCAAATAGATTAAAGAGGACATCCAAAGAACAGAAAGCAAAGAAGAGCTTAATATGAACCGTATAGATACTAGTGCAAATGCATATGACTGACTGATATGTGACGTGTATTAACGTTATGCGCAGGTCTAAAGGTTAATTTAACATAGTATTAAAATCCATACATATACAACCACATTAATAACTATACACACCATAACTAGATCAAACCGTTGGCCCTCTTGCTAAGTCTTATAATAACTAACAAGTTGAAATTTGTACAAAAGGCATGGGGGCACAGTGGGCACAGTGAGTGAGGGTAGAGCCATTAACATGTGTGCAACCTGTGTCGTGGTCAACCAGAGGTGCGTGTTATCAAATTATCAGGATGATTTAAAACTTTGACAAAATGTTTTTTAATCTACTCGTGATATATGGTCTGATAAGAAGGAAGCGAGACTGTACAGGAAGTTGAAGAGTAGGTCTTTCGGAAGTGAACAGTTTTCTAGTAAGAATACATCTTCAAGTGGGGGACATGTATAAAAAACTTTCACTATGTAATAGGGCTTAGTCGTTGTCAGTGGTTCATACACTAACTATCACTTCACTAGCGGATTCAATAACAATCGTTAACTCTGACGAAAAAGGGTTCATCAGGTCAACGAAGGTTTGTGACATACCTATCTAAAATTGTAACTATACATTGTCACAGGATATAAAATAAGAAAATTTGATCACTATGCGTATTGTCTTGCTCAAACTATCGCAATGAATATATGGATAACCAATTGATATTCTTAAGGGCTGGCATTGTAATATCAAGAATTACAAATTTCCTAAAGATAACCAATTGACCATCATCAGGCAAACAAAAGTATCAATTTGGTTGAAATATAAAGTTCACCATAATTTAGCATAGAAAGAGTGAATTTGAATTTTGATCACTGCACAAATTCAGATTGATCACTGCACATTTTAGATTTATCACTGCAAACATTTTGGGATTGTTGCACGCTTTTTTTGTACCCTGCGTTGTCAACAACATGATAACAATCGCACACAGTCCAATTAAATGTCAATAAACAAAATGACAATGTACTTCAAATTGAGGCTTGAAAATGTGCAACAATCCACTCATTTTGCATAACAAATTTACGGACCGACAGATTTACCTGCCCCTTTCTTCGATTTTTATAGGCTATGCAGTTCCTAATAAACAATTCAACAAAAATAAGTCCCCCTTTAAATAAACTTGAATATCTCAAAGATTCCTTCTCCGATTTTTATGAAAGTTGGATTGAATTATAGCACCTGTATATAAACCCTAAATGTGTGTATTTATATTAGTTGAATTATTCCTGGCTTAGCCAGCAGCCTTCGAGTGAGCCTACGGTACCCCTGTTTTCAAAAATCTGTGGCTTTTCCAATGGATATGAACAATTTGACTAAGCAGGGGAGCCACCAGCTGGGGCATACTTCATCATGATACTGGAGAAAATCTGTTTCTCAATCACATTTGGTGGACAATTGAGGACTTCTTTCATAATTTTTCCACAGTTTAGATTACTTGTGTGACATTAGAAAACATTTGAGTGAAGTTTGAGCACCTTCTGGAAAAAAATTGTTTGGAAAAGTCAAAACTTCAAATTTTTGAAAAGAGGAGTTGGTGCACTCAGGGTCAGCTGGCTCAGACAAAAATAAAACAATAGTGCTACAATTACACAGGCGTAATGTCAATATGCAGGCCTACAAATACGATAACTTTAACAGAAATCGGAAAAGAGATATTCAAAGGGGGATTTATTTCTTTTGAACCGTTTAGTTGTTGACTTTAGTCACATTGGCCTCGCCTGCATGGTGCATGTCATGTGGACAATATGTTCAATTTGCAGCTATTAACACCAGAGGGCATTGTGGCTAGTCGCTAAATTGCCTGGACTTTCAGGTGAAGATCTGGGCTCCTGGTAAATCAATACGTCAACGTAATAGCTCGTAATGGAGCCTTTTAAAAGAAGGATGAACAGTTATATTTTCCATATTTATTTTGGAGAAGTAGTTATTGCTTTCTTATGAATACCGGTATTGTCTAAGTATCGATAGATAACTTTCATTAAAGTGTCCATTACTGCATTTTATTTTCTTCCAATCTCAAGGACTGTTCCATCTCACTGCTGTAACCAGTTGGCCAACAGCACCGCCAAAAAGTTATGATGCACCACCATAAAGTTAATGATGCACCAACAAAAAGTTGAAAAGACAACAGAACACCATTATTAACGTGCCTTATCATTGATTTATTTTCCTACAAAAGAGTGGGTATTTGTTTTTTTACCTCGAGTTTCAATTTTCAACAATGACCCCTGATTACCAGGTCGCACACCAGGCCTATAATACCATAGTTCGAAAATACACAAGAAAAGAGAATCATGATTAACGAAGCCGGCCATGTGGTATAGCCTGTTCACAGAACTTTGGGTGACCTTATGAAATCAGAACTCCCATCGAAGAATTCCCATCTGTTGCTGGCTTGCTTTGAAATTTACATTTAAAATATTCAAAATTAATAATTTCGTAAATGTAAAATCACCTGCAAATTTGATTTAGAGAGCGCATTCTGATGACACTTTGAACACGTTCTTTGGTTTTAGTTCTATGAATTCAGTTTCATGAACTCACAACATGATAAGTATAAAGTTCAATAAATAAACCAGCAGATGGGAGATCTTTTACAAGAAAAGTGTTATTTACATTTCAATATTCATCTGGGAGATATAACAGGTCGAACTGGTGCACCCTGGGTTAGACCACATGCAATCAGAAGTGTGCATAGCAGAACAGGCAACATGCTTGCCTTACCACAATTTCCTTATGAAACTGAATAAATTTCCATCTTTGTTATGCTTGGGTAGCAGTATCTACTTCACATGAAGGCAAACACCAGTTGAAATGTTGGGGGATGTTGAATTAAACTTAAACAGCAAGTTCGATTTTGAAAATGTAAGGACGAAGGGCCATCAATTGACAGCCTTGCGCTAACCAAACAGGCTTCTTTTAAGCATTTTTTACAAAGAAACTGGGTGATAGTTTTGTTACTGTTCAGATGTTCTAAGCAATTCTTGATCATAGCCCCTCTACCTTATCTTCTTTCAGTCTATAAGCAAATTTACTTGATAATATAAGCCAGAATTATATGAAACAAGAATGCAGTGTAAGGAATAGTGTAACACATGCTGAATTGTGTCAAACAGAGTGAATTAACTGATGGTTGCTATGGTTGTCAGGCGACATGAACGTAAATATTTAACGGGAGCCATATTTCACCTCCGTCAAGAGAGGTGACGAGGTTACTTCAGGGTAATGGGCTCCCAGTGACAATGTTTCCACTTTGGAAACTTATAAGTTGATGAACAAGTATCATAATGTTCAATCTAAAGATATATATGTTGTTTTCGTTTCTGTCATTGGACTCGCGGAATTTAAAATGTCGCAGAATTTGCATTAAACTGAAACAACAAGTTTGGCTTAAAATTGTTGAGGGATAGGCCTATGCCTTACACTGACAGGACCAAATTGCTGTCATTTAAGTGTAGTTTTCTGTGCAGAAAAAATTCATTGTTATAGTAAATTGTAATTGAATTATTCTGCAATCAAGTAGTCTTTTCTCTGTAAGACAATCATATTGTAGAGAGACGAGCAATGTTTCTTCAAACAGGAAAAAACTTACCAATGGACAACTTAGGATCTTCATATTTCAACCCCGAACATATTTACTGACTACAACATGTCATTCAACAGATTTGCCTTCGTGAAGTGACCTGCTACCCTTGAATGAGGTAACATATTCTTATGTTTTGATTTGGTAGATATGTTCCATGTACACTGTGTCTCGTCAATTGATGCCTGCCATCCCATGAAATGGATTACTTTAATTTCGTAAATTCCTGTTGATTATCCCTGCAATAAAATGCTGTTATCTGATGCGATACTATACATTCTCAGCGAATGGAGGTTTAAAATTGTAAAGTTCTGCCTCAACATAATTCTTGATCACTGGTTCTGTAGGGTGTCCATTACAGATGACACCAGCTTGCTGCATAATTGTCAGCTATATTTTCTGTAAGTATTAGCCAAGTTTCTCCCCTTTCTTCAGTGTTTCTTCACCAAATCAAGATTTGTTCATCAGTTCTATTGAAATAACTCATCGAATCCTCACACCTTGAAGACATCAGTCCCAATGCTGATTGAAGTCTCTTCCCCTTCTACAAATCTACATTGTAATAACTCTCCAAAGAAAAAGATTAAATCCTACAGCAATATAATAATGTTGTTTAGATTTTGTTAAACTACATATATATTTTATATAGACCATCCTTATATGGTATTACAGTCATCACTTTGCAACGATAAATGCTCATGACGAAGCAGCTCCGTGGGTAAGTTGCACTTTTTAATATATGCTAATTTACTTGCACATGAAATTTGTTCAGACTGGCCGGTGGTCACTAAAATAGAACTCCACTGAATAGTGCACTTGACCTGCACCTTGTGTCCAACAAGTATCCTCCTCCCACTTACACTACTACCGGTGTAGTATAACAGTGCGAATAACGCAATTATTGCTCTCCGGAAGAAGCTGGAAACTCAATTTAACCAGGTTTTGAACTTCAACAATGATATTATGCAGCCATTCACCAGCCTGCAATGCGGTCCAACCGGCTTACTGAAGGCATTCATAGTAAATCTCAGAAGCCTCCACAGTATGTCAAGTGCCAAGAGGATTCTATGTCAAATCTACTTTAAATTTTTAAAGAAATATATGCTCAGAATGATAAATATAATATTCGTTGAAGCAGGATGTCAAAGATAATGATGCTGCTGGGACATCAAAGATGAAAACTTTTGTTAATTTCTCCTATTCCCATGAATTTAAGCTGAACTGCAAGAATTTAAATATGGTCATTAGACATCATCAAAGTAAACTTTAGTGAAATTTAGTTGGAAAGCATTTCAAAAATGTGTCAATACCAAAACTGTTGTATAGAATCATTATTTATCAATTTTTTTAAATTTAACAGTTATAATATCAATTGAAGTCAGGCAGTATGTAATCCTTGGTGACATTTATAATTGGTTGCATCTAGGGATAATCAACCAGGTTGGCAGGCATTGATTAGACATAGGTTCAAGTACAGAGCGAATGTCGGTAAACTTAATCGAGAGTTTGCATCGTACCGATGGTTGTCCTCTTCTTCAACTCTTTGATTTAAACATCAGATTTTGCATGTAACAATATGTTACCGGTAACTCTAAATTGCTTTTGGAGAGGGTCGACATCTACAGATCTACACACATTACACGTAATATTTACCCGCAAACGCAGCAACATACAGAGCTCTCCATTAGTAGCCTAAATGGGGAAATGGAGGTGAAGCGGACATGTAATAACAATGGTCAATTGTTCCTTAGTGTCTTTGGCATTCTATTTTGGCAAATAGTACAGTAGATACCTCAAGAAACTGCTAAAGTATTAAGCGATAAGCATTTGTTCAAATACTCGATCTACAGCAACAGTTTTGAAACGTACAAGCTGATTATAAAACAGATTCAAAAGAACATGGCCTCCAACGCTCCCTCATATTAAGTCCCCGTAACTTTTACGCCCACCAGGTAGCCAGACCTTTCTAGTGGATTAAAAACTGCTTTCAAAATTTACAAAGTTGTTAAACTTATAGACTTGTCGTACTTGGTGACAGTTCGCAATTCACTCATGAACGTAATTTGTGTATAAACGAAATTTTACAAAATGTTCGCTCTTACCGGGTAAATAAGAAGAAAAGTAGTTTGTGAATGCATCTTTTTGAATTAACGACGCAGGTGTTTTAATGCTTAGGATTGAACCAACGAGTCAACTTGAATCGAAAGGCATAACGACAGCCATGCACATGATGATGAAATGCCCATCCATAATTATTTTGAAAATTCTTGGATTTTGTTACCAGAAATGGCAAAGTATAGGCACTAGGAGGATCAACTTATTGTTAACAATATAAAGGTAGCCTAAATGATTGGTTTTGAAGCATCCATTTTGAACCAAATGTTTTTCACCATCAATAAATAGGCCATGGTTATTCCTAATGTTACGTATGTGAAGGATTACTTACAATTTCTTGGAATTTGGTTGTTAAACATCAAAAGATACATCCGTTTTCTTTACAGGGAGCTTTAGGATGTAGTTTATATCTTATTGCTTTGCAGTTGCTACAAAAGCTTACTGCATGACCTTGTTACCTGCTTAGACAACAATTTGCAGGTGGAAGGAAGCTCTAAATATCTAACCACAGCAATTCTCCAATGAAAGGATGTTGGCAGTTGACTTGAGTAGTCTTTAAGCCATCGATCTGATAAATATATTCTTTATTAAAATTTTGCTAATTAGTACTTTTTAAAATCTTGTTTAATTTGTTTGATCTGCTATAATACATACAATGATAACACAAGGCTTTTAACAATCATTTAATGCAAAATGTCATATTGTCATCTATTTCTTCTTGTTAGCTCTGGATTAGCAATTTTGGGTGTATATCATCATCGTTTTGAAGTGTCATACCTACAAACCATCTAGCTTATCTTGAGGAAGATAAGCAAAATATTTTTATCTCATAAAACAGGATTTATATTCAGGAACCAGACAAACCCTGTCTGGCATTTCCTTGCTAATTTAATCTCTGTTTTTGGAAGGGAACCAAGAGTTCTGACAAAGGGAATTTTCATTTGTCATCTTGGCTCATTTTCAATTTGCAGCGAAGGTGGAGTCGAAAGAGATCTGAGTCACTCTCCGAGTCGCCAAGTTTTAAAGTAACTTTTTTCGAGTCATGACTTTGACGCTTACATAAATCCTGTGTATGGCTGTCACTTTGCTGATCTTTACTCCTTTGGTTCGTCAACGCGTAAAATCTCACCCCAATCAAGGCCATGCTTTTGTTTTAAAAAAAGACATCATTTACATGAACAAATTGTTCAGCCCAGCCTCCAATATACATAGGCTTATGTAATATATATATATATTCTGTCTCGAAATTATTCTACTTTAAACTTTTAGTACAAAAGTGAGGAAATATTGGCAGCAGTAGCAAGAAACAAGGTCAAATGGTGCAAGAAGTTAAAAGTAGGTGTGCAGACAAAGGAACTTCTTATATAAGACATTTGCAGTCGAATTGCAAATAGATTAAAGAGGACATCCAAAGAACAGAAAGCAAAGAAGAGCTTAATATGAACCGTATAGATACTAGTGCAAATGCATATGACTGACTGATATGTGACGTGTATTAACGTTATGCGCAGGTCTAAAGGTTAATTTAACATAGTATTAAAATCCATACATATACAACCACATTAATAACTATACACACCATAACTAGATCAAAATATTGTACAATGGCCTTCAAACCGTTGGCCCTCTTGCTAAGTCTAATAATAACTAACAAGTTGAAATTTGTACAAAAGGCATGGGGGCACAGTGGGCACAGTGAGTGAGGGTAGAGCCATTAACACGTGTGCAACCTGTGTCGTCGTCGACCGGAGGTGCGTGTTATCAAATTATCAGGATGATTTAAAACTTTGACAAAATGTTTTTTAATCTACTCGTGATATATGGTCTGATAAGAAGGAAGCGAGACTGTACAGCAAGTCGAAGAGTAGGTCTTTCGGAAGTAAACAGTCGTCTAGTAAGAATACATCTTCAAGTGGGGGACATGTATAAAAAACCTTCACTATGTAATAGGGCTTAGTCGTTGTCAGTGGTTCATACACTAACTATCACTTCACTTGCGGATTCAATAACAATCGGTAACTCTGTCGAAATAGGGTTCATCAGGTCAACAAAGGTTTGTGACATACCTATCTAAAATTTTAACTATACATTGTCAACAACATAATAACAATCGCACACAGTCCAATTAAATGTCAATAAATAAAACAACAATGTACTTCAAAATGAGGCTTGAAAATGTACCAAAGTCATCTTCCAATCACTGCAAAGCTTAATGTATTACCACAATTTTGACTGCTGTCTAGCTGTCAGCAGATAGGGTACTACTGCAACCTAATGGCAACGAAAAGTGGTCCAACATACAACGTTGGCGAGTCTTCTTTGATTGTATTCCAACAACAACAACAACTTGGTCACACTGTAAAATTGCAGTGTTAAATGGTAATAAAAGGTGTGCGTCTGTCGCCGATGGATTTATGTGTATAAGGATGAATGGGAGGGCGAGGTCTTCGTGTGATGAGGGTGATGGTTTTCGAGGGTATGAGGAATGAGGGAGGATTATGGGTCCAGGTGGGAAATGCACCTATCAACTGGTGAATGAGGATGCATGTTGTTTGCAACAGCAGCAGCACTATGAGGCAGTGGACGGCATACTGCGCAATTCCTCGTAGTGGGTATCGCAGAGCCATCTAACTTCTTTGCCCACATACAGAGGGCGCAGTGCCCCGAACCTTCCCGAGCTTGCCTCTATCCGAAGGAACCGTGCGATATCTTCTCGCTTTCCGGGGCACGGTCCGTTGAAAATCGATTCAGCTTTGAGAGAATTTCCAACCTTGAAGTAGAGATCAGGCAGCCCGTCGTTGGCATTGGCCAGAACTTTGGTCAGCATGTTAACCACTCGGTCTTTGTTTTTATTCAACCACGTGTAGGTATCCTGTATGTGAGTGTCAACATTGCGAAGATAATCGTACATCTTAATGAGGTCGGAAGTGACCGGGGTCAGCAGCTTGCCGTTCTGTGGGTGCTCATGTACTCCGTTGACAACTTGAACCATCTGCAGGGCCATGTTCAACAACTTTGGTAGCTGGTTGCCCACTTTGGAAATGAACTCTGGTGACTGGTTCAACCGATAACCAGGTTCGTCCGTCAAGTGCCAGTGCCCTGTGTACTCACAAAGGAAGTGAACTTCAAAACCCTCGAGGAACTTCATCCGGCAGAACAAGTACCAGTCCTTGTGGGATACTGCCAAGCTTGGTGGAAGTATCATTACAAGTCGCGGATGTTCATTTTCTGGCAGACAAGTAAGGGAGCCGTTTGTTGTCTGCTCTTGCCAACGATAATCTCCGGTTAAGGCCCGCGTCCAACTGCCCAAGTTGTGCCATTTGCTGCATATTGCCTTCCGCTTGGAATTGATAGTCTCTCGCAGCATCTTTTCAGGCGATGCTTGTCGCAGCAGTACACATTTGGGACAGTGTAAGGAACATCTGTCAATCAGTTCTTCATCATACATGCGGTGAGGATGCCTGGCCGACCGAATTTCTCGGTACTCATTCTCGTCCTCAGGGCGATCATCCATGTAGAGTTCCATGAATTCCAGAACAGCTTTCACCGTGCAGCAGGGTGAGAGGCCACGAACTGTGATCTTGATGGAGTTGAGTCTTGCATTGAATTGCACATGAACTTTGTGTAAAATGTCATCGAGGTAGTGATCCTCCCCTATTGGCTGTCTTCGACGTAAATGCTGTCGCACTGAATCGCAGTCCTCGCACCCTCCCATGTCGACTCCACTGAAGAAAACAATGTGGTTAGCAAGGAACACTGGAGCAGGTTCAGCAACAATCTCCAGTGTTTTCCTTCCTTCCCTATTCAGACGCATAATGAGATCACTGAACAGACAAGGCTTCAATGTGCGTACGAAAAATTCGTAAGTGACCTGCTTTTCGTCCCATTCTGGCAGGTCGGGCCAAATCTCACAACTCATATTTCCTAATTCTAACATGTTGGGGAAGAGGAACACACGATCATCTATAGTGTCTTGCACAGGAACGCAGATGTCCAGCCTCTGCAGGGCAGCCACCAACCAGTGGGCACTAGCTATGCTAACTATTCCCGCTTTCTGTAACTGACGATCGAGCTCTTTGTCCTGGAGAATTTCCAAGAGATCAGACAGGGCCACATGGCTGCGATCGAGACCTTCGAGAAGTTTGCTGAGTATCTGTATGAACCATGTGGGGTTGATAACGACCAACTTCGACAGAATTTCGTCCCCTCCGAAGTAAACTATCTTTCCTCGGTTGTGGAAATATTGCAGCATCAGAGGAACCTGCGTTTGGGTTATGTCGAAGCTCCTCGCAATGGAGATGATTTCATCGTAAGGAATGCAGGGTAGGTTTGGGGCCTGGTCATTGATGGTGGCAATATTTCTGATGAAGGAGAGCCAGCACAGAGGAATGCCTTCATCGGGAGAGCCAACCGTCATGCGCATGATAGCACCCTTCAGTTGTTCAATACTGATATTGTTCTTCTTGGCATCTTTTGGCAGATTTTTCTTGGAGTCTATTTCATAATAGCCCAGCACGTGGGGAAACTTGAGTCTCCCGGGAGGCACAGAGTCACCTGTGGGCACATGACCATTCATGACAGGCTCTGCATTGGGGTAGGAGAGATCCACAAAACCTGCTGAGCCCGATCGCGACTTTGCAAGGACGTGACGGACTGCCATACCTTTGGGGTTGCACAGCAGGCAATTGTTGAGGCGGTTATCGGCATACTGTTTCATGTGATGTGCACGTCCTTGGTCCAAGAAGTTTTCAAGAATGTGCCAAATGTCATTAAACGACATTGACTTGACCATTTCAGCATGAGTACCAACGATGAGAACTGGAGTGTAGGGAGCAATCTCAAAAAGGGCCTCCAGCCACATCTGCATCCTGTTCACGTGCCTGGCGAACAGATGCTGAGATCCATTTTGCAACTCCAGGGAAGTGAGGTCGACCACGAGAAGGTAGAGATCCACCTGGATGTTCTTGCAGAAGTTGTCCAGTACATCATTTGCAAGAGTTATTGTGCTGACATAGCAGCACTCGTCATTGCTATGCATTTCAAATTGCTGTATATCAAAGCGAGATTCCTGTTTAATGTCCATCTTGCATATTCCACGGTCAGACTTGAGAGCCTCCACAAGAGTGGATTTGCCAGAGTGCGACTCGCCCACCACTGCCACACTGACATCACGTACAGTCCGCAAAGACTGCGACGGCTGCATCAGATAGTTCTCCAGCTCCAGATGTGCCAGGAGGAGCGACTTGTCCTCCCGCACGTAGGTCGGTCGCAGGGTAATGTTGAAGTATCGGAAAAAGTAGAGTCGTCGCAGGAGGTCAATGAAGGAACTTGGAATGTATTCAAGGCGGTTGTGACTAATGTCTAAGACCATCAACTCCCTCAGGTTGATGATTTGGTTGGGTAAGCGAGTGATACGATTGCGGTCACATCGGAGAATCCGTAAGTGTGGTAGGTTGATTACAAAGTTAATATTGGGGATGCAGTTGTTGCTGATGGAAAGAACCTGTAGACCAACAAGCTGTGTGATAGAAGGTGGGAGCGCTCGTAACCGTGGCCGCTGTCTATCACACGAGAAAAGCTTGAGATTTGGCAAATGACCCAGATCTGCCGGAATCTCTTCAAGATGATTGTTGTCGACTTTCAGTATTTGCAAAGTTTCAATTTGAAATATACTAAGCGGCAGCTTTTTCAGACGAGTTCTTGATAGCACCAGGGTAGTGAGGGTGAGGTTCTTCATTATGTCAGAATTGTCAAAGTTGAGAACACAATCGACTATGTACAGGTTTGTCAACTGAGTGTAATCAATGCGGTGCATAACCTCGCGAATCGGTGGGACATGCTCGTCTTGAATGAGGACCATGTCGCGAATGCTCTCCTTTCCTGGTGGTAAGTTGTTCTCCATGTATTCTTTGCAGTTCTGCCGAACGAAGAGCATGTACTGGTCACCAAAGCTGCGCCTTTTCTGAAGAGTAGAGTCACTGTCCGATGGAGGTCTGTTGTAAATATCCTCCACCATTGAAGTTGTAGGCAGCATCTGCAAATGGAATTATCAACATATTACAGTGAGCCAATGAATATTGGCATGTCAATGTCCAGCTGGGTTAACTTTTATATATATCAGAAAAATGATGTTGTCATGTCATAATGGTAATACTCGGTGTAATTACGAACAAGCTGTGCCTAACATCTAGATATAATATGTAGATGGCAATGCCATAGATTCGCGGAGCTCAAATTAACTGTTCTTATTTTGAAACCGTATTATAGTATACAAATATTGACTGATTTCGAGGGCATTAGTCAAATCTATTTCCCTCGAGGGTGTGTAAGTTTCCTTTCACACAGGAGGGTAGATAAGCAGACGCATAGCCTACATTGCACTATTATTACTAGTTTTGATGACTTTTTTTTGGTCTTTACTAATTAATGCCCTAATTTTATTATTTTCCTGCACTATTGCAAATGTATGGAAAATTTTGAAAGAAAAATGTTGAAAAAAAAACATTTAGGGAAAGAACATTTTAGAAAAAACAAATTTCGGAAAAAAAAATTTTGAAAAAAATTGGGACGAAAAAAAATTGGAAAAAAATAATTTTCGGGGAAAAAAAAAAAAAATTCGAAAAAAAAAAATTTTGTAAAAAAAAATATGAAATTTTTTTTTTTTTCAGAAAACAAATTTTGGAGGGCAATAGTCCTGGTCAATATACTAAAATAATGACTGATATGTGACCAGCTCTCAGCCAATGACAGCCCTGCTTACATGGTCGAGGTATAATAATGATAAACAAGAACACAGTCAGTTGGGCCTAAATTAATTGATGCTATTTAAGTACAGTGATAGCAATCAGCTTTTAAACTTCACACCTCAAATAAACTTCACACATCACTGCTCACAAGCAGGCTGCTGATAGTTCAGTCATTTTCCCTGGGTGTGGCACTGCAAGCATGATGCTACACCGGTGGCGACACCTGTTAGCAAAATAAGCTTTTTTCATGCAGACGACATAAATGAGCATAAAAATGAAATTTTAAAAACAGAATAGGATAGTTAAGAACCAAATGGAATTTTTCAGACACTACTGCAGTATTGCAAGAGAAATTCAGGGATGTTTACTTTTACCGAAACTAACTGTTTAATCAGGGACCAACTCCATGGCAGGTACAGGCAGTCCTTCATTCTCACTCCACTGACAGATTCAAAATTTACTATGACCTGTTGTTAAGCTAAGTTCGCTGACGCGACGGGCGGCTTCGCCGCCCGTCGCTACGCGAATATAATAGTGAAGTTTCAGAGTTTATTTGGTAGCCCCTGCAATATATTGCCTCTTTGAGTCTTATTGCGATCGGTAA
Organism: Platynereis dumerilii; assembly: GCA_026936325.1. Classification (NCBI taxonomy): domain Eukaryota; kingdom Metazoa; phylum Annelida; class Polychaeta; order Phyllodocida; family Nereididae; genus Platynereis; species Platynereis dumerilii. Next base: position 58,196,260 of record JAPTHN010000002.1, read on the forward strand.
GGATGTCATTGGCAATGAAAAGATTATGACCATTTTGTGACCTCAAAATCCAAAGTAATTTTTCTCAAAGAGTTCTTCTTCTGTGTCTTTACCTCTTTTTCGCGTAACTTACCTTACCACGATGGAAAGCATCACAGCGACAAACATCGAAGTTTGGGGCCTCCATGAGCATCTTACAGGCCTCCAAGGTGCCCATGCGGAGAGCGATGTGCAGTGCTGATTCTCTTTTTGGTGACTGAAATCATTCAAAAGTTTAAAATGGTAAAATTTTCAGTTGGAGCTTAATGGAAGGTTTTAAAATCTACACATTTGATGTATTTATCTATACAATAATGTATAGGAATAACAATTTTAGAACACAGATGGATGGCTCTTCAGTAAGTGTGAATTATAGAATAATGAAGAAAATCTATCAATCGATTACATAATTAAATCTGTGCATTAATAAGGTATAACTATTTCTTCTCAGTACAACATAAAATACTGCAACTACAGACCTAATTAATGGCTCGATTCGTAGGTGATAAATGTATGATATTAACACCAAAGGGGAGGCTTAACCGGTTAACACATGATGTTCATTAACAGATAATGAAAGTGTCAGTGTAGTGTAAAATACCTCATCCTTGACATTAACGTCGCAGCCGAAGTCGATGAGATGCTGAGCCACAACCAGCTCGTTGTCCAAGATGGCGTGCTGCAAGGCGGTTCGTCCATCCTGAAAAGAGACAAAAGCAATCGCATTAGTTCAGTTAACAAAAAATCATTCATTTTATAAGGCATATTTTTGCAGTGTGGATTAGCGGTCTTGCAAGTTTGGGTGACATATTGATATTAGAGCCCTTCGCGGTCAACCGAAAGCATGACCGCCTCAATCCGAAATGGACTACACTTGACCAAGACTGCACCGCCCCGCACTGTTAATAGGCTGACCACAACTGATAACACTTTTAGTTGTAATGCCTTATGAGACCATCGTCGTCCCGCGTTGCTTAGTATTTTCTCACAAGAGACAGCTCAGCCACTACAGAAGTTAGTCTTATAACTGAGAGACCATTTTACATCCGTTACATGTCGGGCTTTTTCAGAAAGTTGCACATGTAACTTGTGTGATAAGTACTATGGGTTATGAGAATTCGTTTCTGAACATGCCAGACTCTACCCTGATGTTTGCTTGAAGGCATCATCATTCAGTTTTGCAAATTTTGTTTCCTGCTGCTCTCGCAATGGTACCCAGATGAAAAAAAAGAGTACATTTGAAGCGATCAAATTATCTAATAATGCTTCATTTATACTCCCTATATGCAAATCCATTAGGTCCAAATACGCTCCCTAGTATACAAGTATATGTATTTTTGCAGTGCAATCGGAGTACATATGGTAATTTAAGTAATCCGAGCGCTTCAAATGTACTCTTTTTTCCTCTGGGTAGGGAGTGCGAGGGTCGAGTGTTTTGGGCCATGTTACGATCTAGTTTCTTCTCGAGTAAAGCTCTCCTGCTCTGGTTGCGGGCGACCTTCGTGTTCAGAAACAAACATGCATCACCCGTGTTGACCAGTGGGACTCCCACAGAATTGCCATTCTAAGACAACGGTGCTACAGTCTGTCTCATTTCTGGAATGGGTGTCCGTCGTCAAAAATCTGATGAAAACAGCAGCAAATCATCGCAAAAATGTGACAGAAAAATTACAAATTTGCTAGTCTACCCGTGAGTATGTGTATTTCTGCTTTATGACCTGTAGATGAGGAGCAATCAGGCCAACACCAGTTCGCATGTTGTATGGATGCCTGCAAGAAGAAGGTCTTTAGTTGCTTTGCATCCTTGTTTTTTATTTTGCTCTGAGCCTCTGACGCACCTTTTCAAAAAAAACTCTCAAGAGGTAATGCAACGATGTGCACTGTGCACTCTTGGTAGAGGAAGCAACAGTCTAAAACATCACGGGTTGATTAATTTTTTTAAACGCAGCATATAACATTCAATACAAGATTTATTTCAATTCAGAGGAAGCCAAGCATGCTAAAACCGAGCTTAAGGTTGAACCATTCTTGCTACACCTTTGTTATGTCCACCATGTTTTGCGTAGGTGGATTTTAGACACAAATATTTTGGTTCAATTGTTGCCAATGGGCTATGCATGGATTTCCATTAAACAGGATTCTTTTGTCAACATCCTAAAGGAAGTAATATTTGCAAAGACATTCTCGCAACAGTTTTCGAACATGGAATTCTTAAATGGTGTCATTGTATTATCTCAGAACAATCCCCGCCTGGCCAAAATATCTGCTTTTAAAGATCTCTAGGACATAAAAATAGATCTGTGCGCTGCCTTTGTTAGAATGGTGTGTTGTCGACAAGACAGGCAATAACGCTGTGGTGTTTTGTCACATGTCTTTGCCAACTTGTCCACAGTAGCACACGAAGACTCAAGATATTTGACCAACTCAATTTTCAACTAAAGGTTAAAGGGTAATGGCTCTCTTATTTGACATGAGTAGTCAAGACAGTCAAAAGTCAGTTGGATCCGAAGTCACAAGAAATGTGACTCCCTGAGCAGGATTTTGAGTGGTGTTCTCTTCATTGCGCATGCAAACTGCATGGATAATATGGTGGCCATTGCGAGACTAATCATTCAATGAACTTGATTGAATGCTTGAGTGCCAATTATGTAAGTTTTTTTATTGGCTATTCACTAGGGGAACTTGACTCTTCCACCTTCATTACTTCATTAAGATTTAAGAACAACAAAGACATGACAATAGCTGTGGCATTGTGAGCAACTGTCTCACTGAACAACCATTTGGGGTTTCCTTGATGTCGGCCTTAAGGATTGTCTTAAGGTCGTTAGCAGACTTGCACTCAGCTTCATTGATTGCCTTCATTGTTGCATAACAGTTTTGTGAAATTCGTCTGGTCCTGAATCATTTCAGACACAACAAAGGCCGTGACCTTTATTTTATTGTTTCACTGAAATTTAAAGGAGTGCACAACAAGGACAGATAGTAAAATTACCATATTGCTATGATGGTTTATCCCATACGTATACTACTGAACCAGTTTTGGTGATAAGGTTTAAAGTTCATCAGTGCAGAAAAAAATATTTGGGCATATCCGTCAAAATTTATATGTGAAACAGCCAAAAAATCCTCAATTCGTAACAATTCATGTGTAATTTAATCAAAGAAATGTCAAAAATAAGCATAACTTTTGTCAGATTGTAAACAGAGTTTTGGATGGACACTAGCAACTGTTTGGCTTGTCTGTCTCAAACTAACTTTTTTAGAAGCATGTTGTTGAACATGGACGTTCTATGATCACTTTCAAGAAGACACAAAATCTTGCTGCCATGCTCTGGCAAAAAGTCTCTTTAGTTTTAGATCAATCATTTAAGAACAGCCAAGCTTTTTGCGTGTTTCTAAATCGAGTTTCAACTCTTGATAGATGAACTTCTGATGACAACATCTGTATCAAAACATTTCATTAATTTTATCCTCCTTAAATTCCCATTTGGAAATGTGATTAAAAAGTCTGATGGCCTAAAAAGCTAAATATTTTCATTTAATTTTGACAGTGTCAGGGGAATGATCAGGCAAATTACAAATTCATTTATTGTCAGAAAATATTGCACATTTAATGAGCAGGTTATTCTTTTTTAATTTGATGAAATGTTATGGATTGAATAGCTTGCATGTGTAAGTGATGTGTAAGTGAAGGCACAACACATGTATATCCCTATACGTAATACGATTCTGAAAACTGAAGCCATGCTTTTTATTAGACCAATGCGGTGTGTAGGCTTCTAAAAGGAATCGGGTAACATTACAGCCAAACACTTTGATATAGAATTAGAGTGGGACGTGGTGCTGTGAAAATAGCACTTCGTGTGTCATCATGCTGATGATTTGTCATGAACAAACCCTATACATTCAATGTTAATTTGATTGAAGGAGACTTATCCTACTTGTTGTAGACAGCCAAACAAAAGGATTATGCATCTGATTTTTACTCTAAAATCCGTTATGAGAAGTCAAATGGCTTTCTCTTGATCATGACTAATCAAACAGCCTCTATGTTTCCCATGTTGAAAGTAGAGAAGATGACACTTCATCGGCTATCATGAGTCACAAAGTGTCATTTTCACAGTGCCACAGTCCACTCTAATTCTATATTAAAGTGTTTGGCTGTAATCATTTTGCACCAAAGCTGAAGTGTCATTTTGAGGATGCCACAGATAAATGTTATTTATTATGTTTACTGTCCTTTCAATTGTAATTACTACTGTAAACTAGCTGTCTCACTTTCGTGGGCAATGATCGTTACTAATAAAAATTTTGAAAAAGACATTTTATTGCTGCAGACCATTGTTATTATGGTAATTTTTTGGGTATTTTTAACATTATTGTAGGCCCTACTTGAAATTGAGCAGCGTCTTATTACAGTATGATAGTATTCATGGGAATGAGAAACCACAATTTTCAGTTTGGTGCACATAAGAGATCACTGACTGAATGACACCATGCTTGCTCAGAAATACCTGCAGAACCAGTGTACAGCAAACTTGTTATCAATCCAATAACTATGTATCCTTCCACTGTTCTTCTTTACCAGAAAACATGACATCATGCTGAGGCTGATTGTGGATCAGCCTTGTGTTGGCCAATTGACAGTTAAAGATCACTAAACTAACTGCAGTATTCAATAACATGCACACCCACACAAAACGGAGTATATTTGAAGTGCTCAAATTATTTGAATAACGCTTCATTTACACTCCCAAAATGCAAATCCATTCGCTCAAAATACGCTCCCTTGTATAAAGTATAGGCATTTTTGCAGTACAATCGGAGTACTTTTGGTAATTTAAGTAATTTTAGACATCACCAAGATACTTATGCAATTGGAAAAACCGGTATCTAACTGACAATATTGCATGTTAGCGCCCTGTTAAGGATTAACACTGTTTACAATCAGATTATTGTTTATTTTGCTAAAATTATAAGTTAAAACAAATAATAGGAGAAGCATAAAGTATGATGTTTAAGTCAGTTAGACACCTCTTTGTCGGGTCATAACATGCATTTTTGTCATGACAAAAATGCAAGTTAGAACCCTCCAAATCGGTGTCTGACTAATACCGAGCGCTTCAAATGTACTTTTTTTTTTGCTCTGGGCTGCATAAAATAATTTTTTTGCAACTGGCTGCATGGTAGGCCTGTGTGTGTTATTGAAAACCTTAACACAAGAATTCCATAACCAGCTTCAGGCTTGCTCTTAGTCAATGATGCAGACTTAAAGGATACAATCCGATACATATATAGTTATTGGATGGATATTGGATAATACAGTTAAAACATCAAAACATGATTCCATGTTGCAGTGCACTCTAAAAAATGTCGGGACAAAATTGGTTTTTTAGATTCAAAATGGTTTTTTGAAAAACCAAATTTCAATGCAAAACCAACATGGATTTTTAAAAAAATCCATGTTGGTTTTTTGCATTGAAATTTGGTTTTTCAAAAAACCATTTTGAATCTAAAAAACCAATTTTGTCTGAATTTTTTTAGAGTGTGGCAAAGAGTGTGAAACAAGTGATATTATTCAAAATGTTGATGCATACCTCATCTCTGCTGTCGATGTCAAAGTTAGTTTCTCTGATGGCGAACTTCAGTCGACCCAAGTCTCTCTTCTTGACCAGTTCAATGAAGCTCTCCACACTGACCATCTCCTGAAAAATAAAAATGAACATGGTCAGTTTTGAAAATATTTAATATGCATACAATTAGAAATCATCAGAAGTATGTCAGATTTGTCCTTTGCTGTTTCATATTAGTCTGTCACTTTGATGTAGAAAAAATGAGGACGTGTTCACTGTGACAAATGGAGTTTCTGACTCATGACAGCTGATGAAGTGTCATCTTCTCTACTTTCAACATGGGAAACATAGAGGCTGTTTGATTAGTCATGATCAAGAGAAGGTCATTTGACTTGTCATAACTGATTTTCGAGGGAAAATCAGATGCATAATCCTTTTGTTTGCCTGTCACCAAGAAGCAGGGTAAGTCTCCTTAAATCAAATTAACATTGAAAGTATTGGGTATCATCATGACAAATCATCAGCATGATGACACATGAAGTGCCATTTTCACAGCGCAACAGTCCACTCTTTTTCTATATCAAAGTGACAGACCGTAAAATTCTAGCAAATATGCTGTTGTAACAATGAAGCTTTCTTCTTAGTGGTTCGTGTTAACATTGTTTATGCTGTTGTAACAATGAAGCTTTCTTCTTAGTGGTTCGTGTTAACATTGTTTATGCTGTTGTAACAATGAAGCTTTCTTCTTAGTGGTTCGTGTTAACATTGTTTATGCTGTTGTAACAATGAAGCTTTCTTCTTAGTGGTTCTTGTTAACATTGTGTATGCTGTTGTAACAATGAAGCTTTCTTCTTAGTGGTTCGTGTTAACATTGTTAATGCTGTTGTAACAATGAAGCTTTCTTCTTAGTGGTTCGTGTTAACATTGTTTATGCTGTTGTAACAATGAAGCTTTCTTCTTAGTGGTTCTTGTTAACATTGTTTATGCTGTTGTAACAATGAAGCTTTCTTCTTAGTGGTTCGTGTTAACATTGTTTATGCTGTTGTAACAATGAAGCTTTCTTCTTAGTGGTTCGTGTTAACATTGTTTCTTGGAATTGAGAGTGAATTTTTATTATTGCAACAGTCAAATGTTGTAAGTTTCAACACATGTACTGTAAAACTGGCTGCATCACTTGCAGTGCAATGACCATTGTGAAATATTAATATTGTCATTTTAGGGTAGAAGTATGGATGATTATCCTTGCTGTAAAGAATAACGTTTTGTTGAGTTTTTAACAATCCTTGCCGTAAAATGTGTGCAGCCGGTTTTACAGAGTGTAAAAGACTGTATATTATTTATCAAATATCCGCATTAAGCAACATTTAGAGGAGAGGTGACACAGAACAAGAAGAAAACATTAGCCTTATTCTTTTATTTATTACTTATAGGACTCAGGATGTCTTTGGTTCATAAAAGATGCAGATCAAGTGTGTTTCCTCCTGTCAAAAACTGTACAAGTCAGCAATTTTGTCTTTAGCTGCATAAAATGCACTGCTGCTTGTTGAGCTTTGTTTGGTTAAAGGTTGAAAAACAGCTCAACCAGCTCAGGGAGTTATTTGCACAAAGCACAAAGGTAAAAAAAAGGTTTTAACATAAATATCAACTGTTATTGTGAAACACATCGGCCTAAATACAAAAAATAATCTTGACCGGTAATATTTTTTAGGGATTCAAATCTTGAAAGTAAATGTATACACCCTCTTCTCCATTGGAATAGCATGGGGTTTTTGGTGTACTTATATTCAAACTGAATTTGACCGGTCCGCATTAATTGTTTTGGCGAACGCAGCCTCATATCATGGATCTATAAGCATCAGCTCATATCATTCAACATTGGCAAGCAGAAGACAAATTGTAGATGTCTATTTTCAGCTCTAATATAACCCTTGATATGAGGAGCATTTAATGGCATCTTAATGGCAGAAAACTTGAGCCGCAACTTGGCAAATCTGTTGGCACCTCTTCAAATTTTTACGGTCCAGCTTTTGATCTCGATAAGATTAAACCAGAGCAGCGTTTGCTGACGGTATCTAAATATGATACCGAACGTGTTAGATATTAATTGTTTCAGGCAGAATAATGAAGCTTGTGTTTCATTGCAATGCCACAAAACACTGAAAGGCTGTCAAGATAAATTCAAGCACAGATTTTTTTATATTTTAGTGTTGTCACACTAATATGGCCAACTGATGGGTGTATGGTCAATCAAGTTGTTTAATTTTTACTACAAAAGGCATATAAATTAGGTCATTTTGTGTGTCAAAGCAGATTTACATTTAATTTATATTTAGTTATAGGATAAGATTAAATTCTGTTCTGGGAAAGATAAGAAGAATTTCGTAAAATATAGCATACAAAAATGTCATATAAAATTTGTGAATTTCATATTCCCATAATCATAAAAACCTTTACTGCATAACCACTATCCATGTAAAACATTGCCTCAATTGATATCAGTTGCCCAAAATGACTGTAAAAACCATAGAACTAAGCATCATAAGCTCAGAAACCCCCTCTAATTAAAAATGTGATCAATAAACGAGAGTATTATCCCAACTTCAGGTACACTCTAAAAAATGCTGGGACAAAATTGGTTTTTTAGATTCAAAATGGTTTTTTGAAAAACCAAATTTCAATGCAAAACCAACATGGATTTTTAAAAAAATCCATGTTGGTTTTTTGCATTGAAATTTAGTTTTTCAAAAAACCATTTTGAATCTAAAAAACCAATTTTGTCTGAAATTTTTTAGAGTGTAATGTGATAAATGTCTTCAATATGTCTGCAATAGCTCCCACAATGTGTGTCGGCGTACCAAGAGAATACGATTATGAAACCCGATTCTAAAAATCTTAATACTGAAATCTTGAAACCGAAGTGTGACGCCCACCTAAACCCCCCCGAAGCGACGCCGAGGGAAATAAAAAGCACTTCAAAGAGCACAAAAGATGAGGAAATATGTTAAGAGGCGGAGGGCTTGGAGGGCCGCTTAGGATTTGACGCTGAATGCAGAGCTGTAATGAGTATAGATTTCCTGCGTAAGAGTTAGAGACACATCCTAGGAGATTCTAGGTTAAAGAGAATAAGGCTGCTATACAGCCAGATACATCTAGAACAAGAACTCGTCACATTAAACGACAGCAAGATCTTTTCGCAATTAATTATTTATGCAATCATCCCGCAGATCGATGACGTTCCGATCCTGAATATCATGCCTCATTGCCACAATATCCAATAATTTGCGAGATCAGCATCTTATCGCTAACCAAAATAGGATCGGCCAACTTCCCAAATGAAGACATATATATACTTATCATGTTCAGATTGTGAATTATTAAATATCTCTTTTACAGCTAGAGATGATGCTCTATGGTTACACGATCATATTGTCTGAAATGGCTTAAGAGAAAATTCAAAGAAGCGATCGACAGGGACCAAGGATGGGACTTGTCTCTGCAACCTCCTGTCACATGACTTGACCCTGGGCAGTCATGTGACCCACTGAGCCACGTCAGACAGATGAAGAAGCCCATGAGAAGTGAGCGAAAGCTCCTGGTGAGTGATTAAAAACACACCTTTGTGATATGAAATCAACTCAAAAACATTCTAAAAATTCAGAAATATTGTAATACTTTCGAACTTTATAGGGTGATTAACAATTTGTCATCAAAGTAATGTTCAGCTGCTTCTGGGCAGAATGACATACTTTTGTTCACATTTGTTGTAAATGAAACAGCATCTATTCTGTGCTAATTGTACACCACAAGTGTGAAAATAACACAATTCACAGAGAATTGTCCTCACATTATGAACGGCTAAATGTGTCAGCTGTGAATTATGATAGGAGGAACTATCTTTTCTGATGGTTTTGTAAACAATATATATTGCCAACCACAGAAAACCATTCATCAAAGTATTATCTCTACAAAACAGCATTACATTTGATTAATTATGGAGACTTGGAAGATCAAGGTCACAGTCATAATCTACATTGTTAATGAGTTATTTTTTCCGGAGTGCTTAAAATTCACTTGGTTATCTCAGGATGCTCCTCTGTGGGTCCCATGTTTGATTCCGGGATAGTATATGTGTATACATATTTGATGATGTCCTGATCAACTGAAAAATGACTGCCTTATATTTCAATGTATTGTTTGATATTATGGTATGGCATATTGACAACAAGTGAATGTCATTACCATCCATCCAATAGGGGGAACCAGGGCACATTAGGACATGGGGGCACTATGGGATGGTGGGGTTTTCTGGGTTCCGGACAAGGTATATGACATATATAGTGATGCCATCAAATCTTGTAAATTCCCATCCTGGTGTTTCAGTGTTTCTATCCTGCTATTGGCAAATTAGAGCCCCATGTTTTCCAACTACTCAACTAAATTCAGAGGATTTCGAACTAATCTCTTGAAAAACCATGAACCACTGGGCTATCTCAATGCTTACAAGTATGAATTTGACACATCGTAACGAACAATTATGAATTCCTGTCCTGATAAACTCATTCACTGGCGCCTGAGAAATTAGCATTTTGGTGTAAAAGTCATATTGGGGCTCATTGGGGACCTGAACATGGGGCACATGTGGACAAACTTTATATGGCAGAATGTAAGTGTCCAAGTCAACTGAATGACCTGGGACAGCATACAATAGGTATACAGGCCACAGTGAATTGAGGCATAGTGGATTACCATGCTCTGTGAACAAATTTATCGCGAAGCACTGTGTAACTTACATTGATGGCCGCATGCACCTAGGACAGTTTATGTCAAATGTTTAAAACTTATTAACTATTGGCCTTACAAGGTGTCAGTACATTGTATATAGTCTACACACTTCTTATATGTACCGTAAAACGGAGTAAAGTTGGCAATCCGGGGTAAAGTTGGTACGCTCTTTTGATGCCAACTTTTCCTCACTGACACATATGGCAATTGTACCAAAGATACCTGTGTCAGTGAGGAAAGTTGGCATTTCTTCCATTAAATGGGTCAAAATAGCGTGCCAACTTTACCCCGGATTGCCAACTTTACTCCATTCTACGGTAATATATAGTGCACAGAGTGTTAAAATGATTTTTTGTTGATGTGCCAATGTGCCCAGAGGTTTCACTGCCAAACACCAGGATGATCCACAACCAGCCTCAGCATGACATCATGATCTCAGTCTTTGAAGCAAATTTGAAGGAAACATAGTTATTGGATGGATAATAATTGCAGGTAGGGACAATTTTTCTATCAACTTTACTTTTAGATCCATTCAAGACGGAAAAGTTTTCGAGCAAATTCGTTAAATCTTCACGAAGTACCCTCCAAAATGCATTAACGATTTGAAGCACGACAAACTGCATTTTTCAATCAAAACAGATTTTCTTGATTTTGCCAGCTTTAAAACGCCATGTCAAATTCGGCCACAATCACTTAAACTTCCATGCAACGAAATTTGCCAATCAGCAAAGTTTGAGCAAACCGATTATAAATGTCGTCTGGTTAACTGGTTGGCTGTGCTTGAGATGTGCTTGGGATGTAGGAGGTCTACTACTTTAATACAAACAGAAGGGAGTGGTTTATGGAATTAATTCTCTTCTTCCAGTTACTAAGTTACTAAGTGGTCCTTATATACACCATAATTATCTGCAACTGAATAGACTACAGTAAAAAAAAAATGTGCAAGCACTTTAAGCAGCACAGACAGAGCATGGTTGAAACACAGGCACACCGGTCATGGATATACTAAGAAGAAGAAGAAGAAGAAGGCAAGGTTGACCTTTGTCCCATGGAAGCCAGTCCATTAATTTTCTTTATAATTTTTTCCATCACAGAAGGGCACCAAAAGTAACTGGTCGAAAGTTAAAAACCTATAGAGTGTGTAGAGTAAATTTGAATGAGATTGGTGAAAGAGAATGACCTCCAGAGTGCTCACGAGATTGCATGAAATTCTCGGGGTAACTGCTAAAAAAACACTCAGCACTCTACAGCAGTCGATGGAACTGAGACGACCTTTTTTTTTCAGTGCGCGCAAAAAATCAGGCAAAGTTTAATGATAATATACATGTAGTTAAAGTAAGACTGCTGCAGAAATCAATGACACTGATAATGTAACTGTGGATATTCCTAATTCCATTGCATATACATGTATGAACAGAATATTCTGACTCTGAGCCATTTTTAGTCCAGCGCGATTTTTTAATTGGTTCACTTTAAATGACTTAGTAACTGACACAGAATTGTGTTTCACAGACAAATCAATTTCTGTTTGCCATACATATCATAGCAGATGTCCTGCGTCCAAGACTATCCGGATTACATTTGGCCATTTAAGGACTTCAATGATGTCACTACCTTCCTATCTTTTACATTGAAATGACCTGTAAATTTGTCATTGTGAGACTGGTGACCTCACTGATCAGTGGCATGACTTACTCTCTGACTTGTGCTGATAACATGGCAAGTATAGAATATGACCTCACTGACAGTGTACTGGGTATGAGTCATCAGGTATAAAATGACTTGCATAGAGACCTCACAGAATTTTTCTTTAATCTTTCAAAATTCTACAGCTGTTGAATAAGTACAATCAAGGCAATGATAGCACAATGTTGGCAGTATTTAGACAGATTTTTGGCATAATGTTCTGCTTAGTGAAACAAGTGTTCTCCAGTAACGTTTCTACACAGGTGAATTTTAGCGAGTCAATGATATCAACAAAAGCATTCGGCTGGTAAATTTCAAGACGAGCCTATTGATTTTTTCGCAGAGTCATTATTATAATAACTGCATGCTAAGTCAGTTGCTATCAACTAAATGTTCCATAAATGACATCCTTACAAGGGCCATTATCATGAGTTAGTGCAGTTAGCCAAAAGTTTCTCACAAGAGCTTTCTGCTAATGACGTCTATTTAAGGCAGCAGCTCTATTCCACCTTTACACCACAATAATACACACAGTAAATCCATAACAATGAGTGACTATAACTGCCAGACTTGTTCCAGAATATTATAAAGAGAAACTCTTTTAAGCAAGTAAGGTGATAAGGAGGAGGACTTAGCAATGAGGTGAAGGAGGGTTCAAAGAGCCGTCCAACATATAGGCCCAGGTGACTCGGTAAGAGCTGGATTAGAACCGAGGACCATGCGATTGGCAGCCAAGTACATTACTGAGCTAACCCCCCCCCCTTTCAGTTTCTCCAGAATAACAGATGTGAAAAGTTACCAAAAACAGACCATTTTTTACTTTAGCGTGTCCTCTTCACTATGTTGTATGTGAGGAAAAAGATAGCGAAGAACGGCATAGTTATCAAAGCAGTTGCGAGTAGATAGTGGAATGGTTTGAAATGAACAGCCCTATCAGTTAGTCTTACATCAATCAATACAATTGATGAAAAGAACCAGTGCATGTATACACATGTGTACATACAAATTTAAGAGAATGTTTTGGACAGAACTGAGAAGTGGAAGACAAACTACTTTTAACAATTGAACAATCAATAAATGACAAAGAGAATAACAACAAGTATGAGACTGCTATAGTATTTGTATACCATTTTAAGAAACTCTAACTCCATTATATTAATTAGTATCCTGGATTTAAAGCAATGATAACTTGTATATATGGAGAAAGTAACTTGGAACTCAATTTTAACTTCAAAGGTCCAGACACAAAAAATTCACCATTTTTCATCAAATGTTATTGCTTTCATTTTTCAAAATTGAGTAAATAAACCAAATGACAACCATGACAAACGTGGTGTTGACAGTGAAACCAGCATTAAGGCTAATTCAGACATTTGTCTGCTGCCTAAAATGTTTCCTACACAAAAATATGCTTTGGAATCAATATCAAGTCAGTCAACATGGTGCCAGTGGTAATTTTAGATATGGAAAATCCTCAATAATTCAAACATGTTTGCCTGATGTAAGTCTTGCATTAGTAGCTTTACATTAAGACTAAGTGGACTCTAATGATTATCTGAGGAATGATATGAATCTGATGACTATATTTTGAGAGGATATTTAGTGACTTTAGCTCTGCAATTTGGCAAAGTAAATCAAATATAAACCTCCATGTCTTGTTGAGTTATCTAAGAGAGTCAATGTCTGGCATGTAGCAAAATATGTCTCCTTCAATGGAGCAGCCCCTCGACTCTTAATTCTCACATGGAAGTCCTTCCAACCCCTCTCCTTTTCAAATTTCGAAATATAACCCACCCAGGGAAAGAGTCAGGGAAATTCAAGGTCAGCACAATTTGAAATAAGTCACAGAAATCTGCATTCCAAGTAAAGTCAGCATATACAACAAACAGTTTGTTTACCTCTTCAAGAGTCTATATCCAGAAAGAAAACAAATCTACAGCATATCAATGGCACCAAATCTACAAATGCCATGTCTATGATATACATTATACAACAGTTACAATTATCTTCTCTTTTGTTTGTTGCAATGTCCCCATATACTTGTCATGTTTTACTTGATGACTAAAATCCAGCAAGTGAGGTCATATCATATACTTGCCATGTTATCAGCACAAGTCAGCCAATGAGTCATATACCACTCACCAGTGAGGTCACATGAATTCCAATGACAAACTTACCACTCATTTCAATGTAAGAGATTGGACCTGTTGTGGACTTCAATGATGTCCTGATCCTCCAAATGTAATCATTCATCATGCTAACTCTACTCAAAATGCTGTAAGAATTGATATCAAAAGAATATAATATCCACAAAAAGCAAGTCTGCACTTGTTTTTGTTGTATGCTACATCATCTGGCAAGAAATCTATAAAATTTAATGTGATGCTGTCCACAGTCAAAACAGTGAATGTCTGCAGTGATAACAAGATGCTTCTCTAGGTAGTACATGAATTGACTTTGGTTGGTTGCAAGATAGTCATAATATTATGCCTAAGGAGTGAAAGGTGGGGTTAAATACTCCCATGAAAAATGTAGACTCAAATACCCATTGCAAAGAAAAATGAAGATTCAAATACCCATTGCAAAGCAAAATGGAGACTCAAATACCCTTAGAAAGGCAAAATATGGACTCAAATACCCATTGACAAGCAAAAATGCAGTTCAGAATACTCATAGAAAAACTTCCAGCAAACTTTGCTGTCATCATTTCAGTTGCAACATGCATTAAACATATATACACAGATACTGCAGATGTATATGTCTATAAATGTCATGATCAATAATTTTGAAATAACTATGAGAAGACAGCATCAGTGGTCCAAGTTGTACCTGTTGATAACACTGCATCTTAGCATCAAGTTTTGTTTAAGATAAAATAACATTGTGCTTTAATGCCATGACATTGTAACATAATATGATATTGATTGAGACATTTTTTGTACAGTCACAAGATAAAACTGCTCCAGACAGTGACAGTCAAAAGAAATGAAAAGCCACAAAAGATACAAGATATAAGATACACCAAACCATTAGAGTCAGATCCATACTGTTCGTCGAGGTGTGTTATATCATCACATAAGTGTATCAATCTCAAACCAAATAGTTACAATCACTGCATTTCAAAAAGTGTGTGTTTTTTTTCTATGTCACAAAATGTCGATTCTCCAGGATACGCAAGTCTGCAACGATTCACACCTGAATATTTCAAAAGTAGCATGTGTAATATTCTCCGCCATCGATACGGATGACATTTAGTAATCATAAGGTATCAAAATACCTTCAGACGCCATAAATGTCACTGTATACCAATCGTATCCGGACGTGTCAGTTTATAGAAATATGAAACCTGATGCACACTCTAAAAAATGTGGGGACAAAATTGGTTTTTTAGATTCAAAACGGTTTTTTGAAAAACCAAATTTCAATGCAAAACCAACATGGATTTTTAAAAAAATCCATGTTGGTTTTTTGCATTGAAATTTGGTTTTTCAAAAAACCATTTTGAATCTAAAAAACCAATTTTGTCTGAAATTTTTTAGAGTGCATGAAGCACATGATTACGTAATACGAGATTCAAAGTTAGATCAATACGACAAGTTTTCAAGATATGATAATTTCAATGTATCTCATTCATGATAATGTGATACTGTTTCACTGAAAAAACTTCTAAGATAAAATCCAGAGATATTTGCTATGGGGTGTGTCTGCGAATGTCATGCTATACTTTCGACATACCTGTTGGTCTGACCCACACAGGAAATAAATATATGATAAGCAACACATGAAAGGTCACAATTTTGCTGGGCATCAGATTTTTTAAAATTTTATTACAAATTTTAGTGAAAGTGAACATCATAACCTTAAAAATCAATACGTAAAATTTCACACCTCTATTAACTGACAAATAGAATGGCAGAACTCTGAACGAGCAAGAATTAAAACGCTGATGTCAATGTCCGTTGCAATGGCGGAAACGGAACCATAGAATTTTTTCAGTGCGAAAAATCTAAGCTGGTGTTCGTACTAAATATTTATACATGTATCTATTGGGCAAAATGTTTAAGTGACACATCCAAGGAAGATGTCAATCGTGATCAATGCTATGTGTAATTTGATCAAAGAGATGTCTAAAATAAGCATGGCTTTTGTCCGATTTTACGCATAGGGTTTTATGGACACCAGCTAATGTTTGCTTTGTACTACACAAACCTTTGTTACAGCGGACATTCCTGGAAAATCTCCTATAACGTACAAGACCATTAACGTCATGTTGGTGTCAGGCTTAAAAATTATATTTTTTTACACTTGTCATAAGCCGTCAATGTATCTAACACTAACAGTTCCAAATTGTATTAATGGAAGCAAAAGATGGTACTAAATGGTAAACGTATATATATATATCTGGTATGGCCAAATAGTGGCAAATACCATCGTTCAACAACTTATCTTGACAATATAATGTCAACACCATGCTTTGTGGTGTCATGATATTTTGGTTGACAACCATTTCAGGAACCTAGGGGTTCAAAATGGAGGTGGTGTGGTATCTTACAGGGCTTTGGAGTCGGGTAGTAAGTGAACCGACTCCGACTCCCGAATCCTTTGGCTTTCTGAGACTCCGACTCCTTAGGTCTCCTGAATTCTGACTCCTTAGGTCTCCTGAATTCCGACTCCGACTCCCGACTCCGCTTATCGGCATTATTTCACCGAAATATTACATGATTAACAGGGGGCAAAAAGTACTTCCACAAATTTTCCATTGGCTTTTGTTCTTGAATACTTGTTTAGAAGTTTTTCTTAAAATTCAAGATGCATTTCACGTTGTTGTAACTGGGTTTTTGTGAATTATATTAATTATTTTTAAGGAGTCAACGCTTCACAAAAAAAAATATCTCGGGGGTAAAAGCCATAGCCCACCCCCCCCCCAAACTATTGAATGGTCGGCCCCTTATGTGCGGCATCTTGCAGTAGTCAAAGTTCCATTTTAAATAGAAAGCGAAGC
Organism: Platynereis dumerilii; assembly: GCA_026936325.1. Lineage (NCBI taxonomy): Eukaryota > Metazoa > Annelida > Polychaeta > Phyllodocida > Nereididae > Platynereis > Platynereis dumerilii. The sequence goes on from JAPTHN010000002.1 coordinate 58,213,321, forward strand.
TATGTGCTCTCAGTGCGCCCGCTCTAGGTCAAATATATGTTCCACTTTTATTGGGAACAGCAATTCTTTAACCAATACAAATTCCAAACTTAATACATCAGCAGTGTACATCTTCATCTCTCTTAATACCTTTGCACCAGCATACACAATTACACATACAACACATCTCGACAACATTATCTAAACGCCATGCTTTATAATGCCACAATACGTCGGTGGAAGCATTAGTCCAGGTACAGAGGCTGCGGAACAACACAGGTTGGCAGCTGGGGAGTGAGCCGGGGAGTGAGCTGTGTAGCCAGGTCTATCTATCATAGGCTGTCCCATCAACATTGCATACAGCACACAGCAATAGAATATGTGTGCACTATTGGTGTGCGCACCACAGCTCTGTGCGAGTGTTAAATCATTCAGTGGCCAAGACTTTTCAGGCATCACAGCATTGTTAGTTGGTGGTCTTTCCCTCTGAGGGACCAGGAGGTGTATCTACGGTGAATATAGATTATGAGAGGTGTTTATGCATCATGAGAAGAATATATATCATGCCTGAAATCATCTATATATCTCCAGGAATTGAATTTTGACAAATAAGAAAAGTTTTCCTAGTATGCCATGCCTAGAATTTAGATTATGAGATGTTTATGCATCATGAGAAGAATATACATCATGCCTGAAATCATCTATATATCTCCAGGAATTGAATTTTGACAAATAAGAAATGTCTTCCTAGTATGCCATGCCTGGAATTTAGATTATGAGGTGTTTATGCATCATGAGAAGAATATATATCATGCCTGAAATCATCTATATATCTCAAGGAATTGAATTTTGACAAATAAAAAAAGTTCTCCTAGTTTGCCATGCCTAGAATTTAGATTATGAGGTGTTTATGCATCATGAGAAGAATATACATCATGCCTGAAATCATCTATATATCTCCAGGAATTGAATTTTGACAAATAAGAAAAGTTTTCCTATCATGCCATGCCTAGAATTTAGATTATGAGGTGTTTATGCATCATGAGAAGAATATACATCATGCCTGAAATCATCTATATATCTCAAGGAATTGAATTTTGACAAATAAGAAATGTCTTCCTAGTATGCCATGCCTGGAATTTAGATTATGAGGTGTTTATGCATCATGAGAAGAATATATATCATGCCTGAAATCATCTATATATCTCAAGGAATTGAATTTTGACAAATAAAAAAAGTTCTCCTAGTTTGCCATGCCTAGAATTTAGATTATGAGGTGTTTATGCATCATGAGAAGAATATACATCATGCCTGAAATCATCTATATATCTCAAGGAATTGAATTTTGACAAATAAAAAAAGTTCTCCTAGTTTGCCATGCCTAGAATTTAGATTATGAGGTGTTTATGCATCATGAGAAGAATATATATCATGCCTGAAATCATCTATATATCTCAAGGAATTGAATTTTGACAAAGAAGAAATGTCTTCCAAGTATGCCATGCCTAGAATTTAGATTATGAGATGTTTATGCATCATGAGAAGAATATATATCATGCCTGAAATCATCTATATATCTCCAGGAATTGAATTTTGACAAAGAAGAAATGTCTTCCAAGTATGCCATGCCTAGAATTTAGATTATGAGGTGTTTATGCATCATGAGAAGAATATACATCATGCCTGAAATCATCTATATATCTCCAGGAATTGAATTTTGACAAATAAGAAAAGTTTTCCTATCATGCCATGCCTAGAATTTAGATTATGAGGTGTTTATGCATCATGAGAAGAATATACATCATGCCTGAAATCATCTATATATCTCAAGGAATTGAATTTTGACAAATAAGAAATGTTCTCCTAGTATGCCATGCCTAGAATTTAGATTATGAGGTGTTTATGCATCATGAGAAGAATATATATCATGCCTGAAATCATCTATATATCTCAAGGAATTGAATTTTGACAAATAAAAAATGTTCTCCTAGTTTGCCATGCCTAGAATTTAGATTAAGGTGTGTTTATGCATCATGAGAAGAATATATATCATGCCTGAAATCATCTATATATCTCCAGGAATTGAATTTTGACAAATAAGAAAAGTTTTCCTATATAGTATGCCATGCCTAGAATTTAGATTACGAGGTGTTTATGCATCATGAGAAGAATATATATCATGCCTGAAATCATCTATATATCTCCAGGAATTGAATTTGGAAAAATAAGAAAAGTTTTCCAAGGATGCCATGCCTAGAATCATCAATATAGTTCAGGAATTGCTGAGTATGTCGTGCCTTGAGTCATCTATGTATCTGCGGGTACTGAATTTTGACAAATAATGAAAGTGTTCTACATATATCGTGCCTGAAATCATCTGTATATATCTCAAGGAATTGAATTTGACAAATTTATACAAAAGTTTTCCCAGCATGTCATGCCTGGAATAATGATCATCTATATATCTCAATGAATTTTGACAAAAATAAGATGTTTTGAAAAAATGTCAAGCCTGGAATCACCCATATATGTTTCTCCACGAATGGACTTTGACAAAATACCATGCATTTCTAATTTTGGCATGTATGGAATCATCTATGCATCTCTAAGGAATTGAATTTTGATAAATAATGAAAGTGTTCTTATGTCAATGTGAAATAAAAAAAAAAAAAATATATATATATCTCCAAGATTTGAATTTTACAAATTGCAAAGGTTTTCTAAGAATGACATGTCTGGGGTCATCTATCTCTCCCCAGATGTGCCTTGAATTTTGATGAAGTAACAGAAGTTTCTGCAGCACACCATGCTTTCAGTCATTTTTATTTCTCAGGGAATTAAATTTTGACTAAATAACAAACGTTTTCTAAGCATACTATAGCTATAATTCTATTATATTTTTATTTGTCTAAGGATGGTAGTTCTTTTGTTTATTTGCCTGAGGACGGTAGTTGTTTTGTTTATTTGCCTGAGGACGGTAGTTGTTTTGCTTATTTGTCTGTGGATGGTAGTGGTTTTGCTTATTTGCGGCAATATTTGCCTGAGGATGGTAGTTGTTTTGTTTATTTGCCTGAGGATGGTAGTTGTTTTGTTTATTTGCCTGAGGATGGTAGTTGATTTGTTTATTTGCCTGAGGATGGTGGTGGTTGTTGTGTTTATTTGCCTGAGGATGGTAGTTGTTTTGTTTATTTGCCCGAGGATGGTAGTTGTTTTGTTTATTTGCCTGAGGATGGTAGTTGTTTTGTTTATTTGCCTGAGGATGGTAGCTGTTTTGTTTATTTGCCTGAGGATGGTAGCTGTTTTGTTTGCCTGATGATGGTAGTGTAAGGTGGTTGTTTATTTGCCCAAAGATGGTAGCTGGCTTGGGATGGTAGTGCCTGAGGATTGCAGTGGAAGGGTATAGTTAAAGTTTAGTTGGTCTATGGATTATAAAGCAACTCATAAAGGTTAACATTCACTCAATGTTTTGGATATTTTATTTTTCCAGTACTGACCCTGACACTATTGTCACCATTATAGCATCTAATCCTGCTGACATCCAGCTGGGATATCACTGATGGGAGTCATGGTCTGTTACAGATTGTTCCAAGACCAGAAAAAGGCTGGACCTACTGCAGGAACAAGTGAAGATTCTTTCCATTCTGCCTGCATAGGAATGATGGAATGACCGGAATCAAAATCTAAATCGTTGCAAAATAAAAAATATGTATACATGCATTTCTCAAATAACAACTTTATCCTTGAAAAATTTGTATGCTGGCATAAATCAGAAACTTTTGCCAAAACTGAAAATTGCATGTTATCAAGAAATGTCTTCTGCGTTTTCTCTTTGACGGAATATGTCATGAAAATATTCTGTCTATCATGGCTTAACTAATTGCAGCATACAACCTCAGAAATAACAACCACAGAAATAACAGCATAACTATTTATTTGTGTTATGCATGACTTCCACTCTATGTAGTACATTATCAAGGCAAAGTTTTAGCATGCTGGCCGGAATAAAAAAACTTTTACTCAATTATCCCCTTGCTGAGTCTTTAGTTTAACATCTAGGTTCTCAGGCATTCAAAAGGAAAGAGCCAGGGCCTGGGAGTATATATATGTATGTGACTATGTGGTCAGTAAGCATGTGACTCACGAGTCTGGACTCTTCCAACTAACCAGTCAACTCTTGACTCTACACTAAACTAAATACAATGCAAATATGATGTCGAATCCTGACATCCCCAGAATCAAGGGCATTTGATTTTGACAGATAACAAAAGTTTTGTAAGTATGACATACCTGGGATCACCTTTTTATCTCCAACAATTGAATTTTGGCAGAACAGCAAGATTTTTTTATGGGTATGTATGTCTTGACTCAACGCATCTATCTCTTCCTGACTAAACGGCATCTATCTCTGGGAACAACTTAAATTTCTACAAATTTGCTGAAAAGTATGTCATGCTTGGATAGAATAATCCCAACAATTTAATTTCAGAAACACTTGGAATAAATCCCAATTCTCCAGAATTAAGTGCCTTGGATTTATCTCTTATTTGTCAAACAAATTATCTGAATCTAACAGGTCTAAAATGATCCATCCAAAAACTATGTAGGAAATAACATACTAGAGATATTCCAAATGTATCATGCCTGAAATCACCGAAATTGCGTTAAAGTGGTATAATTTTGAAAA